>OX637867.1:12655027-13320027 GCA_951802705.1 Netelia virgata | reverse complement strand
GTAGGTAGGTAGTAGGGGAGGTAAAAAAATGCAGAGTGCAAGTGAGAGGATGACGATGGGGGAAAAAAGAGACGCGCGAACTCTACCCCGTCTTTGACTCCGCACTGCTCTCTGTGTTCTCTCAACACTCGCCTCTCTCTCTCTCTCTCTCTCCCCCTTTCGCACTCATATACTCGCGATATCGCAACGAAAGTCTCGACCCACGAATCCATTTCGCTCGTTTTCGCAGTCCTACTGTAGCAGCTTGCAACCATATACATTTATATATATCCATACACATATATGCTCCCAAGCTACTGCTCCTATATATATGCGTGTATATATAGTAATGCATATATAACGCTCGTGTTCGGCTTGGTGAGTCGATGATGCATGCGTGAATGCATCTTCGAAGGGAGAGAGAAAGAAAGAAAGATAGAGGGGCGCTCACGTTGACGCAGCGTACGACGATCCCGCGTTAGCTTTTTGGCCTCGAGCTTCTCGTGAGATATTTTCGGCCCTGGAACTAACTTGCACTTCCTAGCGTAAAATATTCTGTCTTCTACATCCATGTGTGTCGGTGTGGGTGTGCGTGTATGTATGTACGTATATATATATATATATATGAGAGAGCGAAACGAGCGTGTCCAAGCTGGTGCATGAAACGCCTCATCGTCTTCGTACTATACCTACGTACTCGCTTTGCCGCATCACAGTTGCAACGCACGATCGCGCCTCTTCTCTTGTGCGTGATATGCACCAAACACCCCTTTTTGAGGAAGACTCCTAACGTTTTGATCTCGGGGATCCCTTGTAGGAAAAACGACACTACTCTATGAACGAAAAGTTATGCTATACGTTCCAAGCTGTAATCTCGATGCGTATGAAAAATAGATATTCGTCAATATATATATATATATATATATAGGTATATATGTATGAGGGAGTCAAACGATGATCGATGCGACTATGAAAAATGAGAATGCATTCCGACGGACGCATAGGCTCTTTCTTACCACCCCTCGAACCGCACGAATAGGGATCCGTGCTATAGCACGTATATAACGTATACTTAATAGGATAATGTCAGAAAGGATGGGACGAATTTTTTCTTAATAAGGCGCCGATGAAATTCTAACTTCGAGGCTCAAAATATTTATGCGATTGATGCGAAAATTTCGTCACGGGTATTTTAAAAATTGAAACAATATCGAGCGCGTAGTTCATTTATAATATAATTGAGAAAATATATGTTTAACTAAAAAAAAAACAATTAAATGTATTCAACCAAGGTTTTTTTGAATGTATGTGTATAATATTTATTTCTCCAACGTTATTTTAAAATAGAACAGATTTAATAAAAATTCTAATCTAATTAAAAACGCGCCTGGGGTAATAAAATGATCTTAATCTGATTTCGGTGAAACACAATTTTCGTATATTATATTTTAGGTAATTTCCGGTGTTCGACGGTCTTTTCTTCAGATTTTCGAAACTATTATTTCTCCGAGAGTTTGGATCGAGGATAAAAATTAAATTTCGAAACGACATGTCGCGTTTCCAACACATACAATTTGTTTAGTTTCGTGTAGGTAGGTGAATGTAATAATTCGATCTCCGGTTTGACTTGAAATACTATATTGCTATAATCGTAGTGGAATTCGAAGGACTTAAAGGATCTCTATCTCAACGAATCATAAATCTCTCATCTACGAACGATCAATCTGACCAACGACGAACACGATAGTGGGGGAATAACGGTAAAACGATTTCCTAAGAATGGGAGATTCTATTTGGAATGGTACGAGATGGAGCACGGAATCGTCTCGAATATTGACCGACGTTCGTAACGATTCGATCAAAGACCCGATGCGATTTAATATTTTTGAGAAATACGCGCGATGGTGAGGAGTTTGATTGATTTTTCTCGATACATAAATCATCGACGCGTTAATCAATCGAGAATAAATAATATACACGATATAGTATAACAGTGGGAGGTCGTGGATTGATCGATTGATTTATAAAGTTATTCGTGCCACAACATTTTTACTATGAATAATGATTATCTCAATGATTATTGAATTACAAAATAGTCGTAATAGGGGGGAAGAAACGGGCCATATACAATTTCGAGCGTCGATAAATGACGGGGTAAAACGACGAATTAAAATTACAATTGTGGAGAAAAACATATTTAACAAAATTCGCTCCTCTTCTTCTTCTCGAGATAACCCCCTATCGCTACATTTCCGTTTCGTAAAACAGACAATTACCGGGGATGCGAAGAAAATAATGTTTTTGTTAAATTGGGAAAATTTTGAAGGATCGAAATAATTTATACATTTGCATTATTTGTTTGAATTTCATTATTTCGAGCGATAAACGGCAATTAAAATAAAAACTCGTCCTATTGGAATTTGGGAAATTACGAAACAATGTGTTTCGGGTAATTTTGGTTTACCGAATGAAATATATTACCACCGTAATATTATTATTTTATTCTATATTCCTTCTTAATAGACGCTTTGTATACGCCTTAAAAAACTATGGAAGTGATTTTAAGAAAAATAAATAAATTGTACTCTATACTTATCGTTACCGAGAGCTATGCAGTTTGTGGCAAATGAAAAAGACATCGATCGTCCCCGAGGGTACCCGATTTTTTAAGGAAAATAATCAACAAAGAAATATAAATAATGAATAATTTAAAAAATAGCGAAGAAAAATTATTGTAAAATCACGACAAAGTCGAGTCGAAAGAGCAACGAGGAAAGGTCACGTGATGATCACAAGAGACCGTGAGACATTGGTGGGCGATGCTCTCGAGGATCGTAGCACGTATATTTCGGGCCAGACGTCTCGTGAATCGCAAGCTACATTGGCATCGCAGCGAGAGAGAGAGAGAGAGGGGGAAAGGGAAGGGAGAGGGGGAGGGGAAGAGAGAGAGAGAGAGAGAGAGAGAAAGCGAAACTCGGAGATGCGTCGACCTCGGAACTATTATTACGACGACACGTACGTTGCGCGTCTCCCGCCGTTTCTCGCGGTTACAAGTTCGTGGACGCGTTTTCCTTCGAGTGTGCCGCGGCCTGCCACCCGGTTCAATTTTTACACCTTTTTCCCGCCCCCTACCTCGCGGCCCCTATTCCTCGCCGCTTTTTTTTATAGACTCCCCCTTTTTCCGCCGACAAAAATACCCAATCTTTCGCGCGCCCGGCTCTCCCATTTTTATAAAATAAAAAGCGCGCAATACGAACTTTCATGAGAATTAGCTTGACAACAGTCGCTTGAATAATTTTATTACCAGTCGATTGCTTATGCGACACATTGGCTTTGCTGGCAACTTTGAGTTATATAGCGCCGAGAAGAAAAAACCATGACAATACAGGCATAGTTTGCTCATTATACTATTATTAATAAATAACAAAGAGAGAGAGAGAGAAAACAATATATATATATATATATGTAATACAACAGCCATGTAAAAAAACATGGGGCCCAGTGAGCCGAGATTATTGTAATCGCTTTCGCAACCACCTCGGACCTTTTGCTGCCCATCTCGCTAATCGCTTAATCACTAATCACCAGAGCAAGCGGCACATCCATCGGGGGAGTAGAAAAAAATATATAAATATATAGAAAATAAAAGAACCGATAAAACACGAGCGAAACAACCCGCTACCGGATCTACGGTGGAGTTTTCGAGCGTGCTGCAAGCTCAACTGTGATACAACGATGAAACTAGCCAGTTTTTTCATCTCTCCTTCTATGGTGCACGATTCATGTGCGCGTTTATGTATGTGGACAACATTAGAGAGACGAGAAAGCCTGCGATATAACGTTGAAACGTACGAACACCTACTCGATGAGTCAAATTGGATGACTTTCGGCCACGTGGAATAATTTCCGTAGTAGACTCGATCTTTATCTATCGAAACGAGCCATGAGTTGAAAATTGCATGACTCGCCTCATCGGAGCGACGAAAACGTCTACATTTCTCTTTGTTGTTAACATTTTGTTCCAATGCTTTTATACGGTATACACGTATTTTACGTTCGTTGTTCTCGACTACAATACGCTATATAAAAAACAACGAATGTATAAATCGATTTATGTATATAAAATAATATATTTTATGAGATTTTATAAGATTATACGATATAAGACCGAAAAAACAAAGGAGATGAAATTTTGGAAATTTAATAAATATATTAACGTATCGATAAAAATAATTAAGAACATCAAGTATGCACATCTTTCACATGGAGAAATCATTTATTTGTTTCATCCGTTATAAATAAATAAATAAATAAATAAATAATCAACATATATACGTAGGAATTATCGTTTGGTCCGCGTGGACGTTGCCATATCGAGCTTTGGTACTTTTGAATAATCTTTTAATTATTATTTCCTGAGAATCCTGACGTATCTATGTGGATCGAGTAATGGAGCTCCACAAACGTGTGAAAACGCATCCGGTAAGTTAAGTTATAAGCGAACGAACGGACGGATGGACGTTCTATTTTATAAAGGTAGAGATGAAGTTTTATGATATGTGAAAGCGAAAGAATAAAACCTCACGCGTGAAAAATACAAAATGAGACAATTGAATAAACAATGTTGCGTATGAATTAGAAAAATTCAAAATCGATACATCGATTCTTTTACCCATCAAGATCGTATCTCTTACTCTGGCCCGATATACGTACTTCGATCGATCAATTAATAAATATAATTGGGTATACATAAATTTGTATAAGTTGAGGCGAATAATCGTGAAATATTTTATGAGATAAATCTGGAAGGATGATTTGATGGCCGTGGCATACGACAATAACACGTGAGCTATGAAAAATGAACCAGGCAAAAGTTTCGTTTTTCATTATGCTCTAATCGATATTGGCATTCTCGCTTTGTCGTTCGTCGAGAGAGTACCTACAATCTTTTCTTTTTTCTATCGTATGGAAAAATTCAATAGAGAAAAAGAAGACCCAACTTCCGATATGCCGGGTCAAAAAATGTCACGTATAGTTCGTGAACTTTAATCATCCTCTAATAATGCTCTATTTAAAAAATATATTTATAATCTTCGTTACTTACCAACCGAGCAAAGTGAGCGATGTTCCGTTTTAGCTCGACCGTTCGACATTCCGGTTTGTCCCTTGTCCCGTTAACGATTGTTGGAAACGATTTTACTGAAATTCGGCGGACTTCGCCACTTTAACACTCGACCACAGAAACCTGTAGAAAGAAAAGTTATATTGCAGTGGAGATAAAAATGGCGAAGTTCGTGTGGTAAACAAATTTAAAAATCACGATATTTGTATAAAAAAAAAAGAAGCAACTGCGGTTTTTTATTACGTTTATTAATTTTCAGTTAAGCGTAAAAATTGCAAATTGGAAATTGTGGCCAACCACCATTAAAAAAGAAAGAGAAATGGAAGATTCCTCTGTGATAAAGCAAAAATATCCATTATATTTTATTACAAACTTTATTACGGATTATAGATAGCGTAATTCAAATTTATGAATACAAAATTCACAATAGTGGGAATCAATAATGAACATTTTCTTTCGCTTTATACATTTTTTTAACTGGCCTGATCGTTCCCTAGCTTGATCTAGCCCCCTATCCAAATTCTCACGCGGGCTTCCGATCAAAAATTACGCCTAATACCACATTCGTATTTAATCCGGCAAAATTTTCCATTAATTCGCCACACGTGCATCTCCGAAAACAATTGCTCCCGAGGCGTCGAGAATTTATCCTGAAGAAGATCGCAAGTTGTTACGACGCTTCAATGTTGAAGAGGGAATACAAAAAAAGGAAGAAGCAACGAAAGTGCTGGAGTAACGCGGAAAGAAAAAAACGTCGAATAAGAGGAATAAGAAGAATGAGACGGAAAAGAAGAAGAAGAAGAAGAATAAAGCGATAAGTATACAGAAGAAGACCACGAAGAGAACAGTGAGGCGTTGAGAGAGGAAGAGTAGAGCACTAGTGGGAAGAGCACAACTACCGTTCATCCATTCAGTTCTTCAGTTCTCCTCTTTTCTTCACTCTCCCTCTCCCTCACTCTCTTGGCTCTCCCTCACGCTCTTGGCTGCCGTACGAGAAGAAGAAGAAGAAGAAGAAGAAGAAGAAGAAGAGAAGAAGAAGAAAAAGAAGAAGACGAAGAATAAGAAGCAAGCAAGCAAAACAACTTCTCGAGCGCCCCTGAATTCCATAACGGCGCAGTCTCACAATGATCCTCCCTCACGCCCCGTATATCTTCCCTTTGCCTCATTTTTTCCCCTTCGTCTTCTTCATCCACCGCTTCTTTATCCTTTTTCACATTTTATTATATTTTTCTCTCACTGTTGCACTTTTCCGTGCATTGTCCGTCGAGAGCGAAATGCACTCATCGTGTCTCTCTCCCTCTCTCTCTCTCTCTCTCTCTGGCTCTCTTATCAGCACCTAAGAGAGGGAGGGCGAGGGTTGTACACACCTCCACCCATCCCCTACCAAGACGGCTATAAGCTAAGTTGCTCGCGTCCTTCACAAGCCTCCCTCTCGCTCCCTCGTAACGCCGCTACTAACTTGGTTTTTGCTCGTGACCTCTGCATCCACTTTCCATCTCTCTCTCTCTCTCTCCGTCCTATCCTTTTCCTCCTTCTTCTTTAACTCCTTCTACCGTACACTCGCGACGCCCTTGTCTTTTCACTCGACTACGTATACTTCCTTTACTTTTTTGTTATGTCTCAGAGCCATTCGGCCAACTATGTGCCATTCACCTGTGGGGTACTCATTTATTCAGTGGCGTACCTTCTCGAGCAGACGAAGAAAGGAGAAGGACGAGAGGGGAAAAATAGTAGGAGATGGAAAATTCGCGCTGTACCCAGACAGGCGATACAAATATTTATATTGGTCGACCCCGATTTATCCGCTCGACACCGAAAATCCAAGTTTCTCAATGAAAATTTGTCAACATTCGGTCGTCGACTCGGTAACTACCAAGTCGCTCCAAAATCCAATTGATTCTTATAATAACCACGAGTGGTTAAGTTCGTTTAATTTCCAGATATTGTCGAAAATTTATCCATTAAGCCCCGAAACGTCGTGCAAAATTCAACCGGTAATCGATCATCGATCGAACAACCACCAATTTGCTCCAAGATCGAACGAACTCTTCGAACAACTGGTAAAAGTCGTTTCGTCGTCAGACGCGAGAAATTCCGTTCGGGAACCAAAAAACCCCTAATAGGATATAAACTAAGTGCGAATACCTATAAATATTCCGAAAATAACGAGAAAGAGCAAAAAGAAACAACCCTTGGAAGTTATTTTCAAGCGACGTTGCAAAATCTGGTGCGTCTACCTAAAACGTTCTTTCGCAGAGACGAGCAGCAGAAAAAACGTAAAATTTTCGAATCTAAAGCTCGCCGGCGAATCTCTCCTCGCCTATAATACCGCAGGACACCAAACCAGCCCGGGATTACGAAGAAAAATCGTGTGCGATGGAATTCCCAAGAGCGATCGTGCAAAGAGAGGGATGCAAGCTCCCATGCACGTAGACCTATACATATACGTTTATACGTATATGGAGGGGGGGGGGGGGGGGGGTGCGTTGCCGGCAAGAGAATGGTAAAAACTGCGAAAAAGGGACAGAGAGGGAGTACGGATGGGGGAGAGAGAGTTGCTAGAAAACCTGGAAAAGAAGAAGTGGCGCCTGTGGCACAGCAGGAAAAAGAGGGGTGGGGGGCGTGAACTGGAGTTTTCGTGGGTCGCGTCTCTCTTGGCGAATACTGGTACCCACGCGAAAAGAGGAGAGTAGAAAGAGGAGAAGGAGAGACGAAGGAGAGGTGCATTACGAGAGGGACAGCGTGACACGGCATGGCTGCTACTTGTACCGATGGTGGTACACTAACATCGCAGAAGAGGAGAGTGGGAGAGAGGGTGGGAGGGAGGGAGGGAGGGAGAGAGAGAGAGAGATTGAGCGAGCCCGTACACGAAGAGATGAAAGAAAGAACGAAATAAAGAAAGAAAGAACGAACGAACGAGTCTATACTAATACACTAGAACATAGAAGTTGCACACGAACTATGCATATATCTCTGCAAGCCCTCCTCTCGCTTCCCCCGTGGTATGGGACGAAAAAGGGGTGGATGCTCGCGGGGGTTGATGCAGGAGGGTGCATGGGAGGGCACGGAGCGAGGGGGGAGGGCCTGAGGGAGGGAGGGAAGCAGTTGCCCCAGTAAAAATCGATCCTCCCCACTCTTTTATGAGACTCTTTCTACCGCGGCGCTATATAGCGAAGGGATATCCGCGGGAGACCGGGACGAAGTGAGGAGGTGCGAGAGGAAGAGAGAGAGGGAGAGAGGGAGAGGGAGAGGAAATGGCAAGAGGACGAAGAGAGGCGAGAGAAAAATAGTGGAGGAGCTCATGGGAGTAAGAGAGGACAAAAAAAAATAATGAAAGAATAAAAAAAAAACGTATAAAAAAGCGGGGTGGAGGGCGGAGAAGGCTCACACCCCCTGCCTGTAGGATTCGCACGTAGCGACTGGAATATCTCTCTCTCTCTCTCTCTCTCTCTCTCTCTCTCTCTCTCTCTCTCTCTCTCTCTCTCTCTTCTCGCGGGTTCCACCGTGGTCGGTAGAAAGGACAAAGAGAGACGATGGAGGAAAACAGACACTCCCTCCATCTCCATCCTCCTCTCTCTCTCTCTCTCTCTCTCACTCTCTTTTTTTCTCTCTCTCTCTCTCTCTCTCTCACTCTCTTTTTCTCTCTCTCTCTCTCTCTCTTCTACGATGTCTGCCCTCCTACATGGCGCTACCACTGACGCTGCTACTGGCGGGTTTCTCCGCACCTGATACCCGCTTTCCCTCTCTCTCGCTATATATAATATATATATGTAGAGAAAACGTTTTTTCGTCGTATATGGACGGGTATGTAGTCGTAAATACACGATCACCGAATCCCTAGAGCGCTGGACATTAGATACGAGGAGCGATGAATGACAAGCGCGCGCGGAGGGTGAGAGCGGATGGTGAGGGAGGGTCGGCTCTCTCGCAGATTTTCGTTCGGCAGGAATTTGGTCGGATCATCCCTCTTTCCTGGCGTAGCAATGCGAGGGCGGTCAAATCGCGAATGCTCGGAGAAGCGAGAACGATGGGTGGGTGGGAGGGAGGCGAGCCGAAATGCATCCAGACGCGATATCTGCATGAGGTCATCAGCAGAGGAAAAATGAACGTAGTACCCGGCATTGGACAAGGGAAGCATGCTATATATATATATATATATATATATATATATAGTATATACTAGTAAAGGGGTGTAACACGTTGCGACAAGTATCGTTAAGCCTCGCGCTTAAGAAATAAATCATTTCGACGATAAAAATACTTATTTTACAACAAGCATATTCGTAATTAAGTTACTTCGTGTGATTTGAAATCAGGAAGAATTCGATGTGATCAACCAAGAACCCCTCGAACATAATCGAGGTCGCTTTTGTTTCCTTGAAAAAAAAAACATTTCTGAGTAAAGAAATGATTAACAGGTACCACAATCCTAATGAATGCTGGTACGAATTCTTACCCAACCCCCGAGAGTTTGCAGAAGTCCAGAAGAGTACAGGTAATGGTCACGACGGTGGTCTAACAATAAGTTACGAGAATCACAAGAGCGGGAGACCCTACAAGAGCTCGAAGGACGGCGTCACTGACAACGGGCTTGAATCGTGGGTGGGGAGGTAACTTGGCGACACGTGGAACAGTCATTCGAGCAAAGATCGTGCCTCGAATGACTCTTTGCATTTAGCACGGGGTAGTAACTTCGGAGGGTGAAGCACCCTCCGACGCGTCGTTACGTCTATCCGCGAGAGAGCGCGGACAGGGCATCACGTTGAGAGGCAGTCATGACGGCCTGGACAACGAGCAGTAGAGATGGACCACGCGGATACGCGCCGATACGACGTTAGAGGAAGTAACGTGGGAAGGCCGAAGAGCTTCGCGGGAGGGGGCATGGACAGCATTCACCGCGCACCGTGCGACGTTGACGCTCGATGTGTAGAACTGATGCGGGCGATGTCCCTACCCGTACATCTACAAACTATCGGAACACACATTTTTTATTTACGTGCATACACGCATAATATATACACACATATTTATATTCGCGCATGAATATGTACCTATATAAATGTGTATTTTTATATACATATTGAAAATATAGTCGTATTGATGCACAGCAACTAAGCCGCTGCCATCATAGTCCACCCGTCGCACCCCTTCCTCCCTTCTTGCGCCCTCTCGCGCTGGATCGCGACGATGAAAAATTACCCCGAAGCAACGGGAGCAGCAGCAGCAGTGGAGCACAGAGCCGTTTTTTCTTCCTCTCCTTTTTCTCTCTCTCTCACTCCCTCTCTCTCGCTCTTTTCCTCTTTCCATCGTCGGGGATTTTCACGGGAGGGCGACATGGGACAGGAGGTGGTGAGCCAAGGAAGGGTAGACCCGAGAGAGAGAGAGAGAGAGAGAGAGAGAGAGAGAGAGAGAGAGAGAGGGTCCTCTACGACCACCCCTGCCGTCGCGAGGCGGTCGCGCGACGTCGTCTGGCGTGTGGAGTCCGCGTGCCTGACAGACAGCTGCACCGGAGCCCTGATATATCGACCGGACCGCGCACCACCACCACCACCACCACCACCACCACCACCACCTCCTCCTGCTTGCTTTCCTAACCGTACACCCACGAGTCCATGCTCTATAGATAAATATACATATATACGTGCATAGAGCTTTTTCTCTTCTTTTCATCCTTTTCTCGCGGTACCCGACGCGATCGTCGACTATTATACACCTGCACACGTACCTAAAGTCTCTCTCTCTCTCTCTCTCGCACTCTCCCCTATTACCGTATACCTAGAGGTAGACTACCTCTCGTGGTGTCTGTACGAATGTGGGTGTGTGTGTGTTTGTGAAAAAGAGAGAGAGAGGGTTGGAGGAAGGCAGAGGGCGCGCGAAAAAAGCGAAAGAAAGGCGGTCCGGAGGGATGAGGCGCGGGAGGGAGGAAGGAAAGCCGGCGCGACAAGCGGGGGTGGGCGCCACGGGCACACAGGTTCAACCGCCCCCTCTCTTCCTCCTCGTCCCCATCCCCCTGACGTCCTGCTCCCCCTGCCCTGGTCAACCCCCTCCAGCCGCCTAAACTATGCCTCTGGCCGCACAACAGACTCTCTTATTTTTATATTCCGTCCCGCCTGTGTGTACGTGTGCGTGCGTGTTTTTTACAGTATGTGTGTGTTGTACTTGCATCGAGCTTATATATATATGTGTCTGTAAGGATAAAGATGGGGCACGATGGGACAGCGGAGTAATATTTATAGTGGCAAATCATGCGTTATTACTTTTTTCTTTTTATCATTGCAAATGAGCCAACATTTTGAAAAAAAAAAACGCGATGCTCGATAGATGGTAGGTCCTTTCTACGAAAGTGAATTTCTCGTTAACGTCTTGCCGTACCATTTACCGCGAACGCTACGGCAAGTACACGAGTCGGACTAGTCGAAATACGGCAAACTGGATTAATTCGTCTCTATCGGGCCAATGAAACTAACGAAATAATGTTTTATTCGCGAATTGTTCCTTTATTTAAAAACAGAGAAAAATCGAATTATGAACAATTGTGCTAGCGTACGATACAACGGAGGTTTAGGGGGAAACAAATTCGGAGAGCAGTGAGAGCGTTGTTTCGACGCGGGACTTTAATCGTCTCCCCTTCAAACCCCCGTCCCGCCGTGCAGCGACCGGTACGGAAGACGTCGCGGCCGATTAACACTTCAAATAGTTATTCCATGTCGAAGCCTCCCACCACCGTACACATCCATCTCCTGATTCTTCGAGTACCGATCACTCGAGATTGAACGTATTTAGTAATCGTCCACATTTTCAAGATGCCGATTAATACCGGATTCGCGTAAAACAAAATTAATGTACGTACCTACATACGTTCAAGAAACGTGCCTTAGCATCGCCGTCCCCCGTTCGATTAAAAAAAAAAATGAATAACTGTTGTTGTTTTTTTTTTTGTTAAATTAATTTTTTGTCGGGTTGTTGGTAGAATTTGGTTTACATGTTATTTCGTTTTTGTTAAGTTTTTGTTTCAACAACCGCTATATAAATTACTCGATTACACATTATAATACACCGGCTAAATTTTATCGACGAAAGTCAAACGCGAGTAATTGAAGTCGTCGATGTCCTTGGAAATCTCATTTAAATTATTTTTTTTGTTTTCTGTTCAGCACGCACTCAAATCTCAAATCCCAAATACAGTGAAACCTCGATTATCCGAACTAATTTGGACTAGACATCGTTCGGATAATCGAAAATATATCTCTGATTTCCGGGAAAATCAACTCATATAATATAAATAGTATCGAAAATTGTCTTTATTAATCCAACTAATCTAAATTCTTTATTTGATAGCGATTAACAATGAATAAAGTTTCAATTTTGTATTACTCGTGTCTCGTAGTAGTTGCGCGTTTCTTGCCCGCTAAGTCTCAAATTCGTTTCAAGAACATTGACTGTGTGGGACTATTTTCTGGTTGGGTTTCAAACCATTCAAGGGCGGTTTCGAGCATTGTCCAACCGTACATTTTCTCCAGTTTTCAACACTTTTCGTCGACGCACAGGATCTTCACTGTCAGACTCTGATGCATATTTCATGATATTCTTCCTATTCTTTTTTAAATCCGTGACGGTCGATTTTCCAACGTTATACGACAGAGCCAAACTTGATAAAGTTGACCCATTATCAACTATGCGTAAGAGTTCAATTTCTCGCTGCAACATTAAAACATTACGGTTTACGTTTAGTGCCTACTGCTAGCCGAAGCCATCGCGAGAGATACCTTTTTGTCACTCTGAATACTCGTAAAACAGGATCTCAACTTGGGCACTGACAATGAGTCGCGCGATGAAAAAAATCGAACGCTCGGATAAAGCGCCGAAGCGTTCGGATAACCGAAAATTCGGATAATCTAGGCCCCACTGTACGAGTGTCGTTGCGATTGCCAATGAAAATGATCGTATCGTCGATCTTACGAATGAATATCATATTAATGACCGTAAAAAGCTTTTATCGCTATCGATAATAAGACGTGTAACATTTGGCAAAACTTTCGACCGCGAGTTCGAAACAAAAATCCAAGTAACTCGTCGAAAGTTTCAAGACCGCGAACGGTTGAACGGATAACTTCGGAATTGAGTGAATTCCGCAAAATAGCGTTCGTGTTTATATGAAAAAATTGATCAAAAACAAATCAAGATCGCGTTAGCGTGGATAGATCGATATTAATTACCCCGATCGAGAAATCTCTGCCGAATATCATTTAAATCTCTATCGAAATTTTTAACATAACGCATCGTTCGATATTTGTAAAACTCGCAATAAATATAAAATCGTTAAATAATATAAATATGGAGCCAACATGTTGAATTATTATTGTTGTTAGACATGTTGAATTCTCCCGAATGGCTCTTGGACGAACGGCTAGATACTCGTCATTATATTTCATTAACTCTAATGAACGACTAAAAAGTCGTCTACTTTTCCACAATTATCGTATCCAATTTGTTCATTGGCAAATAATCATCAAGGTTTATTTATCCGCTCAACCATTTTATAACCGATGAAAATACAAAAATGTATCGTCGATAGATACAAATTTTGTTGTTTTTTTTAAATCGCAAAAAATGGGCACGACGTTGAAATTTCGGATTTCGCGATCCTTTCAGCATGCCTATAATCCGTCTTGCCCCCGTATCTATCTACCCCTATATTTGCGAAGGTTCGCTGTGTGTGGGGGCGTGTGTGTGCGTGTGTGTGTGTGTGTGTGTGTGTGGGTGTGGGTGTGTGTGTGTGTGTGTGTGGGTGTGTGTGTGTGTGTGTGTGTGTGTGTGTGTGTGTGTGTGTGTGTGTGTGTGTGTGTGTGTGTGTGTGTGTGTGTGTGTGTGTGTGGGTGTGTGTGTGTGTGTGTGGGTGTGTGTGTGTGTGTGTGTGTGTGTGTGTGTGCGTGTGTGTGTGTGCATGTGTGTGTGGGTGTGCGTGTGTGTGTGTGCGCGCGCGCGTGCGTGTGCGTGTGTGTGTGTGTGTGTGTGCGCGCGTGTGTGTGTGCGTGTGTGTGTGTGTGTAGAGCGGAGGTGGATACGCTCGCCCACAGACACCCCCGTCCCGCGCCGCCTCTTTTCCCGCCGCTACCCCCCAGCCCCACACTCACCCCCTGAACCACCTTCTAGAGCTGGAAGGCCGACAAATACTAACGCGCGCAAACGCTCGTGGATATAATTCGCTCTTTGTACGTACGTGTTTCGCGCAACCCAAAGGTAGGGAAAAAAATTCGGGCGCGGAATGCGAGAGCGAAAGAGCAGAGTGGCGCGGGCCGAGATGGTCCGCATTTTTTTTATTCCGTTCGTTTTTTTTTGTTTCTTTTTTATTTTTCATTTTGGTTTTGTTTTGTTTTTTACCCCGCGTGTAGGAGCGCGGCGTGGGTGACGGTAAGGGGATGCTACCTCTGCCGCTACCACCGTGCACGAGGGAGGTGAGCGGCCGATGCACGATGCGCTCCGAGAGGTGGGAAAGAGGGTTGGTGGATACGTCGGACGACCCGAGGGCGGTGGGTTCCCAGAATTTATTATGTCCCTGGACGAGTGGTCCTCCGAATAATAACGGGAGACGAGAATCTCCCCCGTATTTTCGTTTCTTTCTTTTTCTCTATTTTTTTTTTCCTTTTGATTACTACGTTTCCAAAGAACAAAAGAATTCGCCACTCGAGATCGTTAATAGCGCGACCACGCATTCCGTGGGAATCTCGTTACAAAAAAAGGATTATCGATATTCCGTGAAAAATAAATTTTTTCGTACGTGTATTTTTGTTTTTTTTTTGTCATTTGATATAAAAGACATTTCTCCGAATTCGTTGAAATTTATTCAATTGTTTGGTCGCGGTAACTTCCGAAGGAAGAAAAATAATCGATCGCGTTGGGATTATCGATCACAAATGTATCGAACATGCGAGGAAAGAATCGTTTTATTTATTTAGGTTACGCGCGGTGAAAGCTTTTTTTGCAGCTATTTTTTTTATTATTTTTGTACATTCTAGACACGACGATCGTACTATTCACCCGAAAGTCCGGTAATAAATATCACTAGCTTTCTTTTTTTCGAATCGGGTTTACCTATAGCCGTTTTATCGACTGGTTGATATTACCGACTGTACAATTGTCCTCGTCTGATTTAAAACGTGCGAATGGTCGTTTGCCCGAAAATTCGATAAATCGAGTAATCGTCTCTTCGTCGTTTAAAAAAGACACTTACACCATTCGAGAAAATGAGGATCCGCCATTTAAATGGGTCGAGGCGTATGCCCGCCGTCGATATTACCAATCACTCGGTAAAACAGTTTAGTTGTAACTTCGACCCGATCGGTAAAGATAACCGTCCTAGTCGTACTTCGTTATTAAAAATGTCCGTTATCGCATATAAAATTTAGAATTCGCCACCTCAAACCAAATACAAAAACATTCGGCTAATTGTTGGAATTGATTTATGGAAACTCCGTCTCATATTTCAATGTTATAGAAATCGCCCGCTCCAGGCTGTCGACTCTACGAAGTCCATGCTCGGATGGCATTAGACGTGCAAAATGAATTTATCAAATATTACGTCTCAAGCCCGTGAGAAGTGTTTATACGAAACTAAAAACAAAACCGGCTGCTCAAAAGTATCCTTCAGTCCGTAAATCGTTTTACAATCGGGACGCATCCATTATTTTTTCTCACGATTTTGTATTCAAAGAATGAAAAGATCCTACAAAATCCCGTCTCCCGTGCCATCCCAAATCTCCTCAAACCTTGTACCTGTATCCTGTCTTGTACATTTTTCCATTTACATGAATATTCTTTGATATAGTCAAGTTTAGTTTTAATCGAATAAATCAGCTTCTTTCATTACAGCGACTTGTGGTAATGGGGGGGGGGGGGGGGGGGGGGGCTGCCACAAGGCACTGGAGAAACGATAATCGTATGAAGCAAACCCATATGTATCCATAACCTGAGAGCATATTCTCGAGTTCATTGCAGCTCGTAAACGAGAAGAGTTAGAGCTAACGCTAGTAACGCTTCGTATAACTTGAGTCAAAACTCTTATCGTTCCCGATAGAGCGCATATGCAATAAAGATAATAATTGCCGGGCGTGAGTACGAGCGAAAATTCTTGAACCGCATTAGCCGTGTCACGCGTATCATTCCGCCGTAAAAACATTCAAAATATAGAGTTCAATGCGAACTCTTGGTATGCTCGTAGATCAATGTATATGTAGCTATAATACGATGCAGGCGAGAGAGGACCCGCCCTCATTAACTCAACGTATACGATTTTGAACGACGCTTCGTCCCGAGTACGTGTGAGAAAAAAAAACGAAAAAATATGGCGACTTACCATTCGCCCGCGCGGAAAGCTCCCCTGTACATCGCGCATCGGTAGGAAATGAGAAAAAAAAAGAGATCTCGCGTTCTCTTTGACAAACTGCAACGGCTCGCGGGGGATAACGGAGAAATGGAAACAAATATTCAGGCAAATGTACGTTCAACACTCTGATAAAAAACATGCGTCGGGGAAATCGCGGGTTACTTTTGTTCTATCGCGTAGAGCGTCGTTAGAAAAACATCGTTCACCTCCAACGACCATGCGCCATTTGCAAAAAAACGACACCAACTCAGCAGCGTGACGATCGCGACGCGCATGCGCGTGAGAGACCATGAAAAGTCTACGACTACTGCGCGGGATATTTAAACTGATAAAAATACAAGTGCGTCCAATTTCATATCATAAGAGGCATACAAAATTTAACTTCAACGAGACTCATTTGGACGTAATTGTCACGTTAAATAAACGATAAGTCGACATATTTCCTCCCTAAATGAAATTTTATTATGTACAACATGCCTACTATTCTTACGCAGGACATCGGACTTGCACTTTGTTGATTTGGCCATACTTTACGCTTTATGTTATAAGAAGAAGATAGTTATAGCGATCGGAGGATCTCGGAATAAATAAGGAACAGGACTCCCGATTAGCGCCTTTTACGGTATACGTTCCTCGTATATACGTTTTATTTCTTTTTGTTTTATCTTTTCAATCAACGTGTCTCTCGCCTCTACTTGGACAACGTCTTTGGCGGGACATTAGATGTGGTGACATAAGCGGCAGTAAAAGCATCTCATCATACACATACGTAATGGATGTAGACTTGTAGTTGGGATGAGACAAAAAATGCTGGATGATTATTATACGGGAATTGTTCGAGATTTTCTTGCTCGAGAGTAAAGAACACCGGCAAAAAGTAGGACGAAGCCAAAATTGTGTGATTATCGTCAAGCGATCTTCTATCGAATATTAATTTTCCCTGTATTAAAACCTTCGTCTGGTACCTATACAAAAGATATTATCTAAAATGTCTATCAGTTACGAATTACACGATCATTCGTTCTCGTTAGCTCCGCATAGTATATCGTTAGACTACTGAAATAGAGAAATTGCAGTTACAGCCGATTATCATGGTTCCTTCAAAATCTCGCATACTCTAGCCATCCAATCGTTCGACCACATTTTCAGACGAAATAAACATTGTTCTTCACCGAGGGCTCCTTGACTATTATGTATAAGGTAACTGTCCTTTCTCTCCTTATCTCATATATAATCTACAAAATATAATGCTTCGTATCTAATTTGTTCAAATAGTATTTCGAGGACATCGAGTCAATCGGATTTCTTGTTTAATTACCTTTGCGGTTTATCGCTCTTTCTCGTTTCATTGTTTTTGTTCTTTTTTTTCGGGTTTGTTCCGTTGAGATAGAATTAAAAAAATAAATGGCTTCGCACGAACTGCGATACAAATGGATTATTAGGTTATATCACGAGATTCTTGGGTATACGATATTTATACGAGACAAAACAAAACAAACATTAAATTTTTGCTGCTTTTCGGTCGTTTTATCGGTTCGTCTCTGTCTCTCTTGTTTGAGCATCGATAACGCTCGCATGTTACCCGACGACAATTACCATTGATCAAACGCCTGTTACTCGTATCGTATATTACAAAAACAAATAAAAATCATAACATTATTTCCAAAAGTATATTCTCGGTAATTGAGATTTTCATTCGCACACATTCAATGTTCGTCAACGATTTCGATGATTTTAGTCTATATAAGACAAAAGAAGAAACGTCAAAGAAAAATAAGCAAACGATGCATGGGGTCTCCTTGAGAATTGATAGCCGAGTGATTTCACACACATCACATATTGAATCAGTACTTTTTACCTCAAAGTCCATGATAATCCAAAATATGAATGTAACCACGTTTACAAACTCATCGACGTGAAATAATTCAGCAAATGCTTTCGAAATAAATATTTTTCGTACGCAAACCAAAATTACGTAGACGCTATTATTATTCAACAATATCAATGATTCGCCCAATATGTATAACTCTCAATTACCACCTCGATAAGGCTACCTCGTTATTTTTGCATTTTTCTTCGCTTTACATATATGAAAAGAACAGGTCGGAATTCACTCTTCTTTTCATTACTTGTCTCGAGGAATGTATCGCTCTTCAACTAGAAAATATAAATTTTTTCTCCTTCCTCACTTGTAATTAGTCTGTAAAAAATGTAACGCTACCCACTGCTTTTTTCTTCTTTTACTGTATAAGTGAACGATAAAAATGACTACTTTGCCCCTGTATATTTTTTTTCTTTGTCACCCAGTATAATTTGTTTACAAAACGTTTCGCTATTCATACATCAACGATTAGGGAGATTTGATAAATCACGATCGTTTCGCAGAAGAATTATTCGGAATATTTGTCGGAGATTATTTGCCGAATATGTAACCGAGTGGAAAAAATATATCGACAACTCGGTCATCGTTTAGGACCGAAGTAATTCATGCGCTTGATTGCTCCTACGTATTACACGTGACGCAAATATGGCCATCTAGAATCACGTGTATCTTAGTCCCGGGTGATCTAAATTATTGAATTTTCAAGATTACACTTGGTTGAATTAGAATTTCATAGGCTTCTCACGTGACAACGATTGAACACGCAGCCTCAACTTTTTTTTATCGATCAACCTTCAACTACTCGTTATAAAATATCGCAATCAAAGCAACAAAAACTACGTCAACCGGGCATTTAAAAATATTAGATCATTCATTGAATAATTGATTTTTGTTTCGTTCAGCGAACATTTGTATGCTTGCTAGCGAATGAAAAATCGTTGTATCGTAACGACAATGTTATCGAATCTCCCCGAACGTCGTCGAGCCCACTATTCTCCTTTTATATCATCAACGTCATTGTCTCGTCCTTCTTTCACTCATCGCCCCGTTACGTTTTTCTAATAGAGAAGCACAGAACACCAGAAAGCATGATAATCTATGCAGATCACTTGGCGGATTCTCCATGCTCAAGAGATGCTGGCGCGTGCGCACGCGCGCCCCCGTGTGTGTGTGTTCCATATATGTATATAAGTCGTTTAACATGGATTAAATTATGAACAAGAATGTTTTCAGAATAATATACATAGATAACGTTTTCTCGGCACGGCCCGCTCGGGCGTGACGGAGATGCTCTTGACTGCAATAATATATAACTATTAGATTAGAGGTTGCACTCCAACATTCTCTTTTAGTTTAGGTACTTTAGATGCTATTTAGGTACAAATATGTTGTTGTTGTCGTCGTCGTCGTCGTCTATGTCGTCTATTGTTATTTTCGTTTTTTCATTCGTATTTTTCAGTTCCTTATGTCGTCGCGTCCTCGTGCGTGCCTCCATCTTGTTCGAGACGAGACGAGCCACAAACGCGACATTTGCAACATACGATACACGGTGCGGCGAGTAACAAGAGTGGCGATGCGACCAACAGTAGTAGACCGAAACCAGCGAAGATTCCGATAACTTGCGTTCTATGCCATATTACCGAAGCTCGGGAATGACCCAATTTGTTTTTACATGGACCCTTGTCATAATGCCGCAACAAAAAGTCGTCCTGCAAACATCGGTAAAAAGACGTATTTTCAGACAAATTATAATACAACGAATGTATTTGAAATACTTATGATATGAATAATTAATTGTTTATATCGTTTGTCGACGATATGAATATATTCGTATCGTGCCGAGGGTCAAACTTACGTCTAACGAGGCCAAGCAGTACCAGCAAAATACATGTTTGCATCTTTTGCACATCATTTGGGCGCAACCTTCGTCTTTCTCGATCGGCACCGAGCACATCGGACAGCACTTTATGTGATCACTATCGAATGGTATACCAAGTGGAAGATTCGGACATGGTCCGTTGTGCCATGGTTCCCGGCAGATGGAACAAAAGTCCGTCGAACAATTGGGACAGTGTACAGGTCCGGGTGATGCACCGCCGCTACCACCGCTCGTAACCGAACAAATAGTCTCACAGCCAGCACGCGGACACCATGCCCGTTCCTTGTCCATTGAAACATCTACGAACCGGGATACCACAATTTTTTAATCCATTACATATGAAAACCCAAGTCCGCTGAAAAGCTCATCTCCGCCGGTATTCATACGGTGATTTCTTATTTATTTATCGTTAACTCTCGTTGTGTCCACTACGCACCTCTGTTGAGACGAAATTTATGATGTTTCTCCATTAGTTCGGGACTGACGAGATTAGCTATTTCCTTCAATGATAGAATGCTCGCCCAATCGCACTGGGCATCGGGACAGCTTATCTCGTAAGCACCCTCTTCGATTTCAAATTCTACGTAGTCCTTCATACACTGAAAAGCAAAAGTATAAATGTTCATAACGTAATCAACAAAATCCTGATTCGTCAGATTTGTATGGCCTCTTTTCAAAGCGTTCTTAGAGTTCGATAAAACCTGAATTACAATTATCGCCTCAAAGCCGCAATCGCGACAATTTCATTGATCAATTTAACAGGTGCATATTGTTCCCATTAATTCATCAAATTATAATAATCCCATCAATTAATTAACAGCCGCATAATTCAGAATCCCGGATAAAAACAGTCATCTAATATTCTCTTTTTCCCCTACCCTAATCCCAGATTTACATCAACATTTACATACGAAGTATCAAAGTCTAGTTCGAAGCTTTAGTTTACGGATGAGCACAGCGTGGGCTGTTCAAGGTTTGTTCCAGGAACTCACCTCTTTGCAGTAGAAACAGCCGCATCCCTCGATCCTAAATATCTTAGAAAGAGATACGTCGGCTAGGCACAGTTTGCAAAAAAACTGAGCAGAGGCTTGTTGGGCAGAGGCCGCAGGGACGAAACTCCCGGCTGCCAAACTGTAGCGCGAGCTAGATGCCAGCGACAACAGACTGGAGCAACGAGAGCATACTCTGCTGCGATTTATTGGTCTACTTTCGAGGGCGAGAGTGCTCAGTCCAACCGCAGTTTCGCACTTTCGTAAAGCACCGGGACCAAGACTCAACCAGCTGCCCCCTCGAGCCTCGAGACTCGCGCTGCTCTCGGGCCTCAGTAACGGAGCATCCGCACCTTTACTAGGAAGCGTTCTTTCCGCCAGAGATAAATTGATGGCGCTAGTCTCTTTTTTCAACAGAGGCAATTTGATGCCCGTAAGCTTGTTCGTCTTTTCGCTGTTCTTCTTCTGACTCGAGACATTTTTTATAGGCGGATTCGCCGAAGTTACAGAACTGGTAGCTGTACCCATATCCATCGGGGTTGCTCGTCGTACGACGAGCGGGTGTAGGCTAGGCATCCCCTGATGAGCAAATTTTGTTTTCTCAATCACCAGCCTTTCCGTTTCCTCTCCAAGTAGCTCGTTCTCACCTCTATGCAGTGTTCCAGCCGCATTAGCAGAATGCAAATCTCACTTTCACAGCGGGCAGACTTAACTCAACATTCTTAAAATTTTCATCCAACACTGTTATTTCTCGTTTGGCACAAAAACTTCTTCATATTGCGTCTACGATTGCCCCAAAAATTGCACGATTGAAGTAACTTTCAAGAGGAGAAAATAAAACGTCCTTTCGCACTCTCTAAATTAATCACAAAATTACTTGGATTGTTCACCGTTTCACATTGTAGTATAAACAAAAACAAAAAAAAACAAAACGATACCTTAATTTTTGCAAAAACAATGACGATGACGGAAACGTCGTGATTTGCGGTGTGCGTTGTGTGTGTGCGTGTGTGTGTGTGTGTATAAAGCTAGCTCGATACGTGACGAGAAATCGTGTGTGGTATTACGAACGATAGAAGACGGCAATAACTTTCAAGCGAGCAGTTTGACAACATTATGGGGCACCCGATGGTAATCGATCGATCGTCGATTTAATGACACAACGTTGTTTCACTCTCTTCGATATTTTAGCACGACCTCTGAGGGTAGGACAGTACGTTTCGCTTTTCTCCATCAGTTTCGACGCTTGACATAGTTGGCACGGCGCACTCATAACTGTGCGCGCTTGGGCTGGCACTGCTGACTGTGAGCAGAACGGTGTACATAGCAGGTATGTCCATATGTATACAAACACACACACACACACACACACACATTTATAGTGTGTGTGGTCTAGTGTTGGTAGGGCTAGCCACTGGGTAAGTTACTGAAATACTACTATATATATTGTACTTTCACTGTGTTCGGTTTTTACGTTTATTATTCGAACAAAAATCAGCGCATAGATGCGCCAAGTGCAAACTAAAGCACCGTCTCTCCTGTTGTTTCACTCGTCATCTCGAGATTAATCATTTCACGAATCTTCTACGAGATATTTGCAACGTTACTGAACACACGTACACCACGAACACGAGCGCGCAAAGAATGAAAGGGGGCAGAAGGGGAGACGCACGGAAAGCTTATAAGTTATTTATTATATTTTCTCCCTAACCAACACGCCGTATTACGTATTATACACACGATTGAAGCCACATCAACGCTATTTACGCGCATAAAAACAGTATATCACATAATCGTCATCGAATCTCCGTGATTGTTTTTGTTTTGAACACAACATATAACATACGTATGCGTCATTTTTGAAATGATGCGTTTGTTATTATAATCATTCAACTTGGAAACGAAACATGGTAAGAATGAGCGAAACGTTGCGCGTGGGCGATATCATCCGTTGATATTCCGATTTGATGGCCTTTGGAGCTTATTTCAAGCCTCGCTTGACGATAATAACAATAATGACGTTTTGCTTTTTACGTAGTTAATCAGATTAAAGTAGCGAATCGAAATTTATCTCGTGCTCGGTGTTTCTCAACGTTCCGTGGAAACTGTTTTTCATATTCTCTCATTGCCCAAATGTGCGAAGAAAAAAAGTATCCCGCGTGTGTATTTGCCTCATTCACAGGTGTACGGAGATTTGTCATGACCATTTGCTGCCGATATACACAATATTACTGGTGTTTTGGGCTTGCTGCTACCTGACCGCCCATGCAGCAGGCGATATATACTTGACTACCACTAATACTACTGTCTCATTGAAGTGTACCTAGTCTACTGGCTGAGTTTTACTCGTACAAGGACAAACAGTTAAGGATAGCACCGGCGATGACCGCGAGAGTTCGCTCATGTTGTCAGCCTGAGGGTTGCCGAATACCACGCTATTTAAATGGACACCGTGAAAACTGGTCAACTACATATTTTATACCCTTTATTAATGAACAACGCTGAGAATTATGCAATTGTACTATATCATGTTTTACAGCTTTGTAGAGGTAAGTATATCAGTTGCAGTATAACGAATGTAGAATAACTTCTGTATTTGGTTGCTTGGAGGCGCTTTAGTGCCCGAGCGGCTTGAAGTTGTTTAGAAGGGACGCTTCGATCGATGCAGTGCTGCCACAGGCTATAATGGCGGCGAGACAAATCGAATTTCATAATAAAGCGAGGCAATACCTGCGGTAAAAGACCAGTGACGAAGAGAATCTTGTATCTCGATGAGGTTACAGAAAAAAAAACTCGTCTATATTTAATCTCCAGGAATTTGAATACAATCGAGGACAAGTGTGTGTTTTCATTTTATGCTATTTCGCTATAACTAAAATTATGTATTTACACCTATGATAAATATACATCGATTGTGTGCCAAGTCGAAAATTTCTCAGTTGCCTTATCTAAACGGTTTTTTACTATACACGCACTCCATTCGGATGATATAAATATAAAAATTGAGCAACTTGTATTAACAGATTGAATCAAGAATATATGTTATACGATGAGGATTCTATCGAAAAATCGGAAGGGCTAAGAATTAAGATTAGGTGGGAAAAAACAAACGAAAAAAAAAGGTGGTTATCATCAAAACGACTAACAATGGTGCATTCTTTCGTAATTGTCCTTAACACACCGAACCTTGTTTATAGACTAGAAACTTATTCAATTCTTTCCGCATCTTTAACCATTACAAATTTAATCTTAAATATCATACATTCGGACTTGCTTGCCATTTCATTTTTAACGTTCCAAGAGTTATAAATCTTTCTGAATTCCGGATTAAACAATCAACCATTCTCATTTCTTTTTCTCGCCACTGTCTTTTGTGCCTACGTAAAAACTGCATTCATCTGCATCACGAAATTAAATCAAAATTCTCCCATCCAACGTTTCATCACCGATCATAAAATAATGCCGCACGAAACAATAATAAACGGGACAGAACACAAAAAGATAACGGCAATTTTCATAAACTCGACACCAATTATTAGATACAACAATAAATTAATATCTCTAATTAATATCTTTCAGGAAGAGAATGAAGTTTTATATATCACGACTGTAATAACGAAACGTTTCGGTAGTACGAGATGTGATGCAAATAGTATAAGTTTTTCAATTCTTCGAAAATTTCGATGGATTTATAGACTTGCCGATTTCGTTTGTACGTCGGATAAATTGACGGCCTTACGCGGGTCAGGCGATTAAGCTGTCCCGTACAGGAAATTCTCCGACATACGAAGGTTATAGTGTTGTTGCGGTAAAAAAATCAGTCGAACAGTCTCCGCTGTGTGTATACAATACACAAATCATGGGGTGGGGGAGGGAAAGGAAGAGGATATTGGATTGGGACATTAATAAAATAATTTTACTGATTCGGTCGTTACAACGAAATATTTCCAGGTTGACTGTACTGTCCGAATCTGGAATGTTTATCGACTGCTCTGACAGCAAAGTAGTAATTGTTGCCTTCGGAGAACTGAAAAAAACGCATATATGTTTGTTCGTTCAACTAATAAACACTTCGAGTGTGTAATGTCGTTCGTCGTTCTCACAATTGCCAAAAAAAAGTCAATCGTTTGGCAAAAAATTAAGCCGGAAGAATACAGTCGTATCTCTTGCACTCATAACGACTCTGTCAGAATTTTGCTTTATCTCGGGGTAATCTCCCCATCATATCAAGATAAATCAAATGAGTTGAACAAAGATGACTTAACATTTTCCCGGACGATATTTTTGGGTGAAAGCACGAGACTCTTTAGGGACAAGCAAATTCTTTATGAGATTCAGTATCTTATTGTCTTGGGCTTCCATAATTTGCTTTCGCCCGAAAAAGTTTCGCACCCTACACAAGGCTTGGATGGAAATTAGTTATTTGTTGTAAGTACTGTTTGCCGTTACCTGAGTAAGAGTGCATGCCATGGGAAGTGGCAGAGCTCGAACGTCGCCAACTTTTTTCCATAACATAGGGTTTGGGGCTACACCGGAAACTTCTTGATAGGCGTACAATTGATAACTCGCTATTTCTGCATATTTGTCAGAAAGTGCCATATTCCATGACAGTACTATTCCTGGAATGGAATTAAAGCTGATATCAACAATACCGTTCAACAGAATACAACGAATGAATTTCTCTATTTAGGAAATTTGACGAACTTACCATTTGCTACTTTGGATATTTTCAACGATGGTGCAGGGGGTGGAAGTTTCCATGCCGGATTCGACAGAAGATTTAGGGGTTCTGGCAGAGCGGCTGGATGCTAAAAATGCGGAACAAATATTAATTTGTTTTTGTTTTGCCAACATGTTAATAATAAAAATATTAGAAAGACTTGCATCGCACGTTCGATTCCTGTACCTTATAAAGTAGGGTTGGAGTCCCTGACGTTGGAATTACGCAAACTGTATTATTCGATATCGCACCGCTGATTGGAAACGTAGTTCGTATGGTGTTGGCTGGCGCGGGACGAATCTAAAAATTTATCAATCGGTCTATCAACTATTTTCGGATAAATATATGATAAATATATCGATATAATATGATGTCGGACCGGCGTCGGAGTTGACGTAATAACTACTTGTCTAGTTGGTACTATGCCGCCTTGCATAGTTACATACGTTAATCTAGGAGCACTCATGTTATTCTGAAAGAAAAGGCACGAGTCATTTCTTTAATGCCATCGGGCCATCGAGTTCGTGTAACAATAATGTAATAATAACAAGAGCAAAAACTCACGACTAAGGCAGTTGGCGTTGGCTGACTCGCCGGTTGTACAACTCTGATACCCGATTGCGCAGTTATTGCCATGTTACCAGGTAGAGTTTTTATGACGGTATGATAACGAGGTGCAATATTTTGAATGTTCGACACCCTCGGTGACGTATCGGTGATCGGTGTCGTCAAAATTGAGTTTTGAGGTACTACTGTGACTAGAAATGCGAGATATTTCGTTGGAATAACATAAAATCGAAATTGTACATAGATAGGAAAACACAATGCCGTGACAACAAAATGGAGAAACGACGGGGTTCTCTCGCAAGGATAATCAAATGTCGAGATCAAAATATTCTTCACCTTTCGTTTTATCTTCCTCCTGCGTGAGGTCGATTAGATCGTTGTTTTTCAACGTGGTAACGTGAAGGGGCGGTGGTTGACGTATCTGTTGGCTCACGCTTCCATTTACGAGAATAGTTTGCTGAAACGCGAACGTGTGCCGGATTTAGTTATTGATTGCTATTTAGAAATAAACTCTCTTGCAGGGTAATCAGTAAAATTAATCCTCCTGTTACTAGTTCGCGTTCAATATTGAAAACATCACTCTGGATACTCACGTTGGACGATATGAGCTGCGGATGTAGAACAGTTGTCTGCTGAATCGCAGGGGTAGCAGATGGTCGTGTATCGGGAACGCTTTTGGAGACGACCAGAGCCGCAGGGGTGACATTCGTAACATGAGGATTGTGAACGGATATTGGTGTCGAAGTTGTGACTGCAGCGACCGTCAATGTGGATTCGGATCTTCTTGGTGAACGAACTTTCACCGCACGTTTTGCAGACACAGAGTTCGATAACTGTTCGGTTTGTTGTTGCGCCGTTGTCACACCGTTGATTGTTGGCGTCGCAGCTTTTTGCACTTGCTGCAGTTGACGCAAATTCTGAATTCCATGATCCTATATGAACAATTACGATGAATAAATGATTGAGACGAATAGTTAAGGCAATGTCAAATGAGTCAGACGGCAATAAAAGTTATTAATCGTTGCGAATAGATTCCAGGTAAAAACAAGGCAACAAAATTATTAGCGAATATATAAGTTAATTCAGCTTTCCACGATAACATGTGGTCGCTCGGAAACGATTAAAAAAAAACCATCGTCAACAAAATTCAATTTGTGTTTGACTCGTTATAGTTTCGCATCTCGTTAAGTGGAACTCATAAATGAAGTATGTCGTATATGTCGCACTCAATGTGAAGCCTACCGTAACGAAATTTACTTGAAGTCCGACCGAACGGTTGATCTTTATAGGAACTACGCTCTTTGATTCAGGATTCGCGCGAAGATCCGACTTATAGCGACTCAACACCATCTCGAAATCTTTGATCTGTTTTGCTAATTGCTGACATCTGACGCGCGTTGCCTCCTGATTTCGTTCCGATATCTTTGCGTGCTCTCGCAATTTGCCAATCTCGTCCCTCATAGTTATCGTCTCGACCACCTTCTGTATAAGCAGTTCTTCGAGTTCCTATTTTCATTTGTCGAAAGATAAATTTAGTTTATGTTTAGTAGGGATTGAAAATCGTGCGTCTCTAAATTTTTCCGATACACGTAATTAGCACTCACCTCTTGTTTCATTTTCTTTAAACTTCCATTGGCATCGCGACGAAAAAAATTACGAACGTGACGAAGTATTTGGTTCTTATTTTCTGCCCGCTGTTCGCTCATCGTCGAAACGTCCCCGTTACAAACATCGTCTTGTTTCAACTTTTTCGCAATCGTACCTTCGATCTTCCCATTCTCCTCTTCGTAATCACGTTTGAGGGTTGGTGGCGAAGCGGCGCGCAAATTATTGTTACTCTTGTTGTAATTAACAGCGACAAATTTGCCAACGCTGTCGTTCGACTCGGAATCGCTATGTTCGAGAAACTCTTTACGTATTATCTCCTCGGCATTTTTGGCTGTTTTTCGCTTTTGCCGAACACTCTCCGTTTCTGAAAAACAAGAACTAGTCGATCAGTCCACCTTTTTTCCTTTATCTTAATGATAATATTATATGTAGTAGTCGAGTTAACGGAGAAAAAAAAACCGCAAAATTAGTCCAGGAAAATTATATATCCTGAAAAACAGCACAGAACAAAGTTTACAAAATCGGAATGTGACAAAACAATTTAATACTAACTTTTATACATATGCGATATGCATAACATCCACCATCACAAACTCAAATCCATTATCACTACCACCACCATCTTGAGTCATTAATATGGAAGCAGTCGTTCCTCCCGTGTCTAAAATAACATTGCTAACCCGTAACTTCATTCCTCGATTTGATATTTAATATACATGTCAAAAATGACAAGAACAACAGTCGCTCGAGTAATCCCGCGTTTTAAGCAATGGTATTTAATCGCGATTTTGTCCAGGCTGCGGCTGAATTCATTAGCACTAAAAACTGAAAATCCGACAAACCTTCGTCGCTCATAAATTGCAGTTGAAGTTCATAACCACTTCGTATCCACTGCTACCGAAAATAATTTTTTACAAAATGGAAAAAACAAAACAACACCACCGAATGTTTGTTCGCTGTAAATTTACATGCTCATGATTTCACCAAAGGTGATGTAAAGTCAAAATTTTAATTAAGGAGAGAAAAAAAAAGAGTATTTGTCGTAACAGCAGAAATTCAAGATAGGCGTTCGTTGCGAATGTTGATAGCTAAAAGGAATCGTCGTCTATTACAAAGTAAGGTAACGAAAAAAAAAAAACGAGGAAACAACCACGCGAATCGATTGCCGTGCCAAAATCATATTCTATCCTATTGTCGATCGAACAAGCGAATTATCAATGCGTACCTTGTGCCTCTTCTTGGCTGGTAACGTTATCGTGCGGAGTATTCAACGATCTTCTAGTACGTTTTTGTCTTCGTTTGACCGGTACCTCGATTACCTCGCATTCGTTGGTTTTCTCACCATCGTTGACATTCGACTCGGGCGTTTCAGAACGCAATTTTTTCTGATGGCCAACCTTTGCACTTGCGGATTTCTCTGCAACGTTATTACATATGACGCTCTCGTCCGATTCCAAATGGGGACTCTCGGTATTACTATTAGTTACGGTATTGCCAATGCAGTTTGCAGCGTTCTTGCTCCTGTTATCAATCGCTTCTGTAACGATGCTCAGCGCATTCGTGGAAGAATCAGTTTCCTGACAGCTACTAGACTCATTCGTAACATCGCTTTTCCCTCGTCCGATTCGCATTCTCTTGGAAAGCTCCATCTCGTCAAGCGTTAATTCCGCGGACGTGCGTTTCCACGAACAATTCAATGTCATTGCATTATTGTCGTCCGCCTTGTTATCATCGGACGTAACGTTTTGTCGTTGTACCAAAATAATTTTATCGTTATCCGAAAGAAAATTTGTATCGTCGATTGTCTCGCTCGCGTCCACGACGATGCTTGTCGAATCTTTGGAGGCTTGTTCCTCGGCTTTCTCAAGGTCCAGTTTCTTCTGCGAAATTGACGATGTTGCGACGACCGATTTCGCAGATTTGTCCTTCTCGTCGTTTACCAATTCTCCAGTACTCGAGGATCCCGAAGATTTTAACGGATTTTCCTCCCTCATTTCGGATTTATTAATCTCTTGCTCATCTTTTTTCTCTTTCAAGTTCTTTTGCATTTTTGCAACCAACCGAACTTCATTCGTTACTGCGGATAATACTTGGTTATTCTGAGAACGGGTAAGATCCTCCGTTTGATTCTCCGCAATCTCAGCAACGACTTTAGTTGCCCTTTGCTCAGCCTGAGTTCCCGTTGAAATTGCCTTTTTTTCGCTTTTATTCGAGTATTCCGTGGAAACATCATCATTTTTCTCGGCATCGGTCTTCGTCTCTTTTATCGTATGATTATTTTTTTCATCGTCTAACTTCGTCCCTTTCGTTAAAAAATCATCATCATTTTTCTCGTCACTGAGCTTCGTCTCTTTTATTAAAACGTCATCTTTCTCGTCGCTTAGATTCGTCTTATTAATTAAAACACTCTCATTTTCATCATCGACATCTTTGATGTCGCCAGTATCGTTGTTCACTTCGTCCAACCTAACTTTCCCCTTCTCATCGAAACTCTTTGATTCCATCTCAGTAGAGCACCCTTTCGTATCGCTCCAATTTTTCTCGGATTTTGTCGAATTAACAACGAATCGAACCCCCTTACCTACATTACCGATGTTAGAACCCTCGATTTCTTCATTTATATCGACCTCGTTAGATTCGCTATTGATAATCGTATCAACGATAGAACTTTCGCACTTCGAATAGTCGGCCCTTTCTTCGGGGGTCTTACCGCTCTTCAAAATATCATCTTGATTCCCAATTTTTTTAACAACAGGTTCGCGAGGTTCGGAACCCTCGTGTAAATCCGAAATCACGTTATTTCCGAAATAGTTAATAGAATCCGACGAATCGGTTCTCGCTGGTACGGAAATAATTCCGGGAATTTTGTTACCGGAGGTTTTTTCGCTTTTCGCTTTTTCGTTCGAGGCTCCGAACGGATTATTCGTCGAATCTTCCGTTTCGTCTTCCGAGGTCGTTTGAGAATCGAAGTATGCTTTATTATGGTACAAACTATATCCTCTAGTGGGAATCCTTCCACGAATGTAAATACTATTATTCGTATTCCGATAGCCGTCGGCATTCGTATTGACGGAGTGCGAATCGTATTGTCCGTACGGCAGTCGTGGCATTGAATTACGTTTTCCGTGCCTCGAGTAATTACCAAAATGCCCCGAGTAGGGCCATTGATTTCCGGACATATTACCTAAGGTCTGTTCGAATGGATAAATCATCGTTCCATCGCTATCACCGTTGCGATACACGTCCTGACAACTGTAAAACTTATCGGTTGCTGGTACTGTGTCGGACGTAAAATCCTCAAGACTGTCTTCAATCTCGTTCCCGACGCAACTTAAATTACTCTCAACGTCAAATTCTCCATTCATGAGGTTTTCTCCTCTCAACGCGATATTTGAGTCCGAGCTATCTTTCGAAGAAACGTCAGGTCTCGATTCTGCAATCAACAAGGCAACTTTAACTTACCAGAGAAAATATATATATATATATATATATTTCTTAATTCAATTGGGTTGAATCTTAATTGTTTTGTATTTGAATATCGTTGTAAAGTGGAAAAAAACGTTTATATTAGTCTGCAAAAAATTCTACCTTTCCCCTGATCCTCTCTTGGCAAATCGGTAATGAACTAAATTTATAAATATGTGCAGCGCTATCTAAACGTAAGATTTAAACATATTTGTGGTATCACTACTCTGTTGACAAATGTCTACTAACTTGACAAATTCGTGTGGTCTAGTTCGTCTAATGATACGACCATTACAGTTTTAGGAATGTGCCTGACCGATTTTAGTATTCATAAACTATATTTGAGCCAAGAAAAGAGGCCAACGTTTCAAAACTCTAAAACACTTTTCATATAGGTACTTGATTGTTTTTTGTCCTTTCAATACGGCGAAAAAATGAGTTTAGTGTGTCCCATTACCGGGAACAGTTATTTCTCCTCAAAGTGATTATTACGATGAAATAACTTTTCTGTGTGAAAGCCTCAAGATCTAAGAGACGCATAAGCGACCCCATAACGATGCATCATCAACAACAATGATGTTACACACTTCATTGATGGATCAACAAAATTTCGAGACTGGGGCAGTATATGTCCCGTTTGGTGTGAAAGGGTTAAAAAGAAATAATAATTTCTTCTTGATTGTCCAAGCGACAAATGAAAGACTTTTAAAACCTTGCTGCAATGAGAATGTAAAAGGTGTTGGGATAAAATATGTGAGTTGTGATCACAACTCTTTTAGTTTCTTTTAGTTTAATTTCGTTTAGTTCGAAACGTACTGTATCGCTCAAATGCTAGGCTGGACCTTTAAGCGCGTACAAAATTATCATTTCTATCGAATTTACCATCAAATAGATCTCATTTGACTTCTTGCCATTACCACTGAGAAAACAATTAAAGGTAAATATGAAATTATGAATTGGGGTAACTATGAGATACATAGTGTAATATTTGCAATTTCTTTTCATTCCATGAATCTCGCATATAAGATCGTAGGTATTTAAAAAAAATACGTCTCACCATTAAGCATATAATATAAGAAATCGAGGCAATTTTGGCCACCGAGAAACGGCATAGTGATCTTTTTTTCTTAATTTTCCCGCACAAAGACCGTGTATGTGCCAAGAGCAATAACAATTTCAATACCTAAACTTGGATTTTCACTGATTACTGTATCTCCTTAATATTGGTAAATAAAGAAAAAATCATATGGTGTAGCAAATTGCTTTACGCCATAACAATTGCTATAACAATTTAGGTTTTCTCCAAAAATATATTTTTCAAGTGACAAGTTTTCGAATAGAATATTGAAATTATGTTGATTGATGGCGTTTCCTTAAGGCAACACGCACGACAATGGTGTGGGCGTGAATAGGATGGCGCTACGGGAATCGTCTGAGAACGTGTGAGGGGATGTTCAATCTGTCTCATCTCTGAAGTGGGTGAACCCAGCGATGGTCGACGAGAGAATCGATTATAATCGTACTTTTTCAGACTTTATGAAGCGTTGTGATAAAATGTTGGTGGGCGCGATTCTTGAATCTGCCTAAATGCATATAATAGTTCTCAGTACAGAAGTATTAAATCTCGTAAACATGTATGGAAAGCATTCAAGAGCCGGGCCCCAGGAGCTTTGATCGATAGATGTCATGGCCATAATAGATGGCGTTTGTGTTTCATTCCATGAGCGAATCATCTTATTGTTAGTGAAAAATGCTTTGATAAATTATCTCGTGGAATATGGCATATGGGCCTCATAACCTCAACAATTTTTTAACACATTTTACTCGAAAATGATTTAGTTAAATAAAAAAGAGATAAGCCTAATAATGGCATAAAACAAGATGGTTCAAAAAACTAATTTTCGCGCTAATCAACGAAAAATGAAAACATTCAGCAGCTGTCTTTTTCATGCCGGTGGCAAGTCGAGTGCGACGGCCATCTCGCTCACGCCGTTCGACGCGTCTATCCCCTCCACTACTCTCCACAGCCCCATGACCGTACCTTTTCAACCTTTCTCCCGACACGAAACGCGAAATATTGCACTACGTCGCACCTGATTTTGTGATTTTTCCGGAAATACAGAGATATGGAACGCAATGTGACTCTGACATATCAGTCACCAAAATCGGATACCAATATAAATACCAATTCATTTCGCGATTATCGTCTAATTTATGAATGTTTGGTTCAAAACTGTTTCACAATCAGTGTCGTGGCCTTCCGACCCTGACGATGATGATCTAACGAGTGGCATGATTGCCCAATACACGATAGTCATAGTAATTCGGTGACATTAGGAACAGTGCGAACAGCTTTAATGTATATAAATAAGATGAAATTCGATCATCGCTTATTGAACTGAATAAATAAGAACTAAATAATCAAGTACCGAAAGAATAATTATGTATCAGTTGCAGCCTGGAGTTAAAAGATTCACGGTAACTGAAATCACACAATAAGTTCAGCATTTTACCAAACTGACGAACAATACCTGTTGTTCCTACCTTCAATTTTTGAGGATACGACTGGACTAAAGATACACGAATCACGCTTATTATTTTTGCCCTTCCTACATATTGTGCGTACTGTATCCTCTTTAAGAGGGGTGGCCCCCTTAACCGCTCGGAAAATGGGTATATTTTTTAAAAATTCATAAACTCGAAAGTATAAGACGAAATATTTTAATTTTTTAACACAAGGTAAAAAAATGTCTTTAATCCGAGGGGTAATCTCCCCGGATTTTTTTGTCGACGATTAGGGAAATTATGGTGAGCGGAAGAAGGAAAAATGTGTATTTTTCACCGTAATTTCACGAGAAATAACGTCGATAAAAGAATCAATCAAGTTATCGCCAAAATCCTACGCTACCTTTTAGATAATGCATCTATAAGTATTGTGTACAAATTTCACAGCAATCAGATGCAACATGTCGGGGAGACACCTGGTGCCACATATGCGCGTGTTGTGCGGAAGGCCTTCGCGAAAATTTCTAGAACGCCGCCATGTTTTAATATTATGATCCAAAATTTATTTGAGGCACTCTTAAAGCCGTTTCTTACCATGTGTTAAAAAATAAAAATATTTCGCCCTATACTTTGGAGTTGATGAATTGTTTAAGAACATACCCATTTTACCCCTTAACCCTTTCATGGGCACTATATCAATTTTCACAGAAATTCGAATATTCGCCATAGTTTTGATTTATATTGTTACAACTATTATTTACTTCTCTGTTAATTTTAACTTTCCACCCCTCAAAATTAGGGGAGGTGGGACCTATGTCACACGTCAACGGTGGTGGGAATACTTCAATACAGTGTCCATAGGCGAACTAAAAGTGAGTGGGAAACTTAGATCCCAGTGTCTATGAAAGAGTTAAGGTACTCCTTATACTTTAGTGACTATTGAAAACCGTTTTAAATTACCATGTAGACCGTGTACCTATTTTAACAAATCAACAAATTCGTATTGGACGAAATGCGTGGCCCGAAAAAATCTCTTTTCCAGTACGTCCGAATGCATTAATTTCTTAAAATAGGCCCATTTTTCAGACGTGATCAGTGTGGTCTGATATCATAAGCATTTTCTTCGTCGCGAATTAAAAATAATGGAGATTCAGCCTTGATCAATAATTCGTTGATGGAATCTTAAGTTTTCCATCGGTAACGTATATGTTGCAGGACGTTTAAAAAAGAATTTCGAATTGGTAGTTGACAGAAGTGGATCGATCCCATTGCAGCCCATCAACTTATGTTCATCTGCTACTGCAGTCTATGAAGAACAAAGGTGTTCACCAAGGCCGGACATCCGTCCGTATTATTAAATTAACGGATGATTAAAGTGAAAGAAAAATTGAAAATTATCAAGCGTTATGGTAACTTTGGATATTTTCGTCACAAAACGTCGTAACATTAAAAAAGAATAATCTTTTCTCGAGGTCAATCGAAACGAAATTATTCGTCAAAACTCGTTGAATGTGAGACGAAAATGGGAATGATTCTTGAAGAAGTGATCCAAATATCGAAATATAGTTTTTCGGAGTTATCACAGTGTCAGAGAAATATTTTAACGTCGCCAAACAGTCGGAAACTTGACTAGTCTAGCTCAAGGAATACCCTAATGGAAATTAATGATGAACGAACTTATGTCAAGTATATCGTAACGGAAACTAACGCCCTAAATTACCCTTGAAATAAAATTCATTCGAACTTTCGTAGAAATCGATCCAGCCATCGACAAAATGTCGGCGACGCGCGCAACAAAATGGCGGAGCCAACCGCGAGGCCACTGGAGCATGCTCGTGAATAATACTAACTAACTCACACGATAATCCGCAACCCGGTCGAACCAGCGACAATACCATATTGACAGATGCATACGGACTTACCCATTTCTGTACTAGTCGCTTTAGATTTTTCGTCGCTCGCGTCTTCGGTAATGGCACAACACTCCTCCTCGGCCTCGTCATCCGAAAGTTTGAGCCGTAAACTATCATCCGACAGAGTATCTTCATCTTCGCCATCTTCATTGTTGTCATATAAAAGTTCTTTCTCTTTCTCCTTTGTAATTATTTCGTCGTTCTTCGTTTTCGGACAAGTTAGACTGGAGCAAAGAGTCTTTGTTTCCGTAACATGCATTGTTGTGTTACTGACTGTTTCCATTATTTTGTAAACCAGATGCCTCTAGTACTCGATCTCGGGTTCGTTCAACATACGAATTGAACAATTGCACGGTGTAAATGTCTGGCAATGAAGAAACATTTCAAGCCCATTCCATTGCATACGTTTTGCTTGTAAATTACAGTGAGCAGAATTTTATATCTATAGATTATTAGACTTTAAAGAATTTTCATCGAACATTGACCGAGACTTTATCTATATCCTGAAATGAGTTCTATGGTGATTTCAATCCAACTCAAAACATCATATTCCCTCGTCTTCTTTTGGTATTATTCTAGAACAGAGGAAAAGGGGAGAACACCATAAGCTTTTGGATCGTTAACGTGTCATTCGAATATTGGAAATAATTTTGCTATTATGACCTTATGTTTGCATTTCCGATATCGCAAAGATTTATGTACACAATTAATACGTACAGTGAAACAATGTAAACAATTATATATATGAATTGTTGTTCCTATCATTTCATGTTGTATTTTCCACGACCAATAAACGATTTTTATATGAACAAGCATGTCCCTGGTCGAACACACAATAAAACTAGCTACGTACATCGATGAAAATTCATACCCATTGAATTTTTGTATTGCAACTTTAAATAGTATATTAACTTACGCACACTGGCGCACGTTCCACGCAAACAATGTACGATCGATTCCGCCACACGAGGTCAGCACTTGTTTTATCAGACATTTCGTGTTCTATGCACGTTTACAGCACGGGAAATATCAAATAAATTGCTATTCAATCGTAAATGAAATACCGACAATTGGCACAAGTATTCGTCTTTTGATTTAAAAACAGAAGAAATACGACACATTTTTGATATTTTGCGTTCGGATGTGCAGGGCTCCCGCGAGAATTGTTACACGCGCCGGCCCTGGCCCCGAAGCAACTGAAAGTAAAAGCCGACGATCCGAACGTACGCTTGGGCCGCTTCGACACTCAGCGCGACCATCGCGAAATGTCTAACTGTAGCCAGAGTCTTGTCTAGTCTCTCTGTGATTTACGAATTTTTCAACGTTCTACAAACTGCGCAAGACAAAAGAATGTCACGCGAAGACCCGTAGCCAACCTTCGTAAGATTCGGACCTCTTCAACGTTCCATGTGAACAATTATGCGAACGTGTACCGGGGGAAAGAGGACGTTAACGAACAACGCGCTAACGGCAGGTTTATCGACGGGTTCTCCCGACTAGTGTGGAATACTGAAAACCCCAGGCTCCGCAGTACTCTGACGAAGTTAACCGAACGAGCACGAAGATGGAAAGGTTCTCCCGACCACATGAATATTTCCTGGGAGATCCATTTCGATCGATGCAACCCAACCACGATCTACTCGACAACAATGTCTATTCGCGCGGAAACTCTTGAGCTATATATAACGTTACTCATAAATCTTTACCCAATCTTCAAACCCCATTGATATCAGCAAACGCGAATAAGCATGGTACATAATGCTTTCATTTACTCAAATCCATTCTGAACACTTAAAGGGGTCTCGAACTTAACCAAGCTTTTTGACGTTCACGAAAGTCAGCCATGGTTAAACCATTAACTATGGAAACGTATGTTTGAAGCCGAGCGGTCACTGCTTCCGGGATGAACGAAGGAGTTCTCTTATGCCGTAAGAATCCAAATGCACCCACGTGATGTTGACCTCGTTTCGAATTGATTCAATGGATCCTTTGCTCGGACATCTTGGAAAGAAATCATTCGGTAATGTGTCCCAAGTGAAAATTTATACAGATTTGTTTCTTCCCTCAAAACGGTATGAATTCGGCGTGTCGATGAAGCTTGCTTTGAGTAAGTGAGTGTTTACGTCCTGCGCAGATGTACCGTGGCATCTGCGGTTTCCGGCTTATAGAGAGGCTCATAGTGCGCGTGGGGGCAAAAATAATAATATGAATCCACTTCCTCGTAGTTTTTCGGTACTAAAATTAACTCATAACCTTCAAAGTTGTAGCGACTGTAAAGCCCGATGAGTAGTACGATTATGGTAACACGTTTATAACCGATTATGGATAGCTAATATCGATTGAATAAATTGCCAGAATCGTGATTTCTTATCTACCACCTCACCTTTTCGTTGATCCGCAGTTGTTGGATTGTAAATCTATAAATCCCACACGACTGTCAATAAGTTATAAGTAGTATTTAGTTCTACCTCACGCCTCCAGATGGCCCCCGCGGTCGCAGTCGCTTTTCTACTTTTCAGAGAACAATACCACTCTCCGTTTTTTTGTTTCGACGAAGCAGCGTTAATGTTTTATTTTTTTAATAAACCGGATGAACTTGGAATAAAGCAACGTGCTCATTGAAAAATATCAGAATTTGTGACAACACCGCAACAACTCCCGTTCTCTCAAACTCAATCGATTCTACGCGTTTGTAGTGACGTGTCGCTCGGACTTCGTAAATATATTATGCATTTGCGAAATGTATTTGCCTCTTCGAGAAACGCAAAAGTTTAGACAACTTCGGGACGACGAGGTTCATGCCTCAAATATCCAATGACAAAAAACTTAAGTCCCCTTTGTGTAAGTGAACGAGATATAGTCTGTGCGGCGATCACGTGCCATATCAAGTCCGCTAGGCCCACTGTCGCGGGTACTACGCAACTCGTACGCGCATCTCCCAAGATCGATAATTAAGTAGGGATTTAATATGGAATAATACCATTTTTTTATCCAAGTTATTTCATCGACCAGATTGTCCAATACCTTATGGCAACACATCCTTCATGATACGACGCATGAATTTTGTTATATCCATGCCATGCTCGGTCTTGATGACAAAATGGTGTCTACCACTGCACGCATACACGTAACATATGTACATAAGCTCAGTTTAGCATTAGAACTTTAATATTTTTCGTACGTCGAGCACAAGTTACGTGGCGTTTTGGAAGGTTATGTAAGATGAATAGAAGGAAAAAGTTATAAATTTTTTCGTTCGACCTCAATCTTCCTCAATGACCCTATACACCTCGTAATCTGTATGAATTAGTCAATTTTTTTGGAAATGAATAATACTACGTAATTACTTATTGGAACGCCTGACGAAAGAAACCACATACGTTCACTAGACTCTGATGTCACGGAAGCTAAGAAAATTTGATAAATAGCAATTGTTAAAGGTTTTGGAAAAGTATCAACCTAACCTCAAATACTTTTTGTAAAAACTTCCATCTTTCGGGCACCCACATATGCATGTGCATTCATACATATACAACGAAGATATATATGTGGGCTAATAAGACATCATCGATGATGAATCTGTTTTAGGAACAAATTCGAACGTGTTGTTTAGGTGCTCCGAACCTAACCGCGGCGTAGACCAACATTCGGTTAGTAGAAACGACCATGTTCTCAATGCAATCAATTTTCGATTATAGATATACGTTGGTAAGAGTGTGAAGTGACTTACGTTGTTTTGGAATCTGGGTTACGCTCGAGATGACGAATGTGGTTTTTCGATCAGCAGAACCACACGGGGTTTGGATAAACCTCGAGAAACGATGGGACCGATGCCGATACATCGAGATGAGCAACTGCAACACCGCAGGGCAACTAACAAGCGACTCGCGGCGTTGCCAGATCGCCGCACGCGCTGTACATTGATGTTACGCAAAAAAAAATCAGTTCTCAACTATAGTCATGTTTTATTACCGATCTTTCTTTTAATTCAAAACTACTTCATTGTTATATGTACCTCGCACATCGCGCGTTTCAATTGCATAACTCTCAACTGCGAAATCTTGGACACTTTATTTCTAAAATAGAATTATTTCGTGTGTCGATAGGATTTCACGTGCACTTTCGTATATACTTTTGAGATGTAAATTCAAATTTAAGTAACGGTGGATTTGCTCCTTAATCGTCTCGTCAAGCTCGGGCAATCAAGAATTATGAATACATACATACAGGGCCAGCATACTTTTGTTGCTTCATTTCTTCCTTTCTCATATTCGACGTATATATATTACTGTATGGTATACGAGATAACTGCAGGTAATATGGCATCATGCATTTTGGATACCACCCACAATGACATTCTCTGAAATAATATTAATTGATGCAAAGTATGAAAGAAAAGGGCTGTCACCTTATACTGATTAGCCCGAATAAATCAATCTTAATTTATTCTTAAGGAACCTAAGAACTTAAAGAACACATGTAAAAAAGGTTCGTCAATTAACCTCATGCTTTAGACTTGTTTGCTGCAATTTGGACTTGTAAATTTGAGTAACTAAAATATTTTGCCGTCGATATATTCTGGTAAAAAGTAAAAATAATTTGCAAATTTGTAGTTGAGGTATTTAGTTTTTACAAAAAATAAGAGCAATGAGCGTTGGAGAAACCAAACGTGTTCATACTTGCTCACGGGGCTGCGCTGTTGCCAAATCATATTCCTCACGTTACGTTGCTCTTATATACATCATGCATACACCCACCCAAACGCGCGCGTGTGCGCGCGCACGCGCGCACTGGCATGTATGGATGTACGTATGTATTATTTATATAGCCATTTGCGAATCGACGCTAGTGACCACGTGGCTTTTCAATGAACTAGGAAACTTAGGTGTCTTTGGAATCAATAGATTTCCGTGTTTTATATTATATTTTTGATTTTACCATTGCAATTACAATTGTACAGTCGTAATTTTTATTGTAAATGCAAGTATGTCGATCGCTTACGAAGAGGGTCAATTCAGCGACGCTGAAGATGATCAAACGACGTACGTATTTTGTGTTCTATGAAAAATACATTGGTTAGGTCACACAATGTCATAACAAAGCGTAACATACAGCACGTTCTCGATGAAAGGAAAAGAATATGTAAAGATTGGAACATTTGCGTTTTGTAGGATAAATCGAACGAGAGGAATGCCAACCGGCCATCTAGAAATCTCTATCGTGGATAAAATGGGTAACCTTGGAGTCGAAGAGAACGTTGAGGAAGATGATTACGATGATGATGATTATTTAGAAATCAGTGAGGATGATTGGGACGTCGAACAGGACATTTCTGGTCAAAAGACGAGAGATAGACTCAGAAACGTTAACAATCAGCATGCCAATACTCAGAACGTGTCTAATAAACTTACAAACTATCAGCCATCCGACAAACTTTTTAGGCGTTATTCCAACAAGATAAACATTGAGCAATACGAAGGACCTACATTACCGCACATTGCGGCCAACCGTTTGATCGAGACTAACAAGAGAGTCGAGAAGGATCGTATAAGAACAAAGGACAAGCATGATCGTGCAACTGTCGAGCAAGTTATGGATCCTCGAACAAGAATGATATTGTTCAAAATGCTCAATCAGGGTATAATACTTGAAATCAACGGTTGTATATCAACGGGCAAAGAAGCTAATGTATATCATGCCACGTCAAAAACCAACATAGAATTTGCCATAAAGATCTACAAAACATCAATACTGCAATTCAAAGATCGCGACAAATACGTTAGTGGAGAATTTCGTTTTCGTCATGGTTACTGTCGTCACAATCCTCGCAAAATGGTGCGCACCTGGGCTGAAAAGGAGATGCGCAACTTGATACGTCTCAATCAGGCTGGTGTATCGGCACCGAAGCCAATTCTATTGCGCAGCCACGTTTTGCTGATGGATTTTATTGGCATGGATGGTTGGCCAGCACCTAAATTAAAAGACATTGTCCTCAGTACTTCCAAACCCCGTAAACTCTATCGAGAATGTATAGAAATGATGTGGCGATTATACAATAAATGTAAGCTCGTACACGCTGATCTGAGCGAGTACAATTTGCTCTATCATGATGGTTCGATCGTTGTTATCGACGTGTCTCAATCGGTCGAACACGATCATCCTCTAGCACTGGAATTTCTCCGAAAAGATTGTATCAATATAACTGGTAAGTTTCTCCGGTCCGACAAAAATCACGATGATTAGAAATATACAATCCAAATTCTCGTATTATCTCTATTTACTACAGAATTCTTCAAGAAGAATCAGGTGGCTGTAATGACCATGAAGGAATTGTTCGATTTCATCACCGATCCGACCGTGACTGAAGACAACATGGACGATTACCTCGACAAGGTGTCGGAGAGAGTAACACAATGTATAAATGAGGACATAGGAGCAGAGCAACAAGTCGAGGAGGGCGTTTTTAAACAAGCTTACATACCCCAAAGATTGGCCCAGGTACAAAGATAAAAGAAACAATGATAAGAGTTGTAAATTGAGAAACTTCATTCCAATCTTCTCTCGCACGAATGGTTTTCAAGGAGCAAGTAAATATCACCATTTAGACATTATTACGGAGGAAGCTTTTTGACTGGGAAAAAATAATGAGGGAGCAATGTGCTTCCTCGTTTAACTTCACTTGTTTGCTTCCGCACAAAGGATGCTTTGGTTTAGTGAAAATAAAATTTCCGAGAGCTTGGTACAAGAGTATTTAAAACTGAAAAGCTATTGGAAATTGAACAGTCTGATCGAATCTCTTCAAATTGGCTAATAGAATTATTAAATTTTAGCCGAGTAGATGAAAAACGGTGCCAGCTAGCTTATAGAGGTTTCAGGTGTGCTCTTTCAACGCGTTACACATCGATACACACGTTTATCGATGAGTTTAAATAGATTGGCATTCATACTCGAACCTTTTTGTTTTCAAAACCGCAAAATTCTGATGAACTTATCAGAAGTACTGAATGGTCTATAATTTCAATGCAGGTAGTTGACATCGAGCGTGATATCAGTCTCGCAAAAGCGGGAAAGGAAGACTTGATATACAAAACGTTGGTAGGACTGAAAGCAGATTTATCGAAACCTCTGAAGAATCCGGAGATTCTTGCTAATGGGAAAAAATTGAAATCTCGTCAAGAGGCCGAGAAATTCGAGGATTCTTCGACTGACGAAAACAGCGATGACGAAAACGACGAGCGATCTTCCGATGATGAGGAGAGCGACGACGATGACGAGCAGGGTACGAAATTCGTAAATTCTGCGCGCCCTCGTAACGAGACGCTCGAGGACAAAAAAGCCCGGAAGAAGGCGCTAAAGGACGAACGAGCGGAGAAGCGGAAAACCAAAGTGAAGAAACACGTTAAAAAGAGAAAAGAGAGAATTCTCAAGAAGAAGTAAACGCGAAAAAGTGATGAAATATTTGTAAATAACACCGGCATTTTCATCAAATCTGTTCCACCTCCTGACTGTTGTATTTTATTTGTTTAAAAGTCGAAAATCACTCAAATAGCTCGTCGCAAAGTTCCATCCTAGTAGGAAAACTAGATTGCGTTCCAGGTTTGAGAATACTTTGCGTTGCTATTTTGCAAGCTCTCTGTATGGTTTCCTTGATCGACAACTCCGGTCGATAAGCCGTGAAATACGCGAAAGCTCCTAGAAAGGCGTCCCCGGCTCCCTATAAAATTCAAATCAACGTTTTCCATTTATTATAATAAAATATAAATGATAAATATTATTTCGATGCTTACGGTCGTGTCCACGGGTTGAACTTGTTCTGTTGGAACGTGAACCATTTCTCGATTGTCGTGGAAAGCGTAAACGGCACCTGCAGCTCCGAGAGTCAGTATTACGATGTTGCAACCTTTATCCAAAAGACTGTCAATTGCTTGTTGAGCATTCGACAATGTCAACGGTCGTATTCTCGTCATAACTTCAGCCTAATGGGTTTGAAGAAAAAGCTTTTTTAATGAAATTTGTCTGAATATCAATAGCGAAAACAAATTGTCTTATCCGCATCGTTTTCATACTTCCGTCTCGTTTATGCAAAAAATAGTACAAGATTTCAACAATTCCGGATCAGGGTTTTCTACAGCCGGAGCTCCATTCAGGATCGATACGCCTATAGGAGAACGGTATATATAATGTCAGTTATTTTAAGCAATTAGAAATACACTAAAACCTCGATTAATCGGAGTTGAATCGTCCCTGCGGAGTTGTTCAGTATTTCAATTAAAAAATCTTAAAAGCTCACTTTTTCTATGAGCATGCAAAAAAACGGGAACTATTGACCTTTTATCTTAGATCACAAAATTATTATGGATCGTTGCCCTTTGAATGGAAAGTTTCTGGTCCCCTCATCACCGGAAACTGAGGCTTTACCGTGTCGAATGAATTATCATTTTACCATGGCCCTTATAGAGTTTTAAAGCATGAAGCGTTGTCTCCAGAGAAATTTCGAATTGGCATAATAATACGGAAGCAGATTTGATGGTATCTTCAGCAGCATCAACGTCCGATGTGCTCATCAAAGCATTGGCTCCCATTACAATCACTATACTGTTATCTCCTGTTCAATATAATTCACAAACGAAATACGCGAGATAGTATAAATTCAGTTTCTACACCCAATGATTTATTTATTTACTATTCATCTTACCATTATCGGCTACGAGTATTTGAGCTATTCCACTACTGACATTTGGTTTGATTGTGACGTGCGACACATCAACGCCTTCAGATTTCAAAGCAGTCAAGTATTCCGTTCCGAAGATATCTGACCCCAACTATTGAGAAAAATTGTCCATTTGCTAACAAAGTTTTTTTATTCGTTTCTGTTTTTAAATGACGTTCGAATGTTTGTACCGATGCAACGAGAGACGTGGATGCTCCGAGTCTGGCTGCAGTAACACATTGATTCGCACCTTTGCCGCCGAAGCTCCTCTCAAACTTGCTACCACATATCGTTTCACCCGGCAAGGGTAATCTCTTCGCATAACTGTGGGAAATTTCGATAAATAAAAAAACTCGCGTGCTCAAATATTTATTGTATTTAAATCCATGAATTATCAAAAGTTTGATTAATTCATATTTTTCACGGCTTATCTCTGTGCGCGATTGTACAGAAGCTAGGTTGTGATTAAAAGATTGAGTTGGGTGAATCAATGACACTGTTGATAGAGGGTGTAATAGAATAGATAGAATGCCTGTATAGATAATCCGTAGATGAAGCTTACGGATATAGATATTTACCTAGAAAAATCGATCATGCACGATCCGACAACCACTATGTTCATCGACATTTTTGTCAAATGTCCAACAAACCAATCTAAAAATATCAACTCGATTTAAAAACGACCCGCAGTCTATCGTATCACGCCACACTTACTTCCACTATCTTTGTACTTCATACCACACATATTTTTATCAGGAAACATAAAAAAAATAAAAAAAAAATACGGAGTTAAGGTTATATAAAACTCGTATGTGTCGGAGATAACATCGAATTTTTCGATGCATCTTCTACGGATATTATTGATACGTATGATATAAGCAAAGTAGCGTCCACCCGAGTAATAAATTCTTCAGGGGATGAGGGGCTATTGCATTTGGTCCGTATTAAAACAAACCGTCATATTGTAAGCCACGTAATTTCTGTAATAATTGTTAACCAGCCACGTAACATACTGATAATAGTACCGTGTATTGTGTAAACAATGTCAGAGTCGACTTTACGAACTCGGAGAGTTATCGTAGATATGCCAGATTGGAAGGTGATCAATTTATGGAAAGGAATAATATTTCGTACAATACTGTTGCGGATTTGTCAACGTGTTTGTGCAGTATTCGTTGTGCGAAAAATAGTTGAATAATGGATAAGAATGGGCAGAGAACATAGATTTACATGGAACCACAGGCCTTATGGGCGCACTTGGCTGGGGTTCGCTTAGTGCGAACCCCGGCTACCGTGGCGCTGCCTAACATCTGTGTGCACGCATACACTGACGCGGGGGTTATAGTCCGCGCTTTCTTGCACCCAAGCGTTCAGCCATGCTTGGGGTACTGTTCCGCTGTCGCTCTCACCCACGAGCTGTGTACCCCGTGGTTGGGGTTCTTGGGGATTCGATGAAGACAATCAGATTCCGAACCATAGGCATGTGCATTTTTTTTTATTTGTAGAACTTCTGTAATAGCGAAAATGGATTTTATTCATAACAGACAATAAAGATGTTTCTTTCCTAGAAAGTTGGACAATGTTTTTCTGAATTTAACCATTTAAAAAATTGAGCCTCCCTGATGAATGGGATCGATAAATGATTCATTCTGACTTAAGTTTGTAAAATCGTCACGCGGTGAGCGTGCAGATATATCAATGTGAGGATTGACTGATGAATTCCCCAGCATGGAATTTTTCTTTCCTATTTTCAGAAAATGAAAATTTATTGATTATGACCGAGAAATAAATTATTCGCAATTCAACTAAAATTGCGCATGGAAAAAAAATATTGACTCCTCGCGGAAAACATTTTAAGCAGATATTTTTTCCGAAAAACAATTTGAAAAACCGTTCTGGCAGAGGAAAAATTGTTGATGGTATTACAATGATTGTTGATAAATTGTCGCGATTTTTAAATCACTACGAAGATAAAATGCCAAATTCGTCAACAATCTAAAAAATTAAGCCATACGAAGGATTTTAAGGGATACAAAAAATAAAATTAAAATATGTTTTTGGAGGGAACTTTTTATCACATTTTTTCAACTTTGCAAAAAATGTGCACACATTTATTTACAAATTTTTAAAAACTCAAATAACTCTCAAATTATAGACTTAAAAGAGAAAATGTTCCGTTAGTTAAGTTTATTATTGTATTCCGTATCTAAATATGCTTTTTTTACATGTCATACGGTTATGATAGGGAGGCAAATTGATATGCACACATTTTTTTACAGACTGAAATAATCATTTTTACTAAAAGCAGGAGTCAACATTGTGAAAAAAAAGTTATTGAGCTTCGATGAAAACAAATATCTATTAAAAAAAAATATCCAACACGATCCATGAACCGCTAGCATGTAATCCCCCTTTCGCTTTCAAGCGTGCCGCCGATACAAGAGCGAGTGAGATATATACAGTTATCGGCAGGCATGCATATAAGCGCAAGTGAGAATGGTGATCAGCTGATTCGTCGAGTGTGTGTCGCTCACCGATACATCGCCGCGCGCACTACAGCCCATAAATGGAACTACGTTTTCTTTGTCAAAAATTAACGCGGGACCTGTGGTTCCATGTAAATCTATGTTCTTTGGAATGGGTAATGTATCGTAGGCAACGATACATTCACCAAAATCAACCGCAAAAATACCCGATTTATCATGTAATAACCATGAATATAAGCTATATGTATATATCCATATCTTGCGTAGATTTATGCTTCGAAGCGGTATCCCACCAGCTTTAACCAACGAATTCAGACGACTCTAGAAGGAATATGCCTATACTTCGATTGGCTCCAAGTTTTTTTCGACAGAAACTGCCACTTGGCGTCGCAGCGGTCGATTTGTGACGTCACTTGGGGTTGTATACGCCCCGTAGGCGGAGTCACGGGAACGTGAACGCTCTTACGGCTATTCCGTCTCTAAATTCACACCTCCGAGAGTCGAACAATTAAATACCCCTCAAATAATGTTTTTTTTATTATTTCCTACATTATTTACTACATTACACTCTACGCTTGCAAAAAATAACAATATATTAGGGAAAAAGGAGAGAAGCCAGTTTGTCATGTCGAATATTAGTGGGGTTATCCGGTGGGAAAACCGGCGGAGCTTTGACTACGGAGTTGTATGCGTTTTAAAGGGACGCATCCGTGTGCCCAATACGTGCTTGCAGGAACGCTGGCGACCGGGGTTCCAACTCGAGCATTCTTGTTTCATTTTATAAGTATCTAACAAGAATCATTATAAGACATTTTCTGGAGTTGGTGGAGTCTCTGCATTTGAAATCGCAAGATAGCACGATCAAATCTTCTTCTCATGTTTTTTTATTTTCTATAATGAAAAAAATTAATTATTATGGCGTATTGAATTATGGGTCATAATTCAAATATTAGAGATAATATATTGTTTACAATTATCTCAAGTTATATTATAAACTTTTTTAAGGTCGATATTATATATGTCGAATCAGTGGGGTACGGCAGTAGCAGCTCAGAAAAAGAGAGAGTCGGCATGAGTACCCCAGTGTATACCTCACATTAGAGAAAGTGAGAAGGCGCGCTTGCTCGTACATGATTGGTGAGAGCGTAGGCGGAGCTGTGCCATGAAGTTGGTGAGGTATACATGAACGTGTCTGTGCGACCTACACATTGTTGTAGCAACCCCAGCGACGTCTAGCCGTGGGGTACCAAACTGCCTTGGGGTACCCCATTTCTGGAACCAAACCGAAGCATAGGCATATTCCTTCTATAGTCGTCTGAATTCGTTGCTGTAACGCATCAAATGAGAGTCCGTACCGGTCTACGGTCAGTACGAGAATTCAACTGTATCGAGTCGCCATCAAATTTCCCTCGATTCGTGGACGTAGGGACTTTTGGTTTTGTGTTAAACTATAGGGACATTTTCACGATAGAACCTGCTTTTTCACGTTTTTGCGCATCTACGTTCACTCTCTACACTCCTGTGTCAATCATGGCGTAAATACGTAGATGCAACATGGCCGAAGAGAAACCAAATTGCGAGATTTTCGGCTCGTTAAAACGCTTGGTATTCCGTAACAGAAACGATACTCTTACGTGCAATTTAGAGAAAATAATACAGTGGCCAGCATTTGGCAACTCGATATTCCGAGAATAATTCGTAATCGACGAAACGAAGAGATAAAAACGTTATTTATGGACTCGGTCATACGTGGAGGAACGGAACGCTGCTCGCTGATCACGGAGATGTTGTTTTTATTTGTCATATGGAAATTTACGTGTGGCCGGGTCTGCTGCCGTCGACATTTATGAGATGCAATGAGATACGAATGATCGTTCGATAACTCGTACATAATAAACGGTCGATGTAGCGGCTTCCGTACTGGCATTACATTGCATTTTACCGTGCATCCCATGATGAGACTCTGAGAGGTTCGAACGAGCGTTGTTATATACAATGGAAATCGAGGTGGAGTCGAACAAAATCGAGGCAGGCGGGGATACGAGTCCCGGCTGTTCTGGCTATTCAGGCATGGTGCACAGTAAAAAAGTTATCAAGCATGCTTTGCGTCAACAGGCCAAGAGGCGCAGGAAAAACACTACTATAGCATCCGGTAATTCGCGCACCCTGCCACGAATAGTCGTCAAACCTTTACCACCACCGCCACCTAACGAACCTCCGTCACCGCCGATACCTCCAATTCAACATGTCAATGCTGGTAATCAAGTTATTTGTTTTTATAATATTTTTTTGTTTACGTATTCTTGTCGTACAAATTCTTTGCTGGACAAACATAAGTTACGGCAAGTAACTCGCTCTTGTAAGAACAGTAATCTGATATCGGCGATTGGATATTGGGTCGGGCACACTGGTCCGCTTATACCACTTTGCCTTTGATACTTATTAGGCCACGCTACCATCTATAGATATCTTGTTTCATAAATATTTCAGATCATTAGTTCCGGTTGATGTAATTTTTTCGACAATCTTAAAGCATAGCTGACAGAAATCCATTAATATTTTTTTTACTGTTTTTTTTGGTATTACCTTTCCATGAAAATATTTAATATTGACGCTGTCTATACTAGTCTAGGAAAATAGCAGAAGAAATTTTTAATAAACTTTACAATCGATTTTAAATAGAATGCCTGTAATAATCCACGCTTTATACCTGTTTATCTCTTTTTATATCTTGCAGTTGAAGAACCCGCCGCCACCATGAGAGAAGTGCTTGCCAGTTTGCCAGGTTTCAGTCTCAAGTCGGGTCGCAGACGTTCCACCAAAAGGCTGTCCGCAGCGGCTCAGCTCGAGGCTGGTCTAGTAGACCTTGAGTCGCCTGCTAGTATACTCGCCAGTACTAGTTTGCGAGCTTTGCTCAACAGGCACACGTTTCAGGGACTTCCGCCCTTATATCAGAGAAAACTCGCGCAGCTTTTACCAGGGGTAGACCGACAGGTAGTGAAACAAGGCCATTATTTAAATCTGCCGAAATGTTAATTTATCATCTTAGTCTTAGAGAATGAGATCCGTTCTTTTCAGTAATTATGATATTATCTTTATGGAAGTAAATTAAGTGCATTACTGTACAATGCCAAAGGAAGATTACATAAGAAGAATATCACTTGTTCAAAGAATGAACTGTTGAATCGAGTTTCGAGAATATAAATTGTACGCTTGCTCTTTTTTTTGTTTCGTATTTTATCGCTATTTCTGTTTCTATTTGGTCAGGATGCAGCCACTTCTGGTTTAAATAACGAATTCTTCGCGCGTGCCTGCCTTGAATGGCGCAAGCGTCTTGCCGAGGGTGAATTCACACCGGAAAATCAGCAGAGACTTAAGATGGAAGCGGAGAGAGACAAGAATAAATTGGATCCATGGAAATTGAAGCACTTTGAGCCCATATGGGGTGATAAGCGTGAACCCAAGCTCCGCCTTGGTTTGCACTGCATGCCAGAAGTGAGAACGGGTGGAGCTGTGACGCGATCGAGTTTGCGACTTCGTTTGGAATCCAATGCAGAACAAATTGCTACGAAGCTTTACTGCCGTTCGAGCTCGATCATACCGGAAAAGGTCGCAACTGAGAACGAGGATATAGCGGATACGAATCAGGCCGCCGCGAAGCACGTCGAACACGGTACAGAAGATACGAGAGCAGAATCGTTACCGGAGTACGACGAACTTCCTCAACCCTCGCCCGAGATTGAAAATCGTCTTGAGTCGAACGACAACGAGACTACCACGGAGGAGCCGACGATGGCTAATGGAATAATTGTCGAGTACACCACCGAAGAGCCACAGCATGACCAACCAGATGAGTCAACGTCAACGTCAATTAGTAGAGAAACCGACATGTTTATGGAAACCAAGGAACAACGAGATATTCAAGAAGAATCTATGCAAATAGAAGACGCTAGCGTGGAATCTCCGGCAGAACATAATGAGCATCACGAAGAAATAATGGAAATTCCCCCCGAGGTTTCGGTCGAAGAGGAAGCTAATGATGATTTGATAGAATCGCAAATAACACCAGTTTCGGATATGCAAATCGAGTGCTCGACGGAGTTAACCGCCGATCCGAACGATGTTCTATCCGTGGCACTTTCACACGTCCAAGAAGATACCCAAATTCTTCAGGTAGTCAGCAAAGAATCTCATCATCATCATAATTTACTCGAGACGGACGAAACGAAGATTTTCGAGATATCGGAATGTGAAAACGCAGCCGCTGTTGAAAGTATATCGGGTCACGAAGAGGTCGAATCAACCGAGCAATTGACCGATGAACACACGATTATAGCCAGTGGGATAGTCGAGCAACACACCGAAAGTATAAACGCGAGTAGCGCGGTGGAACCTGAACCACAGATTCCCGAATGCATGGAGATCGATAGCGAAACATTGCAGCGCATCCACGAACTTGAGGTACTTTCCATTATTCGTGATTCATTCTCGAAACATTCGACGAATCGTCCTATGCCTAAAATGACGATTGCTTCGTCCACGTTGCAGGTGCGCGGTGAGATGCGTGAAGCTTACGAAGAGATTTCCGGATGTCCCGAGGAGATAATTTATCCGATTCTCGGATCGATGGCGATGACGGCAAATGTGACGGACGAGACCGAAACACAGGTGGTCGTTACAGAGTCCGTTGTCGAGGATGCGACCGAACCGCCCGATGTAATGAGCGTCGTCAACGTCGACGATGAACTATGCGATGCGAACAATTACGTTTGCTCCGAGATGCTGGAATGCAGCTGGCCCGTAGATGCGACGGTGAACAACAACGGGGTTAATAACAATAATAGTAATATCAATAACAGACCGGTAAGTGTATGCTAAGGTACAAGCGCTGCATGAGACTTTTCTCGCGTGAATCTTGAGCGTTGTTTTTCGAACAACGATTCTCAAAATTTGTACATCTAATATATAATGTAAAGAAAAACAAAAACAAACAAAGAAAAGCGGAAGATCGCGCCTTCTTTCGTTACTCACACGAATATTTCGACCGGCGACTTGGACGAAAGGCGCAGGAAGATTTGCAGGTGCCTTGGCCACTGGTAGCCGCAGCTCTCGATGGTACGGTCGCTGCCAACATCACGGTCACGACACAGGATGATTGTACCGATACCTCGACCACCACCGACGTCCCCATGTCATCAACGACACCGAGCAGTCAGCACCAACAATTTGTCTCCAACGAGCCAAATCCTGAATCGATCAGTTGCATACAGCTGCCGGTCGTTCAAGGTGTCTCGGGCTTTCAGCCTGCCGAAACAATGACGATAAACGCATCGCCCACTCCCGTCGCAGTTTCAACATGTTTAATGAAGACTGTACAATCCCCGAGTCCACCGATAATAGCGTTTCCATCGTTGCAATCCATACGTTTCGTACAGACGAGATTTCACCCTGGACAACAGAATGCGGCGCAAGCGACACTCGCGGGAGCAAACGCTTTATCGGCACAAATAACGAGTCAGCACAATCCACAGACCCATCAAGTGAGCATAGTCCGTCCCACGGATGAAATCGTTCAGCTCGCAGCTGTAGCGAGTTCGCAGCAGCAACAGCAACATCAGCAGACGAACAATATCGTGGCGCGTAGCAATATCGCGAATAATATTACCGTGAGAAACGCTGTACAAGCAAGCGTTGTGCAGGCGACCGTCGGATTACCGACCCAGGTACATCAACAGAGTGCGATAGTCGTTCAGCATCAGACACCGATAGTGAGCGCACAGTCGCGGCAAATTGTCGCGAACATGCAGCCTCAGCAGTATTCGACAAGTACAATACCGGCGAGATCGTCACGTGGTAGCGGCCAGGGAACTTACAGAGCCTCGAGAAACAGCAATAGAGAACAGGGAGGTGGGAGATCGAGAAGCTCGACCAAAGAACCACCCGGTGCGGTCAATCTCGAACGCAGTTACCAGATTTGTCAAGCGGTAAGCTCTACAGAATGTAACATAAATATTAAGGATTTTCTCTCAAATACACATCTATTCTATTTCTCATCATTTCATGAGTTTCGAGGGTGTTTCATCGTCACGTTCTCGTGTTGCGTTTCTGTGCTTACTCAGGTAATCCAGAGTTCTCCGAATCGCGATCAGCTCAAGGCTCATCTCAAGCCACCCCCGAGTTTGTTGGCTCGCGGTGACGGTGCTTTTACGACGAGCAAATCGGGTGGACGTACCATCACTACCGTGAAAACGCAGAAGCAAACATCGCAGCACGGGAAACAGGCGCCGCAGAACAAGCCACAGGCGGTTATGCTGAGACAGGTATTCGCTACCGCACGACAAGCCGCACCCGTTGAGGTACGTCACGGTTTTCACGAGTTAGTTCGCAGGTTTGCGTCAAGATAGCCGGTAAACATATTGCTTTTCGCGAAACCCGAAAAACGCGATATAGCAAGCGAGGAAGTTTCGTTTTTATGACATTTCTTCTCGACGCATTCAGATCGACGTGATCGAAGCCAATTATCGAAACATATTTATAAATACTGCCCATATAGATGATAAAAGGACAAAATCTTATTTTGGACTACTTGGATCCGTTCTGAAATTAGTGAATCATTTTGAGAATTTTATGGAGGTTCGAATGTTTTTTTACTATGTCACATGTACAATATTTTTCTCAGGTCGCAGATAGCAACGCAGTGGCTCAATTGAGTACCAACGGAACCGGAGGGTTCGGACAATATATTCTCGTCCAGCGTACGGGTGTCAGTGATGGAGCACCCAGAGCATCCTCGGCGCCACCTTTGCCACCTCAGATTGCTGGAATCGGCGTTGGTGTTCATCTCGTTCGAGGACGACCAGCAAGCGCCGGTGAAGGTTCTCATCAAGCTGTGACTCTCAAAGCACGCGGTACTTCGGACGGGAGGGGTGGCGGTGGCGCTGAACCCGGCGCACCAGGTGTCATAATGGGCGGTGATCCTCCGCCCCCTTGCGAATGCAACATGCGAGGGGCTATGGTGATTTGTCGTCAGTGTGGTGCTTTCTGTCACGATGATTGCATCGGTCCTCAACGAATTTGTGCAACTTGTCTCATACGTTGACCCGAATCACCGACTTTCCACATTTAGTGCGTGGAAATATTTGGAAAGAAAAATGAACAATACGAAAAGAAGAATCTAATCAATGATCTCGACGAACGCCAATGAATGGAAAAATGTCGAGAATCGAATTGAAGTCCCGTGCCAGAGAGCCTCGAGGCGGTTTTTTTGTTCCCCTCCCTTTCCACGATCTCTGAATGAGCACGTTAGGCGGCGAGATCGCCAAGTACAATGTAATAATAAACATGTACGCAAATGAAGCAAGAGAGTGACTGATAAAGAGACTTTTTCACACGCGTGACGTGCTCCGTCATTGAATGGTGGGTGAACCGCGGGTAGGATTATATACGCTGTAAGAGAAATTAGACCTGTTCGCGTTGTAGCGATTTCAGAGAAGAATCTCCTCGATAAATTCAACGTCCTCGAGGACACGATTCAAGCACAAAATCCTTGCCCGTTATAAATGTCCTCGCATGTCATAACTAAGTTATTTCTCCTATTCATCGATTTCAATCATTCATTTGGTGTCCGCATCTCTACGACCTCGTGCATGTATAGCCCCCAATCTCATACCCCAAAAATCATAGCCCTTCCAATCTCCCCGGTTATAAACGGTTCATGCGTGATCCGTACGTGACGTACGTAGCTGTTAAATTATTTCTAACTAAATGAATGGAAAAAAATTGTATAAAGTTCAAGCTCATTTTTTCTAATTATGATAGATATCAGCGTTTATCGAATAACGACGACAACGTAAGAAAAGAAAATGGTAAACTCGCAACGCATGTCTACTTAGCGATAAAAACGATAGCCCATCTCGTATATCTTCTCTGCTCCACTTCTATTTTATTCGGGCGCAATGTGCATCGCTACGCGAAAAATGAGGGATGTACGCGCGGTTGCAGAATCGGAGCCGGAACCTGAGTGGCCTTTTTTTCTTTTTCCTCCCATTTTCGCATGTTTGGCACGCCAAAGCTCAACATCTAAGGCCAAGCAAAAGAGACGATGTATTCTCTCGCGTCTGCCGGCCACAAGCCGTAAGCGAAGTCGGGGCCCCAGCGTGTAAATATATCCCCGTTCGCATTACGGCAACATTACTGATTAAAAACAAACAAAAATACTATTAACAGAGATGCATTGTTCATGAGAGAGGAAGAAGGAAGAAAGAAAAAACAAACAAAAATTGAAGAAATCGCGTATAATGAAATAAAACTTGAATCCTGACAATTACACATGACAAATAGTACAACCGCGTATACAATTATAAACTGTATACCTATGATTAGAAATGAACAAATTAAAAAAAAAACTTAAATAAACATTACGCAAAGTTCTTCATTCATAGATATTGTTTCGCGCGATATCACTTTATTTCATAAATCGTAGTCTCTTGGGTATACTTAGCAGTAACGCATGTCTGAAATATTAATTGCAGATTTAATACGATGATGACCGAATGAGCTTATGACGATATCGATGACGGTGAAATGAAGAAAAATCGAAAATTTGATCTAAATATTATTTATTCATTGATTCTTCGATAGATGTAAGAAATCTTACTCTTTGCCGTCCCGCGCTCTAGGTATTGTCGAGGCAGGTGAGTTATTTTTATTTCGTTCCTTTGTTTTTCACGAAAATTCGTTGTTGAAACGTAGAGATTGATATATATGTATAAACATGTCTTCGAGAAAGTATTTATTCTGCTGAACGAGCGAATATCAGCTTTATAGCGAATAAGGTCGAATGGTTTTTGTAACTAATCGTAGAGGATAAATGAGTTTTATGCTTGCGATTCATAAGTCGTAGAGATAAATCATGTCGTCCTACCGATAACAGGCAATGAAAGGAATAGAATTCAATCCTGAAGAAATGTACGTTGTTATTATCGTAGCGTTTATTTTACATGATTTTGTCGCTTTTCTAAGTAACATTTAAAAGTTGTATGCGATCGAACGTGGCATGACTCAATTGTGTTGTCTCATAAATCTGGTCTTCTCGTTTTATTGTTAGCCTTCAAAAATTACGCAGATACATCATGAACCGACAGGCCATCAGACTCAAAAAGACGGTTCGTTCGAAAAAGAACCGCTAATTATTCATTATCATTTACCAAACTAGAGAGGCAACTGTCAAAGCCGTTGCGGTGTTTAGCTCACACGAAAAATAAATCATCTATTGTCATTTACATTTGTCAACTCACCTACCGAGGCTAAGATCATATTAATATTTGGAAGTTCGATTGTAACAAAAAAATACGCGGAATGTATGGTACCTTGCAAGGTTCACTAGACCATATAAACAAAAAACGAAACAAAACGATTATCAACGGAAGCAATAAATTAACAATCGACAAGTAAACGTGTATGCGTTTGGTAGCCTTTGGTGTCGCATAACAGTATTAAAGAAAAAACAAAAAGAAATTGATTGGAAATTCTGAGTGAGTATCTGCAGTCCGCAATGTATCCGGCGCATTCAATAATTCGGCTTAAATTCGATGAATCATCGTCTAAAGTATTTTCACTACGATAAGAGGTTGGGCTCGGACAGCAAGAACACCTTTTACACTTGACATACATTATACATGTTAGTTATCCATCAACGGAATGATTTTCGCCATACAGCCCTATACTAAATAATACGTTTTTTCGATTTTATTTTTGCTAATCTACTTTTTTTTTGTTCAGTCAACTGCGATATATTCAAGATGTTGGGGCCTGCCCGTTATCTTTATCGTAGAATCATCATTTCGTCTTGGTCAGGATGAGTATCCTCCGCGGAGAAAGACCGAGAAATTATATATATTCAGGAAGTAAACAGTTCTGCAGAGGCACACTTCTTTGCGACACGTGATTACTCCGAAATTATATAATCATAGGTCCTAAACGAGGAAGAAACTTACTCGATCGAAACGAACGAATCGGCCGAGCTTCGGTACGTACCTCATTCCCAATTGTGTTTACTTTTCTTTTTTACAGCGAAGCACAGTCCGAATGACGATTCTTTTGTAACTTGTTCTCAAGTTCGTCTAACAACAGTTCATAATGAGGCCCGAAGCGCTGTACCGATCAGCATTCATAAATATGCATTTGTTCGCAAGCGACTCTTTCTCTTTCTCATTTCTTTCATCTCTCGAGCTCATTATTATATCACTACAGTTTCTTTTTATACCCGTGAGTGTTCGTAAAAGGTTATGTACTACAATGTATCATGATCCGACGGGTCTCTTAAATAAATAGTACACGAAATATCATTAATAAACTACCGGATTATCACCGGACGAATATTTCATTTCTTCCAAGACTTAACCACTTGGCAATTCTGGTTTTGTCATTAGGCCATCTTCTATGCGCACCTCTTCGGGAGTTCAGGTATACCGAAATAAGAGTCTACAAACAAGGGAAACGGTTTGTTTTTTTCTCGTAAGGGATTTCGTAAGGGATTTTCGTTACTAAAAGAAAACAATAACATATACTCCGCACCATGCAATTTCGCGAAACTTCATAATCTCTTCGTACTTGGGCCCCATTAATATCTACAGTATCGCCGACCATCAATAAGACGTAACACCACGGAAACCGCTTCTCCGCTACGTCTAATCGTCGATCTAACTATATTACAGTATTATTTATAGTATATATATTATACACGTGTATAGCATGTATCATATGTGTATAGTTATATTTATATATAGTAATTTACCTTATCGAGAGTTAAACATAGGCAGGTGAAAGGTTGAGGGTGAGTCGTGAAATAACATTGTTGCGTATTGTTGCGCGTGTCGTTCGCGAACTCTTGATTATCTGTATCACCATGATGCGACAATCGTGACATACCACCATTGCCACACCGCGCAATCGTTCCGCAACGAGACGTTGATCCGTGCTGAGACCACCAAGGGCACCGAATGCACTGTTAGTCAACAGTCTGTTTGGACTGCCGCCAATCTTTTGATATCTATAATAGAATAAAAGGATATCGCTAAGAGCTACATACTGATATTTAAACGAAAACCATATTAGTTGTATAGCAACAAAATTACGGGATTAGCAAATTATGTTTCGGGTAGTAGCTTTAATACCGGGAGCTTCTCTCCACTGCAACGCTTTAAATGATAATGCGTTTAGGGCTATTATATACTTCTACATTATCGATCTAATTTACAATTTACCACTGACCTTCTTTCGGCTGGTTGTAGCTCATTGGGGGTCGTACCGGGTGGTGTATTTTCCGCGGGTGTGCTGTTTGGCGTTGAGACTGGTGTTGCATTGTTCAACGAAGGATCACGACGTCTCGGTGCCGGCGAGGCGGGTGCCGAACCAACAGCTCCACCGGGTCTTGGCCATGGAGTCCTCGTCCCGGATTCGGGTTCGGAATTTGACGGTGACATAAGAAGTCCAGGAGATAGAAGCACGACCGGAACATGGGCGAAATGTTCCGTAGGAATTCGCATCTGCGTACAAAGCGACGAATTGAGAAAAATCGCATTGCACGCTTAATCGGACGAATCTTCGTCCGCGTATCAACATGATTGAAGTACCTTAGAGTAACATTTGACACAGACAGTTCTCTCGCAGAGACGGCAACGTTGGCCCCACGGACCCAAAAGGCCAAAACGCGTTTTGAGACAAAGAAAACAGACGCGTCGTTTCTCGACGTCCTCTTTAACACGACCCTCGACCGGCAAAGATTCCAACTCTGCTTTCGTAAGAACGCTTCGTATGTGGACGATCTCTTCGAGGGTCAACGAGAGCCTCTCGTCAAGGAACATGTCACCCAATGACGCTTTCTAAAATTAGACAGGTATATAACGAGCGAGAACATCCGTATCGGGAATGATTGTGAATCGACCCGGAACTCTTTCTATAATACCTGAACACACTGATCGACATTTTGATCGTGAAACTCTGATGATGCAATTCCGTGGCCTTTGAGAGACGCTCTTTCGCGAGGTCGCGGACTGAGACTCGGACTCGCACTGGGACTAGGACTTACGCTCGATCTCGTGTCTGAACTCATTACACCCGCGTGCTGCCGACTCTGAGGTCTCGAATGTGGCACCGACGACGTGCCGGTCAATGGAAGAAACGGCACCGCACTACTTCTGCCCGTGTGTTTGCGAACGGAAGCGCGCCTCGACGGACACTGAGTAGCCAAGTCGTATGCTGTGAAACAATTGGTTGCATGTATAGAAGAATGCAAATAAATAATGTATCAGGAAACGCCGTGAGTATTTTGAAGAAAAGTAATTAAAGAAGATCTCACAATGTTCGGCGCTCACTGTCCCAGGTAATTAAAAATAAGATATCAAAGGTATATATATAAATATATATATTTACACTCAAGTTGAGCATCGCAGAAACGATGATACTCGTTTCGCGTTAATCGCAGACCACCGGTTTTTCGCCAAGGATTCGCTGAACTTTTGTCCTCTTCATCGTCCTCGAGATCGCAACAACCCCCACCCGCGGTTCTCGTACCGACTCGAGATCGATATGTTTCTTTTGATTGCCAAACATTCGTAGTCTCATCCTCGTCCTCGAATCTTGTTACACTATAATCCTCGTCATCGTCATCGTCGTCCTCGTCGTCCTCCTCGACGTCCAGCTAATAGTAAAAAATAATCTCAAATCATCCTCAAATTCCTTTTAAGGACCCATGGACGTTTATCGTCGAATAAAAGAGAAAATAAACAAAAAATGGAGAATGTTTGATTGCTAGGCTTAGGATTCTATATTGGACATCCGCATGGAAGATCGTTTCTTCCTGCGACCATAACGACATGAAAAGAAATTGTTTACCATAATATTTCTTGGAAAAAATTATAATTAGTACGAGAACAGACCTTTAGACCATAGTTGAATCTGATCTGATTAAAAATATTTTCGAAATTTAAAAGCTAGTAAGGTGGATATACCCCCAATCCCCAGAGTAAACAAAATTTAATAAACATTTTAAGTATACACATCCTTGAAATACCAAACAATAGGAAAACAACTAGCTTACATTTTTTTGTTTATCCCATTGCTACCCGATAAGCTCTTGCGAGCCGTTAATTATTTTAAATACGTTCGAAGAATATAATTGAGGCTTCTTCACCTTGAGATCAAAATCGACGGGTATAAGTTTTCTTGGCTGTTTCATAACGGAGCGATCAGCCTCGGAAGATCCGCGACGAGCTTTCGTCGTCCCGTCGTTTTCATTGATATTCGAACTATCCTGAGGAATCTCTGGAAAAAGAAAAAAGCACTACCTTCGTGAGAATTCTCAAGATTGCACAAGCCATGCAGTGGTACTAGGCGCCGTAGAAAAAAATAACACACGTGTAAAAAGCTCCTCTGGTTCGAATATACTTAAAAATCCAAAACTCATACTGGAGAATGCGAAGTCCCTTACAAACTTCCATGATTATGAAGATTGTTGTGATTTTGGTGTTCTGATATATATCACATGCAACGATCGAAGGGAGACAAAAAAAATACGAAAATAAACGCTTCTGCGAATGGAAGATGAAGCGAAAATGTGCGATAAACGACGAGTGAGCGATGAATGATTTACCTGGAACCTTAAAGCGCCTTCTACAAGACTTACGATTCCCAAGACCGCGAGCTCGCGCCTCTGGTCCTTTGCCAGTACGCTGACGAGGCTGCGGTATAGGAAACGACCCCTGACCTTCCGGATGCCGCCACTGCGCCGCGACATCCTGAGCCGGTTCTTGCTCCTGTTCGGACTTTGCAGGCGGTACCTCACCGAGGACAATCCTACGGGATTCGCCACCCACTGCCAGCAGCATACTTTCTCAGCCCGTTGTTTTATTTATTCTCAAATTTTAGAAAATTATATTTTGATCACACACGCACGATTTTTGTTTAACCGATTTAATACTCGTGACTTTGGACCTACTCTCCTACTTTTCATCGCTCCGGTCCTCTCCTGAGACACCCCATCTGTTCACCGTCAAAGAACACGGAGAATCGAAACGAACGTTCATGAGAAGAAAAAAAACTTCCATTCTGCCTATAGGAGACGTTCTCTTCTACCTATCGCTACACCGAGCTTGCAAAAAATTCTTGAGCCGCGTGGTTATTAATTCAACAAAATGTAGATATCGTGTAAGACCATCGTATCGATTCACCGTGACCGTTTTATTAATGCGTAACATTCGATCATTATCGTCGAGTTATTTAAACTTCGCCATCACGCAGCTTGTGTCGTTTCATCAGAACGCAATTTGATGAGAAACAAGGAGACGAAAAAATCGCTCAACGCGAGCGAGAAAGGACGAGTACACGAGATGAACCGAGGAACGTCGGTCTCCTGATAATGTTGAAAAATATGTAGATATAGAACGTATACGAGAGATAATATGTCACGACGAACAACAACTGTTAAGGGTGAGGGCGCGCGTGGTCGTGAAATTGTAGCGGTGCGTAATTTCTTATTATACACCCACTGTGAGTGGTGACTGTCGCGCGCGCACGTCCCTTAACATTTTCTAAGCCTACGTAGGATTATTGATCGGTGCAGTGACTGCGCGCGATCACCACCGACCCAAAAGCTCCGGCAACTCTTTCTCTATCCGACTACCGCCAAAGCTTGGATTTTATGAGCCGCCCAAAGGTTTGCTCGCACCCTCCTCCTTGACTCATGCGCCCTATCGCCTATACCCTGAAAATGCGGAGATGCGTCATACGAGCGCGGGCTTCTTCTTCGTTACGAAGGAAACAATGAATAATAAGATCGATTACTAGTCAATAACTACTCGTCAAAAGGGTCAATCTGTGTACTGCTTTTTGAAGCCAATGTCGACGTTCATTCATTCATTGAATTCAACATGCGTGAAACTTCGAACGAACCGTTCACCAATAAGTTTCGATTGATAGCGAGATGCGAATGAGACTTATTTGCAAGTTTCCGGGTTTTAAATTACGCTTCAAGATTATCTACAACGAGGTAAACATTAATGATGACTCAAATGGCTATCTGTGAGATGGACAATTAAAAATGTGATAAAGGAACACACGACTTCGTGTTCCATTCTCTAGCTTCCTCCCATACTGATTGAAGTTGACTCATGCGCGTTATAGCGTGGGTCGAGAATGCACGAGCGTACGGTCACCGTAGATGACCTTTCGCGATCCCCAGACCCACGAATCATAGATTTGCGTTATAAATGTGCCACACCGAGGCTTCGGGCGATAAATTCCCCGGACATCGTATATTGGCTCACCTTGTTGGATGGACAATGAATTATTCAGGCGTGATTGTTGCTGCAAATGATGACTGCACGGTCTCAGCGGTCTTGGTGGTTTCTTTATACTCTCCATAAGTAATTCTCGTACGGTGCATTGCTTTTTTATCGGCGGTAATTGCCGATCCGATGCCTTGAGCACGGAAGATTAAAATGAAAATATTCAAATGGTCGTTCATTTAAAATTAATGTTTTTTCATAACGATTTGAAACTCACTTTCTTCAATGGTGGTCTGCTTCTGATGAAATCGAGTACCATAGTCCTGGCATCTTTTCTCGCGTTTGGAGCAGGTGCCGGTGTCTTTCTTAGACGATATCGACGCTCTCTGATGTCGTTCATGAGAATCTCATAGGGCGTGAGTTCGAATTCAGCACCTCTTCCGCGTCCTCGTGACCTACAACGCTTTCCCATATTTGCCTCGACCTTCTTCAATTTGACACCGTTACGCAACTCGCCGATTACTTGCACCCAAAATCTGGCCTGTGAATTCGAACCATGATCAGGCCACCGTTCACGATCGCTCGTTGTAAAATATTTAAAGGGCATTTTTCAACATCAATCAGGGTTTATTATTAATTTCGTTTCGGAGCTACGAAACGCATGCTCGTCGTGCTCGTTGTAACTACAAATGCGCAAGCATACGTTTTAACGTTGCTTACGTACTTGTATTGCTCGCCAAATCCGAATGTCTGTCTATAAGAAACAGAATCGGTGTTGTGAATTAAATGTTTCGTTACATCCTACACCATTTCGATTAGTTCTTAAAGATCATGATTTTTCTTGATTTAACCCAATGATTTACCCAATCATCGAAATTCAGTGTGTCCAGATGCTGTGATGACGTAGCACCGTGTCTCAAACCAGCTGCGCTTTCAAAATTCTTCAAATTGGCCTGTTTTCTCTCGATTGTAACTTTTTCAAGAAATTGCGACAGTTCCAGAGCCTCGGATACGAATGCCCGTATAATACCGCAATAGTGGGCGTCAGCGTGATCCTCGGAGCCCTGCACACGCCTGATACACATCTTGAATTCATAAAGGTCACATTATTAATCGATATATATTTTTTACATGATTATCGAGGGCGAGAAGAGGAGAAAATGTAGAGAAGCAAACAACCCAAGATTTTTCTTCACCTGGAGAATACTTTTCAGACTACAATAATAGGCATTGTTGCCAAAAGCACTATTGCTCGTTGATATTGGCATCTCATCCATCTCTACTTCGCCAGAGTCACGCTCGATTCCTTCATCATCCGTTTCCTGCAATTTTCCTTCGGCGTCTGGTTCACCATCTACAAGTAGTAAATTAACAAAATTTTCATTCATGTTGCAACAGTACATTGAACAAGACCGATTCTATGGTACCACCCGCTAATCCTTATTTACGAAAGTGGATATTACCTTCATCGGTATGAGTCATTGTTATTATCAGATTTTCCAGATCGGGAGAAAGAGGTCTCTCTTCCGTTTCATCCATGCCAAAGTCAAGTGCTTTGAATATTAACATTCCGAGAGAAAATACCATCTGTAATGGACGAGTACATTCAAATTAGAGATAATCCCTCCAAAAACAATTGTAGCGATTAGTACAGGATAAGATTTTTTTTATATACTTTTTGCTCGGATAGCAATATCCTCTGCGAATCTGCAAAATAAGATAACGTTTAAAAGTAGATATTATTAATGGAAAATTGGTGGGTGGTGGATTATTAGTACCTTTGGACAAGTCCAGAACTATATGTCCATCTTTGTGAAGTATTATTTGCGAAAATTCTTCTATTTTGCGCAGTTCGTTGCATGGAGTATACGACAGGGTCTTGATGGCTTGATGGCAGAGTGCCCAAGCTTGTTCTTGACTGATAGGACCATTGAAGCATTGCAAGATATCTTGAAGACTGAGACCATCCTTGGCATTGAGTTTGCAATTTCCTCTCCTCATTCCTTTGATTTTTGTCTTAGCTCGCGCATCTTTTTCTTGTTTCTCCATTTCGGTGCCTTCTGAGCTTACAGAACTCTCTTTATAAGTGTTCATGATGCTGCCGAGAAGGCTCTAATATGTCGAAGGCCTAATATGTTAAATGTAACGTCTAATCGACTACGACTAGAATATCCTCTGCACATGAACTATTTCCAGAGTCGAGTCTTGATCATGATCGCCACCACGGTTACTCCAATTTTTCGATTTCACCATTTTACGATATAGAGCGCATTTCTGTCACCCGCACAAATTTATGATATTAGCGTAATCCGAAACTTGCGGATATCATTAAGGTACAAAAATGTGAATTAAAAATTAAAGACATTCGAACTGTAAATATTGAAACAAACAGCACTCTCGTACTGATAATGTGATAAACGAACTGTACCCTTTGGGGAACGAATAAATAACGTTAATACGAAGACGAACGAACGAATTTACAGTTAATAATAATACGAAAAAAACGAACGGTACATCCCGTTGGTGTAATGTATTCCGTCGAAGAAAAACAAGAAATGATCGAAAACGAAAATGCATACAACACACACTGAGAACCCTTTTTTTATTAATACGAGAGAGAGAGAGAGAAAGCTTTAACGCATCACGAGCAACTTGTTGTTTAGGTGAAGGGAATGATTTCTTTTCACAATGGCAACAGGGTTATAGACAATTAGCAGATAGGAGAGAGGTGGATAAATTGTAATTTCGTCTGTATCAACGATATGTGTGTAACGTGCGCGCTCTGGACTGTGCGTGTCTCCCCCCACCAAACACCTACGGTGCTGCACGGTACACTGCGGCAGCAATTTCCACACACAGCTGACCGCCGTCATTTCCCCACCACTTCTAATTTTTCGTAACTTTCGGAAGCATTCTGAAACTGCAGTTATTTCTCGAAAAAACAATCTGTTATCACGGCCTACCGTTTGCAACACGTTACTAGGCCGACCGACTTTAATTAACACGTTGAGCGCGGCGTCAGACCCTGGGGACTGACAGCAAACTTTTTGTTTTGCCGACATTATTGAATGGCACCGGTATGCAGCATTGTTAAGGTTATAAAATAAATGTTGTAATTTTAATGAAGTTTATTAAAATATTATAGGGAAAGATGTAGTTTAAATGTATACAGATTGCTGTGTACATTTTCTGTTTAGTCAATTTTCTAGCTATATTGGGTCCGAATGTTTTTGCATTTACCTTGTAACATTTAGAACAATATCTGATATGAGGACTTAATTCGTGCTTCCTTCTTTTTTTCTAATCAGTGAATGATTCTTCTTGTCTCGACCCTGATTGCAGTGTCTTCATGTGTATGTAGTTTGAGTGCATCTGCCAATTGTTTCCGAAATGTCGTAATTGACATTTTTCTTCCCGTTACAGTTTGGAACACAAGTAACGCATTCACAACAGTGGTGTTCAAAAAAAGCTCGAATGCCAACTTTCTGTAGCATTTTATTGTCCTCAGTGGACTGCTATACGTACTCGTTGGATCAGAAAGATCAATGGCGGTTTTGCCTCTATTATAATCAATAACAATTTTTGGTTTACAACAAACCCCTCTATTTGTTGCTACGTTTTCCATTTCACTGGAATGTTTGATGGAAAGGACCAAAACATTTCTTTTGTCTTTTCATTTCAAGACCGTAATGCTTTTTCTATTTTTTTTTGCAATTACTTCCCCATTTTTCAGTTTGGTTGATACAACTTCATTTGAATTCCAGCACTTCATTGCGATTTAGCCGAAGATTACCAACCAAATACATATTTCCTGCTGCCAGATTGTTCGCCAAATCCACACTGGTATACCAATTATGAGTACACAATATATGACCTTTATGAAACACATTTTCACAGAAATTTATCACAACATTTTTTCGTGTTGTATTATCTTGGTGGTTTATCTTATTGGAAGGAACATTTCATGGAGCTGAACTGACGATGATTAATTATATTTTTTCCACATTATTTTATTTTCTTTAAACAAATTTCGAATTTGTCGGTACAGATTTGATAACTGAAAGAATAAAAAACACCGGCGGCTTTAAGCAAGTAGTTCATGCGGAACTTTACAAAATATAATTCGCTTGCTCGGATCTCGGAAAATTCGAGCAACGCGTACGGGCCTCGAATATATAGACATATTATATTCGAAGGGATATATAGATCGAAAAAATATTTTTCTATCGGAAACAAAATTAGAATGAAAAATCTGCCCACTATGAATCTTACGGCATTAAACTCAGAATAAATAAAAGTTTAAATAAAAAATAGAAAATAAAAAATGAGATTTTTCGGAAAAATTGATATTTTTCTCTGAAAAACTGAACAATTTCATAGAATATGACTTGAATATTTTTTTGTATCTTTTTCTGAAAAGCGTGTTTAAAAATGAAAAATTTGAAAAAAGAAACCTCTCATTAAGTAATTTTTTAAAGAGTTATGAGCGTTCGAAAGTGTTTGAAAAAAACAAGGTTTTTTTTCAAAATTAAAAATTTTTTTTCAGCTGGGTAAAAAAATTGGAAAAAATTCACAAAAATGTTTTTAGAGGGGTAGTTTGACATGGAAATTTCCGCAAAATTAAAAAGTGGTCGATTGGACGTGAAGTGCCTCACAAATGTTCCCTTCGCCATATATAGGTATGACTACGAGAACTTGCGGCCAACTTGAAGTGGGGGCAAAATTCATCTTTTGGCCGCTAAGATGTCGCAGACTCACCTCTCGTGGTCTCAATTTTTGTCGAGCGTTGCTGTACCAGATCAATAAACTTAGCCGGCAACTATTAAAATATCGAATTTGTTTTTATGCCAATCGATTGTTAGTCGTTTGTTAGGGTTTGTTAGACAAAATCTAGCGTTTGTTAGACTTTATTTATTGACTAATACGAAAAACACATTTCATGTCAAAGTTAACCACGCGAAAATGGTTTGTAATGATTTCTAACTTTTCTTCCTAACATTCCTAACCAATGATTCGTTAGTCGTTTCTTAGTATTTGTTAGTCGATTTTTATCGTTTGTTAGAACTTTATTTTCTCGTTGAAAAACTTTTCGGCCATACCCTGCAAGCCTCGTGAAGATAGCAGCATTGCCACTGTTACGTCCCAAAAGGTAGTGAGACAGAGAGCTCCGTTGATAATTCGATGTGCGCGGGATTTTTGAATTGATTTGCGCTATCCGGCTGAACGTGAGCTCGCTGCCTGGGACTTACTTGTGCTCAATATACTAACTCAACGATTTGGGATTAATCGTCGAGGTTGATTCCTCTTCGAAGACGTTTCTTTTGATGATTGTTTTCCCAAACTTCTCGATGTTGATCCGTGAGAGTGAGTTTTCTAGGGAAAATTATTAATTGCAACGCCAACAACGCAAGTACACTTAACAAAAACTCATACTTTATTTCACTTTAAAATTACAGCTAAAAAATTTGTACTTATAGTAATTTCGTAAAGAGACTGGGATTTTACTCCCTTGAGATACTATTTGATTCAAGGTTGATAAAATTCTCACCTTCCTCTCTAAAAGGGTTGACCATTTCACCTCGGTTCGGGAGGAGTTACCAAAATTGGGTTAATTTGATTAGTCTGATTCCTCGCGAGATTGTTCGATTTTCTATGGAGGGGGTTATTTTGGTCACACGGGGGTGACGCGAGATCATTGCTTTGTGGACGGCATTCGTGAGAAAGAAAATACAGTTTCAAATTATAATTCGAAGAATGGTACAGAGTTTGATTATAACTAGGTTTTCGAGCGGTGATATCGCACAAGGCGTTCATTGAAATGAAATACGAATAAGAAAAAGATTGTCAGGCTGGATATTGGTACGTTAAAGTATACTCTACACTTAAGAGTGAATACTATCGTTATTAGTTAAAGGTTTTTTCTTGGAAGGGTGTATATAAGAAGGATGTTTGTTCATTGAGAGAATGTTTGGGTAGGTAAGAAACGTTTCTTGTTGCATTGCGGGACTGTTCACGTAAATAGATTGAGTTTGGTGATTCGAATGTTTGGAAACAAATAATCTAGAAAAGTTCTGGGTAATCATAGTTTCGTGTCTGAAGCGGGAATAATTGTTGTTTCTTAAATATAGCTTAATAAATGGAATAATAAAATGATAATAAGAGAAAAAGATGTACATGATATTTGAATTTTACCGGCAGGCTGCATCGTTTCGGAGGTAGGCAAGATAATAATCTAACTTATCGACAGGAGATGTGCGTTGCCCATATTGGGACGTAACACCACAACGGCCGGACACGGCTTTGCCCATGTAACTTCGCAATTTCGGGAAAATGCTGATTCTTCTCATCCTACTCGATTGTTAGTCCGATATTAGTGATTGTTGGTCAATTTTTATCGTTTGTTAGAACTTCATTCTTATTCAATCGTTGCGTGCTCAGCTGTCGTGGCAATGCTGCCAACTTCACGTGGCTTGCAGCGTGCTGTAGGGTCGGGACGTTTTTCAACGATTAAATTAAAATAAAGCTTTAACAAACGATAAAAATCGACTAACAAACACTAACAAACGATTGGTTGCGAAGAAAAGTTAGAAAGCATTAAAAATCATAATAATAATAAAAATAACAGAATTTTATTTGCACATCTTTTACATTTTTATTCTCTTCCCTCACCTTTCTCCCTTTTTATTTCCAAACCACTCTTACACCCCTTTTCTATCTCCCTATAGGACTCACATATTCCCCTATCCAACTTTCCTCTTAACGCACTTACCAGCTCATCTTTTAACAATCTCTTCTCCTTTCCCGTCATCCAACTTTCAATTATTCTCGTGCTTTTTTCCTTAACTAATTCTCTTCCTCTCTTACATACTAACATGTGATCCATCGTTTCCTTCTCTTCATTACGCATCCCGCACCCCCATTCCTTTCCTTCTTTTTTCTCCGCTCTTCCCACGTTACCGCATCGGAGCCTTGCCCACATTTCCTTGTCCTTTCCGCTCGCACCTTCTTCCGACCAGTATCTCCAGGGCTCCTCCACATTTTCAACTATTTCTTTGTATATTTTGTTGTACGACGACCTTTCTATCGCCCCTATTTCCAATTCTCCCAGCACCTTTTCCAAATCTTCCCCCCAATTACTCGGCTTTCTGGTTATTATTCCTCTCATTTCCTCTCTCAAACAAATTTTCGGCCATCTCTCCTCCTCCATTCTTAGCACATCTCCTATATTTCTAAGTGACCTTTCTCTTATTACATATTCCATTGTTTTTACCCCCAGTTCTCTTCTCCACGCGTATCTTGGGGTTCTCCAAGATACGCCATTTTACAATATCTATTATGCACTCTCTCCATCATTCCAATCTCTCCCAGTCCCCACACCTCTACTCCATACAGTACTCCCGCTCTCACAATCGCATCCATCAAATACAGTCTTTCCTCCATTACATCTCTTCCTGCTCTCTTCCACACTCCCCACACTGCACTCGCCGCTTTTTGTGCCTTTCCTTTGACATATTTCAAATGTGGCCATATCACATTTTTACTCGTAAACCAGTAACCTACCTCTTCCCCCTTCATCTGCCATTTTTCCTTTCCCTTTATACGACCGCTATTTCTAAAAACCATTATCTTCGTTTTTTTTACATTCACCTCCATTTTGTTTTCTTCCGTCCACCTTTCCCCAAGTCTTTCAGCATGCTTTGCAGTTCTTCTCGATTTTCCGTCACCTCCACTACATCATCAGCATACTTTATCGCATACAACTTTTCTTTTCCCATCACTGACCCCCCCCCCCCCCCCCCCCCCCCCCCCGCTCATTTGTTCTCGCCCATCTGTCCTCCAAATCATCAATGTACAGATCGAATAGCAGTGCACTTTCTTTCTTTTGCTCCTTAGCCCCACCTTCTCCGCCACCTTGATTATTCTTTCTTTCCACTTTTCCCGCTCCTCTATTTCCCCTTCCGTCTCTATAATAATAATAATATGTTGTTATTATTGCTATCGATTCCTATTCATTTCTATTTTTAATTATTAGCCCATGCCCCCACTCTTCCACTTTCCACTTTACCTCTTCCTCATTAAAAACCATTTTCGCGCGGCTAACTTTGGCATGAAATTTGTTTTCCGTATTCATTAATAAATAAAGTCTAACAAACGCTAAATTTTGTCTAACATACGCTAGCAAAACACTAACAATCGATTGGCTTAACAAAAATTCGATATTCAAATAGTCGCCGGCTAAGTTTATTGAGCTCGTCCGACGCTATGCCATTGCCGCAAGTGCAGAATCGCCCTGAGGGTGGCCCGAGGAAAGGAGTGTCAACTCCGATCTAAAAAGCATAGCCAAAAATATGTCCACTTTAGCGGCGCTGTCGGCGCTAGTAACTAACCAATCTTGGAGAGCGCGCAGCATGATATTGCGAGATAAACAAACCACCAGAGTAACATAACCTAAAGCTGTACACAATCTATAAACATTTGTCAACAGATTTATTTTTATCAATACGCGATACTGGTTTTGATGCAGTTAATTTCCGTGTAAATTAATATATATACAATTCTTAATTGATTTCAGTAAAGTGTATGAGTGTATAATGTACGAGTTAAAAAGATGAAAAAAACGATTATATCGGAATCGTAAACAAATTTCCAATATCTCTTAAATAATTAGAAATTTCTATTATATTCAAGTTGTTAAAAAAGTAAATCGACAAATTACGATTATCATTAATATTATAGTTCGTGATGTTTCCTTTTTGGGCTTATGAAAAAAAAAAAAAACGTAGAAACGGTTTACTATCGATTAAATAATACCTTTATTAAATAAAATATATGTGTGTTTTACAACGAATGAACGATCTAATTTATAATTATCTGCGTCACTGTGTTTCGGCGAGCTCAATATTTCATATTGTCAAGATTAAATGCCCAAAAATTTCGAAGCGTTAAGCCTCTTGTGTGCTGTTTTGATGCGTTATGGCCTTAGCTAGCTCAGGTCAAGTATTTAAAATCACGGGCTTCTATTGTTCACCAGTACACAAAAACTCGTTCAAAATGGTCGTACCCTATCGGAGTTGTTTAAGAAAATTAGTTTCAATCGATTTTGAAAAACAAGATCACACAAAACAATTAAAATAATTTAAGTTTTTTAATTCATCGGTACACTGGGAAAACACAGTCTTTATAAATAATAATAATGAATTTAGACCTCTTTGTTATTGATTTTTTATGACAACTCGTCTGAAACAATTCGTATAAACGACATAAACCATACGCGTATTGATATTTGATACATTCGAAATGCCACAATAGGCGGTTGGTCGCTACCTAATGGAGATACCTAATGGGATTAATGGTCATCCATTAAAGTTTGAGGCGACACGAGTGGCGAAATCTGTAAGCTCTTCAACGAGATACATTTTGTGACGTTTTTTTGGCCCATTCACATTCCTTTCCTCTAGTCCCCCTGTTAGACCTGTTAGAGACGATGGAAGGTGATAGACACTAAAAGAGACCTGTACGACTGTTTGTGAATAAAGATTTATATTCGTTGTTAATAAAATACCTGACTCTATACCAGTCTGAAGTTTGATATTCCTAAATTCCTATAATTAATATGGAAGTAAGCTTCCACAGTAACACCACAGCTAGAACCATTTTACGGTCAGAAATAAGGTGAAGACTGTGAAGAGTACGGAATTTACATTATCGAAACTCGGAGCAATCGCATATTAAAATATCCGCTCCTCCTCGAGTATAAGCAAGCGTTAATTTCTACACGAAATGTATGATAAGGATTATAATAGATTTATAGCAAAAGCAAAATAATACAGGTCGACCTGTTATACATATTGCTCATTCCACTCTAAAAAGTAAAAATATTTTCATGAAAATATATAAAACATGGATGTTAAAATTACTATATTTTTGTTTTCTCATAGTAGATGTTTGATTCACGCTCGTCACATCCAAAGTACACACTTAAACATTATAGTAAAATAAATAATTGTGATTCTCTGACTTTGATGAAATATTGGGGGTGTGTGCGTATGGGTGGGAGATCAGTCTGTGAGAGCAGTGAGATAATACTCTGAGGGAATCTCATTTGGATCCTCCGAGTCGAACGTTCCACAGTGCGTGTGTATGGCAGCGAATCGAATTCATCGATTGTTTCACATTTCTATATGTTCTGTACAGATGAGGTACGAGAAACGATTCAGATGCTTTAAGCTTTTGGTGATTCGGCGCTAACACCGATCGTCTCCGAAAGATTTTCACAAACATCTAGTAGCTTGGATTTCTTCAAATGTTCTATCAATATTTCTATGCAAGAGAATATAATCATTAGTTTTCGCGTCAGTCAAATTATTTGATCTGTTATACGTTAATAATGTTAAAAAGTTCTTAATTACCTGATTTAGATTTTAGCAGATTGGATGTTAAAATAAGAGCATTGCTCGTCAGAGCCGGATCGGGTCGTGGATTTCTTTGCTCGAAAAACTTTAACAGAGCCTGATCAACCTGAGCTTCGATAAGCGATTGTTCCGCATCCACGAGCGATATAGCTGACAATATCGAGAGACTCATGAGTGCCTCATTTTGCATCAGGGCATGTTGAGCCGTTACCATTTTTACGAGATGGTCGATACCTCCGTATTTGATTATCGTTGAAACGACATCTTTATCTCTGAAAATTCGCATATTTTGTTGGATCATCTTAGTTATACATTTGTTTTTAGTGATATTTTTTTTGTCAATACCTGCTGTGAATAACGAGCCAAGCGATCAAGCGATTTGCTTCCCCCTGAACTCCCGGATGATCCTCCGTGTCGCACCATTTTACCGCCTTCTCCACAAGATCGTCCCGTTTTCCTAACGATATCGCTGCTTCTCCTGCGAACCACGATACAATAACAACAAAACTGCATCATAGAAAAGGGCGTATATCCATTTTTTAATTTTCGAAATAAATTTCAACTCACTCTGCCCTTGAATGACTATTCTTAGAGTGCCTAATAATTTGAACACCACAGGAAACGTTGGAATGTCCAACATTGGATAGATTGTATCGACGAGACCATCTGCAAGTACAATCGATTTGTTGGTTGGTGGAATAACGAGATTTCGCAAACCACTCAATAGAGCATGTTGAAATCGTATTCCGCCAGTTTTACTGGCGTCGTCACGAAGTAATTGCAACAGCTTGCAATGAATTCTTTGTTCGACCATGAGCTGACAGTGAGTATCTGTACTAGCAAAATTTCCCATTGCCAAAATTGCTGTTACTTGTAAATCCTCGTCCGTACTGTCGAGCCACTCGACGAGCTTCTTATACACCGGTCCATTGCTACCGTTGTATAGCAAATTCATGCTTTCATCTAAGTGGAATAAAATCACATATATACAACGACAACAATCTTTGTTAGATAGTTTGTTCGCGAATTTTACCTCCGGTTAGAATGAGGACAATTAGGTTGCACGCGACTTTGAGGATTGACCTCGTTTCCTCATTTGTGCAACATGGACTGTATTTTTCTATGAGTTGTAATAGTAATTCGCAAAGACCAGTTTTAGCAAACAGTAGTTTAGCATTCTCTGTGGAATGAAATAATTTCGTTAATATCATAGCCGATCGTTTTTCTCATTTGGTTAAATGAATGGTTTGCTTGAATAGAATAGAATAGAATAGAATAGAATAGAATATGATTGATTACCATTGTCAGCCTGGCCAAGCACCAACTCAAGGCACATTTCCGAGAGTTCGGAGAGTACAGGTTTTGTCAATATTTCGACAAGTATTTTGCACAATCTCTCGTCAAGAAATTGATTGCCAGAATCATTAAAAAGTCCAAGTGTCAAGAGAGCTTGCATAGCCGCTTTGCCATCCTCGTTTGTACCATCTAGCTCTAAAACACTGCAGATTATCGGTACAACATTCTCCTCTAATGCCTGCGATAAATTTAATTGACAAATTATTTGTACGATCGTCATCGCGACGATGTATGAAACAGCCAATATTTTGATAGATTCATCAACTATTCTTACCTTTTGTTGCAAGGCATTCTGATCATCTAGAAAATTTAGGAGAAAGCCTGCGGTGCTACATCTCAGTAATGTTGCGCCTTCGGTTTTACTCAATCCGATGCCTTTCTTCAATACCCCCAATATTTCAGTCAAACCATTGTAAGCGTTAACCATTTTCCTAGCCTTTTCTGAAAATAAGATATTCTCAAATGATATATTGCTATCCGACAGGTGTACAAAATTAATTAAAAGCGTTCCCAATTGTACAAGATGTTTGTTAATCATACGGGTAACTAAAATCAAAAATATCGTTAGATAAATACATCTATATAATTTGTAGTGAAAGAATTGTCCGTTGAGTAAACGTTTAATGAATAAATATAGAATTCTTTCTGTAAAAATAACCATTCTCATAGCATATATTGCCAAGTGCCCTTGTAGTTTGAGTCAGGACCTCGATGTCATCTCCTTTCAATAATTCCATCAGAATCTTTGTCAAATTTCCATCCGTACATTTGTCTCTTCCTTTCTCTGTTTTTGCTATTTCAGCTATTGCCTTAGCAGTTTTAGAAACGATGGTGTTAGAGCGGTGGTTCAAAAGAGTTAGAAATACTTCGTCTATCATAAATTCCGAATTCTCTGTGAAATTGAAAAAGGCGGGGCTTATCGATGGAATTTCTTGGCAAACTAGAATTCGTCAAGTAAATGCACGTGGCGGCAAACCTTCAACAGAGATCTTGCTGACATTGCCGAATGTATCTAGTATTTGTATAATATCGGCATCTCGGTCGCCGTTACTCTCATCTATGAACTTAACTTGCCTCAACTTTGCGACGAGACTGTCGATATTTTGTCTCGTTTCACCTTAAAGAAAGAGAAAACATTTTCGTGTATCCGACAGAATTCGAATAAAAAAAGCTCCAATTTATATGTCGCGGATAAAACTGATTTTGCCATTGATCGAACCCATTTGGACAAATTATTGTCTGCTCTATCGCGTTTCATAAAAAAATCATTGATCGATGCATACGAATTTAGAGAGACCGAAGGTGTGTACTGACAACACCGGAGAATCTTTAGTTAAGTCCTCGAAATAATTGACATCCACCCTCCGCTTTACCTTCCATTCCCGCGATCAAGTGTTTCACCCAAACTTAGATCAATCGTGATGAATTTATGCTTTTCACCTAATATAGATGATATTTCGAATAAACCAAATTTTGGCAGTAGTAAATAAACACATGTATCGCTGAGAGGATAATACTGAAGACAATCGACATAACAACTTGTATCGTACGACGTTGAGACGAGTGAGACCGGGGATAATAACAGCATGCTGTTTTATAGAAGTAGATTTTAATAATATAGGGGGTTTTTATTAGAATGAGTATAAAGTGAAGTGCGAGCAAAAAATCCCTATGCCAAATTCTGTAATGTCACCACCAAGATCCGTAAGATGTCGCAACAAATTGCCGTCCCCGAGTCAAACCCAAAACAACTTTATATAAGCTGTGTCGATAAATAATGATTTTTTTATACAAAGTAAATGCAAATATGCATAACACACCAATAACAGAAAGTCTCTGTTCGACGGTTCGGGTGACAATCTCCATGTTCCTATATTTAATATTAAGTCGTGTAGCCAATAAATTAGGATACGAGTCGGGGATTTATTCCGCGGATATTAAAATATACAAAAGTTCGAGTATCATTCGAGCACCAGTTCTAAGAATAATAAAATATACAACCGTGTTGAAAGAAACTTGAATCGGTCTCGAGTCAGCGGAACGTGTTCGGAAATTGGGGCGATTACCATAATATGTACTGTGATGCCTTTTTATCTAGTGGGTATCCACGTACAGGCCCAATGTACACGTGATGTGCGAAAACGACTTTTCGGGCAGTCTAATTAGGGATTTCTTATCGAGCGGGTCCTTTTCCCGAATTCAGCATATAATTTCTTTAAAGTATCCATAACGATATTTAACTTCAGTTAAAAATAATTATGCATACTTTATTTTAATATATTTTAACTTCAGTTAAAAATAAACGGAACCGAGTGCTCCCTTAAGGGGTCACGTACAGTTAGAATTTTCAAAAAATCGATTTTTGTTTTTTTACATTTTCTAAAAGTAGCACATTTGAAAAGTATTCTGTGAAAATTTTAGACGAATCCGACTGTTGGGTATGGAGATATGTAACTTTGAACGGAAATTTTTCTTCTGCATGTAAATCGTACTGAAAACTTTGAATGCGTTTTTCTCGAAACTATGTTTTCGAACACGGTGATCACTGTACCTCGGAAACGGCTTTACCGATCGACTTGAAATTTTGCTCACTTTTTCTAGACATAATTGTCCTCCGGATGAACGAAGGATTTTTCTATGCGATTTTTTTTTTTTTTATAGCTGAAAATGTGAGCAAAATTTGGGTCGAAAACACAACTTTGACTTCCAACATCCACCATTTTGTGAAAAATCATAAAATTTTCAAATCCTTCGATCAACCGGAGCATTATGTCATTAACTAATGATCCCTACTTTTATTTTGATTTCGGACGATCCGGTGACGAGCTGCACTGATCACCGCGGAGGACCTTTTTTTTGGGACCCCTACGTTACGTGCGGTTATGGAAAAATTTCTGCATATTTTGCAATGAAAAAATTGTATTATTTACTTAAAATATATGTCTTTTGTATGGAAAAAGATTTACGATTAATTATTTAAATGTGTCCCCAAAAAAAATTCGCAAAAAACCCCTTTTTTTCGAAGTCCTAACTGTACGTGACCCGTTAAAACCATTCGAGAGATTTGTATTCATCCACCCGACCACTTTTAACAATGCTGATCCATTAACAGTTTCCTTTCGTTTACCGAAACAAACCGTGGATCTTGTCAGAGTGTCCACTGAACCTGGGGATGAGCTTTGGCGGCTTACGAGATCATTGTTTATCGACCGAACTTATATTAAGGATGTATGTAAAATATATCAACTCGTGCAACTGTCCATAATTTTGAAATATATGATAGAGTTGATCACGCTGCATCGATTGGAAAAAAAGAAAAAGGCACTTGGCCGATGATTTGAAAGAAATATTTAAGAATTAAAGCCTCATTTAACTCCGTGTTATTTGTACCAGAAGTTGACAAAATCAAACTAAAATGATAAAAAAAAAGTATATGTATCGTAGTCCATGCACGGCCAAAAAAAGAATTTTCAGAAACTTGATACATTTTTTATTTTTTCTCGAAAAAAAAACCGCCGTTCCCGATGTCGTTGTGGAGATATTCGTGGTTAACTTTTGACGTTTCAGTAGCGTTCTGTGAACTGCTGTTCAACCTGTTCAACTTAGTACGTCCACCATATTCGACACGTAAATGCGGCAACGCATATAGGCTGCCGGTCTCGGAATGATCAGCTGTAGCTGACTGTCATGGCTGACTGTAGGATTGTTGCCACATTTTCTCGGGACAGAAATAAAATTATTTGATTGGCTCAACTTGTAGTCTACCACAAATATCAAATTGCATATTAATTTTATGAAAAATTGTAAATTATTATACAAAATGACATAATATTTTCATTAAAAATTATAAAATGCAAACAGAAAGGATTCGGCGTTAACATTTCGACATAAAAATTAACCTTAAACAATAAATAGATGTACTGCAGATTTTACCTTACATACATCCTTATGTTGTTTTCGGTTCGAGTCGCGCGCGCCTATTCGTTGCGACATCTTGCGAATATGAATGGCGATCTCACACGGTTGTACCTAGGAATCTTTGGTTTTTCAAGCTTGATAACGTGTAACTTCAAAATATGGCGACAAACTCGAATGTTTTGAAATCAAACGATAGGATTACCGGTGAAGTAACGTCACGTAATAACTTGTCAACGATAAAACAGAGTGCTGAGAATAGCAATGAAAAGCTTTATGGTCAGTTTCAATCACAAGAACGTGACGTGTCACGTTAAATCGTTGATGCAACCATCGTTGCACTATCTAACCTAAAAACTCACTTGTCCTCGTTCGTCTTTTGATCAGGTGTTATCTTTCTGGGCACCGTTACCGGAATTGCGGCGTTAATCGGATTTGGAACAACATTAGCTGCGACGCGTAAAAAAGATCCGAAATTCTTTCACGATGGAGTTGCAGGGATCAAAGGTACAAGCGAGAGCGGTGCGTCACTGGCTTTGAGAGCTCTCGCCTGGGGCAGTGTGTACGCCATAGGTGGTTGCGGCATTTTATTCTATGGTATTTGGAAACTCTCTGGGGCCAGTAACGTTAAAGAATTTCGTGAAAAAATGGGTTCTATATTACCAACAATACCGAGAAACAATCCACCGCAAAGTAGAACCGAGTTCGAAGGACTCACAGACTTTCTCACTTATATATCCGAGGATTGGGGAAAAGATCAAACGAAAAGCAGCAAATAGTATGGCATTAGCATCGTTTGTAGGATCGATGCGACAATGTTGTACCATATGTTATAATAAAACATTAATTTAATTTGTTTGGAGCACTCGGACAGAAATTTATGTGCATCGGTAAGTAATAACAATTGTTACAGTTCGTTTACATTGATAGCTCGATATGCAAGCGACTAAAATAATACAGCATAGAGCAATTATCGAAAGTTGGAAAGATATGCAAAGTTATCTTAATCTTAACGAAGGTGCTGTTTCACCTCCCAAGGTTACAAATTACCAAACTCCAACAAGAATTATAATCGCAGGTTTTTATAAAACATGTATCTCAATACGTAAATAGAGTTATAAGAAGAATTTTCTTACAACTTTTATTGATTTCTTTTTTCGGCAAAAAAACGCGAGAACGAAATTATTTTTTGTTTTTGTTTATATATTTGGATATCCGACGGTTACACTAATTTTCGATGCCCCCAGACTTATCCGGAGTCGGATACAGACCAAATGAATTATAGATTTTGCGACAGGGAATCGACCAAAGATTGTACATTGCGACTTTAGTCCCTCGATATGAAAACGAGAGTATTAAGTACAAGAGCAGACGGGCTTGTTCAGCATTTGTATAACGTTGTTACGTAGGACTGTGCACATGGAGTTACCGTATTTTCCGGACTATAAGATGCACCTTAATTTTTAAGCAATTAAAAAAAAAAACAATAACATTATATTGATTTCGAGTATAAGGCGCACTTGAAGTTTGGAGGCAACTTTTTTAGGAAAACGTCCGTCTTATAGTCCGTAAAATACGTTATATTTTCGTGAATGGAATACACGACGAGCCCCCAGGAGTGGTAAAAAGGTTTCTGTGTTACTTAACGTCGAGTCGCTGGTGCGATTAGCCCTTAAACGCATTATATGGCTCAGACACATTGCTACAAACGTCCATCTCGGTCCTATTTCGCTTTCGAGATTCCAGCTTTCATTCTTCTTTTTAAGCTCGATTAAAGCTTGTTGTCGCACGACTTCATTCACTCTTCGCCATGACGAACTCGATGGATCGAGTGCCCCCCCCGATTTCCGAGCGAATAAGATATACGAACAAATTTTGTTTTTGCTTCTTTCGTCAGTTCGAGGAAGCCCGCGTAGACTTTGGTTTTGCCGCGCCAGCCAAACTATCGTCGTCTCGTTTTAAGAGTCGTTCGATTTATAGAAAGGAAGGACTATACCGTTTTTTTCGTTCCGACGATAAAAGATCGTCAGAAGCTAATAAGCACGCCACGATTTCACAGATACATCTGTAGATAATTGCCGATCTCACAGATATAAATATAAATCCCGTCGTAGTTTAATGGAATTGAAATTAGTTTGGATCTCGACATATTCCTCGGCTTCTAAATAAATGAACGAAAATATATCAAAGCTGAATAGCTCTTTTTACCATTAGTTGTTCAATTATTTGACTGAACATCGATAGATTTGATAAACAACGTATTATTTGGATGTACAGGAAGCGGATTTGGCTAATTGTCTTGAATCGTTCTTCGAACAATAATTGATGGGATCTTTTTTTATTTGCGGCAGTTCGATCGGTTACCGGGACGTAAAAATATTAAAGACAAACCGGTTTGCGGAGCCGTGACCCTTGGACACTTCTTAAAGAGTTGATGGAACCGCACGCGCCAACACATTTACGCATCGGCTACGTACTTGATTAACTCAAGGGTAAAAACGGTGGAAGCGCGTGATCACGCGGTTTTGTGAATTGTTGAAAAACTAAATGAGCGGTCGTGAGTTTCTCATAAACATTCGAGTATCACGAGTATTGGAGGTCACGTACTACAGAGGCTCCGAAAATATTTTAGGTGATTTTTTCGTTTCCTCTCAAGATTGTAGTTTCCGCGAAAAGAACTCATTGCGATGTGTAGAATCCATTTTTAATGTGGCCATTAAAAATTACATCACGGATCTAGGGCTTTGAGGATCGGTAATGAACTTTCGTTGACCATTGTCATCGGTTGACTCTTTCTCTATTATTCGCCTATTCCCAGAAACAGTCAACAATCGCATACAGAAATTTTTTCGTATTATAATGAGCATTCGATCGAATTCTAGGAATGACGTAAATGTAAAATTGTATTGTCTAACAAAAAAAGTAATACGTTGTAGAAGCAAAACAACGTATAGTAATAAAATGACGTACGAGGTACATCGGTGGATTATAAACAAGTTCATACTTTATATTCGTTATCGAAACGAGAAAACAGGCAGGAGCCGAAGGAAACAACAATTCCCACAATGGCGCGTTACAAAGTCGAAGGTTCGAGAGTTACGAAGCAAAAAAACGCGTTGATGATCTCGCCACATTACAAATGGCGAGTAGCACGCATATAAATTTTCAAAATAATCATAAACTAAAGTAGGTATCGAACAAAAAATGTAACTAACGGGAAATCTTCAAAAATCGTAATATAACACGTGCTGTATTGACAAAATATGTTAGACACGGATAGAACGTGTGTACTCGAAGAGTTCATCATGTTCGTGGCCAAAACGAAAAACGATGTCAATGCTCTCGGCAGCTTCCCTCGTTCCATGTTTAATTAATAATGTCGACAGGACAAAGCGCGAGACGTAAATACGCTGCGATAAAACGTATAAATCGAGAGGTCGGTGCGAGCACACGTCTTTGGAAACGGCGAGTGTCAACATCCTCTCGACTTTTAAGGAATTGCAAAAACAAAATTAAATGTCAAAACATTCGTTCAAAGTGGGGGATGCATTGAAAAATATGCATTTACACGAAAAATGTTATGGGTTTCAAATGACCCATAACGCACTCGAAGGGTTCAAGAGCGAAGCCGAGGTAAGAGATAATCTCCTTGTTTACATGGTGTGTAGGCGGGTGGAATTTTGCCGGTGATGTTGGTCGGTCGTCCAACATGTAATGATGATGTTCGGGAATAACGTCGTCATATCAAATAAACGTTCGAAAGTCAAACGAAGTAATGGAGCATTATCGATTCGCACGACACTCGGGAATATATTCACCCCTCTACGAATGTTTCTATAATTAAAACAGATGACCGGGCACTTGACGCTTGCGTTGACACATTTTTGCGTTCTCTTGCTTCTGGGGTTCTCCAATATTATTGTTTATCTTCGTATCGAAGTCTCATTGATTTGCTGGTATGACTTGCGATTCGTGACAGACATTGATATCGTAATCTTGACATTGATCCGACTAAACGGCCCGAGCATTTTACGAATCGTTTGATCGTACACGATAGGACAGTCCAAAAACGTGATAAATTTAGAGAGCGCTTCCTCATTACGTGTTTCGTTATCTTAAGATCATTTGCTACAATGTTCGATCTTAACCTCAATTGATATTGCGAATTGCCAACGTCACAATTGAAGCTCCTGTCGAACATGTAGACATTTTTTGGCATACGTATTTATATTTATCAACTTAAGGTATAGTGTGTCGCGCGATGACATCCAGAACCGATGAATTGCACGAAGGTGAACGGAGTGCATGCATTCGATTGTTCTCAGGAGGCCACAAGAGGGTCGTTGCATATATGTGCCAAATGCATAATTCACTTGTTTGAACAAAAAAAAACTTGGAATTGTCCGCATCCGAATGATTATTCAATTTCCGAGTCATTTTTTTCTTCGAATATGCAGCGCACATCGTTCGAACACATTATCGCAACGATACCGACGTGTTTTCACGTACATTTTTTTCACACATGCCGCAGCATTTGCTTAAAATTAGCCATCCTAAGGTCATTCGACGAGTACTATGTATCACCGAGGCATCGCGTGTGAAAACGCAGGACGGGAAAAGCGAATTCTCTTTTTTTGCGAATGAAATGACAATTTTTCATATCCTCTTTCCGCCAATCCATATTACTCGATTTGCGCTTAATTTATACTTTACCCGGAAGTTACTCTCTTCGCAGCGTAACCAAGATTGCTGCGTTAACGTAATGTCAAACACGTTGTATACATCGTTTTTTTCGCTTCCCCATGCTCGTCTGCAGCGCTATCTTTCTCATAACCTTGGAAGCTCGGTCACTGTGTTCACATTACCGCCAACGTTGCGTACGAAACTGTCAGTCGATAACATTACATTAAGGGTATATACAACCTTGAAATTGTTAAAGATGTCATTGCTCAACAATTTCTAGTTGCGAAGACATCGTACGTCTGTTGCAAGTGTACGCAGATTTTTCGTTCGTCTACACAATTTTATATTAAATAACTCTCGGACAAATGTAACAATGCCAAAGTCTTTCATAAGATATATTTCAGGTTTTTTCTTCTTTTTTTTCATTGCAATTCAATGTTGTTTGGTGTATAAAGGCGGTTGATACACGATATTTACAACAAAGTTTAATACACGCGGCCTTCGACTAAATGGTGGTACACAAATTCTCCAAACAGTCACTCACTCGCAAAAAAAAAAAGAAAAAGAAACCACTAATGCAGGGTCTCTTTCTTTTTAAACCTCTGCTTCTCCGGCAATTCTCGCCCATTATCTACAACCATACGTTAGAATGAAAGAGGTCTTGCAGAGACTAGTGTCGATTATTGACTCGGCTAACCTAATTGTTATCGATCATATATATATATATATATATAGTCACTGAACTTGAGTCATTGGGGCACCGTGTTTTGGATTTTCAAAGGGAAACATCGCGTGTATCAAAAGGATCGAGGGTTTATCGAATATCCATCAAACACATTGATGCGTTTATATGGGGATAAAAAAACATATTAACAAACAATAAGAAACGAGGTATACAAAGAATGCGTCACTTTCTCTATTCGCTATGTGCTGACACCTGGGGGCAGTCTTCATGAACGATTTTGGGACGGACGTTCTATACGTCTTATGACCATGCGCACGAGTTTATATTCTTACGATATTGCCCCATCATATTTTTCATCCTCTTTTTAAGCTCAACAATGATGTACGTATTCCGATGAAGCAATTTGTTGTTTTATTACATAGATATATTTTTCCCTTCGTCGAAGATGCAAGCGTGCCGTTGAGAAAATTGACGTCAATAATAATATGGATCGCGAACGGACGTACGAGATACGCGTGCGAGCTTGCGAATATGAGAGAAGAAAAGTAAGAAACGAAACGCGTTATTTGTACGCGCGTACATCCCTCATTATTATTCACAATCGCATATATTACAATATATTATATCCACAGTGATCGCACATAGCAGTCGTCAAGCGGTTCGCAATATGTGAACTCTTATTCGACGTTTCCGGGGAAGGTATCCCTTCCCCAAAATACACAGCCGTCTATGTATAACCTCGTTTGCAACGAGAACAAATTGCATCCGCAATATGCGCGCTTTTGACGAGTCACTAAGATCGTCGATCGTTCCAATCTGAACCGTCCGCAATTGTTTTATCGCCCGTTTCCTTCTCGTATTATCGATTTCTTCGATCGACAAATAAAAAGAAACAAAATCAAAATGGAAGAACGTACATGAATTTTTTAGAGGAAACATCCTTATATGTACCTACAAAAAATATCGCGCTAACAAAACGGATATAATATACGTTGATATATTGAAATTACCAGTTTTTTTCTTCTTCTTCTTTTTGTTCCGCATGTACAACAAATCATGTTGAAAAGTGCTTGAATCGTTACAAAATAAATCAAATACAAGTAATCGTATTTCGAACTCGAGCGATTGGTGTGCAACACCAGTTCATTGAAAAATTCAGATTTTTGTTTTACCCATTTCTTCTTACCCGCGTGAGTTCTTTAACTCTGAAAAAATATATGTATATATATTATCTAATATAAATTACATTATCATCCTAACTGTCCCGCGGGTTGGTAATCTTTTTCGTACCAAGCCTGTTTATAAACTAAGGTACATTGTATAATATAAGGTGCGCATGTTTTCTTTAATATATTTGTGATAAACGTATTCTAGTCTCGACTTCCATTTTGTGACAAGAGAATTTGGATTATTCCAAATGGGTGGTTTTCTCTCTCTCTCTCTCTCTCTCTCTCTGCCTCTCTCTCCCTCGACTAATCAATATAACTTGTCAGTCGCGGTCTTTTGGCAATCGAACATGTTTATTGATTATTCATCGAGAACATCCGGCTCGTGTAGTCGATCGATCAATTAACTGCTCAATAAAACGAGGAGCGATCAATCGATTAATCAAATTTGTAAAATGTCTCGGGGAGCTTCTCTACCGGCAACGATAGTTTACAAGAATTTTTTTCCCGGCGCGACCGGATAACGTACGAGGCTAATTTTTGTGCGAAAGAATACATAACGTCTTCGTGCATTTATTTTTGTCGTTCGGACAATTACCATTATGGCATGTACGACATTCTCTTGAAAGTCAAGATTCATTACCATTACGTAATATTCATCGAGCAATCTCGACGTTGAGTAGGTACAATGAATATAAACACGCCACGACGAACGCGACTTTTTGTTTCGTTCGTCCGTTGGTCGTTAAATCGATTGTGCGCGCTCAACGAGATGGACACTCGAGCGATGATTTTCGAGCGAGATAATCGATGACCCTCGTCACGACATTTTCTCACGCGTACTACTTCGTATCTATATATTTATATGCATGGTATTTATAATACATATAGTTGTAATGCAAAATTGGTATGCCCCCCCCCCCCACGCGTTCCTATTTTCTTTTTCGCATAGAAAATATATATACAACTATGTACATATCCTCGATTGCTATGTCCTACAGAAGCACACGGAGATAAAAGATAACGATTTCCAAAAACAATATTGTTGAAACGACAAGAATAAATAAGACGACATGTTACGCGACCAATTTGCAATTGGCAAACGAATAGTTTTTCTTTTTCAATGCACGAACGTTCTTCGGGCGGCTAAGACGACCCGGCATTTGAAACAAAACTCTGATTCGGTTCGACCGCGACCGCGACGAAAATAAGATCGTAATTTTTCTTCGTATATACTCGCGAGGTCCTTGCCGATAAATTAGGACGTTATAAACGTCGAGATTAGCGCTCGAGGAACGAGAGGGACTTGAAACGTGAACCACGAAAATTTGTCAGCCATTTTGAACAATTCTGTTCTGTGCCGATCTCGAGAGATCTGCGATCGACCCCGCTCTGGTTACAGAAATTCTGATCGACGTTAGGATCGCATCGATCGTTGTTAAAATAAATAAGTAAATTTTTCACAAACGTCGTCCGACGAGTTTGCGGAAAATGGATTTTTCCATCCAAACTCCGAGGCGCAACAGCGAGCGAACCGATCGGCAAATTGTTCGTTTCGCATCTCCTCTCGCATTATCGATCTGTTTAATACAATGTACATTGTTAAAGCTTCGTTCTTTGCATATCCTTTATTGTTATATGAAGAAGAAAAATTGGGACACATGCCGGATGCGTTATCTGTTATACTTTAAATAATCGCAACGAAACAAGAAAAAAAAAACCAGAACCGGAGTCGCGTGCTTGCAGCAACAAGGACTCCTCGCAGAGTCTCGAAACAGATTATACGTAAGTCCAATTTGCCAATCGATGTAGCTCTTCCTTTTCTTCTTCTTTTTTCATTGCGTTTCGTGAATTTCGTTCAGGAAAAACCCAAAAGTTGGTTCACGTCTTCGACGGTACCCGAACTTTAACCCGCCCGTCGTTCGATCGTCTTGATCGTTGAAAAAGACGGGCCGTAGCCGCAGGAAAATCGTTGCCCATCGCCGCAAAGACGCAAATCGATTCGTGGATCAAAAATGGCGCGTCCTGCGCGCTTGCGTTCTTCGTCTCTTACAACAGTTCCGAGCCTCGTCGACGAGGGTCACTCGTCGACGAGGAACGCGACGAGACGAGAACGATCCACCAAAGGATACATTTGTCGTATAGATCGCACATGTTCTTCTTTTTGTTTTTCTTTAATTTCGTAAATTCCTACCAACAGCCAGATTTTCTTTTCCTTTACCATTGCTGGGAATTAAAAATGCACAGAATCTTCCCTCCGCTAGAGATAATTACATATTTTTTGTTTTACCTATGCCCTGTTTCATACTTCTACATTCACACATATCCGCACGCACGCACACGCACAAATGAAAAGTGTCCAACACTCGTACCTACCCACATAGATAACTACGTTTTTTTCCCCATTTCGTTCCGGAATATTTCTACATAATTTCCATAATTGATTTCTTCTCCGTCACCGCGATTAGTACGTACTCGAGTGTTTCGCTAGACACGCCGTTTTCGAACGCTTCCGTAAAACATTCGAGAGACGTCGATCACACCCGCCTCGCGGTTAAAACCGCGAATATGAAAATACTCTCCCCGTTGTTGGTTTCTCTTAGCTCGTAACGCGTTTTACAAACAAATTATAATTCGTCGCGATGGTGAAAAGCGAACTCGATAGTATTAACGTTAATTTTCAAGCCGAAACGACTCGCCACTTGCCCAAGAAAAATCAGACGCTATATTTTCTCGAATACGATTTACGTTACGGCACGAAAGAAGAAGGTTGCGCCATTCGGTTTTCAATAGAGCACGGGATGTGACCCGTTTTCTTTCCAAGCTGTCGCTCGTTGCTGAGAAAATAAGGAAATTGGGAAAATAAGAGAAGGAGAGGACTGGGAGACGGCTCCATTTTCGAGTCGATGCACGATTTTCAACTTAACCGAAGTCTATCGTAGCTTCGTTATTCCTTGGTTCTCCCGGAGAAAATATGAATTGACAAATAATAATGGTAATAATAATAATAACAATAATAACAACAACAACAATAACAACAACAACAACAACAACAACAACAACAGTAGTAATCATCGCTGTCGATGAACTCGTTTCTTCGGTAAATAAATGCGGATGACACAACGAACTCGTGCGGCTTTCGGTTTCTTCAATCGTGAGTTCGACGCATCGGTCGTTCGGTCGTGAATCTATTTAAGCGTCAGTTTTTACTTCGCTTGCCGATCGCTTCTCCGGTGTCTTTGAATCGCGACGGCCTTCCCGTTCTTACGTTTAAACTCGTGGCCTTAATCGTTCACTAACGTAAGGGCATACTCTTCTCGCGCGAAATGTAAAATCAAGTTTAGATAAACATCACCGGCAGTATGAATAGTCGCCGTTTTTGTTCGTTTACAAATTGACCTCGCGCGATCGTATTATTTATATAGTCGTATCGCTGAGATAACGTACGGTATTCCCTCGTGTCTATTGGCGATCGAGCGGATTCGCAAAGTACCTACTCCCTCCTCCGTTACTCCCTCGATAGCGATGCCTCATTGCTCTCGTCAATCGCGAGATATCGTAACATCGGTAGAAATCGAAGCGATATCCGACTCGGATCTCGGACGATGAAGAAACCGTTCGCGACTGTGTATCGAAAATTCTACCCTCTCCCTGCGACAACCATTTTCGTTCGGTTCTACACAAGCCATTACCAAAATAGCCAAGGTTGATAAATCATAACTGGTTAATTATCCAACTCTTTGCATTTTTCGCGATTCTCTCGATAGCCAAGATAGTTCGATTTCACTGACGTTGCGTGACCGTGTTACGTGCTCCAAGCTGTTCTATTGCTTAAGAGGAAGAGGTCTCTTCTCGTTCCCCATTTTATGGCTAAGGCGATGTGAAACGTGGATATGCGAGAGAAAAAAAATGATAGCACTTTCTCTTGGAACGTTCCTTTTACCATTATGTTTAATACTCTGTCGAACGAAAGAAAAGTTTGACGTTATCCAAAAAATCGTCTACACAAATATATTGAGATTGTTCCAACCTTTCACATCCTCCTTAAGGCCTTAAGATTCGTAGTACGCCTAACGAAAACATGTTGCTTCCATTCCCTCCTCGTCACAAACGTATCTCTTCTCTTTCCTTCCGAGTGACACGGCTTCCTTTTCGGTAAAACTTCTTCCACGTTGACAAACGTTTACCGCGTTAGATCAAGCATTTCCTAAGCTTTAGGTTCGACGCAATGTTTACCGATTGATTAGAAAGCAAGCGCCGTGCAAGAACCCGTTTTTTTCTTCTTCTTGTTCTTCGAATCGGCCGGTCGTACGATTCTCTTTCGTTCGTCCAGCATCTTGATACATTGTATTTTTTCACACGGAGTCACCTTAAAGACTCGTGGCTCTTTTGCTTGATTTAAAAGAGAGATAGAGAGAGAGAGAGAGAGAGAGAGAATTTCGTTTATAGAATTTATATTATATCGTATAAATACCAACGTTCCCTTCTCGAAAAATCGTACAAAAATTTACATAGGTAAACTCTCACTTTGTACGTCACACGAACGAGTCAAAAGTTCGTGTGTGCTAAACAAAACGGATAAGACATACTTCTACTGTAAATGAAAATTCAATAGACTTCCCGGAAATGGACGTGCCACTCAGAACCTCATATATGAACAACTCGCACGTCGAGCTAATAATCACTTGCGAATATTCATCGTATATTTCTTCATTTTCTTCCTCTGCTTTTTTTTCGTCTCGTACATTTTAAATAAATATTCGATCGTAAAAACATTGGGACCGTGTATGATAATTATGCTCGTAATGGTGAATTAAAAAAAATGCCCTCTGGGTAAAATCCTTAGAACGAGAACACGAATGGAAAATATCGATCGCGATGACGCCGCGTCGGTGTCATCTCGACGAATTTTCCGTTCACGAAATCCAGTAAGTGGGTCAACGAATATCGTCTGAAAGTTTTCAACGTGGACAACACGGGATATTGTATCGAATGGTTGTCGCGCGGGCGCGTTTCCTCTCTCGCGTACCAGACGGAGGCTAGAGCAAGAGATGGAGGGGTGAGGGCCGAGACAGAGACAGAGACAGAGAGGCAGAAATACTCGTGAAATGGGAAAATCAGTAATACGTGAGAAAATATATACATTCAAACACAAAGTCGCAGACACACACATTCATGCAATCCTCGCGTACAGTATATTGTTCGTTCTCTTTCTTTTGAATAAACATTACGGCGAATTCTTACGCGATGAAAAATCCTCGTTGATCCATTCGCTCGGGACGAGACGCACGGTTGTCCCTTCTCTTATTTCGATTTGCACACGATCCAAAGACTCCGTAGATTCTTGGTACAATCGTGGCGATCGTCGGTGCGTACGTTTTGTAGGTGCGTTTAACATTTCCCGCGTGGCCGTTGACGTTTCGTAGTCTCAAAGAAAACGAGTCTTACCAAAGACTGTTTTGTTTAATCATGCCTTCGTTTCACCTCCACCGTGACATGGCGAATTCGCCAACGGCCCAAATTCGCAAACAACGAATCATTTGTAAGCGGGCCTTCTTCGTCGATCGTCCATCGTTATTTACGTTCTCTAATTGGCCTTGAGCTTCCCATTGGTGTATTCAGCTGCCGCGATGTGACCATTTCCGTTCGCTTCGTACAACGATTTTTTCGTAATTTTGGCCCGCGAACCGGCCAAATAAGCGTTGTAGAAGAATCTCGCGAATAACACGAAATAACTCAAGTACATCGTCAGACTAAATTTGATATTTACCCTCGATATTCCACACTCTTTTTGTCCCTGTGCGAGATACTGATACGCCCAAACGTTTATCGCACAACCGACGACCATTTGCGTCAATTGGAGAGTCGTTATTACCATCGATATTCCTTTCGGTGGCGAATAACGCATAGCCTTTAGGGCGTAATAAGAGTACATTATCGAATGTACGCAATAGTTCATTACGACGAACCATCGTGCCGACGCCGTGTACTCGGTGTACGAGTACCAAGAATACAACAATACGGTGATGTGATGATACCAATGAAGAAATATCAGCGGCTGCTTTCTCAATACTATGAATAGAGTGTCCCCAAGCTCGGGTAACTTGGACAGTACGAACATCCACGTCCAGAAGCCGGAAACACGATCGTGAAGAATGAAACTGTAACGTGCAAAAGAAAGTGATTGATTGATTAATAATAATAATAATAATAATCATCGTCATCATCATCATAATAATAACAACAACAATAACAAAATCGCGTCCATCGGCGAATCAAAGTTTTTTCCGGAGGTGATGCGCGAGACAAAGAAAAATGCTTTATCGTTCCATCAAATATTGTGCGCGTCGATCGCGCCATTCTCCGCCGAGACTAGTACGATCCAATAACGATGATACTGATGCGACTCGTTTTTGTTACAGGTTGAGCAAAAGAAACCCGAGGAAACTGTCTTTGATACAAGACGAGCGACGATAATGAATCGGCGCGTCTTTAATCGTTCGAGGATCAAACCGGTCGACCGAGAAATTATTATTTTTACAAAAGTGGGCGAGTCATGGACCTATTATGATATCGTAGGAGACGGCGCGGCAGACTGACGTGTAAATCTAACGTACTTCGAGCAACGAGTAACCGAATCGCGGCTCAAAGATTAAAGGTTTGCCGCTGATACGGAGATATCGGACGACGATAAATAATCGATCGAAAATAGTCGAGCATCGACGGCTGGTCGCGAGCGTAATATTATCACCAAAGCATTGACCCTGACATTTGACGCGTTATTCGGTGAGACGAGACGATTACGCGACAAGTGGGATAACGGCATCGTTCGACTGTTCCTATTGCCGTCGAGAAGCCCGAGGACGAACCATTATTGGTGCGAGCTCGATTACATCCGGGTAAAGTGACGAAAGAAAGTACGAGGGGCTCGGTATCACGCGACAAGAACCAACCAAGCAACCAGGATGTTTTCTTTCTCGATCGCCCCGTCGCTCGTTCCGTTTCGTTACCTCGAACCAAAAATATTCCATCGTTTCGTAACATGAAATTTTAATAAACGCTACCGCGAGTAAACAATGTTGAACGCGATCGGGGGAAATTAACGGGGCCATTGGCATTATTATAATTTATGGAAAGGAAGGAGCGTCGTTAACTCGTTGGAAAATAACGACGAAAATATTATCACCTTGGTACGCAAACGCTGTGGTAAATTCCATAATTTCTCAAGACGTGAATGAGCTCCGGCGCGGTTCTCGTGAATCCAATGATCGAGAAGGTCGCGAGCATCGTATTCCAAATACTGAGAACCCCTCGTAGCTCGTATCTGGGTCTACTGGCCATCCAGTATTGACCACCGAATATCAGTATCATATAAATGCCGCAAGCGTAAAATCCATTGGTCCAATTGTTCGTCATCCAATCTCTGGTGTCCTGATGGATGAACTTCTCCTCGAAATTAAATACGTACGAGTAGTTCGGCTGGGTCACGTCGAGATAATCCATCTTGTTCATTGTTTTTCTTCGTTTATGTTTATGTTTATGTTTACTCTTGGCTCTCTCGACTCGTGCCTTCTTTTCAAACGTGCCTTATCTTAGGCTACGATTCCAAATTTCGAAACCGGTCGCTCGATAAGTCCTGAAACGATAGAAACAATTCTGTTATTCGCATGTACGACGAAGAATACAAATTTCGCTCACGTGTCGCGCGCATCGACCTACGATCGACCTCGTAAGAAAATAATTCCACCGTCTTTTTTCCCGGTATGAAGAAACGAAAAAAAATTGAAATCGTTTCCAACGGACTTTCGTATAGGAGACTCTTTAATCGGTCGGTGGGAAAAGAAACAAAAAGGGAAAACAAGAAGCCAAATAATCTACGACGCTCGCATTCAGTGGAAAAGATAATTCATGAATTATTCATTCGTAAATAGAAAAATTAGTAGCGAGCAAAAAAGAAGAAAATGGCTCGTTAACCGCGGTACGCGAACTCCAGACTGCGTCCGTCCTTTCTGTCTCGGGGGGCGATCGACGATCAAGAAGCGTCATCGAATTTCAAACCGACGTCACTCGAGTGAGCTGCTTAACACACGTACGTATAACGTGCGCGTGGGCGATCTTATACCTACGTACGAGCCGTGATACGAGCCGTGATACGAGCCGTGATACGAGTCTTACGATAGCAGGCAGAAGTTTACCGACCACCGAGGTAAGGAAAATTCGAATCAAAATTGCAAACGACGCTAAAACAAATCGTTTTACCCTGTATATAATTATAATTATAATTATAATGGCAATAATATCGATGAAAAAATGGGCGAAATTAATTTGTCACATTAAACAAAAATCCCATCGATAACTCTGTTATTACGATCCTCTCAAAATCCCAGACGAATTTTCATCCGACGCGAAGACGAACGAGAAAATAATTGCTGCGTCCTGTTGATCATTTTTAGCCGTTCGCTCATTGCTTTTATCTGGTCTATCATTTATTTTTTGTTTTTTTTTGTTGTTTTTTTTTTTCGTTATAGTTCTCGTACGACGCGTAACTTTGAATGTCCGCGCGGAGACGTGAATAATGCCCACGTGCGATAACAGATAACGCGCCGTAAAAATACAAGTGCGTTACGTCGGTCACTCGCTTTGAGGCAATAATTGTAAAAAAAAACAAAAAAAAAACATGCATGTTTATGGGACAAAAACCTACATGTTTTTTTGCCATGGATCGTGGCGAAATCGACGATGAAAATTTCGATACGATAACGGAGAAGACGAAGAACTGATGAGCCGGCAATCGGATTTGTCATTAGGATGAAATTTTGTGGCAAGTTACTGGCAGCGACGAGGGAACGGAGTACGAGCTGCTAATCTCTCGCTCGTCTATTATAAAGTGAAATTATACGCGGACCTCGATGGGGACACGTGGCCCAATTGCTCGCGGTGATCGACCCAGAGTCGGGACGTAACGATGCATGCGACGACGATTTTACGTTGTACCGACGCTGTGTTTACGAATACCAATACTCCTCCTACTCCTCCACCTTCTCCTCCTTCTCCTTCTCCTCATATGCGATTTTGTCATATTTGAATTTACAAAAGACAACAAAAAATAAGACAAACTTCGCGATAACCGGGACAAAAGAATTTCGTACTCGGAATAACCGTGTTACGTAATTAATTCTAAAGATTTCAAGAAATTATCATTATCATTATAACAATAATCGTTGTAATTTCGCATTTTTGTCGTCGAGTACGATTGTTTATTATGAATTTTCTTACTTTCGGTTAAAAAAAGCAAAATTGACAAATTGCGTATATATGGAGTTATTTGTTACGGGATCGTTTCTCAATTTTTCTGACAATAACAACTATCATCATTGCAATTAACGACGTGATCTTCGAAGTTTGTAGTACGATAAAATAATTATTCAAAATTATTATTAATGTGGAACAAATAGTGAAATCAATTAATAATCACGTTAAATCGATCTATCATTATTGTCGTTCGGTACAATCGTTTATAATTAATCTTATTATTTTCCTTCAAAACAATCAATTTTCCCCGACGATCGTGACAAGAATCGTGTACCTATATCAAATTATTTCATTATGCAAATATTCAAATAAAAAGTTCTGAAATCGATAATTATCATGATAATAATAATAATGGATGTAATTAGGAATTTATTCAGTAATCGCGAGAATAATATGGAACGAATATTAATAATTAAATGAATTGATAATTTCGTTATATCGTCGTAGAGGAAATAGGTTATGGAATAAGTAACACTTAGTCTATATTCATAGAATTTAGAATTCATTCTTTATAGAACACTCGGAAGACACGTCCGTCTCCTAGCATATATTAGTTAAGCATTAGTTTTTGTACTTTTTGTACATACACATATGCGTATAAAGAAACCAATACGTCGTATCACTGTTGTCTCGTTCGGTATAATTGCTTATCAATTAATTTTTCTTGTCCAATTCGTTATTCGAATATGGTTTAATAATAAAAATGGGAATACGCATTTTACACGTTGGTTATGATATATATAAGTCGTCCCGGTGAGACAAACAACGACACACATAGCAACTGCTGGTCGTTTACTTGTACGTAGCGATCGTGATAACCATTCTTTGTATATTTTTGCTCGATTGATGCTCACGTGTCGAAACCCCTTCGGAATCGGTGAAAATTTGCGATATGGCACACGTGTAATACGCATCGACGTAACCGACAATTTTAGATTTGTTGATAACGCGAGAATCTCTCTAACAATAGTCAATGTGAAAATATTTCCTTTGGCCTCAATGTGAACAACATATGGGAGTTCATTTATTTTCGCATTTTCAAGTCGCGAATGCTTTCAGGTTCGAGATAATAAGAGTATCAATCGATTCGACATAATAATCAATCAAATACGTTCGTGAAAAAATGTGCGACGCATTTGCCAAATTGACAATTTGGATTTTAATCCGAAAAGTATTCGTGCCATTCGACGATTATTCTAATTCGATGGAACGGGTTCTTTTTTCGTTTGTTTTAAGATAAGAACCTTATCTCGCTTGTTGATTTTCCCGATGAGTTTTTTTCATCATAGACAAAAGTATGCCGATGAGGAAGACTTATTAAAATATTAATAAGCGAGATTGAAGCACGAGCGAAATAAATAACGAGATTTTTTTAACAAATTAATTTGCGGATGAATTTTTATCCGATCGAAGAAAAAACGAATTTTGCGAATATTATTATCACAATATTCGACGCGGTAAGCATCGTATGAGATTTATTTCAGAATTACTGCAAAGTTCATTAGACGATGATAAAAGTCTCGTAAAAGTCGTCGCGTCGTCAGACATTCGCGCCAGGAGGTCGACGTTCGTTCGCCGAACACAGTTTTTGCACGTGAAACGAAGAATGAGATGGAGAGAAAAATTGCTTATGAGCGCGACAGAGAAGGACGATAAAAAAAGGTTGTCGCACCGGTGTGCCAACGAGAAGTCGTTTTTCATGTTTGAAGTTCAATGCGAAACAAGAAAGTTGTTCGGCCCTGGTCACAGTCCATTGTACCCATCGAATTATCATATTCGTACGCACGAGAAATATCAAATTTGAGAAATTCGACTCGAGACAAGATTAGGTGTAACATTTTTTTTTCCACAAAATCTTAAAAAATAATTACAAAGAATATTTGTAAAGTTCGATACGGATAATGATCATAGAAACAACGTAAAGAAAACGTTCCAATAAAAATTGTTGTAGACAATGTCTCGAGATGATTTTTATCGAAAAAAAAAAATGATCGCCCATAAATGAAGAATTTTAAGAGATAATTATTTTGTAGTCCGCATCTATAAACGACAGTCGATTACCCACCGTGCAAGGCCAAATTCGTGCGGCCCTAAGCAGCAAGCAATATCGTTTCTCTCTCGTGTTTCGCCGACAAAATTCTTTCCTCTCTCGCGCGTCTTGTGGCGTGACGAACAACGAATTTTCTTCCTCGTTGCGCTGGACCCCGAATGAGCGGTATACGGTCTTTAGTGGAGACAATATGGTTGGTGTAGTAGTGGTAATGGTCGCGGTGGTGGTGGTGGTGGTGGTGGTGATGGTGGTGGTGATGGTGATTGTGGTGGTGGGGAAATTAAGGAAAAGAGTAAAAAAAAAAACGCCGCAAGACGAGAACGTTCAGCAACTGCATCTTCTGCATTTTCTCTAGTGATATTTTTCGCAATTTCTCTCGCAGAGCATACATCGACAACTTATTATCCGCTTGTTAGCGAAATTCAGAGCGAGATCATAGAGAGAAATAGATAGAAATAGAGATAAAGAGATGACGGTGAGATAATTTCCAGGATGCACTAGGCAAAAGAGAAAGAGAGAGAGAGAGAGAGAGAGAGAGAGAGAGAGAGAGAGAGAGAGAGAGAGAGAGAGAGAGAGAGAGAGAGAGAGAGAGAGAGAGAGAGAGAGAGAGAGAGAGAGAGAGAGAGAGAGAGAGAGAGAGAGAGAGAGAGAGAGAGCCGAGCCGCGCGTGACACACGCCGGCTGTGCGGGGTGGGTGCTCGGTCGTACTACTCGAGGGCGGGGATCTGTCCTGGTTACGCCGGGCGACAACGACGGGGACGATGGGCCACGAATGACGATCATACGATAGGAATGAAGAAAACCCGCTAAACACGCGGTCAACGGCTAACGTCGAGCACCTCGGCATTAGACGAAGTGTTCGACAATGCTAGGTTCTTTATTTGCGAAAAGAAAAAAAATCTTCGTAATGGTAAGAGGCAAAAAATAATGAGAAATTTATATGCCCCCGTTTACGAGTCACATGCGCGAAAGCGTGTCTTCAAACTGTACTATGACGAATCGATAAATAAATAAAATGTACCGTGCTTGTTGTACCGGATAAAACGGCGATTCGACGCCGCTTCACACTTTGGTCCTTTGCTTCCGTTCCTTCTTCCTCTCTTATACTTCCTTCTGTTCCGACTTGTCGGGGAATTCGCAGGCCCGTCCGTCGCTCCCTCTCGCACTCGCTCTCTCTCTCTCTCTCTCTCTCTCTCTTTCTTGGTGGCCTGACCGCTCCTAACGGGTCCTCGTTATTCAGCTTTCGCAAAAGAACGTTTCGATTCGTAACGGTACGTAAAAACGAAGGGCAAGGCCGTAAGCACGACGAATTCGTGAGTCTCCGACGAGTGAGAGATTTTTGTCGATAGGTCTCAATTTTTTTTTTAATATTTCTCGGCTGTTACAAATTTACGAACGTCGAAAGACCGATCGAACTTCCGGCGTCGTTGTCAGACACACACGCACATACACATCGACACTACTACCTATTTAACTATTTTTTCGTAATGCCGTGACACGCACAGACCGTGTGCGCGCGTGGATTATAATACAAACGAATTTTTTTCACGGCACACCTGCAAGATACACGACTCGCCGGAGACTACTGTTCTCTCTGACTGTTACACCGCCGTTCACCCGGTCAAGTCTACTCCCTCCTTATATCGGTTCCCGTAAATGTGCCTGAGGCTTGGTGGGGAGACGTGTGTTCATCCCACTATACATGCTGTACATCGCGGTGTATTTTCCGTGGATGACGATATTATTATACCATTATAAGACAAGAAACGAGGTAGGGAAAGAGCAAGAGAGAGAGAGAGAGAGAGAGAAGGTGTCTCTCGGCAATATGGCCGCTGTCTATTGGACACCGGGCCACTCCTTTCATTGACAGGATTCGACGAGCTTCGGGCGCCACCGGCTTTGCGACGAATCAGACACGATGCTGCCTTTTTCGCGGTTTCTTTGTTTTTAGCGAATATTTTATAATAATATGTAGTGAAAATGTAAATTGCCGGTGATACCTGGCGATGACAAAAAACGAAGAAGCATTATTAGTGATAATGAGAAGCCGAGTAACAAGCTTATGCCGTTTCTAGCAGGTCATATTATTCCCGTGATAAGATTTTCTTATAATATGTAATGATCTGTCGCGTTCGTTTCTTTTTCAGATAGCTCTAGATAATGTATTATCTTTCATCGATCCAATTCTATATATTTGCAATGACATCAATTTATAAACTATACCGGAACAATCGTGATTTTTTACAAAAAAAAAACAAGAAACAGCCGCGGGGCTGTTTTGAAGATTGTCTAGGGGAAACATAGTGAGTGGTAGTAAGCGCCTCTTTCGGCTTTGTGACATACTAAGCTGTATCTCAATACAGCCACTTAACGAATGGAGAAATACAACTGAGCGTAGCTCCGCGACGTCGGCCACTCTAAATATTATTTTGTCGGATTATCCTACGCGGCGATCAAGAATTCCCGGTATCATTTTGATAAGTATTCGATAAGAATAATGGACATAACCCACATGGATCTACACAATATTCAACTGTGAACACATTTACAATAAAAATTAGTACCAACGAGTTTATGTATATGGGAGAAAAAGTTTCACGGTACTTCGAGGTTAGGAGAACCTGGTGATCCGTACGTTCGGAACCTACTGTAGCGAAAACAAGAGAAATATCACTGCGATGCAATTCTTTCAAACCAGAGAATAACAAAGTCGGGGAATCCCTTTCGAATAAAGGGAAAAACTGACATACGTCCTTTATAATTGTTCATATCTTTGGCTCGTGTCTCATGCGTGAGACTTTTAACTTGTCAGAATGACCGTTGAAATGGAATACTTGAATACATTAGAGAATTACAAGACCGATTATTTGAATGTGTTAGAAGAATTTCTAAAGATCTCGAAGCCACATATTGGATTTAGCGTTCTGGACGATTTGAAAAGTTATTATTCGAACGTTATTAGATCGGTGCGACAATCTGACTACATTAACAATCTCGATGGATTAGTGAGAGTCCTTGAAAAGCGAGATGCCCTTTCGTACGTAAATATAGAACCGTTGAAATACATATCAGCGACGTACGTTCGTGATCCCGTACTCGACAGATTATTAAGAAATTATGAGGAACGTACGAGCGATCGTCCCCCGGTACCACTGTTTAATGCTTACGATGTACCAAGTGGTAAGTACATTATCGAAAAACGGTGTAGGGACACCTGGTGCATATCATTAAAATCAACAAGCACTGTCGTTCTCCATCGCAAAAATTATAAACAAGAAATGAGTGAGCATCAAACTAATTGCAACAATGCATCAGAATCTCCAATACGAATCCATTCCTCGTCCGAAGATATTTTAGATGACGAGACTGAGAATTTTACACAAAATAACCCTTCGATACTATCCGCAAGAACAGAATACGATATTAATAAACTTACTACTTAATAAACTTAAATTTCAAGCTACGGCGTCACATTAATATTCACTTCTTTGGGAGCGGCTGTGATAATTTTGTTAATAACAATGTCCAATGTGAAACAATCAGCACCATTGTACGAGGATCATACAAGCGTGGCCATATCTCCCATGAGTTCAAGTGGATCTCAGAGACATCAGATACGAGCACAGATGACCTTTTATACAACGCCACAACCATCATTCCATCTCACGCTGCCAGGATCTGTACAAAACGGTCCCTTCAACCAAAGTTCCAACGAAAACTTTGAACAAACTCAGAGAATAGGTGAGCTGTGATATAACTATGGTTCTTATGAACAATAAAATGTTGAAAGACAAGTTGAATGGCAAGTCTCCTTTTATTTTTACCAAAAACTAAATGATTTGTTCTGATTTCATGTATTTTTTGTATTTTTTATGAGTCCCCCGATGTTCTACATCGCGTATGTTTGTAGCTATTATACTAAAGCCGCGCGCACCATATATCATTGAAAAAATGTGTACTAATCAAGTATACGGAAATCAGGAAAGAAAATCATAGCTTAGCGTTTGATTTCGTCGAACTGTGAATGTTATCAAGGAATATCCAACTGTCGGTGAATGTGTCAAGATAAAACGTTTTTCAAATATTAAGTGCCACTTATAGATCTTTGATATTCCTAACTTTGCAGCAACTTGAAAAATAATAATAAAGCTCAAACTCAAACAGTGCGCACTTGTATCAAAAAAGAGATGAAAGAATTGCACCGATTTAACCTTGTCTCTTGTGTCCTCATTTCTTTCTCATCCATAGATTGTGTCTGATTAGGAAACGGAAATTTAAAAAGTTACTTGCCGCATCGTAGATTAGTATGCGAGTTTCAATTAAAATTTTTTTTCGCTCTCATCTCGTTGCTAGTACTTCTCGAAATAAGCGAAAAGCTCGGCCGACACTGGCGCGACGTCGCACGATTGCTTGGGGTAACTGAAAACGATATTGACGAGATAAACTATAATTTAGAAATGCCATTAAAGGAGAAAGCTTTCAAGGTTTGTATTCGTTAATAACGTGAAATCTTCCTGATTCCTGAATTTTTCGTTTAATGATGCGTATGGAAATGTTTTGCAGGCTCTCCTGAAAATACAAAGTAAATGTGATCCACTGCAATGGCGATCCAAATTACAACGAGCTTTGGAAAGAGCAAGAAGAAGAGATCTGGTGGAGTTGGTGGACGAGTTATATACACGCAAACACGGGTGAAATTACAAATAGTTCGATAACTATTAGTATTCTAAGCCATGAGAAAGATAATTGGGTATCTCTGATTTACGCATATTATAGGCATATATATGTGTAAGTGTTATAAGTACGATCGAATTGTGCGAAAGATTAGCCTACTAATAGCAAAATGGTTCCGATACAAATCATGTTGATATATCGTATACGTTTATTTTATGAAAATGCGAGAAAACTTACAAATTATCATATAACGCTCACAATTACGCTCATAAGGTAGAAACAACTTTTGTAGAACGCAAGGAATACAGCAAATTGGACGTATTCTTCGCGCACTATAAGTATATTTCTTCACATCTACGCATCTAAAATCTTCAACATTCTATCTTTTATATTTTTCCTCTATTTCTCGCTCGCCCGATGAAAACTCCATCCATGATGTATCTTGATAAACGCGATGGCGTTGTAATAAAGCCGATAAGGTTTTGAGACTAATAATAAACGCACTGAATATACAATTTGGGAGATTAAGAAACGAAATTAAATAAAGGTAGTTTCTTCCTTTTTATCCGTGCTACATCGTTTTCATAGTTGTCTCTCGCATACAATAATATATATTATCGTTTTAATCATCGCAAATGGGACATTATAAATTTGTCGTCGAATAATCTCCGAATCGTGTGAACAAAATGAATTTTATTTTTCAATCTTCTTTTATCGATGATAACTTTAAATCAAAGTAGCCATGTACGGGACACGATTTAGACCTGATAGGTGTTTTTCGTAATACTTCCCGATTTCGCCATAGTGTCATTGTGAACTTGATATCCTATGCTGAGCTTCGGCGTGATCCTCAATCGTTCCTTCAACTTGCGTCTGAAAAAACGACACGAGATAATCCGTTTTTGGGAGCTCAATATGATTTTGTTAAATAATTAACGAAAAACACAAATCGTCGATCGTAACGACAGACTCACCCAATTTCCATAACGCTCTGTGATCTATTCGCATCAGCCGTCCAGATACCTAATTTGTCACCCTTGGTTCTAATACTGACTACAGCGCCGCAAACATCTTCGGAATTACCGTTGAATGCCTCACCGATCATACACAATAGTATTTCGAGCCAAAAGTGATCTAGATCACTCGCCCTTTGCTTCTTGTCAAGATTTATTAGCCATCTACCACCACACTTGTTCCCGGCATCTTCCCACATCGGTCGTATTCCTTGCTTAAACATACTGTAGTCGCTACCCTGTCTCAGTTCGGACGCCGGCTTTATATGATTGTACAAACTGTGCCAAGAAACATTACCAATTTGGTATCAAAATTGTTCAAGAAAAAAAAAAAAAACTTTTTCCAACTACGGATCAGACCTCCAAAAATCCTCAGCTGTATCGAAACTGATAATTTCACGCTGACTCTCCTCCCACTTTTTGCTGCGATCTGGTTCGTAGTACCACAGTGTCCATGTATTCTGAAGTGGATGCTTTATGAGAAGTTCCGGTGGATATTCCTCCAAATTGGCTACCTCCTGCTCCGTCTTTTCGACTTCCTGGTGACATTAAATATTTTGTTTATTTAACAACATTTCAAACAGAAAATTCTCCGACGTCATGATCATATATGATCCTTTCTACGCTGTTATCGCATGATATTCTATAACTTATTATATAGCACATTCAAAATTCTTTATCATATTATCACAAAAGTACAGTAGTCGGGATTCTTTTAAAGAATTGTTGTCTTTAAAAAAAAGGTCACATGAACTCATAATTAGCAGGTAAAGCTCAACTGCCATTTAGTGTCGAAGAAAGCTTGAAAAGAATCAATTTTCGTCTCGTACTTTATTAAAAAAGAATTGGTATATTAATCCTTTCGATACTACAGATGACTATGGTCACCAGCAACGAAACGACACTCGAACACGACGGGTGACTATACTCACCGGCCACCCGATGCTACCTATACACGACGGGTTTGTTCTACAAAAGGGACTCCACGACGAGACCAGCCATAGAAAAAGAGTTGAGCTAGATGTTCTTCTATTTTCTGAGTGTATACGGTTCTACTTTGTGCTCATGATGTTTCCAATGGTTTAAGTTTTTAAATGTTATACAATCTGTCGTACAATGAATCGTTTAATGTTTTTGTACAGATCGTTACTCGTAAAACATTGTAACGCCGCTATTTGAATATGTTCTTTACTTCAAATTCACTCTCTAATTTTTATTCATTTATTAAAATGCGCAAACCCAGTTATTTTTCTCACATTTATTGTGTTGGTTGAAGTTTCACATTCTCTTACAAGCTGGTAGCATTGATAGATAAAGAGAAAAGTTGTTGAGATTCTGGAGAGTTCAAAATGTACAGAAGTTTTTTAAATATGCAAAGTGAAATTTCAAATCTCTATCATATTGTACTGGAGGATTTTAAAGCCCATTGCTCAAAACAATATACCGGGGCAATATATATTAGATGATTCTAAAACAAGGCGAGGGAAGATTTAATTGCAGAAAACAAAGAAATAGAAAACAAACTTTAAACGATAAATGTAATTGATTGATAATATTTCCTTAACAGCACGATATTGATATATAGGGGAATTTATATATCCATATCGTATATGCTCTCACATTTTTTCATTATACATATTATTTAAATGTAATCTTTAAAGTAAAGTTCGCAAATTAAAGTCACGGTCCGATTAAAAAAATAGGACTGCAATGGGACATAGAAAAAAAGAAAGGATTGTGCTAGCAAAGCGCAGAGCCGAATCCTTGAATCCGTGAAAAAGTTTGATCGACTTGTACGGCTATAACCTCCAAAGGTTACAGATGTACGCTCAAACAGCATGTTACAACGTTCTCGTAAATAAAAGACGATGAATAAAAATCTTTCATAATGTTTGAAGATGGGGGGATTTGAAACAATTCTGTAGTAGCAGAAAAAAGCGTGGGTTTGACATTGGGAGAAGAAATTTTGTCATATGGGGTTATGCCCTTATGTAGAAAGACTCAGGATGAATAGGAAATACGGACAGGGGAGGCGAGGAGGGCGCCGAAAGTTCACAAGCGACCATGCTGGTATATCCGAACGTACGAATATTACGGAAAATGATGATTGTACCAAAGTACGGAATATCATTCGTCTCAAATATAATGAAGTTCTTAGTCGAAAAAGAACATTTTTAAGGCTTACCTTGATTTCATCGGTGTTATTTGTAGCCATGTCACACACAGGGAGGGATAACATGCACAAGAGGTTCGCTTCGGCTACGAGCAAACAATGAGGGCATCTGTCGGCAAAATTCCAACCACGGAAATTTCTCGGTCTCCTCCCTCTTGTCCCTGCCCCTTCGAAACTCACGCTAATGTGATTTCAGGCCACTATAGACTTTCTAGGCAAGTCAATCTCTGTTTTGCCTTACTTACGATGCGCGCGATCGTTTATTTCGACTGACGAGCAAAATGCGAATGTACTTGATCCCAGAAGAGAAGTATATGGCGTACTTATATGAGCGAAAAGTATCCGCAAATCTTCCGGACGAAAATGCAAGAAAATTCTCGAAAGAAAATGTCAGACGGGTCACGTTCGTTCGGATTGACACAATGATAATAAACGCCCGCGACGAAATAAATTGAATTATGACGGAGTATATGTTCGGAATAAGATAAAGTTCTTTACTTTCATAAGAGCGATTAATTTAGCCTGATTAGTTGATTGCGCATTCTTTTTTTATGTCAATGCGACGGAAATGTGTGACCAGTATTTTCTTTTTTTCTGTAACTAATCGACCTTTGCAAACATTTTTCTGTTATTTATTTCCTTGACTGAGAATCGTTAAAACTATATTCTACTGTTTTAGAGATGTCGTAAGTGTATTTTTATTTTTGGTTTTGGTTTGTAGAGAGCCGTGAATGACCACGAGTCGTGTCGGCTATTGACCGGCTATGGATAACCATTTCACGTGGAGTATAAAAATACAGTAGTAGGGTTAATATTAATTTTTTCCTGGAATATCGGGGCAACGTGTCGGATTCGTAAGCACAAGTTGTGAGATCGATACATTGGGTATAATTTTAAAACATCGTCGACAACTGCGCGGGGGGGGGGGGGGAGATGTTTCACGGGAAGAGGCGTATGTATCCGAATGGCTCACTATTTCGGGAGAACTCGGGTGTACACGGATTGAAAACATCCCTTGCCAAACCTCGGCTCCTACCCCCATTTGGGGGGGGGGCACAAGTTAGGATAAAGGGGTTGGGGTTGGCACCCCTGTCCCTAGTATTTGTAAAATACTACCCCTACGTCGGTTTACGCTTATCCCGTGATTTCATCGAAAATTCGGTATAAATAAACATCAAGGATAGTGCCAAGGATTATAAAGCATTTATCGAGTTTCCAGAATGAATAGAACGGTAAATAACCGAATTTTTTGTTTATCTTCCAATCGGAGCACCTTTCTCCACGTGGATTCGTCACGTATTACTTAAAAACTGCATGCATCATTATATTTGTAGGTTAGCTTGTTTTACCCATATAGTTTTGACACGCTGCAGATCGGAAAGTATGTTGTTTTTAATAATTATTACATTGCATAAATATTTGACGCAATATTGATATGTTACACCAAGTCTTTGTTGCAGCTGTTGCTCCCGTTTATTTGCAACGTTTATTGAAGTTTGATTGTTTGGCAGTACTGATCAATGTTGTTTATAATCAGAAATCTGTACACTGCCTCATAATCTTCCCCTAACATTGTAGAGATTCCCAGCCATTTTACATTAAATTGGTACAGCTTGTAATAAATGATTAAATAAATAAGAGATTTCTCATTGATTGATTTATTTTCAGGCAACAACACAGGACAACGGAGAGATCAAAAGCAGCTTTCCTCAACGACAGGAGAACATAGCTTATACGTACGAAGGCTCTTACGCCATGTACTCATCGAGTTCATCGAGCCCTTCCTCCGTAAATCAACCTCTACCCGGTCAGCCTCCTTTGCCTCCTATGCCACCTCCTCCGGGTGCTTTGCCGCCTCTTCCTCACGTTTTTGGTCCTGTTCCGTCACAGGTTACTTCTATTCAGGCCTGGGCTCATCCACCTCCACCACCCTGGCAGTGGATAACTCCTCAAGCTACATCGCTACAGTCCCAGAATCAGCGTGAAATGACGAGCAATGCCTATCAGAGGGACGCAGTGGCGAGAAATAATTATGCAAGACGCGATAGATTCAATCACAACCGTAATAACGTTTATGCGCAAAGAAACAATTTCCATCGTAACAAGAACAGAAGACCTCAGCGTTTCGATCAACAAGCGCAGGGACAACAATTCGATCCTACCGCTTACTTCGGGCAAGCCCTGACCGGAGGAATTGGCATCGATTGGCAAAGAACGAATCTCGCAGCTGTACAGAACGAGGCTCTCATAAATCACATGGCAGCATCGATTCCGGGGCATCAAATGGCGACTACTGCACCCAGAGTCGCAACTGCAAGAACGGAAGATGACGTTGGCGATCATGGGATCAAAATCATTTCCGTAAGTCTGGCGTTGAGATGTAACAAGATTGCAACATTATCGAGTCACGATTTCCTCTCTAATTGAAATTTCTTAATTTTTTGCAGGAAGTTTCTCTGAAGAAGAACAAACAAAGAAAGCCAATGTCGCAAAACTATCCGAGTCGACCGTGGAACCGCGAGGACGCGGAAAACGCGTTGCAAATCGAGAACGAGTACAACAAGACGATAAGGGCATCGAGTTTAATAATCAAGTTTCCTGATCCAGATTTGAACAAAGACATAGTTCGAGAATTTCATCCCGGTATACAGAATATACACTTTCAGAGTCCTAGTGGGCCGAGATATTGCTTCATTCAGATGGCCGAAAACGTTAACATCGACAAGGCCATAAAAGAACTGGAGAAGATACCATTTGGCGTTGGTAATCTCAAGGTCGAAAGAAAATCATTGAGAGACGAGGATAATCCGATGCCGGAAGAAATCGACCCCTACACACTCTACGTCGGTAATCTGCCGGAATCCGTGAACGTCAACGAGGTCAAGAGCAAATTTCCTACAGCCGCGCGAGTTGACGTTGGCTATGCACAAAAAATGCGAAATACTCGGTAAAATATTATGCTTTTAGCTTGCAAAGTTTCTTATTATGAAAATCATATGTTAACGGTAGGTTATCTAATTTAAGTGATAATAATGCCAATTTACTTTTCTACGCAGTTATGCCTTCATAAGGTACACGAATGTCGAAGAGTCAATAGCTGCTTACAAACAGGCTCACGATTTGATGTGGGACACGAGAAGTATAATCGTTCGATTTCGAAGACAACGTGGCAACACGTGTTTACCAGGCGAGCCAAAGAATAATTGCAAGAAGCTGAAAGAAGAACCAACCAGCGAGCAAGTTACGAATGAACGTGGCAATTGCATCAAGAGTTTGAAAGGAAAGCAAATTTCCAAAACATTGTCATCGATGAGTACCGAAGGGGCTCAAGAAACTACAGCAACGAGTACGACGCAACCCTTATCAGCGACGTCGACGCCTGCAACGCAGACTGAAGTTGCACAGTCACAAACGAAACAGAACTGGGTACGAAATTCGTACAATGATTTTTAATCAGAAGGAAAATATCTTTAATTATTTTAAAAGTCATCTCATATTTCTTTAGAAAATCGTTTATGAACAGAGTTCAAACATTTTCTTTTTAATTGGATATATGATATATTTTTTAGAGGTCACAGCAAGCTGAAATGCCGTCGGTAGCGGAGGCACCTACAACGATGCCCGCCAAAGAATCTTTACCGGAAACTGTAATGATAGCTGATATCAAGGAGGAACCACAGGATTACGACGATGTGGAAATGTCGTATATGCGGATGGAAGACGACGACGATGACGACGACGACGACGACGACGACGATGAGGAGGAGGACGGCGCCGACGACGATGACGACGAAGATGAGGATGATATGGTGAGGGAAGAGGATATCGACGATATCGAGAACGATAACATTGAGGAGGACGACGATGAAGAGGACGATATGATAAGCGACGACCGTTTGGCTCGAAGATCGGACAAAGGATTGAAAGATTCCGACACCCCGGACGTGAGTAACAAAAAATAAACGAACGAATCTTGATTTTGATGGTTTGACCAAACATTAAAAATAATTAATTCATTTGTTTCCAGGCGCTTGATCAAATTTTCGGCGAACTTGAAAATTCAATTGCCTGTGATATCGAGCTTTGAATCGATTCGATTGAATTCGCACTGGCGATTTCACCACCGCCAAACTTTTGACATGTAATTTGTAAATACGAACTATGGCTGTAAAGCGTGATTTACCAACGTATTTACTTCGACAGCGGCTTCATTTCCGTTAAATTTAACCTAATAATGATAATCATAATAATGTAGCATAAAGTGAATTCGTAGGCGAGGTTAGCTATCTGTTTATTTTTTGCCTCAACTTTTACTTTCAGCCACATACGGAATATAGCAATACGCGTGATTTAACAAACAAAAGGAAGTTTTAGGCAAGAAGAACGAACTTGATGTATTCCATTACAAAATACCTGACTTTGACGAAGGCCTCGTCATCGGTGTAAACTTTTATTGACTGCTATTAAACAAATTTTTATTTTCTATATCCATCTACATATATGAATCAAGAGCATGCCCGTTTACTTCGAATACAGTTTAAGAATTTCGTCATTTGTATTTGAAAATTGAGCGGTAAACACTCAAGCCCCATCTACATCCGAGGTGGATGTTATTGGAAGCGCGGCAAGAAAGGGCGCGTAAATATTTTTCTCCTGTAGTGCGACGAGCGCGGCGTTGTCGCGTTTGCATGATCTTTTTTTCACCGGTGTATTCGTATTGCTAACTGATTGTTGGTGGTTCGGCGATTCGTGCCTTCATCTTTGATCTTGTGGTACTGACTAACGTGCTACGTTTTCCTATTGTACACAACGATTTTTTTACCCCTCCTCCATATTTCTCCTTTGTTAAAGTGATATTAAGTAGTGTCGTAAATAATAAAATCATCGAATCAAGATGTTCGAGGCACGTTTGGTACAGAGTTCGGTTCTCAAGAAAGTCTTGGACGCCGTTAAGGATTTATTGACGGAGGCGACCTTTGAATGTTCCGATTCCGGGATACAGGTACAAGCTATGGATAATGCTCACGTATCACTCGTCTCTCTTAACTTAAGGAGTGATGGATTCGATAAATACAGATGCGACAGAAATCTCTCAATGGGAATGGGCATACCAACGTAAGACTTGTATTTTTTCACATCAATAACGTATTTTTTGTTAGGTTATGATGCGTCGCTCCTCTTCGCGAGAGAACGAAGCCCCCCCCCCCCCCCCCATTCTTCTATTATTTTCGCGAAACTGATCTCTCGAATAATTTAAATTATTGTATTATACTGTTTTATTATTGCTACAGCATGTCAAAAATCTTGAAATGCGCTGGTACCGACGACACCGTTACTCTTAGGGCTGCCGACAGTCCTGACAATATAATGTTCATATTTGAATCACCGAACAAAGAAAAACTTGCCGAATATGAGATGAAACTCATAAATATGGATCAAGAGCACCTTGGTATTCCTGTGAGCGTTATTATTTTTTGAGACATTCGCATATTTACACCGTAAGATCGTAAAATGCATCGTTAAATTTTCAGGAAACTGAATATTCGTGCGTGGTAAAAATGCCATCTCAGGAATTTGCCAGAATTTGCAGGGACCTCAGTCAATTCGGAGAGGCTATAACTATCGCGTGCACCAAGGATGGAATCAAATTTACTGCAAATGGAGATGTGGGAACAGGTAATTTTGCAATTTCCTATTATTTCATCGCTACTCCCCAGAAATAATATTCATCGTTGTACAGATATTTTTGTATCGTTATATCGACGATGAAGATTTTTTTAGATATTTACAAAATGCAATGTTTATAGGATAATACACTTTATATGATAATTTATTGTCACTCACCTCCAAGGTGTAATATTTGTGAGGCAGTCCCATTTTCCACATGGTTCTTTCACTGGCAAATATCAATTGACGACTAAATGGTTCTCGGGATAACGTCGAATCGTTAAAATCAGTTCGGGGAGTTTCACAGAAATTTGTTTACCTTATCTGTTGTGTCGGCGATATTTACATTTTCTTACACGACTGACAGGAGGCAAACAAAAAATTGTTTACTTTCATGGCATTTGTCGATTTGTTTCGACGATGATACTGATTCGCCTGCTCGTATATTATCCATTCCAGCCAACATCAAATTGGCGCAAACGGCAGACTCAGAAAAGGAAGAAGAAGCTGTTATAATCGAGATGCAAGAACCCGTGAAACTCACATTCTCATGTCGGTATCTGAATTGCTTCGTGAAAGCCACGCCGCTTTGCCCCCAGGTACAATTATCGATGTCTGGTGATGTACCGCTCGTTTGTGAGTACAAAGTCGGGGAAATCGGACACATAAGATATTATCTTGCGCCGAAGATCGATGAGGAGGAAGACAACTGATATTTGCAAATTTATTCGCACGCACGTCAACTCACAAAAACAAATAAACAAAATCAAACGAAAAAAAAAACGATTGAATCATCTTCAAATTACTTTAAGATTGCAAGCTAACTGAGAGACTGTACATTGTTAATGATAAACAAAGAAAGTTGATCTTTCTATGTAAGTATATATAGAAAATATGCATCACTTGTCGGTGTCGGAAGAATGGAAACAATTCGGTCATGTTTCTTATTTATCTTAGTACTTCGAAGATAATATATTATTCAAATTTTACATTTAAAAGTTATTTGGCTCGTCACAGTTCTAGTGCAACGTGGAATTGACACTAAAGTTCGCAATAGGATGACACGTTCACGATTAGTAATGTTAGAATTGGAATTTTCTGTTGTCTTCGTATTATTTTTTTCAGACAAGATTTACATTCTTCTCTCACTCTCGGCGCGTCATCGACCTTGTGACTGTGTTTCTATTTCCTTTTTTTTTTCTTTATTTTTATTTTTTTTAATCGCGAATCGCGTTTATAACATGTAAGAAAAACCAATACATTTTGAAAAAAATTTGTTTTGATGATTTTCGAATATACCCTATTCTTGATTTCTAATTTAGTCAGAAGTTCGAAAAAATGTCATTAATATTCCTTAATTCTCATATTCCTATATATAATATATATATATATATATATATATATTATATAGAAACATATATATATATATATATATATATATATATATATATATATATATATGCGTATAAGCTACTTTAATATAAAAATACATAATTAGCTTACGAACTGGGGGAATAAGTCGGCTACCGTGATTGGAATAGCCTAGAAGTACATAGTTTGAATCTTATCTCGTTTCCGTTTTCTTTCTGTTATCTGTTAAAATTCTATGAGTTATTGATCATTAGGTGTTGAGTTAAACGCGGAATTATATTACATTCTCTTTCTCTCTCTTTCTCTAGCACACATTCAAACTCGCTGCGTGCGTTCTTGCTCTACGGGATATTGAGTCTTTTTTTTTACGCACCGCCTTTTCTCTCACTCTCTCTTTGTCCTCTTAAAACATGCATACTTGAGGTACTCTCACTATTCAAGCTAAGTAGATCTTTGGTATTTCATTATATTATAAGTACGTTCGAGGGAAAGAAACGAAAAGAAAAATTATAGAAGGATCATTTTGTATCAACGGACAAATCAATTGGTACTTTGGCAATCGTCGTCAGCCTCTTGGGTTCGAAATTTCGTGGCATTGCAGCGTATCGACAAAACTCATAAAATGTCGAGTTTATTTGTTTGCTTCTTTTTCATTCACTACCGTAATAGCAGTTGGTAGATAAGTTTTAGTAGAAGAAATATCGATAGCGTTAGTTTTTAAGTATATACTGGAGTGGAATCAGGTGCTCTTCGCGCAATCGCGTTTGTTCGTTTATTATTATTTTTTTTTCAATTCTTTTATAGTACTTTGAAGTCGTGCAAGAGGGCATAAAATGAACGGTACCGGCCAGTTCCTAATACTTCGCGTAAACTTATAGTGAAACGCACTTTGATTCTGCTTATCTCCTCCTAGCCTAGGACCCTCGTACGAAAATTTGCGTAGCTTTTTGTTTTCGGACGAGTGTCTCGCGCACAGAAGCCAGAGAGACCGTCGATCGTTCCTTTTCATCAATCAAAACATCGCATTTTTTCGACATTCTACCAGAACAGTCGCGAATAGTATATACTCTCTGCTTGACGAATCCGCAAATGCGTCTCGCCATTGAGCTTTTTCGTTTGTTTTTATTTCTTTTTTCGTGTTCCTTTTTTTCGTTTTTTGTTGTTGTTGCTTTTATATAGAAAATGAAATCCCATTGATGACAGATTAGTCGGTCTAAGAGTTCTTCGTACCGTTACTGCCGTATAGGCTTGGATGGACGAATTTGTCGTGGAGCGTTCGCAAATGCCTCAAAAGATTGCTCTTAACGTTGAAACCTTTTTTACAGTAGGAACAAAGAAATGGCTTTTCACCCGTATGCGTTCGTTGATGTATCACCATCGACGCGTGACTCGGAAATACTTTTTGGCAAATGTTGCACAATTTCTGATGACTGTGAGCTCTCTTTGGTTTCGGTGGTGCCGAATTGTTCATCAGAGCCAATTGTTCTTCGGTATGCTCGGTCTGAATGTGACGTACCCATTCCTGCGGTGTTGGATACATGTTGCCGCACAGATCGCACTTTAACGGCGGAAATTCTTTGCTTTCATCGTCAACGTCACCCTAACGAACATAATTTTTACACATAAAATTGATACGATATGACGTTATAATCTACGTTAATACGGATACGGGAAAAATGGCCGTTCCGAACACGCTTTCGTTCTTGCTTTACCTTTCGTTTTTTTCGTCGATTTTCCGTCATGTCCGCGTGGGTAAACTCGATGTGTCTGACCCAATCGGACGGTCTGTTGAATGTTTGACTGCACATGTCGCACGTTAGAGGCGTATATTCTTCCTCCTCGATGTCGCCATCCTCGTCCGCGCTATGAACGATTTCCTGCCGGAAATAAAATCAGTTGAAAAAAATCCTAATTAACTATACTCGATGATCCAATGAATTTCATATTCAGATGAACGATTGAATTAAACTACTTACGGGTTTGATGTCGATCTCGTGATCTATCGTCAGCGATTCTGACGGATCTATCGATTCTTCCCAGTCTATTGGCTCGTCCTTCACCAATAGATCCAGATTTAATTCCGTCTGTAGAAGAGGCATCGTTCGTTTACACTTAGTATTTAGACGACGAATCGTTCTATCGATCGTCATAAATCTATACGTATACGTATAGGGCGCATCGATATATTGTTTGAAAAAATAAAAGGAATATTTCTCACATTTTCGCCCGCTTCGCTCCTCGCTTTGCTCGACTCTACGTCACTGTTATTGCTTCGTTTCTTCTTTCCATTCGTTTCGACGTTTTCTTTGTTCTTGCTCTGCTCGGTAATTTTATTCTCCTCGAGGACGCGCTTCGTCTCAGGGGGCTCGATAATTTTCTCTTCAGCTTTTTCCGTGCTCTTCTTCTCGACGAGTTTGGTAACGGGCGTGACCGGTGCCGACGCTGGAACCGATGCCGGTGAAACTTTTGGCGATTGAACGGCTGACTGAGTGACGATCGGTGGTACCGCTGCCGTAGGTGCCGTCGTCGTCGTCGTCGTCGTTGCCGCCGCTGTCGTCGTCGTCGTATCGACGATCTTTTCCGGTTGCGGCTGTATCAATTTGATTTTTTGCAATTGGCCGGGTATCGGCTGTTGTTCCCTCTTGTCGCGCTCGACTTTCTGATTATTCGACTGAATGTTCTCCTTTGTACTGCTACCCGCGTTCGATCTCCACAATCCGCGTACCCGGAGTATGTCGCCGGCTTTCAGAACACCCTCTAGCTGATCGTTTGTCACGGTCGCTTCACCGCTGTACATGTACTGAATAAGAATCTTCAACGTACGATAGCCAATTTCCGTTGGTAATACCTGAATAAAATTCAACAAGTTCTTATCCACGTAACATCCAATAAACCGGAAATCTCTTGTTTTTTCCTTAATTTAATGATTATACTTGCCACGATTATGGGCGCATTCGTGTTCGCACCAAAATGACACGTCTGAAAGATGTGACTGAGATACGAAGAGCAAGCGGCCAGTACAAAACGATGTGCAGCTACGTGTCTGCCACAAGACGTTGCCAGTAGAACATCGGCGAATGATTCGGAATGTAACAGTGTGGCAACGGAACTGTGAAGATGAGCTCCGTAACTGTGCCATTTGAGCTGATAATTTTCCGAAGCTGCGATTGCCATTTTTTCTGAAAAAATTTAATTTTTCATTTATCTTTGAGATAGTTTAATACCAATGTATATATACTCATTACACATTTAATTTATTCGATGGCGGTATAAGTAATACAAAATAAAAGAGGGAATTTGTACATTCGCCATGGAAATGTATCTGCAAATGAGTAGCAATTTTTATTAAGAAACGAACGGGCTTTGAGCGCAAAACTTTTCCATTCGTAATTGCTAATTGGTCAATGAATTCTCTGGATAACGATGGATCATTGAACGAAATAATAATTCTAGTTACAAATTTATACAGTCATCTCTGTGAAACAATAAATCTATCATATATCTATGGATCTATGGCAATACATGGGTCGTTTAACGTCACTTCGGTTGCCCAAGAAGAAAAACAATAAATAAATAAATTGTCGATACAGCTCAACCCTTGATGACAAAAATAAGTGTTTTTGTTTTTATTTGTCGTTTAAAAAATTGACAAATCTATTGGCAAAATTATTATTTATAATTGTTTTTAATAAGACGAATACATGGCATGTAAGCTCTCATATATAGTACTATAATGAGATTTTGTGCCTTTCGACACTGCACGCCTTATTGTTAAATAGTATGTGCGCGGACCAAGGTCGCGATGTACAAGGTTCACCTCTTTTAAAAAATCACGATCACGAACTCTCAACTCATTGTCAGCCTCACACTACCCGCGCGATTGCATGCGCTCGCGTACGTACGTATGGAAAACACGACTGACACATACACGCAACTCGTAAGTATCCTTAACTCTCAGGTTAGTAATCGAATTTATGTCTCGAGCTCTGGTAAAATGTTATCATGACGTCTTACGGCCGAGGACGATGCGATTTTTGTTCGTCTGTCCCTTTGTTCGAAACTGCCGAGAATTTTTATTCTCGAGAAGATACAAAACTGTTCCGAAAAAGTGCGCGTATCTCGTGTACACTGCATAACGGCACAACGACGACGTATGTGTCAATGATGTATGTATGCACGTTTTCGACCCTCGACACAACCCCTTCGTCTGTCGGTGAAGCCGGTCAGCGTATTCGTGGCACTGTGTAAAAATTCCCATTGACCACGAGAGACTGACATTGTTTTTTCTTTCTTCGCGTTTCGCAATCGTCTCGTCAGAAACGATCGGCGCTGACGCGTTACGTGAGAGAGGGTAGTTTATTCGTATCCTGGATCGCGAAACTACGCGTAACAATCCAATAACTATACGGTATGTACAGTGTACTCACTGTCTTGGCACAAAACGTTGAATGATCGTTTAGCGTCTTTCGGGGTGCGTCTACGTCTCTGTCTCTGTCTCTGTCTCTGTCTCTCTCTCTGACTCTATCTCTCACTGTCTCTGTCTCGCGCGAGGCTGACGTATAAATATAGAGATCAATCGCTACACCGGCACGTTTTCGCGCACGAGTAAAGTAAAAAAAAAATATTAAATAAAGAAAATAACGCAAGAGATGATAATTTGTCGGTAATAGCATTGTTACCTGATGACATGGTTGGCAGTTCCTCCCGTTCTGCAATATCCAAACCGCTCCTTACGTCCACCACCGCGATGATCCCCTTGGACGTGTTTAGTAATCCCGCTGATTTTGTCAACGAGTCTACGGATTGTTTTACGATAAAAAATAGATGATCTCAACGGTGAGAAACTTGACGCGATCGCGACTTACATACGGCTCTTTGTATTCGCGATTATGCAGCGCTTCGAGTTAAATTTCTCTCGTTTCTTTTTTTTACCAGTTACAAAGATTTTCGTGTCGCGGTGAATAACTCGCGGACAAATGCACAAGGTGTTTCTCGTGCGGTCAACGATCGACGACGTACGTAGACGGTAATATTCGTATGACAAATTTAATTCTAGCAGGGTTTATAACACCACGCGTCGCGGTGTTTTGAAAGGCGCTTCGCGAACGGGGCACGGGGCAGATATGAGCATCGAACCGCCGCGTAGGGGCCTAAAAATCGATATTTCGGTCTTTGCTCCTCCATCCTCGGTGCGGCGTGTGTGCGGCCGTGTCGGGAATAAGAGAGAGAGAGAGAGAGAGAGAGAGAGAGAAAGCGAGAGACAGCGCGCGAATGAGAGTGAGCAGAACGCGAGACGAAGAGCCCAGAATGCATACGGTGGGAGAGAGAGAGAGAGAGAGAGAGAGAAAGAGAGCGCCCGTGTTTCTCGCGTTCTCGTGTCGGTTCGCCTAGGTAGGGTGCCCCCTGGGTTTCATCGCATCGATTTTCCTCGGCTACCCAATCGCACGCATCCATTTATCGCATCGATCGGTAGAGCTGATTTCAGCGTTTGCGTCCGTCTCTCCATCCTTCGAGTGCGCGCCCCGTTGTGCTTGCGCCGCTATAATACTCTACTACCGTTTCTCGCGCTATTTCTCCCCCTCCCTTTATATATATATATATATATGTGTAGAGAGAGAGAGAGCGAGAGCTAGGTATAGGTTGCTTGCGAACACGATTCATTTCTCCCCGTTTCTCTGTGTTCCCTTGCGGCCATTCCCTCTACCCGGTAATATCGTCGTGCGTTTCTCGTCCGCGCCTCTACCGTTGCCATTACAGCGTGTGCTTTCTTGCATCCCTTTGCATCGCGACGAAGCTGTGCACGCTTACTGTCTTTCTCACTCTCTCTCTCTCTCTCTCTCTCTCTCTTTGGCTACCTGTTTTGTTTCGCTCTTTTTTCACAGCCTCGATAGAACCCTGGAGACGGCAGCGGCGTTTGTCGGTGGCAGGAACGTAAGCCGCAAAGAACTTTCGTGTGTTCTCTTCGGTATACGTTCCCGTGGCATATTCCGCAACTGCGTTCATACGACGCCCATGTATGTATCGCAGCTGTCGATAGATGTCACTATATGCACTCGTTCAGAGGACTCAGAGGGTCTGTGCATTCGCGACTTCCCCGTTGCCCTTCCGCAAACGTTTGGAAATGGTCTCGCCGGTATGCGAAACTGTGATCCGGGAATCGTCGCAGAGACTGGGACGTGGGACAAGACGCAGGATCATCAAATACCTACTTCGTTTGAACACAGCTTACGAACATTTTCCAACCCCCTCTTCTCCACCCCGTTTCGGATCGCTGTATGTTTATTTCGTCGGGTCGAATATATCGTGTATTTGCGATACGTATCTCGATCCAATACGTTGATAGATCTAATGTTTTCTACTAGTAAGCATACGATAGGTGGTAGTTTACTTTTCATGTATCACTGTATTGTTACATCACCGATCTCGTTGGTATACGTGTGGGGTGGGTTATCGTGATTTCGAGGATCCGCGACGAGTGCGGGTAATACTGCATTGCGTCGTCGACCCATTTTACAACGGGGCCGCCAAGTTGCACGCCCTCTCGCTCCGGCTCGTACTCCCTCTCACTATCTCTCTCTTCCGCTACAAGCGTTTTCCTCGTTCCCGGCCCTGCTATACATGCCCATTAAATAATCAATTCCACCATCCCCCGCTAGAAAGCGCGTTTGCACTAGCAATTCACAGATTCACAGTGTAAACAGTGCGATGATCAAACTCTTTGTCATCTTTGCGATGAGCTCTCTTATGACTTATGTTTTGCATCGATCACACTGTTATTGCTATCAAATATTTCTTAACTCGTCATCATCATCACCTTGCGTCGATGCATGATTGCGGCATTTTTATTCCGATTAATACTGCACCACGCGACGAAAACCCCTAGATCTGCATTTCCATATATACATATGCCTATTACACATATTGCGATCATGTTATAAATCGCGCGAGAGTTATAAAAATATATGGCAAGAAATCCAATTGATGATAAACTTTTAAAAACGAATTCAAACAAAAATACACTCGTGGCCAAAGATTTTGTTTTCCCATAATCGCTGGTTCTCTTATACTCAATGATATTCGAGTATCACTCGTTTATCACAATTCTATATATGTATAAACATGGAGATACAAGATATATCCCATGTCTCGATATTTCCGTACAATTTTGTGATTTAAACTATCCTCCATGATAATTGCAGCAGTATCTTACAATGTTCATTGGACAATTCGCAGATAATGTAAAATATTGTTAGGCCACAAAGTTTGTTTACATTAAAAATAATGGAATTTAAAGAATTTCAAAATACACACGTCGGCTGCATACATTCTACGCGATTTCCGTTTCCAGTCACGTGGTTCCTCCAGAACCATATATGTATAAGCCAGCGCACACATTGTCCGTCAGAGGGCGCAGCGGTTGTTATGTTTCTTTTTTTCTTCCTTTTTTCAATTCGAGCAGCCAACAATCGGGCTCTGTAAATACATGGCGGGGATATTGTCATCGTCGAGTGGTATGGGATTATTGGATGAAGTATGTACATATATATATACATCAGCGGATCGTCTGATCTAGCGAGTAGTAGTACAACCACAGGTGTGCCGCTTTTTCGTTGAATGTGATATGTCATTCGTCGTCAAGATGCGATAACGATAGACGAGCGGGTACGGGTTGACCCAGTTCTCGAATGGATTTTTATGGTCGACTATCACTCAAAACGGCTATGAATACGAAGTGAGTGCACTCTGGAGTCAGTGGCCTCAGAGGAAGGTGCGAGGATCCCGTCCGCGTGCGTATGCGTTCTATATTTTGCGCGCGTATGTGTTATGTCTGTTCGTCTGTTGCGCTCTCTGCTCCGACGGCTTATCTTTTCCTTCGAGTTCATGGTTTTTTTTTATTATTGCAAAAGGTTGATAAATATACGTACGTAAAGTAACAACTGTAAAACTTTTGCTATTTCAGACGTTATACGAGAGCGCATGATGTCGCGATTCTACGAAGTATATTCGAATCCTCTTGTGCACTTTTACGAACGAGATATTAGGTTAAGTTGACGAGGGATCAACAGTTAACTTGAAGCAGCAATCCAGACGATCGTGAAACACCTAAACATTTCACGCTAAATCCGTAAGCAATGCCAATTTTTACTTCGTTACAAATATTTCATTATTTCATCTATATCCTTCGTACATTCATCGAATCATTTGTAATCTCAGTTACCATAGTTCGAATTTGTTTAAAATCTCGTTTAAACATTAACATATTTCTTATTAAAGGATATAAACGTACTTTAGATTTCATAGAGCAGCTTGTCTTCTGTTATTTTTCAAATACAATATCGTTTTATTGCAGATTAAAAATGACCCATGTATTAAGAAAGTGGGAACTGTTTCCTGGACGAAACAGATTTTGTTGCGATGGTAGAATCATGATGGCACCTCGTACAGGAGTCTTTGGTCTAACGGTCTGTCTAATTACTGGCACTAGCGCCTTATTCTTTGCATACGAGTGAGTATTTCTTTGGATGGACCAAAAGCGAAGTAAACTGTATTATTATTTATCGTGGATATTGACTATTCCGGTATGTTTATATTGCAGCTGCCCGTATCTGGCGATTCACATAACTCCGGCTATACCGGTGATAGGGGGATTGCTATTTCTCTTTGTAATGTCCTCTCTGTTCAGGACGAGCTTCAGCGATCCAGGGGTCATTCCCAGAGCTACACCGGACGAGGCTGCGTATATAGAGAGGCAGATAGGTCAGTTTTTACTTGTTTTATCAATGCCGGTTTATTGAACGCAGGAACAAATGCAATACGAATTCTTTATCGCTTCTGCAGAGGTACCCAACAATGGCAATTCGATAACTTATAGGCCGCCACCGCGTACGAAAGAAGTCCTTGTTAGAGGACAGCCGGTAAAGCTCAAATATTGCTTTACCTGCAAGATATTTAGGCCGCCAAGAGCCTCGCACTGTAGTCTATGCGATAATTGTGTGGGTAAGTCAACGATGGAAGCGCGCTATGAAAACCTTGCACGACATTATAATAATTTTTTTGTACCGATAATCTGTGTTAAACAGAGGCATTTGACCATCATTGCCCTTGGGTTGGAAATTGCGTGGGTAGAAGAAATTATCGATACTTTTATGCATTCATCATCTCGCTGGCATTCCTATGCGTCTTCATATTCGCCTGTGCGATAACACACCTCATAATGTGTGAGTACCGCGAAGTACTTTTCTTTTCGTTCAAAACGCATGTCAAACGTCATCAGCATTTTTTTCTAACCCTGTCAAGCCATATTTTGCTCTCGTTTGCAGTAACGCGAGATGATAGACCATTTTTAGAAGCAGTGAGGTTGTCACCAGGAAGCGTCGTCGTCGGTGTCGTCTGTTTCTTTTCCGTTTGGAGTATTCTCGGTCTTGCCGGATTTCACACTTATCTGACAACGAGCAATCAGACTACGAACGAAGATGTGAGTTGAGGGATTGTCTTGAAAAAAATAATGTTCTTTAGACGTTTGAATGTTTTTTTGTAACCTTGACGTCGCTCCAGATAAAGGGCTCGTTCACGAGTAAACGAGAACAGGAGAACTTCAATCCTTACAGTCAGGGAAACATATGTAGAAATTGTTTCTATGTACTCTGTGGTCCTGCACCTCCAAGTCTAATTGGTAATCGTCGAAATTTTTATAAAATATTCGGTATTTGTACTCTTATTAATTTAGCTTTGACGCGAATTTTATTTTTATTTTGTAGATCGTCGGGGCATCGTGACACCGGGATATATGGCGGAGCAAGAAAAAACTCCGGATGATTATGTTATCACGAATGCCTACAAAGCTTACGGAACTGTCAAAATAATGCAGCCACAGGTGAGCTTGAACCTTTATTTCTCTTTCATATTAAAATCTGATAATCCATATTGGTTTGGTCTTTTGTTTTTTGTTCAACAGCCCAACGGAATAAGTATCGAAGCCACACCGGTGACCGAACTCACGGGTTCCATGAACAATCTCGTTTCGGGACAACGTTCGCCGCGTATAGAATCGTTAAACGGTGAGTTGCGTTTACCCGCCCGTTGTCCACCCGAGGAAATAATAAAATATCCGCGTCAGTGCACGAACGAGACCTACGTGACGAAATATCCGTCCCGGCGAACCTCGCAGGAACGTGCGAGGAACGAACAATTGCGCGAAACAGACAAGCTTAACGCCGATTTGAAAAAGTACAATTACACGTGCGATGAAAATTTGCAAAAATATCCTCAACGTTGCCGCGACGAGTATCATCGATGCTCCGACAATAATTTGATATACGATCAGTTCGTGGTTGAGCGTAAATTCGGCATCGATCTACAAAAATATCCGCAGAGATATTCCGAGGATACCTTGAGATACAGAGACGAGGATGCCGATAACGCGTACGTAGATTTGCAAAAGATTCCGCAGCGTTATCGGGACGATTCTACGAGATTGTCGAACTCGCAGCACACGTTGAGATACAATAATCTGAGGTGTACACAGCACGGACCCAAATATCCAATATCCAAGAGTATCTTGCCCACTAAAATATTGGGCGCGGGTGGTATACCGATTATCGGACAAGCCGCTATAGGTCTTGTAGTGAATAGGTTCGGCTCGGTCCCCTTGAATCATGAGATGGCATTTGCCGAAAATTCTCTGTGCCCGAACGAGAGCACCGAGGAAGATATGCTTAACAGACGTTTCATTATGGGCTCCATGAGCGACAATGATGATATTTAACATTTCGTCATGAAACCAGTTTGGTCTATACACATCTCTCTTTTCGTTGTCCTTTATGATAAAGAGTATATTTATATCGTCACTATTTCCACATAGCAAACACGGTACATAAAACGTAGAAGTAACTCGTTCAGCTCTCATCATCACGAATATCACAGTAAATATATATTCGTATATAACATTCGGATCCGGATTGACAACAGTCCCGGGGAGATTATCTTTTACTATTACACTATTATTAAATTAGCGTCGAATGAAATTTTACCTGTTCGATTTTTCTTCGAACGAGATTTCTTTTTAATTCTTACATATTGAAATAACACTTTCCAATCCGTCTTTCTCCCCCCCCCCCCCTTTCTGCACAATGCGTCGAATCGAGATAGTCTGGAAAATTTATTAACGAGAAATTTCTATCACGTTCATCGAGTAGAATCACCATAGTATCTAGATAAACTCGGTAAAAAAAACAAACAACAACGGAGGCAACGATTGTTCGACGAGACGATTAAAAAATCATATTTCTTTGTTTATAATTACGACTCATTGTCGAGGGCTTGGTCCATACTATTTGGTAAGTTCATCATCTTACACTTGAAGCATCCCGGAATTTTTATTGTTCTAATACGGGTGGAATTGATATTTTTGTTTTTGTTTCTTGCTCCTAACACTATATACAGAAGATTGGAAATGTTTTTTTTCTTTTTGTTTTTTTTTGTTAAATCGTTTTCATGCTACGCCCAATATCGCTGATATTTAAACACCAGTCGCCTGATTGAGGGCTTTGGTTTGTGACTAATTACGATTTTGCTAAAGATTTTGGGTTACCATTTCGCACTTTAACCATGCCATCGTATGCGGGCTGTTTTGGAAGAATCGGGAGGTCTCGATGATTCCATACTTTGAGCACAATCGTCATATGAGATGTACATAAGCGCTCGTGAATTCATGAATAGCCGAGTGATCAATTTATAACAAAATTAAACAAATAATCATAAATTGAAAGTAATCGTTTCATCGATGAATTGATTTCTGAATCAATTAGATATCGAATCGATCAATTAATTCGGGCGTTAATTTATCGTTGGATTCGTTTGACTATCAGTTCGAAGGCCAGAATTTTAATGGCCCTTCGTGTTTTATTTGCTCGGTCTACAAAATGTGATTTTAATGGATTACATCACCCTGGCTAAATTCCTCTTTAAAAAAGTATACGATTATTTTAGTATTTATGACATAAGACGCATTTATCTTATAGTTCATTTTACCCCGTAGTTTGATTTTGGGACCTGTTATACTTTTACCGTATATTCTTTCTAGGCAGTACTACGAATAGCGTGAGCCATCTCGTATCGAACGAAGTACCATTGGCATCGCTTAACATACCGCCCATTGATATTGATGACATTGCACCCCTGCCGTTGCGCCAAAATGTTCTCGGATCAACGACGCTGGACAATGCGATTGCCCCTGTGGCGGTAACGACACCACTTTCAGCCTCGAGACTGCGACTGTTGCAGGACACGACGATGATCGAGTCTGCATTGGACCTCGATTCGCTCGACGACTCGAGCGTCGGACGTGGTAGTCAATCGGGATTGATAAAAATGGGCGTAGTCTGATATTAGATAATCTCGATTAACGAATTTTCATGGGGAAAAATGAACAAAATAATAGCCATCGCGTTATATCCGTACGAGAAGTAATTTTTCCACAAAATCTATCGTATAGTCGCAATATTTGTTTTCTTGTTTTTGTTAATGCGGCAGTGAAGACTGGTCACAACGAATTGCTCCGTTTATTATTATAGAAATCTTAAGCGAATTTAGTCTCGAGCTTCGCACGACTGGCGAATCATCTCGAAATTTCGCAAGACGCGTTTTCGATTCCGATGAGAGAACGTCCTTTGGGAATTGATGTGCTAGGTTTGCATTATTTGTTTCTTTTCATTGTCCCAACCATTGCGCGACGATATTGGATGAATTATGTTCTCTCGAACTCGATCGCACAGCTGCCCGAGGAGATACAAATGCATTTAATACATTATCATATACGTGATTTCTGCGATGTTCAATGGTTTTGAGCTAATCGTGACGAGCCCTCACATTACGCGCTTCCCCGTACGACGTGTATCGCTGTTTTATCTCGTTGGGAAATGCGTTCAATCGAGATTCGCAGCGATGAATGCCATTCAATTCTTACGTTCGTGATTGCATAATTGGCAACGAGTCAGCGAGAATAATCTGCTCAATCACTGATCAATCGATTGGAGACGCGTACGAATGAATATTTTTGCTTGGCGTGGTTCATTATTAATTGTACGAACACTATAGCCATGAATGATATATCGGATGATGGTCGTTGAACGATGATAACAAATCAAAGCGTGATGTTTGGTTACGAGAGCGATTATTATATAATGTCAGGGAAAAGATATTCGTTCTTTTTTTTTTACAATTAATTACACAGGAAAGAATATTATTCAACGTTGGAGTCAAGAGACAAGAGGTAATGACATTTTCTTGTCTGTGATGTTAACGAGTAGATATATATATATATATATATATATATATATATATATATATATATATATATATATATATATACTGTATACATATTCTTGTTACTCTTATTAATCGTGGTCTATCTTTTACCTGACGTTGTGATTATGTACAGTGTAAAGGGATTGTTGTAAATAAGAAAGGAGAAAAGAGGAGTGAGAACGATTTATCGTACAACTTCCATGACGTGTTGTGAATATGCCTATTAGAGGAAAGTGAAACGAAAAGAAAAGTTATAACTCGCTAGAGGAGAGGGATGCGAAAAGTGCATAGTGTGCATTTGAAGCAATACACTTATCACTGCCTGGATCTATAAACAATGATTTTTGTATCGCGTCGGCATGGCTCTTGTTGAACCAGACATAAACCGTATAGACCTCATTTGTACGTTTGAATATTGAGATAATTGAAATTGAATACACTCGTCCATCGACCCGCCGTTACTCACGCCTTTTTGAGCTTCCGTAAATAAATTCGTCCGTGGCTGAACTTCAAATAACTCATCGGAACAATAAATAGACTGTAGGATTTAGCTTCGGCCAGGATTTTCAATCATAATGGCGAGTGATCTAAGAAGAATGCTTTACGCAAAAATGCTCATAACGTGAGTAAGGGCGGGTCAAACTTGTATTGCCTATAGGACTTGACGAGATGAGATACGGATGGTATGGTTTTTTTCTGTCGAAAAGGTGTGTATAGTGTATTGTATATATATATATATATATATATATATATATATATGTGTGTGTGTGTATGTATATATACATATATATATATTATAAATATTAATACTAGAAGACTATTATAATATAAAGGAAGTTGAGACAAAAAAGGTGGATTCATTTGGTTAACTCGGACATTCCTACCTGGATGAAAATTAAAAAACTAAGGTTACGTGAAAGATTCATTCTCTTCCTCTTGTTTATTAATTTTTTGGGATGTGTCTACAGTGGAATCATTCGACGAATTAAAATCGCATTTGCACAAATTCCCATTGAACCTTACAATTTCGCATTATCCGATAAGTTAAAAATTGTATATTTCAATTCGGCCTTAGTGTTTAGAGTACAAACGTAATGTTTATAATGTTGGTTACGAAGATCATGAATAGTACCGCGTTATAACGGAAATGAAGATCATAATAAAACCAAGGACGATCCCAATGATATAAAGCATCGTCTCGCCTTTGTTGAATTTCGCACTATCGACAGGCTCTTTTTTTATCTCATTTTGGCAGTAAAATTCGGAAGGATCTGTAGAAATGGAAATATGATGAGCGTCAAATGCTACTCGGAGTTAAACAGGTATTGGTTTTTTCACGGTTATACTTACCAACTTGAAGCTCGATCTCCTTTTGAACACTGCTTTCTTGAACCTCAAGGTCTAGGAGTTCTTGCAACGATATAAGAGCCTCTTGAGGTCCTTCGCCAGGGAACAAATAGTCCGACAGCGTTATTCTACTCTGAGGAAGCTCTACGAGTACGCGTCGAGGTGGCTCGTGCAGTGTTATGTTTTCTGAAGTAGATGCGATTGAAAAAATGCTGTCATCGAAGTTTTGTAAATTGTCATTGTTCGTGCGGCATTAATTTCGGCTCACCTTCGGGCGAACCATCTTCCTCTTCGATCAAACTGTCCCAATGCATCTCTAACCTTGTGGCCAACGATCTTATTACATCCTGTTTAACGGCGTCGATCGCCTCACCGACGCTCGCCTTTTGGTGGACGAAAGTCCGACTGACCAGTTGGCCTACGAGTTTTATCGAGGCACTGCAGCCAATGACGTTTATATTCGTGTTTGATTTTTCAGGCTGTTTATAAAAAGAAAAAAAAATGAACCGTTCTGTCTCATAGGAGTAAAAGCGATTGATGAAATTTCTTATCACTCACACATGGAATGTACAAGCTGACTTGGAGCGTTTTTTCATTAGAATTCGTTTCATTGCTCTTCGTTGAGTCTTTTTGATCCTTCTTTTTCTTTCCAACAATCTCAATTGTCTCATCCAATGATCTAATTTCACCTTCTATAACGGCCAGTGCAGAATTTACCATACATGCGGTACTGTTCAGTATATCCTGTAACTGTTTCTTCATTGTTCTAGAATCGTCCTGCTTGGATATTGGAAATGTTTTGTCAAACTCGATTTGTGTCTCAAGACTGTGCCACTTTGTGACCTTCGATTGAAATTTCCAATCCGCAGGTTTAGCCGAACCTCCTCTTGTCATATCGAAAGACTTGCATGTGCATCTGTTGAAGTAATTTGAATAAATTCGGAATTGGGACAGAGTGGTTGGCAAATTTTAATTCTTTCGCTGGGGCTATTACTTTTGTGAAAGGCTGTTAAAGCCGAGGACAATATTCTCTTGTTCGTTATTGCCATACATGTTTTTATTGGATCCAAGATTCCTATGTATATCAGCCATTACCGATCTCACTAATTGTACAGAATTTTTGTCATTGAGACTGTCTCCCGGACCTGCTATGAATATTCCCAATACCCACATGCCACCCGGAAGCATTTTAGTGACCTGTAATACGCAACTGAATATCACAAAGAACGTAAATTTAACTTTGAAATAGAAACAATTTTTTGTTCTCTATTACATGTTTTGCATGATCGGCGACCCAATTGTTCGGTATGTCCTCGAGGGTTTTAATACATTTTGTCTCAACTTCCATCTGAGCATTGCTCGTCGTGCCAATGAGCGATTCCTCAATGACATCTTTCGTTGCAGGTGGGGGAGTTCTCGCTAAATGCACCACATAATCTTTTTGCTCTGTGCTCTGAAAAGCAAAGTCAAAGTTTACATCGAGCTGATCGAGCAGCTTGTTTACAACCGTTTCTCCAGATCACGATTATGAATACAATCAGCACTGTGCACATTTTTCGGATTTCGGAACTCGGTTGTCACATATGTTCGTTGCTGATTTCTTTTTTCAACTAGGAGTATTAAAATTTTCGTTGTAAAATCGAACCTGTCCTAGTATCAGTCCAACCGTATATCCGTCTGTTCGCGTTAGTGATTTCAGATAATCGAGTAAACGCTCCTCTGCGTAAACCGTCCGACCCATTTTTTTTGCTTCTTCCTCGTCACCACTGGTCTTTCCCCGTTGTCGTCCTAGTGGGTACGAATTTTTCAGAATCGCCAAAGGAAATCAGCTGGTTGTTCGCGCACGGTGGCTTAGCACTCCGAAATTCGAGATTCACGAGTGCAACAGACGGAACATATATATATATATATATATATATATATATATATATATATATATATATATATATATATATATATATAGAGAGAGAGAGAGAGAGAGAGAGAGAGAGAGGTTCCACGCGGTATTTTGATCATGTTGGCAGACCTGTACAGAAAGCCGGGCTTGAAAAGCGATCGTTTGAATTGCTTTCCAGTAAAAAGTATCTATCTTTACCGAGGGAAGAAATTCACCGAGTTCTTGTGTCATTATTCTATGCTAAAATTACCTTTACTTTCATATAATTCATTACTGTTTTTTCGCCAAGGACGAAATCTTGTGTAATTTAGACCGTGCCATTGAATGCTGTATTGAGAAAACGATCGTCGGTCGTCCACGAGAGCACACAAAGGAATTACTATGGCGACGATAAATGACAACAAACCTCTCATATTCAGGAATGAAACAGATTTACATCGTTCTACCGTTTATAATTAACTGACTCCTCTTCAATAGTCTCAGATTCAACTTTTAATAATTTATTTACTCGTAAATCTTGATGCGAGTAATCATGGGCGAGGATCTCAAGTTCATCGTTCGAGAGCTCAACAATACTCTCAAAAAAAATTATACTCTACTATCTTTCAAAGCTCTCAACGGTAGCGACTTACTGCAGGTGAGAAATCGATTATAACAAACTACACTTTCTTCACGTGAAATATTAATTTAAGAATAACAAGCCGTACACGTATGGATATAATTATTGTAGATATTGAGCGACGTACTGGCGGAAATAATGGAAAATGGCTCAAAAATCGATTTGAGAGACGAGAGCCTTGAGCAAACGTCAATACGTTTGCTATCGGTGCTCAGAGTTCTCAAATATCAGCCCAATAAAGATCCAGCATTGTTCAGGTGATTATTGTTTTCTCTAATTACAAATATGCAAATGTGTACGACGATTAAATAAAAAATTGCAGGCAGAGACTCGTCAAAGGTGATTCAGAGACGATTTACACAATTTTACAATGGCTTTTGTCGAATGTCAATGTGGCACGTCAGAGAGCTTACCTGGCTCGTTTTCTCGTGAAGGTAATTTTTCGTTCGGATTGAATGAAAAGTTTTTTCGTAATGAAATTTTCAACCAATACAGGACATTTGATCTTTTCATTTTGAAATTATTTCAAATATTTCAAATATTAAAAAATGTAGCTATTATTTTTATATCCATGGTATCGGGTGTATGAAAATTTGAGGATGATAAGGGTTACTACGTCGCCGAATAATTTTCAGGTCGAAGTACCCCAGGAGTATTTGGCAGATCCAGAGACCGTAGCTCTGTACGAAAGATATCTTGGTCTGGTCGAAGAATTTAAGATGGTACACAAGGAGCGAGAGACTGGTAAAAAAGGTGGTGAGGCTGCGGCTGAGCAGAAAGCAGACTTAAAGGCAATGGAGAAAGAACGCGAGGTATGTTTGTTTTTCAAGATCAAACTTCAATTAAAGAGAGAAATTCAAAATATATTTTAGTGCGCGTTTCAATGTGTTTAAAAATTATAACTAATCAAGTATACTGAACATATTACAAACTTTAAAATGTACGAATAGTTCTTGCCAAAATTGATCAATTGGTCACCATCGGTTAAAAAATGTTCGGCGATCAAATATTGGATATCATTGTCTCATAAAATTTTGAATCGAAAGAGGCAGGCTTCATTTTTAAACATTAATCGTTAGAAGTATCAATAAATTCTTTGGAACGATGAATATAAATCTATGAGGTGAGGAATAGAATCGTTGCATTAAGCACAATTTAGCGCCGTTTATTGATCTTCGAATCAGGTGTGCCAAAAATAATCGATATTGAAAGAAACATTCTGGAGATCCGTAAAGAGAACCTATATTTTCCCAATTGTGAAGATAAACGGTACAAGTCGTTAATTTCTCGTTTCTCAAGGTGATAGTCGACAGAATTGAAAAGATCAAGCTTCGTACGGAGTCGAATTCTCATCTGTTGAAAGTTGCTCAGGCTCTTCGTCTCGAACGCGAGAGGGAACGGGAATTGTCGTTGCAAAAGATTCAGGAGAAAGATGCTATAGCCAATCTCCAAGCCTTGCTGCAGCGTTCAGAGAGACAATTGCAAACTCTTCGTCAGGCCGGTGTCGAGTTGACGTCACATACTCTGATACAGCGTCTATCCGAGGAAGTAATGGTACTATCAGCAGTGTACAAGGAGCGTTTACCGACGGAATTATCGACGCTCAAGTCGCAAGTCGACGCTCTGTCATCGGTCGTTGGTTCTTCTTACGTCGGTCCCGACGAGATAATAAATCTGCGACAGAGACTTGACGTTGCTGCTCGAGAGGTCCAAGCCCTTGCCGAGACGAGAATAACCGTGAGCGGCGCGGATAAGATGGCACCGTTCAGACAGCAAGCAGCTGCGATAAGCAGTGTAAAGCGTAACAATCTAGAGCGTTTGGAATCCAGTGAGGCTGCACTCGCGGAACTGACTGCGAAACTTGAGGTAAAACGCGACCGGGTTAAACGCTTTGCCGAGGATTCCGTCCCGCGTGGCGAAGAACTGAAACGTTACGTCGCACGTCTGAAAACTAAGAGTGTTTTGTACAAACGTTGCCGTGCCGAGCTTGCCGGTCTCAGAGCTGAAAGCGGTGTTCTTCATCGAACGATCGTTATACTAGAGTCTGGACTTTCTACTTGCAAACCGACAGTTCCAAAAATTGAAAAATCCCTCCCGGAAAATTGTACCGCCAGCAACGCCGCTGCTATAAATGCTCAATTGTCGCGAACCGTTTCGTCCTTTAGAGCTCAACTTGCACCTTTGCTGAATGGTATCTATCCGGATTATATTTTTCTTGAGTTGGTTTAATTTTTTTGTAATAAATTTATAATCTTTCCCTACTCGCAGAGTTGCAACCGCTCCGTCAAAAATCTCAAGAACTCGAGGAACGTTACGAGAGAGCTCGGCAGAGTCACAATTCCATCGATGCGAGCATGCAGAATTCGAACGCGGCTCTATTGACCGAGGTTGACGTGCTACGTGAAACCGTCACCACCCAAACGAACGAGGCTGAGAGGCTGCGAACTGAGATAACGAAATTAAAACTAGCCCAAGAGACGATTCAGCGCGAGATAAGAGTGAGAGAAAGAAAAAAAAAAATTATTTCACAGATTCGTAGGAGTAAACCGTTCATGCTCGTGTTTCTGTCATGCAGTCGTACGCGAGTTCAGGTGGTAGCCAGTCACTCAGAGACAAATTAAACGATGAGATAAGCAGCGAAGAGAAGAGATCGCAGATTCTGAAGGACGAGGAAAAGTCTGTGAGCGAACATACAGCTCGAAATGCAAGTCAGAGCGAACAATGGACGAATCTTATAAAGTGAGTTGACACAATATTAGAAAAAAAAGTTTTTCTTCTGCTCGAATTGCGGAAATATACGAGAAAATATTTTTCAGAATTTTTGAGTCCAAACTACAGTATGCCGAAGAAAACAAACGAAGGGATGGTATCGTTGTCCGACGAGAGGGAGCAGAGACTTTAATACTGCAGTAAATGAGTTGGTAATAAAAAATGTAATATACAAAACTTCTGATTCTTACATTTGTCCTCAAGACATTCTAAGATCGACCACCTGTTGCTATTGCATATCTCAGTGTACACAGAAGACCAGCGGTCAGACCAATTCCAGTAGATAGTGCCAGTAGTTTTGAACTTTTTGTTCGTCTCGTATTTTCTGTTAATTCACTGGTCAGTTGTTCATAATTTCTCTCCAATTCCTTGATTTCAGCCATTAAGCAAACAGTAGCCGAATGCAAGACTTGACTAGCTCGTACGTTTTTCTTAGTGTTTATAACAACATCCCTTGGTTTTTCAGTGAGCCTCAGACGAGCATAAGCTATGAACGTTTGAATGAGATTGAGCTGTTGATTAGCCCCTACGAGAATTTGAATGAGCTGATTTGTCCTGGATGAAAATAAAGAAAATAATGATTTAGATAGAATTCTAACGTTTTCTTCAATCTACGAGTGTCAATTAATTTTTACTTGAGTTCTTCAGAGAGATCTTTGTCGCCGTATTTTCTTGCAGTTGAGCGCAGCTGCTTCAGCATCTCGTCTGCTAGATTTTCGTCTGCTCCTGTCGAATTGAACAAATAGTAACGAAAAGCAATTATTGCGCTGACAATTGCCGAAAAACGGTATGGAAAAACCTACCAAGAACGATGAGATCGTCTTTATCCAGTTTCGTTAGCGCCTGAGTCGAAATGTTTCTTCTTCGAAACTGCGGTATCAAATCACCCGCACCGAGCCCCACGAGCATAGTCGCAGTTTGTTTTGTAAAGCCGAGAGGATCTTCGTTGACGTACGGCGTTCTCGATTCCATGTTCTTTGTTGTGTTTAAAAGTTACCTGTACGCGAAGAAATACTTTAATTGGAAGAAACGATATAAGCCTTTCATCAAAATTGCATACGCTTCAGCCGATTGAATTCTATCTGTACTTCTCGATTATTTAACCGATAACAATGTTCCGGCAAAGTGTAAACAATACAAGTTCTAATTTAGATACACAAGTGTACACAAGCCTTGTTTTGATAGCAAAATTCATCACGAGCGTTTCAGATGGAACAACCTGAAAGCTTCAGATATTTTCATAAGGTAAGGCAGATTATGTCGATACAGCAGTTTCTGTACGGTACGTAATCAGAGTTATGAAAAATGACATCAGATAACGCGTCAAGTCTGTTCAAAAGCATTCAAAAGATTGAAGGAGTGGAATTTGAAGTGCTGGGCAAAACAAAGAGCTACGAACAAAAATCTAATAAGAAAATAATTAGTGCCAAACTAAAGCGAATTTCGAGCATAAATACGTCCGGCCCTTAATGGTCTTCGTTCTGTATACGTATGCAAACGCTTCGGCCAAAGTACTGCTAAATAAGAACAGGAATAAAACGTGGTCATACCATAATGTCGTTTCAGACAGCAGGGGCAAGGGCGTACCTAGGTTAACCTGGACGTCCATACGAATAAGGATGAAGATTCACATAACCAGTACCAGAGAACATAGATTTACATGGAACCACAGGTCCCGTGTTAACTTTTGGCATAGCAAACGTAGTTCCACTTATGGGCTGTAGAGCGCGCGGCGATGTATCGGTGTGCCAGGCGACTCGACGCATCAGCTGACTCCCACTCTCATGCTATCTCGCTTGCACTTATGCGTGCCTGCCAATAACTGTATCTTACTCGCTCTTGTATCAGCGGCACGCTCGAAAGCGAAGGGGGGATTACATGCTAGCGGTTCATGGATCATGTTGGACATTTTTTTTTAATAGATATTTTTTTTCGTCGAAGATCAATAACTTTTTTTTCACAATATTGATTCCTGATTTTAGTAAAAATGATTACTTTGTTTAACCGAAAGAGAAATACACTCTGTAAAAAAATGTGTGCATATCAATTTTCCTCCCTATCATATCTGTATGACATGTAAATAAAGCATATTTAGATACGGAATACAATAATAAACTTATCTGACGGAACATTTTCTCTTTTAACTCTATAATATGAGTTTTTTAAAAATTGTAAATAAACGGGTGCATATTTTTTGCAAAGTTGAAAAAATGTCATAAAAAGTTCCCTCCAAAAACATATTTTTTAAAATATGTTTTTGGAGGGAATATATAAAAACATAACGTTTTTTCAAATTGTTTTGCGGAAAAAATAAATGTTTTCCGTGAGGAGTCAATATATTTTTTTTCCTCATTCACAATTTTAGTTGAATCGCGAATAATTTATTTCTCGGTCATAATCAATAAATTTTCATTTTCCAAATTTATTGCTCGTGCTACAAGTATACTTACGGTTAGTAAACTTCACTGAAACACAGAAAACAAATATTCGAAAACAATTTTTGTTTTAGTAATTTCGTTTATGGTCACACTTGGGTAGATTCTACCCACTCGGCGCGCACGGCTTCACTAATTACGGTATCACGACAACAGTATTGTTCAATACGTATACTTACCGCCGTCAACGAATAGAGGCCAGTACAAACTATCGGTAGATGGCGATTATAGCCCCATTCAATACCAGGAACTAGTAGATGTTTACGCCAAAAGGTGGTCACTGGGTGCATTCTACCCAGAGTGACCACGAAGGGTTAAGTCAGAATGGATCATTTATCGATCCCATTCACCAGAGAGGCCCAATTTCTTAAGGGGTCACGTACAGTTAGGACTTCGAAAAAAAGGGGTTTTTTGCGAATTTTTTTTGGGGACACATTTAAATAATTAATCGTAAATCTTTTTCCATACAAAAGACATATATTTTAAGTAAATAATACAATTTTTTCATTGCAAAATATGCAGAAACTTTTCCATAACCGCACGTAACGTAGGGGTTCCAAAAAAAAGGTCCTCCGCGGTGATCAGTGCAGCTCGTCACCGGATCGTCCGAAATCAAAATAAAAGTAGGGATCATTAGTTAATGACATAATGCTCCGGTTGATCGGAGGATTTGAAAATTTTATGATTTTTCACAAAATGGTGGATGTTGGAAGTCAAAGTTGTGTTTTCGACCCAAATTTTGCTCACATTTTCAGCTATAAAAAAAAAAAAATAATCGCATAGAAAAATCCTTCGTTCATCCGGAGGACAATTATGTCTAGAAAAAGTGAGCAAAATTTCAAGTCGATCGGTAAAGCCGTTTCCGAGGTACAGTGATCACCGTGTTCGAAAACATAGTTTCGAGAAAAACGCATTCAAAGTTTTCAGTACGATTTACATGCAGAAGAAAAATTTCCGTTCAAAGTTACATATCTCCATACCCAACAGTCGGATTCGTCTAAAATTTTCACAGAATACTTTTCAAATGTGCTACTTTTAGAAAATGTAAAAAAAAAATCGATTTTTTGAAAATTCTAACTGTACGTGACCCCTTAAACTGTTAATTCAGAATCACATTGTTCAACTTTCTAGGAAAGAACCATCTTCATTATCTGTTATGAATAAAATCTATTTTCGCTATCACACAAGCTCTACAAATGAAAAAAATGCGCATTCCTGGGGTCCGGAATCTGGTTGCCCTACATCGAGACCTCAAGTACTCCAACCACGAGGTACACAGCTCGTGGGTGCGAGCGAGAGCGGAACAGTACCCCAAGCACGACTGAACGCTTTGGTCGGACAAGTGCGCGTTATAACCCCCAGAGTCAGTGTATGGGTGCACACAGATATTGAACAGCGGGGGTTAGCACTAAGCGAACCCCAGTCAAGTGCGCTCATAAGACCTGTGGTTCCATGTAAATTTATGTTCTCTGCCAGTACCAAAGGCACTGACAGTTCACAGTTGTTTATGTCGTTGTTGGAGGAAGCAGGTATGACAAATAAAAGCAGAGGTAAAAGGACGAAGACGGATGTGTCGGCAGAGGAAGAGAAAAATAACAATGAGTACCCAAGAACAATGGAGCTGTTAAGAAAATAATAACGGGTAACCCGGCAAAACCAGAGTGCGGCAAGAGCTTAAATTCGAAAAAAAATGATAAAGCGCCGTTCATCGTTCAACTACAAAGAATAACGGTCGGAGACGACCCCGTTAATCCGCTTCTTCCATTAGAAGTAAGCAGATTATTTACCAAGGCGGGGGTTAAATTCTCCAGTATTCAAGCTCTCACTACGAAAATCTGGAACATTGCTTACGACTCAAGGGACCAAGCTAATAAAGCATTAACAAATCAATTCCTTTTCGGCTTGAAATTGAGAATATTTTTACCAAGTTACCACGTTCTACGAAAAGGCGTTATTCGCGGCATTCTTAAGGATATGTCTATCGAAGAAGTCATCGAGGGTATTAATCAAGAAAACCATAGACAAAAAGCGATACAGGGATTTAGATTTTGGAAACGAGTAAAGGTGGATGGGAAAACAGATTGGGAAAACAGAATGAAACGGAGACTCCGTCTGTTTGCATTACGTTCAGATGCCAACCCCTTCCTGAAACAGTTTATATCGAGAAAACGGTGCTCAGGGTTGAGCAATACATCCCGGCGATTAGACAATGTTTCAACTGCGGAAAATTAGGTCATTTCCGCAATTGGTGTAAGGACCAAGAGAGATGCCTTAACTGTATGGACTTGAGACATCCGGGAGGTCAACGATGCGAGAGAGTGCCAAAATGTATCAATTGTTCCGGTGAACATAACGCGCTAAATAAGGACTGAACTCGACGAAAGGAGGCCAGCGAGGTGAAGAAGATCATGGCTCGGGATAATGTACCCTACATTACCGCCAAGAGGAGTCACGAAACGCGGAACAGATGTGGTGTACCAGTGAAAGATTATCAAAACTTTCCAATGATGAAAACAACAGCGCAACGCCAACAACGCAGGCTACAAGGAGCGAGTGCACCCCAGGCGGCTTCGGCCTGGAATGCACCCCTGCTTATGTCGCCTGAACCGTGGAAAAAACTTCGCAACGCCCGGGGGAAAGGAGTGGACTCCCGTATATGGCCCATCTAGAATCCATGAACAATTAGAACGGCTCAGTCAATCGTTTGTAATGATTTCTAACTTTTCTTCCTAACGTTCCTAACCAATCATTCGTTAGTCGTTTGTTAGTATTTGTTGGTCGATTTTTATCGTTTGTTAGAACTTTATTGTCATTTAATTGTTGAAAAACTGTTCGGCCATAGAGCGCGCTGCAAGCCTCGTGAAGATAGCAGCATTGCCACTGTCACGTCCCAAAAGGTAGAGAGACAGAGAGCTCCGTTGGTAATTCGATGTGCGCGGAATTTTTTACTTGATTTGCGCTATTCGGCTGAACGTGAGCTCGCTGCCTGGGACTTACTTGTGCTCAATATACTAACTCAACGAATTTGGATTAATCGTCGAGGTTGATTCCTCTTCGAAGACGTTTCTTTTGATGATTGTTTTTCCAAACTTCTCGATGTTGATCCGTGAGAGTGAGGTTTCCAGGGAAAAGTATTAATTGCAACGCCAACAACGCAAGTACACTTAATAAAAACTCATACTTTATTTCAGTTTAAAATTACAACTCAAAAATTTGTACTTAGAGTAGTTTCGTAAAGAGACTGGGATTTTACTCCCTTGAGATTCGAGGTTGATGGAATTCTCACTTTCCTCTCTAAAAGGGTGACCATTTCACCTCGGTTCGAGAGGAGTTACCAAAATTGGGTTGATTCGATTGGTCTGATTCCTAGCGAGATTGTTCGATTTTCTATGGACGGAGTTATTTTGGTCACACGGGGGTGACGCGAGATAATTGCTTTGTGGATGGCATTCGTGAGAAAGAAAATACAGTTTCAAATTATAATTCGAAGAATGGTACAGAGTTTGATTATAACTAGGTTTTCGAGCGGTGATATCGCACAAGGCGTTCATTGAAATGAAATATGAATAAGAAAAAGATTCTCAGGCTGGATATTTGTACGTTAAAGTACACTTAAGAGTAAATATCGTTATTAGTTAAAGGTTTATTCTTGGAAGGGTGTATATAAGGATGTTTGTTCATTGAGAGAATGTTTGGGAAGGTAAAGAACGTTCCTTGTTGCATTGCGTGACTGTTCACGTAAATAGATTGAGTTTGGTGATTCGAATGTTTGGAAAAAAATAATCTAGAAAAGTTCTGGGAAATCATAGTTTCGTGTCTGAAGCGGGAATAATTGTCGTTTCTTAAATATAGCTGAATAAATGGAATAATAAAATGATAATAAGAGAAAAAGATGTTCATGATATTTGAATTTTACCGGCAGGCTGCATCGTTTCGGAGGTAGGCACGATAATAATCTAACTGTCCGATGGGCGGTAAGCGGACTTGTTAAGAATGCCACCAGACGGTGCTTCGAGTCTTCTGAAAAGTTTCAAGCGGTCGATCGGCCATTTTCAAATTGAACAGTCGCAAGCTACTTGTGGGATGGAAGTGTTGTGTTTTTTTCCTTTATAAATAACCGCACGTTTTTTTGTCAATTTATTGTTCTAATTTTGTTTGTTCTCTTAAGCGCTTCGTAAATCCTTTATGTACCGGCTTCACTTACCAATACGATCTAACAGGAGTATACAAGCATGCATACAAGAGATACGTGGGATACAGGAGAATTGACAGGCGCGACAAAGTAAGAGGGGTTAACCCGTTACATGTGTATCGTCCGTAAGGAAAGAGTTAATAGCTGATAACACCATATCATAGATATGCTATCGCTGAAATTGTTCCATGGTTTGCACGATGGATCAAACGAAGATCTAATAATGCAGATGTCGATGTACGACCTTTATATATAGATATAGTGGTGGCTTATTGTGCTTTGCTACACGAGACGAAAGCGCGGATGGTGGGCGATCTTATAGCAGGTGTGACGGGTATGGTCGGTGCTGTGTACATTTACGTATATATGTATATCTGTGAATAGCGGAGAGCTAATGTTTTCGGGGAAAGATAGTAAGTGAGTGGCGCCATGTTATAGGTAACCCGGTGGTGTCCCTCCGTACTATACACGATTCAACGCCACGGCAACGGTACATTTTCATTGATCCGTTCATGGCACAGAAGTACGACGTCCGCGAATTCACAAATCCTGCCGTCTTTCCTATAAGTTCACTTTTCTCTTCCATATACGCTGGTACACACAGACACAGGGGCGCGTGCGCACGCACGCACCACTCACACACACAAGCAGGTACATAGACGAGCTAGAATCCGATATACAGGTATGTTTTCCCTTTCCTTCTCCCGATACCACTGCGGATGTTGCCTCTTCCTCCCCGATAGCAGCGCGGCGAAGGGTGCATTGCAGGGGCAAAGAGGGGCGTCCCTTTGACAGAACCACGGTAATAACGCGTAGCGTAACGATAAATAAATAAAAAGGCGAGTGTCTAATTTTTGTAATCGAGTACGAGCGTCGAATTGTATTTCCGGTTCTTCGAAAAGGCATACGTATAGAAAATCTGGGTCGATCCGATTTAATGACCGACCGACAAGGGGGTCAAACCTTGTGTGAGCAAGATTCTTGGAAACGTTACACACAAACTATCCTCCCTTTCCTCTTTTTATCGTAGCGTGAATCGGTCATGATAAACGAGTCAGGTGTGGGCGTCCCGTATCCATGACCCGCGACTGAGCATGCACTTGTGTCTTCTACTGCAAAAGCAAAACGGTCGGACTTGTGGTTGACTAGTACTACTGGATGTACGGGCAGAGTGGTAAAAAAAGAGGGGTGTAAGATCGGTTTATCCCAGCACGCCGCGTAAAAGAAAATCCAGTGACGTCACATTGTGGTAGGGTGGGACACGCGTAAGACTACAGTACGAGAAATCAAGCGATATACATATATATATGCGCATAATATATCATTACAAGAGCGGGGAGATAGACAAGAGAAGAGTGCGGGCACGTTCTCTCGGACAAAATCAATCGGTCTGAGGGGGCAAGAGGGCGGGAGGGGCGAGGAGGGAGAGAGTGAGCAGGATCGAGGCTGCGTTTCTATACGTGTACCGAGTCCTCGCTGAGAGGACGCCAGCGTCGATGTGGCAATGGTACTGGGTGAGGTGCGGCGCGGTATAGGGTGCGCGCGCGAGAGAGAGAGAGAGAGAGGGATGGAGAGAAAGAGAGAAGACGACGTTGGCGTCAGTACGTATACGGATCTCGCGAGGTACGGATTTGGAATTACCGGTGCGTCACGTTAGGGGTAGGATTTGAAAATAGCGAACGAGGGGCAGGTGGGGGGGGGGGCGGGCTTGTATGAGTTTATATAGGCGACGGACGTCAGCATGAGCGAGAGGAGATCGCGGAGGGTTTGCGCGAGAGCGAGTGCTGGGATCTAGTTGAGGAAAAGCCCGCTGCGCGACGTTTGGCGCAGAGGGCGATGCAGTAATATTCGTGGTGGTTCGGTTTGTCTCCCCGCGACTCTGGACACCAACCTCCAAGACTGCCCTCCGCGCGTTTGTAAAAATAATAGAGAAAAAAGAAAAAAGAATATATACGGAATAATAATAATAATAATAATAATAATAATACGAAAAACAGAAGAAGAATAATCAAAAGAACGGAATACGCGACGAACGTGTGACGCAACGTTTCATATACTCGAGATATAAAATACAAGGCACAAAACGAAAACAGAGGCTATATATATACGGCTATATATATCTATATATGTACGTATATGCATATACGTATACATACGTGTATATATGGCGAAACTTTATTCGTATTGTGTCGCAAAGTAAATGGGCTGTCATCCTAGTCTAGGGGTTGTCGAGATCGAGAAAGAAGTCTTGTCTCATTTCCGCGAACGTGAATCGTGAAATAGCGTACATTTTCTCCAGTTCCGAAAAGAAAAAAACGCGACACGGTGTTAGTGAAACAAGAAAGAAAGAGCGAGAGAGAAAGAGTGAGTGAGTGCGGAAGGGTAAGAGTGCAAAAGGAGAAAGAGGGGGGAGAGAGAGATAGAGCGAGAGAGAGAGAGAGAGAGAGAGAGAGAGAGAGAGAGAGAGAGAGAGAGAGAGAGTGAGTGAGAGCGAGAGAGGGAGGGAGAGCGAGAGGAAAAGCGAAAGAGATTTTGAGTAGGCAACGATAAGTGCGAAGGGGGAATAGAGGCACAGTGGTGGTGGAATTTGGCGTAGAGGAGATAATCGTGCGAAAGAGTGCACGAGAGAAGAAAATTGAGGGAAAAAGAAGAAGGTAGCAACGAGTGTACACGCGCGCGTCGTTCTCTCGTCGAATCCCCGCCTCCCCGCCCACCCCATCGCGCGTCTCCTCGATGGCGAGAATACCGCCACAGGATTCAAGATCTCCAACGTAATAATAATAATAATAATCACATGTTTTGCCATAACACGAAATAATAATCCGGGCTTCTTTTTTGTCTCTCCTTCTTGTTTGTTTCTTTAGTCGTTCCTCATTATCGCCGTGAGTCTCGTAATGCGAGTTGCCTGAGGAAAAAATTGCTGAAACACACACACACACACACACACACATGTAAAAACAAATGTCAGTTGGCCCGAGTACGGAGGCCGAGTCGGTAGATCGCGTCACAGCGGGAAGGTCGGCAACGAAGAGCGAAAGCGCGAGAAAACAGAGAGAAACTGTGAGCCGTTAACAGAGCTAGCTAGCTAGCGAGCCAGCAAGCGAACGAACGAGAGAGAGAGAGAGAGAGAGAGAGAGAGAGAGAGAGAGAGAGAGAGAGAGAGAGAGAGAAGAGAGAGAAAGAGAGATGGTGCTTCCTAGCGTGACGACGTGAACGCAGCGGGTGCAAACGGTTAGACGAGAGAATATTCTTGGTGGTGAGGACGCGCGTACGAGCGCTGGCTTTTTTTCGCGTGGTGTGCCGCGGGCGGTTACAGTGTTGAAGAAGAAAGCCGGAGGTGGGGTGGGCGTCTCGAAGCCAGGAAACAAGTGCGATCGAGGGATCGGCGTTCGACGATGTTAACGACGACGAAAAAACGATAGCAGAAGAAAAAATAAAAGCGCGCGCATACACACACACACACACACACACACGTATACATAGATACACACGACGCAATCGGAGATGTTAACGCAAAGTAAATTTTACGCTCTATTTATTCACTACACTTTCGTGTAGTATGATAGGGGGCGGGTCTACGTCTGCTCGACTGCGGTGAAAGCTGCTTTCTCTCCCTCAGGATTAGAACGAACGAGAGGAAAAGAAAAAGTAACGATAATCCTCGCGAGTGTGTGTGCAAGCGTGCGTGCGTGCGTGCATCGTGCGTTATATATATATGTATATATATATACGTATATATATATATATATATATATACCCATACACACATACACACACATATATATAAATATATGTACGGTTCGTAGCGCGATCTCGGGTACGAGAGAGAGAGAGAGCGCGCGTGAAACATAAAAAAAAGCGAGTGTCACCCGAGTGGAGAACGTGGTAGAAATTAAATAATATAACGGTGGAAAGAAAGGCAGGGGAGAACGAAAGAGAGAGAGAGAGAGAGATGCGAATATTCGCAACAGAGAATAACGTCTCGAGGACGGAAAAAAAGTGATAAAAAATATATATATGCCATGACGCCCCTTTACGTTTGGGCCAATACGAAAGACTCACGTCGTTTGTTCGTCGGATATGATGCTTAGTGTGTGCTGTGCGCGAAATTAAAAATAAATTCGTATTTATCGGGGCAAACTAACGAAAACCAAAAAAAAAAGGAAACATAAAGAAGAAATGAAGCGTCGAGCGAGGGCGAATGGAAGGAGAAATAACAAATAAATAAGTAAATAAATAAATTACTAAATAAGTAATAAATAATTAAATAAATAAGGGATATCACGAGAAGGGGAAACGTAAGAAAAAGTGTGCTTCAGTGTGGATACATAACGGAGCACGATTGGGGGGGCAAAAAGAATAAAGAAGAGAAAGAAAATTCGGGTAAACGAGACGACGTTTGACAGGTCGCCACCCTCGTGCCCCTGTCCCTGCTTCCCGGCCCCTCTACGCCTCCCTCCCAATCTCCCGCCCCGTCGCAGCGGTACCTCAGTACTCGCCTCAAACATCAGTGCCTATCTTCTAAGCATTGCTTTTTTCTTCATTCGATTCTTCGACTGTAAATAATAATAATAATTAATAATAATAATAATAATAATAATAATAATAATAATAAAGTAATAATAACAGCTAGACCGGACGGTGAGACGCGGCGTTCGAAGAACACACACACACATAAACACGGGGGAAACGAAAGAGAGGGAAAGAAAGGAAAACGGAGGAGCCGGTGAGTACCATTCATATTTTTTTCATTCCTTTTCTCGTTTTTTTTTTTTTTTTTCTTCTTTTTTCTAATCGTAATCGCAAATGTCTTTCGTCAAGAATGGACATAATACGTCCACGTAGGTAGGTCGAACCATTAATTTTGCAATAATATCGTTATTCTATGGTTTCACATTTTTTTATATTAAGTATTTTTTAGGTTTTTCAAATAAATTTTGTGAAATTGTTTTCCTCTTTAATATTCTTGATAATGGCGAGGTCACAGGTTAGGATAGTTGACCTATCCCGCGCCAAACCCTTGGCACACGAAACTGCAAACGATGTTTCACGAAAAAATAACTTTTTTAAATAGATGCGAATGACATTTTAGAGATTGGAAGGAAATTTAGCATAATCGTATTGTTTATCGATAGTGGAGGATTTATTGTAACAAATTTCTTGTTTCTCGAACGTGGCAAGGAAGAAATTTGTTTGTGCCAAAATGGGACTTTAAAATTCGACAATGGATTTAAAGAAAATAATATTACTGAGAAATGTCCAGGATCGAAACTAGTTCCATTCGTTCGTTCAGAAAAATAAACTTATGCCCGTCTCTATCCACGAAAAATGTTTCTCATTGTCCTAGACGGCACCTTGCAACGTCGACGAATTCGAGAGAAAAAAAATCTCGAATGAATTTTTTAATCGTGGATAAAAAAATAATTTCTATGAAAAAAAAATGAAAATAGATTTTTTCCTCGTATAATTTTTTAACTCGATCGTACCAAAATAACTTGTTTTTTGTTTATATTGTGTTTTTATTTGGTTGGCAAAATATTTATATGCCCTTTTTATGCAACTTTTGCTTCTCACTCGCGTGTGTCTGTGTGAGAGAGAGAAAGAGAGATAGAGATAGAGAGAGAAAGAGAGAGAGAAAGAGAGAGAGAGAGAGAGAGAGAGAGAGAGAGAGAGAGAGAGAGAGAGAGAGAGAGAGAGAGAGAGAGAGAGATATCTTCTAGTACAAGCCTCGTCGAGCAGTGGCGCAACGTTTCGACCTTCCGGTGAGACTTGCCTGGCGTGTGCGGAATCGCTGGTCAATACGACAATATAGGAGGCTTATGAGACGCGTATTGATCATGATGCATGCCACACACGGGGCTTAACGAGCATAACACTCGCCGAGGCAACGGAGCACGGCTTATAATATTAACCATCGTCAAACAAACAAAAATAAAAAATAAAAAAAACTCTATACTCTTTCACGGCCAGCCTGGTGACGCTGCGTCGTGTAATTACATTATCCGCGAGATTTCTCGTTCGGGCGATTTATCAGTGAAATTATGGCGAACAAAGTTTCTTTCTCGCTTATTTATTTATTCAGGGGAAATGTGATAATATTTAGTCTTACACGAACGAATTAAAGTTTGAATCGAATTCGAAACTTGATGCTGAAACCAACAAATTATCACCAATTTTTTTATGTTGCTTTATTCTTTTATACGCGCGAAGGCTTCAAAGTATTAGAAAGTTGCAAAATGTTTGCGAATGATTTTTTACGGTTTTCTGAAATTTAAACACCGCCGAGAGAATGTTATGAAGAATCCCAGCCTCGCCCTTCGCAAGGTCCAACGATTTGGGTGAACAATGAAATTTGACAAAAAGCATATTCTAAGCATATTCTTGCATATTCTATGCGTAGGGAAGGGCGGACGAAACGTGCATTAAACGCACAATAATGCATTGTAAGATGTATGCTCCCAGCAAACGTCAGAGGATTTCGTGCTCATTCAATCCGATGAATAAAAATAAATTTTGCATTTTGAACGAGCCGAGTGCCGTTCGAGCGTGTAAACGGCATTTTATCCATGCCAGTAAAAATCGTATAAAATACTAACTAAGTGTCCGTCACGCCTAACTGCTGGATATAACGCTAACGTGGCATTCGATGAATAATAAATTTACTCCGAATATCTCTTCTTCTTTTTCATCGATAATTTGAAATCTTTGCCAATAATTTGATTTTTTAAGAAACATTTTGAGGCGTTTTCAAGTTTGCCTCGACTTTTAAAATTCTGCGATAACATCTACAAGGGTTTAGCTAACGTTTTTCGTTTTTTTGATAATCCCATTTGTAGAAACAATTATCTTTAATCAAGAAAAGGACGATTCGTCGCGAACGGCGTTTTATTTTTGAATTTTTCTCTTCGAAGAAACTACGTTTTTTTTCGTAACGTCATATTTTGCGCCGTTATGCACAGGTTGGAGTCTCGGAAACGGTAGAATATCGCTCGACCTGCGATCAATACGCGTGCCAGACACACGCGAGTTTATCAAAGCTCCCTGTATTTGTTTTCTTTTTTTCTTTTATATTTATATATTTTTTATTTTTTTCCTTTTATCGCTACGTGCCACTCTGCCATTTTTTTTCACTTTGTCACAAATCGTTTCGATAATCCCTATGGGCTTCACTGAAGAAACGTTCGACCTGTATCTAATATGCATATACTCGTATATATATATATATATATATATATATATATATGCAAGCTTCGTGGCGGTCGCTCCAATTCCACAGATCATAAAATCGATGGAGTGTTTTGGCTCGCGTGCGTCCACGACTCCAGGGCTCCTATATATTCACATACCCAAACCCACACACACACCCACATACACACACGCACACAGATATATATATGTATATTTGTGTATATACGTATATCTTTATGGAGATGTTAGGGAAAGAACGACACTCTGTTTAATAAAAACTTCGTTAAACTTATGGAAAAAAAACAAGAAAAATCACAAGAATTAAATCCCAAATTTCTTTTCCGCGTAAGACAAATGAACAATTGGAAAAAACTAGGGATAAAAGCGAAGTAGCGAAGACTCGCTATAAAGCCTATTTGGCTCGGTAAAACCTTTTCTTTTAATTCTCTTTTTCTACACGTATGGCTAGATGTGTACACACACCCACACATACGCGTACTGCGCCCCTACGCTTTGGTCCTCTGCCAATTTTCATTCGAAGAAACCATATCCGAGAGGCGGCGGTGTGCTCGTCGACCAAAACGAGACGGTCTGTACGACAAAAAAAATTGCATCTCGGTATGCCCCCGCCCTTGGCCCCACGCCCTTCCCTTCTTCTCTACTTCTGTTCCAATACCTCGATGCCTCCAACTCCCTCGGGCGATCACCGCTTTTTATCCGATACATCGTGATCTCTCTTGGACACGTTTTACGATATCGACATAGGTACTTATAGCAAATATGTTATTTCCCAAGAGGAGCATTACTGCTTAATCATATTAATGAGCTTGAGGGGGCTGTTATGTAGAGTTATATACATATACGTTTGTAAATTATAGGAGAAGGTGATGAGCACGCATACATATACATTAAAGCAAAAGGGTTTCGCGCGAGCGGCGAACCACTAGCGCCACTCTTCCGACTACCAAATGCGATTTATATATATATACCGTTGTACGGTTAATCGAACGTTAAGCGTTCGATGGTCGATCGAGACGACGATAGAGTTTAGCACGCCGCAGTTTAACGGCTCCGAGTCCCAATCGCTTCCTCGTTGTTTGTGTTAAACACGTCATCCATATAACTCGTAGGGCGCGCGAGTACTCCTTGCCTCTTGGGTACGATGTATAGGACAATTGTTTCGCGATAATCTCATGATAATTAATCAATTAATTAGTCGTGGACGAAAATGGCGAATAAGAAATTTCAAGGAATTGTAAATAAGTGTTTCTTCGATACTTGGCGAAGAATGTGTCGACATTTTGTTTTTTTTGCTTTGTTTTTTATTCATTGTTGTTAACGAATTGAAAACAAATGAGGATCCATCTGAGTAGGTAAACAGTGGCAGTTCTGGATCAACGTGTGTTAGTGCACACGTACATGTCACACGTGCTAACTCACGCATAAACACGGGGGGTCCATGATGACGTCACACACTCACCTAATACTGCACATGGTCATGAGGTGAAGGGGGGGGGGGTGAGGTATGAGGTATGAGATATGTGTTACCCGATATTTCTTAATCGTATTGTTTACTTAAAGTGTGAGATAAATATTCTTTGATATCGGCGACCAATATTGAATTTCAACAAGTCATAAATTAGATGGGGAGGTGGGGAGGTGTCATACGATTGACCAGCGAGAATACTTCCCGAAGACGTTTTATCATAAACAATGACGACGACCGAAAATTCGCTATCCTCCTGTTCACAAACTTTAGAGTGAACTAGAGCAGCGGCATTATCCCTTCAATCGTATTATTATGAGTATTTCTGAACCTCTCTCTTATAAATAGACGTGCGGACAAAGGGAACATCATTGTTCGCTATCCATCTACCGGAATAATATCACATATCGAATTATTTTTTGTGTGTATCACGATGGAATCAAAAGTGTGTCAGAAATTGATTCGACTCATGGAGAGAGCCTATGAATGTCTAAAAAAGAAGTCCTCCATGTGCGAGATTGAAAAATGGCTGAAAAATGGATTTACAAATATTAGGCTTTTGAATAGTGTTGAAAACCGCCACAACTCTGGGAGAGAACCATCGTATTTCAGCATCATAGGGAATCCTCAAAGTGATAAACGCGAAAATTAAATCTTTGCAAAAGGTTGGTAGAGGTGTTTCGCGTAGAAGTGACAGAGTTCAGTTGGAAGATTCCGTGACGGCTTTCGCATCAAGCATTCGTACCGGAATAGAGATCAATCTTGGACATAAAGATGTGTTTTCTTGATGATTCGAAAAATTTGATTATCAGAAGATTGAAAAACATTGTGTTAAAGGACAGCACCGAAAATGCCGACGTCATCGAGGAGATTAAATTTTTCAACACGCGAAACGAGGAAATGTGCATGACCACGAATTGCAAGCAGTGGTACAATGGGTTAATGGAAAAACTACTGGTGAAAGTTGAAGACTTTTAAGAAAAAGATTCGGGCTGGTCCATGGTTGAGATCATCAATTTAACAGTCAACATCAACAAACATATGCCACTACGCGGAGGACTATCTACAATCGTCGAGTTTCCACGTGACATTCAAATCAAGAAATGCGTCGTTAACATCCAAAACGACGACCTGTACTGTTTCCTCTGGTCCGTTACCGCCGCTCTACACCCAAGCTCATCTCATACGACTCGCACATCTACATACCCCCATTTTAGCACCGTATTAACCCTTTGAGGGGCACATTTTTCTATTGAACAAATTTCCAAAATCATAAGTGTTCTTGACGTTTTTGGGGTCGCTGATTACAATTCTAGCGTAAAAAAAAAAAAAATCAAGATCCAAAAAATTCGGATCCAAAATGGCGACTATTTTAGGCGAAGTTCGCGGTTTTTCGTTCAATCGGCACGAAATTTAGTACATAGAGGTTTTTGGAGTCGCTGATTATGATTCTGGCGTCAGAATTCCAAAGTTCAAGATGGCGGATCCAATATGGCGACCACAATTAGTATAAAATTATACATAGGTCTCATTGAGTGTTGTAAATACATACTAAAAATTCGTGGATATATTTTTCCCCCTTTCAGCATGACCCAGAACTAACGACGTGGACGTGGGGAAAAACTAGTTCCTTTTTTTATTTTTATGTTTTAAAATTTTTTTTATAATTTTGATTGTTTTTTTTCTTGTTTTCCTTTTTTAGATTTTTATCAATTTTAATATTTTCTCGATTCGGGTGATTTGTCTGGTAAACAATTTTCTGTGATACAAATATCATCTTCGCTGTTTTCAATATCGTCATTTGTCTCACAGTTACCAGGATTGTCTGCTTCTTCAACATTTTCTTCGTCCCAGCTCATTTTGCAAAACCGGTGGGTTAGAAATTTTTCGAGGAGGGAAAGAGAATTGTGAAATAAAAGAAAAATAATTCCAGCTATTTTTACGATCTACCGATGTCACTTCCGAACGCGTAACTTTCTATATCATTGCGTACCTAGCGATAATAAACAATTTTTCAGCCATTTTGTATGAACACTACTACTCGCACCTAGTGCTCGGGAAAAGAATTTTGCTTGAAAATTTGTTTCTAAACAACGAATAAAATATTTGATAACAATTTATAAATAATACAATTTTTTTTTTCATAATTCATTTTTATGAAAATTGAAACATTTTTTTATGAAAATTTTAGCGCGTCGAAAAATCTGAAAAAATATACGTTATAGTACTAGGCATGAAGTATATGTGAACAAAATTTCAAAGCAATCCAACACTCCGTTTAAGAACAGCTAAATTTTTTCGAAAAAAAGAAACAAGTTTTTTCGGTTTCAATTATGTATAACTAATGATAAATAAACAAATTTATACTTTTTTCCATGAGTACCTTGTAGCTTGAACTTTCAAGTTACTAGAAACAACTTAGAAGTATAAAGGTATTGCAAAATACAACGGCAATAAGAAAAAAACTGCAGGAAAAAAGGTGGTACATATATGTACCACTGCCCCTCAAAGGGTTAAAGTACGATGGTATCAACTTTCCCATGCGATTGAAAAATATCTTGGATCAACAATCTTTCTCGTCTCGTAAGATCCCAAATTTCAAGACACGAAAATACCGCTTGGCTCTGCGATCATTGTTTGTCTCACTTTTGTACAGAAACTGGACTTGAAAAACACGGCGTTGATTGCGCAGTTTTAAATAAGACGAGAGTTATTATCCCAAGCGGTGGCGATTCAATTCTAAAATTCAAAAATTTGTAACATAAAATAGATGTTCCGTTCGCAATTTACGCAGATCTCGAGTGTATCCAATAATACCAAAAGACGACGCAAATACAAGCGCGTATCAGAAACATACCCCTCACAGTATCACGTATTATTTCAAATGTAGTTTTGACGATTCTCAATAAAAATTCAAATTTTATCTCAACGAGGATTGTGTGGAATGGTTTGTCAATGAATTAAAATAAATAGCCGAGCCGTTGAGCGCAAGCTTGAAATCGGTCAAACCGATGAATACGATGAGTCACGATGAGAAAATGAACTTTCTTTTTGCCAAAAATTGTCACTTTCACAAATTTCCACATTTGTGGAAAACCGTTTACATCCGAAGATGTAAAACACCGTGATCAATGTCATATTTCCGGTAAATATCGCGGCGTCGAACACGAGGGGTGTAATTGGAATTTTAAACATTCACATACCATTCCAGTAGTGTTTCACAATCTATCGGGCTATGACTCGCACTTTTTAATCAAAGCTCTCGCGAACCAATTTCAAGGTTCGATCAAACTGTTGCCTGTAAATAAGGAAAATTACATTTCGTTCACGAAGAGTGTCAAGGGTACGCTAGCAGATTACCGATTCGTAGATTCAGTCGGATTCATGACGTTGACTATCGAGAGTTTAGCATCGTATCTTAGTAACGACGAAAAGCTAATCACGAGAATGCGTTGTAATAATGCACAAGAGTTTGACTTATTAACGAGAAAAGGTGTTTTTCCGTATGATTACGTAGACAGTTGGGACAGACTCAACGAGACTGAATTACCGACGAAACAAAATTTTTATTCGTAATTGAAGGGCGAAGACATATCGGATGCCGAGTATTCTCAAGCGCGTACAGCGTGGCAAGTTTTCAACGTGTACACTTTGGGAGAATACTCGGATCTCTGCCTAAAAACGTTGTTCTTCTTTTGGCGGACTTCTTCGAAAAATTTCGGCAAAAACGTAAAATCACGTATGATCTGGATCCATTGCATTATTACACTGCATTAACGTGGATACGTTAATGTTTATAGAGAGAGGTATTCGAGGTTGATTGGCACAGTGTTCGAGTCGATACGCAAAGGCTAATATTCGTTGCATGGGCGCAGAATTTGATTCAAGCGAGCCCGAAACATACCTCGTATACGGATATTATGATGTAAATCATTTATATGGCGCGGCAATGAGTCAGTATCTGCCTACTGGCTCTTTCGAATGAACGGGGGAAGAAGACTCGATAGATCCGCGTGACATTCCCGATAACAATGAAATAGGATCCACGTTCGAAGTCGACCTAGAGTATCCGCAAGAATTACACGAATTACACTCAGACTTACCCCTGGCACCGGAACCTTATGTACCGCCAGGCAGTAAACAAGCAAAATTAACGACAACACTACACCCGAAAAACCGATACATCTTGCACTATCGAAATTTGAAGCAATACATGAATTTGGGTCTGAAACTCGTTAAAGTTCATAGAACATTGAAATTTGGACAGCATCCCTGGCTGCAAAAATATATTGATTTCAATAACAACTTGAGGACAAATTCCACCAACGATTTTCAAAAAAATTTCTACAAACTCATGAATGATGCCGTTTTTGGTAAAATCATGGAAAATGTAAGAACCCATCGCGAAATACGACTCGTTACTAAATGGGATGGCAGGCATGGAGCTCGAGCTCTGATCGCAAAACCAACATTTCATAGTTAGGCCATACTTGACGAAGACACTGTAATCATCGAATTGACTCGCCCTCAAGTTAAATTTAACACACCTATATACACTGGTTTTTGTATTCTCGATTTGGCAAAAGCGTACATCTACGACTTTCACTATAATTATATAAAGCAAACGTTTGACGACCGAGCTAAGCTAATGTACACTGATACAGATAGCTTACTCTATTACATGGAGACTCCAGATATACATGGCGAGTTGCATAAGGTATAGCAAAATTTATTCTGAGGTAGATGGGACCATTACAAACAAAAGTTGCAAATATACATTAGGGATATTTTCAACTTTTGTTTGAAAGAGATATAAATATAGATATAAATTTTTAAAGTTCGTCTAATTAGAGCGCGCCGAGAAGCGCTGGAGCCGACCGCCCTCCGCCCTAGCCGTAGAGACAGTGCAATGTATCAATCATTGGCTGCCCGCGCTCGCCGCCCCATTCCCGCGTTGTACCGTGCCGAGACTTTCGTCTCTATGGTCACCAAACTCGTGAATTAGTACGGTATAGTTAAACTTAAAAGGGGCGGAGAAAAAGCACAAGGAAATTTTGTTGGTTTCCGGTGAATTTAGGGCGGGGAGCGGGCGGCTCCAACGCTTCTCGGCACGCTGTGATTAGACCAACTTTAAAAATTTATATCTCGTAAACTATTGAAAAAATTCCTAATTTATATTTGCAACTTTTGTTTGTAATGGTCCCATCTACCTCAGAATAAATTTTGTTATACCTTATGCAACTCGCCCTGTATATGAAATCATGAAACGCGACATTCACAAGTTTGATACATCCGATTATTCGACAGACGATGTGTATGCTATGCCGCTAGTTAATAAGAAAGTTTTGGGCCTCACGAAGGACGTAAATAAAGGGCTAATTATGCAAGAATTTCTAGTGTTAAGAGCTAAAATGTATAGTTTCAGAAGTACATAATTCAGTTAAAATGCGTGCCAAAGGCATAAAGATAGCTACGCTGAAACAATAACGTTTGGCGATTACAAACGATGTCTCTTTGATCGTCAATTTTAATGAAAAATAAAAAAATTATTTCGAAGCAAAAATCACAATGTCGAAACAGTGAATCAGAAAACGGGGAAAATTCTACGGGGCACTCAATTATAAAACGCATCATAAAAATGTAAATATAACAGTATAAAAAAAAGTTTATAAAATTTATCACTATAAGATGTAGTAATAATCGCCGAAGATCTCATGAAAGCAGCACGAAGAGGTGTCCTTGTATCGATAGAAGCATTGCCGGAGAAACAATGTAAATACAGAAAAATAGTTCCACCGTATAATGTAAATAAAAGTTATATTTTTTACCTCACTAATCATGTGGGAGAATAAATTATTAAAACCATTTTGTAAAATTCTTTTATTATTTCTATCGATTAAAACTTATGATATAAACAGACAAATTATAAATCAGATTTGTTTATCCAACTATTGTGAGAACTATCGAAACTTAACCATTTTATAAGCAATTTATTTCCACGCATTCGAATGACTTTTTCCACAAGGTCTGTATTTGGATATTTGACGGGTGCGAGTTCTTCTTGACAGCCGCTCGGTTGGTCTTGATAATCTCGCAACTTGTATGTTACAGGATCGGTATTTACAACTTTGCCTATAACGAACATTTCCGTTGTCCAGTTTGGTGTATAACCTTTTTCGAAAACGTGCTTATACTGGCTTATTCATACTTTATCACCAACTTTGAATTTTATCTTTCGCGTTCGGCTAACTTTTGATTTTCGATAAACGTGTAGCAGGATATTTTTCTCATTTTGAGCAGTAACATCGCGAGGTCTCATCTTTATCGTACGATACTTAGAATTATTATAATTGGTAATCAAATCTTTGAATATATCGATCCACTTGTACGATCCACGTAGGGGAAATTGTTTCCACATTTTTTGTTTGATCGTGCGATCAAAACGTTCGCATATCGATGCTTTAATGTTACTGAAGGTGGAATACCGGGTGATTCCGTAGCGTTGGAGCAGAGTCTTGAATTCGCCGTTATAAAATTCTTTGCCGCGATCAACATGCAATTTTTTTGGGACACGACCAAGTTTAAGAACCGACGCCATAGCACTCGGCACGCCCTTGCCACTTCTCGTCTTCGTTGGTACGACCCAAGTAAACTTTGAAAAAATGTTGATCATTGGTAGTAGGTATTTGTAGGCATTATTGTACTGCCTGTACGCCGATATATCAACGAGATCAGCTTGCCACGTCTCATCCAACCCACGTACATCAACGTGACGCCGTGGATAATTTTTCCGTGCTGGTTTATGGAGTTCATCCGCTATCATCTGTTTTTTCATGCTGCGACGCAATTAATTCAAGATGATCAGACAAAATTTATGAATTACGCAAAGACGCTTTTTCGAGAGCTTCGATTTGCGTTTTCAGATTTTTCATAGCTTATTCCACACTGAATTCGTGTGATCTCAGTTGCTCGTCCAAATAAGTAATAAGCTCGGACTCGCGTGGAACAAGTTCTTGTACCGATGCGTCATTCGCTCGCTCGTGTTTTGCGTGTTCTTGAAATTTCGATTTGAAGAGTTGAAGCACCGTTTCAGATTCATCGATACTATTTCGCAAGGCAGATGTAATGCCATAAATAAGTCTAAATTCCTCCTCAATAGCAGCATGCATCACTCGGACAGACACAGCATCGTGTTCTGCGAGGGGGGGGGGGCGCCTAAATTGTACAATCTTCGATCGTCCATATCGTATCGTGCATGCACAGCCGTAAAAAAAGCTGGTGGGAAGAAGATCATCCAATCACCGCGAATTCTTCCTGTATCTCCAAAAATTGGCGGTTTTTTGCCCTCTCTCATACCCTTTTTCGCTGGATTGAGTGCCACCGGAGCTCTCGCCGGTGGAGCAGCGGACATTGCCAACGCTGTGAACGATGCCAAGGCTGCGAAAAGTGCTCTCGAGGAGAGTAAACGTCACAAAAAGGCGATCGAGAGTTTAGCGTTGGGAAAAGGTCTTTATCTTAAACCTTACAAAAACGGTATGGGTCTTCATGTAAACAACGACTAAGGCTACCACACCGAGCGCTCACCGACGCTGATTTATCAAAGTTCGCCCGAGTCGTGCAAATTCCATATTTCCGCAATTTACATGAGAAATGCGTTTTCAAAGAATGGACCCCGAAAATACGAATCGGCTATCGTCAATCTTGATGATAAAGAAGGTCCCAGCACGCATTGGGTCCTATATGCGAAAAAGAATAAGAATGTAATGTACTTTGGCAGTTTCGGTGATATTCAACCACCACCCGATTTGATCAAATACCTCGGTGTTGGTAGCATTGTGAATTACAATTATCAAAAATATCAAGACTACGATACAGCAGTGTGTGGACATTTGAGTCTCAAGTTTCTCAACGGAGAATTATAAAATGGAGCGTTATACGAGTCGTAGCATCAGTCGAGTGCTAGACGCGATGGATGAATCTTTTACATTGACGTTGTCCGGCACATCGTCTACACTCGAGCTCATTATTTTCCTCCGATCGAATTGTCACGGCATAAAAATTATAGCCTGGGTCTCCTTGAACTGTGCTGACCTTCAATTCAATGCCCAATATAGACGAGAGAAATAACAAATTTTACGTGGATACGGACATCATCACTATACCGACTGGGAGTTACGAAATTCAGGATATTGAGAGTTTTTTGCAAAAAGTACTCTCCGATCGTAATATCGACATCATTCTCAGGCCCAATAACAATACTCTGTGCAGTGAAATTAAAAACAATCGTGAGATAATCGTGAGATTCCAGCTAATATTACCCATAAATTCCCTTTACCTGTTACTATTCTCAAGATAATTCTCTACGAGTCGAGTGTAACATAACCTCGGGAGCATACATCAACGAACAACGAGTTAATACGAATTACGAATTTTTCCCCACTGTACCGCCAGGGTATAAGATTATCGAAGTACCCTCGTACCCTCGTATCTCTCAGTTACCGTTAAATCGATACACAATCTACAGTTGAAAATTATCGATCAAGACGGCAAGCTGGTAAATTGTTGTGGCGAGCTAATAACCATCTGGTTATTAGTTCGCCAGCCAGAAAATCTGTTTTAGATCACCATGAATTTACGTGAAATCAATAAAGTGGGTCTTTTTATGGGTTTCCTCTCGATCAAAAAGTTATCCGACTTATCAGCTTAGGTGTATCCAGTAACCGATATAAAAGTTGCAAAAACCAAGTACGGCGACGGAGTCGTCGTGGATTTGGAGAAAAGTTATACAGTTTTTCTACCAGCCAGAATGATTGCACCGATCCTGAGGGATGACGATTAGTTCCAGGAAATGATTCGAGCATCTCATGAAAACGGATTGGGTTTACGCTCTCATGGAACTGTGTATAATCACATTGAATTTGTTCAAATGTAATGACTTTACGAAACAAAATTGTAACGTAACCACGAATTTTTAAATAACAAAATTGTACACAATCGACGTTTGCATCAGTGTTCTTTTTTTTTATTTATGTGAGAAAAAAATCTACTTTTCGTTTAATGAAAAAAGAAAAAATATTTCTCAAGTCATTTTGTTTGCTGTTCATTGCTACTTCGCCTCTAATTTCTTTTTTTCTGAAACAAACAAATATAACTGTTACATTTATGATAATCATAATTAACGTTGAAAACACTAAGAAATTCTACTTACTACTGGTCTTATATTCTGTCGACTTATATTTTGTCGGTGAAAACAGTTCCATCATCCTGGAGGTTCAACCTCCCCATGACTCCTCTTAATTCAATGACAGCCAATGTGCCCATAGGGTCCACGGCTATAACAGCCAACCCTGTGTCAATAGCGTTCATAATCTGAGCTCGATCGCTCCTAATCACCCATACGTTGGGGATAAAAACCTTAGACCGCATTTCATAGTACCCTATAACCGAGATTAAACGACTAAATTACAATCATGAATTAAAAAGTTAAAAACTAAATAGATTGAATTGGAATATATATATATTTTTACACACATGCAAAAATCTGTCAAACGCGAAAATAAAAAGTTGGTATTGTTTAAAAAAGTAAATAAATTTTAAAGTTCTTTTCTTCCAGACATAATCTGTATTGTAAAAAATATTGAAAGCTGAAAATATTCTAACCGCTCCCAAAATAAGAAGTACGATTCGTGGGAAAATAGTCTATCAAAAAACGGCGTGTAACAAACGAGTTATTGTAGATAAAATAGAAATAATGAAAAAAACTTACGACACATCTCGCGTTCTCGTCGATTGTTAGCCGACATGATTGCTCTCTTCAGTATTTTAACATCTATTGCGTTGATTAGTATAGTAATTTCCCCCCTCTCTATAGGCGCTAGTACTATGAATCGCTGCTATAATTTCTTAGAGAAAAAACGTAGATTAATAAAAATATTAATCTACACCACTACACTGATCACTTGAATACTTTTTTCATTTTTTATTCCTTCTCACTTTTATACACTTTTTCACAAATCTTCATTTTTTTCACAAGTCTCGGGGGCGTTGAACTTTTCGATGTGAATGATCAGGGAATAATGCTGCTGCTCTTGCTCGTCCTAAGGTTCGCGAAAAAGGGTGATAGCGAGTTTTCGGCCGCCTTCGTAGTCATTGTTTATGATATGACATCTTCGAGAAGTGTTACTCGATGCCTTAGCTATCGATGCCTCGCTCGCGGCTCGATCTTGTCAACAAAGGCTATGTCGCGGTACCCTTTGAAAAATATACGCGTATATTCACCCAGATATATATTCTCATTTACATCCAGATGATTTCTTACTGAAATCTAACTCTGGCGTAACAGCGGTCCGTTGTAGCATGCTGAACACAAGGAGCGTCGAAAATGTACATATTGGAAATTCGTGACCCTCACCAAGGTAGATCGCCAAAGCGTTCGAGGAGCTATGTTGGAGGTATAAAGAAAAAAACTATAATCGAAAAACAATTTCAATTATTAATCTCATCGTGAGAATTATTTCGATATGCTTGTCACTGGTACCCGCGTGCCCATATTTAGACGATAAAATATATCGCATAACACCTCGTGTCAAAAAATAATTTACCGGGCGGGCAATCGCATGACACTTCTCCCCCACGCCCGTCTAATTTATTACCTCCTTTGCTGAAAAAGTTATTTATCCGACACTCGGCCATTAAATAAACAATACGGTTACGGTGTTGAAGTTCGATATTGGTCGGCGGCATCGAAGAGTATTTATCTCACACTTTAAATAAACAATACGATTAAGACATATCGGGTAACACATATCTCACACCTCGTGAGTGTGCACGTGTGACGTGTGCGTGTGGACCAACGCACGTTGGTCCAAAACCGCCACTGTTTACCTACTCATCTGTTTTTTTATTTTATTTTCTAGTCTTTTCTTATTCGCACTTCGCTCCCCTACCCTAAGTTTTCGGGCGTGTCTGCACGACGAATTACTACACTGCAATGAAACTGCGGGAAAAGTTGTGTCAGGTTGTACGGTTGGTACTTTCAGGGTCCAATGTTACTACAGGAAATCGTCAGGCTACGGCAAAATGACCTTCCCTAATGGGCGATTCGATGCGCTTGGCAGCGTACGTCACAGCGGTCACCGTACTAAGTATTGGTAGCATGCTTAACTTCGTCCATCATCAAACTCGCACGCTCACCATCCACCCATCGTTGTCGGTTATTTTGATTGTTCTTTTTTTTTTCAAGCGACATAAATGAAACACGATTATTTTAAACAATGTTCAGTTGTTCAAAGGAGCGTTGAAATTTTCTTCGATATTAAGTTTTATTCGTGATTTTTATTGTTGAAAATTATCTTAGGCGATTTTATAATTCGAACCTCGGCAAATCATTAGGCGATATGGTTGTTGCGTGCGGCAGCTAAATCATTCGATTCGACGAACGTGCGCCTGTCTTCATTCCCGCGCGAGGGTTGTAATTGATCCGCCATGCCCGGGTGAGAAATCACAATCGACAGAATGAACGGTCGTGTGCGCAGAGTGCCTCTGGCATCATCTCACCCGGCATCGTTCAACCTGCCGAGGCCATTCCGAGCTTCGTCAGTGATCTTTGTCCGGTTCTCTGCACACTCTCGTTTCTCCTTTATTTTATTTTTTCCTCCCTCCCTCTCTCTCTCTCTCTCTCTCTTCCTCCCTCAATCGCACTGTACCCCTTTATCTCCCACTGTCCTCGTTGTACGCGGTGAGAAGATCGGTCTTTCGCAATTTATGCTTACACCTCTATATCGCAATATATGACTACTTATATTCGCAATTAACCACGTAAAAGAGCCCGCGGGATAATATCGAGACCTCGGATATAAAACAACGGCTGAATAACGAGCATTTAATGAATCCCGGTCTGTTACTTTGTACGTTGTGTCTGAATATCTCTTTGTACGCTTTTGATCCAATTGTAAAGGATATGTTTTACCTACTTGTTCTCGCCCGAGCGAAAACGAGTCGATAGAACATTTCCATTTCTCAAGGTCGTGTCTGAATACTAACGGCATTTTCTACGTCGTCCATTTTGTGAACGACGTCGGACCAGATCGGAGTTTTGTACTTACCCGACTGTCGCGTCTAGCTGGGACAGATCTTTCCACTTGCTCATTTTTGTTTCATTCGTACACACTGATGGATTAATGTCGGATCAAAAATGTTTTTTCTACTGATTTCACGACAAGAGACTGCCAGACGAAGGTGCACGGCCCTCCATCCTTTTTTTTCAATTCGTATACGATGGGAACGAATTTTTCCATTAATTCGTCGAGTCAAGTTTGCGTCTAATTAAGATAGATTTTTCCACTATTTTGTTACTCAAGCGCGCTCGTCGGCCCGGAACTGCTGCTTTTCTATCGAGCCCCAATTTTCTCGCCGAATAATTGATGACTTCAGAATTTTCGTTACCGTTAATTGTCGTTTTCGAATCAATCACTCGATTAGTCCGCCAATATCTTTTTTCACCATCGATCTTTTTAATCACATCATTTTTTTTCACGTCCGACTTCCAACGAAGACATTAAAAAATTCTTAAGAACTTAAGTAATCGCACAATGTCGTTAACCGTCGATTAAGGAAGGATTATGTTTCTCGATTATCTTACTTCTGACTTTTTTCTTTCTTAGTTGACGCATATAACGATATTTGGTCTTTGTCATACGACACGCCTAAATTATGCTCTTGCCAATTAAAAATATTAAATAAAATACAAACGGTGACATAAATAATTACTTATCAAAAAGATTATAAAAAAAATAATTAAATAGTAAATTCTGTGTGTTTGTGATTGTAATAAGCGCGTGTAATTTCTGCATAAACATTACACGTACGTTAGATCATAGAACCACTCGTTAAAGTGACATGGCTAGTTGGCAAGTAGTAAGGGTCGGCGTCTATTCAGACATCGTTCCGACTTGAATATAAGAGTCCATCTCGTGATTATGTCAGTGTGTTACACTCTGGATCGTTGAAAATCACTCAGCTGGAGAGTACCATTGCGTTGTAGTCTCACCACGTACGCTGTGAGAATAATGCTACGCCTCTTTCTCTCTCTGTGCTTCTCTCCTTGTTATGGTTGCCAGTTCGCTAAGCCGCTTGACTACTTCGGTTCGATGCTCGTTTCTCCGTACGCATTACCCGCCATATCCTTCGTGGTGCGACCTCTCCCTCTCTGTCCCTCTCTTTATACCTATCGCTTACTCAATTCACACGTACGTCTTGTGCACTTTAATGCAGCTACCACCTTACCAGGTAGGCTTTAGTGGTAAAACAAAAGTCGTTCATAATTTTGCGTGAAAATTATAAAATTGCACCATGCGCGTAAACTATATATAGGTTTAACATAGATAAAGACAAAGAATATAATTTATGTTGAATACACACATCGAATTACCATTTCAAGTTCATTATTAACAACGTAATTATATCTTAATATATAAGCGGATTTAAACAATTCTTTTCATATTTCGATCATTCAGCTTTTGTTTTACAGGTCTTTTTTATCATGCGAATTTTTCTATTTATTTTTCTGGAGTACGTGAAATTTGTCAAAAAGTCACAAAATCATATTTCGAAAGAATATTTGTTCTATGCGCGCATTTGACGAGATGTGACCGTGAAACATTGAAGCTCGAAGGCGTCTTCGTCAATCGTCCTCGAGCCTTAGGTAGATACGTAGAAGTTAAGTACCAAAGTTCGCTTCGGTTTTTCGAACTTTTCTTTGAAACAACTCAGGGTTTTCGGATACGATAGAATTTTCAAAATTTTGAGAAAGTTACCGTTATGGCTTCTGCACCTTTCGTTAATGCGTAACTATCGAGCGATGAGGGGTGTACGGTTGGAAAATCGAAGGGGAGAAGCTCCTCAAAGTTACGGGATGCTGCACGCATATGAAAAAGGTCATACGAATAAAAAGCAAGGATTATATCACAAAAATTTGTAACCGTCGTATCTATTTATTTTTAATGTTTGTGGCATTAATCGACAATCCGAATTATTGTATATCCTCCGTTCTTTCGACGGGCTCGACGGTGCACGATGCTCGAAAAAAAGAAACTTTTGTTGGGAAAGTGGGTCGTGACAAACATGCAGGAGCGTGCTGCGGTAGCACTTATGTCCTTAATACACGCTATATAAAATTTCCACGATGTACGTGCACGTGTATGCGTACGTTCATTTATTTATATATTTCGGATCGTCGAGCAAACAGAGTTCCTGTTGTACTCCTTTGAGATTAAATATATACATACAGATGTCCGATTAGGTATAATCGGAGATTAATTCTATGGGATCCCTCTTTACACACACACACACACACACACACACACACATAAAGTGTTTCACGAGTTCGGTCTTTGCACTCGATATATAGAAAGAAAGCTACGTAGATAAAAGTCTCGTTCAGGATACGATAGAACGTCGATGCGCTAAGAAGTCTCTGCAAGGGTGCCTATATGTGTGGGCATGTGAGAGAGGGAAGAAGAAATAAAGATTAGTGTGTCCGTCGCTCGGCCTGAAAAGCGTTCAACAGTCTGCTGCAATCCGAAGGTGAAAAAACAGGTGACTAAGAGCGAGGGACGGGGCGAAGGAGGGAGAAGGAGAGTGAGCGAGGTGGCGGGGAGGTAAGAGAGAGAGAGAGAGAGAGAGAGAGAGAGCTAAATGTCACACAGCTGAGGGCTCTATTGAAGGACACGTTCGATCGTACCACACATAGACCCTCCTCTTTCCTTCGCCCACTCCCTCTCTTTGTGTTTTACCCTCGCTCAGCTCGTCGTTGAACTCGACAACAAATAGGCTAGCCGTGCCATTGTACGGCCACAAGTTCTCGACCATCGAATAAGGGCTTCAAGGTGGCTGGATGTGTACAAATAAATGGCACAGTGATTGGCATATCCTCGTTTCTGCCTCTTATCTCGAAAATAATACAGTTATTGATGACTGAATCGAAACATAAAATAAATATAGTTTTCGACATATTTGTCTCGTGTCTCGTTCCGGTCAAAGGCGATACACTAGTAATCGGCAATCGCAAAATAGTGGCCAATAAACTGTGTCAATTTGTCCAACGACGAGAAATTCATTATCAACGCTGCCAATCAGGGTACATTTTGCATGGTTCGCGAATTTCGTCACATATCGTGCTGTACGGTTTTCCTATACGACCTACCACCTGTGTAGGTACCTATTATTATATCCCATGTATGCCCGACGAGGCCCTTATGGGTATGTCTTGAGGCTCGATAGCTCGATATACGCAGACGCAGCGATATATCTCGAGTACCTGCGGAAAAGCTGTTTTCCTCGTTTTCTCCACCCCTCTCCCTCCTCCTCCTCCTCCTCCTCCTGCTGCTCCTCCTCCTCTTTCTCTTCTTCCTCTTCCCATCTCTTCACTGCTCGCGCACAGTCGTTCATACGCGATGTATAAAAACGTGCCGTGAGAGAGAAAGAGGGAACAAGGTTGCTACGACAAAAGGGCAAGTGTCACGGCCTGCGAGTTTCTACTCTCGCACAACATACGAGCGCTGAACAAATATTCAAGTTTTATATATATTGCTAGCGTATGAGCTTCGTATATAAAAGTATATATTGCGTTTTGCCAGCTCCTGCTAATTAATTGCTTACCTCTACGTGCAGTGCGACAAAGACAAGCTGCCTCACCGGACTACGAGAGTCATCGGGGAAATTTCTACGAGACGCGATGAATCTGTCTCTTTTCTTTTTACTTTTCATTTATATGTCCAAGGGTTACGTTTATTTACGTTTTATTTCGTACCTTTCATTTGACGAGACGCAAGCACGGAATAAATATAGGTAACAGAGTACAGTGAGACGATTCGGAGAAGTCTTGCTCGATACGATTCAATCGTATATTAGGATCGGATTTTTGGCCTTGGTATTCTTTGAAAAACTCGAATTTTGTCTACGAGTCAAATAATGGACGTATATATATATATGCATTGTCGAGGTCGAGGTTGCAAAAATTATTTATGATTGTTACATTCTTCATCACGTTTTACAAGTGATAGAAATCTTGTTCCTAAGATTCTTGCGCATACTCCAAATTGCTTTTTTATTCGATCGAAATTGTTACGAATAAATTCTACAAAGTCGTATAATTTTCCAATAATTTTCGAATAATTCAGAAGCGTAACGAAAATCCTTGATAGTTCGTAAATTATTCGTTTACTCTTTTTAACATTGTTATCTCAGGATAAATTATAATCATCATAAAGAATATATTAATATTTATTTTAAGCCGTGATCAGTAGTTATATATCCTTTTCTTTTTGACATAATTATCTGCCTAGTCGTTATTATTCGTATCCAACTCCGATCTCTGATATGGACGAGTCGGTGACCCGAGAATACTATTTTTTGTGTACCCACACAGACGCACCCACGCATACGAGAAGCTTGGCGCACCTAGAGCCAGGAACGAGAACAGTAGCAATGTTGGCAGCGTTCGGAAACAAGTAAAGTAAACGGTAATGCGGCTGGTTTATAGTAGTGACCACTCCGTGCGTTAGAGGGTGAGGGGTGTTGGAGAACGGGCGTGGATGGCTGGAACGTCCATGCGGATGGTATACGTAAGTAGGTCAAATCGTTATTTATGTTTAGCGTAAATGGATACGGAGGTTGAACAAAATGTCATACTATACGATTACAAAAGTCACGATTCGTTGCAGCACGAGATTAAATTTGTTTTGTTTAGACTATGCCTGGAGACGAGCGATAATCGGATAAAATCATTTGTCAATATAGGAGGCGATTTTTCCCGTGTATAATGCATCCTCTACAACGAGACTCGCGAAGCCCGTGCTACTGCTTTAATAATGCATTTTCCCACCGAAAAATGAAATTCGCTTACAGAATTTAACATTATACACATATACGTACCTACTTTTTACTTTATACATAACATTATTTTTTATTGAAAAATATAATATTTTTATATATTAAGTTTTTAACTAGCGGGCATTAACTAGTGCCCGGCCAAGCGGTCGCCGTACAAAGTATTCGAAGCACGAAAAATGCTGCTTAATTCCGATCACCACCGGAGTCGCACGGTGACCGCGTACCTACTTATTGCTATCGTTATTATTGTGAACGGTATATCGATAGTATCAACAAATCGTCAGAGTTTGTGTCGAATCTACTTTAAAAACGATTTCAAATAAGACAGTTTGACCCCGGATTGGAAAGGATATTAGATCGGACTGATGAGACATGAACGATGCCGATATCATCGACTAAAGGAAAGGTTCGTTTAAGTATTTTCAATACTGAATTTAGCTGCATTTGATTAAATCTTATAGAGTTTTCAATTTCTCGAAAACAAGAAAGAAATCAGTCGATGAAATATCGAATTAGAAATCGTTCACATTGATTTTTCGTATCCTTTTTCTGCTTCCAAAAAACTTTATTCATACCTAAATAATACTCAAAATATTAATAAGAACGATTTTGATATTCATAAGTTTTTTTCAACAACAAGACCTTTGACCATTCGTACAATTTGTTAAAACGATGCCTTCTACACGAAACGATAATTTCTTCAATTTGAAAAATACTTTGGAAAGTATTTTGTTATTGCTAAATTTAGCTAAATTTAGCTAATGTTGAAACTAACTCGACTGAAATTATTAAAGAAAAAGAAAAGCAACACGAAAATGCTGAGTCGTACGCTGCCACTTGGCCCGTAGTACGTAGTTTACCCGGGGGTTCGTTTCAATTGGAAATAGTGAAAAGAATGTTCCTCGCCGTACGTAAAACATCTATACACTTTTCTTACAGTGCAGTGTTACTCGAGTACCCGAGTTTTGTAGTGCTCGAGTGTGCGCAGCGATGTGACAAAGACGGAATTTCGCGCGTATATAAGTCGAGTCGAATCGCTAGAAGGCAAAATGTACAAAGGGGGAGAGGGAGATTGGCACGGTCGTGCGACTGGGAGACCGAGTGTAACGTTGCCAGAGAGTGTACGTACTACAACCCCTTACAATTAGAAACGCAACACACAAACGTGTACGGCTGTCTCGGCTTTCCTCGCACCAGCCTGTGTCGCAGACTGTGCGGCGTTGGTGGCTCGGTTTGGCCTACTCTCGTGTGCTACTTACGCGAGGACGACCGCCCTCCGGCCCTCTCCTATAACGTTCGCTATATCCCACGTATACGTATCTATATATTTACCTCGAGGAACGTTTCTACAGTAATGGCGCTTACTACTAGCTCGGTGCCTGCGTGCCGCGTGCACCCCGTCCGATTCTAATCGGTCGAACAAATCGAAAAAATTTTCTCTCCACGTGGTCGCGCTCGTCGCCTAACGATATACCTTATTTATTCCTCCGTGCCAAAGACTCGTCTTTTTTTTATTTTCTTTTTTCGCATACTTTATTTTAATAGCAAAGTAGGTACCCCCGTCCTACTGTGACACTGTGAGAAAAGAAAACGAGTGGAGTTTCTCATTATTTATTCCTTACCTTTTCAGCTACTACCGTCGTTTTTATTATTATTATTATTTTTAAAGTTTATACGTAATTGTATGGTGGGAAGAAACGACAAAGATTATGACAATTTTTATAGAATTTGGTTTTTCCAATTACGAGAGTAACGAAATAATAATACTTGAAATAATCAAACGGACGCTTCCTGCCTCGGCTTTATTTTCACTCTAACAGAGATTTTTATTTACAACCTTTAACTATTACCGCAGGAATGCACAAACGTGAATACACCGACGACGAATCTTCGAAGGCTACCGATGAAACAAGTTTTTTTATTCGCTTTTATATTGACAGTAGTCGTTCCCTATTACCGTTCTTTATCGAAAAATATTTTGCATCATTTTACGAACTTCTATTACCATTGGAACACGCACTTTGTTAATCGAGCGGGTAGCTGGCACGAAGCTATCGAAAAGAAAAAGGACAAAACAAGTTATTTTCATAATTTGAGTTCTTCGATCTCTTTGTTATTCTATTTATTATATTTTCATAACATAAAAATATCGCTTGTTTTAACTGTGGCTGTAACGATGCATATGCATATTTGCATAGGTCGATATGAATATACCAAGGAGGTGGAATATTACATGCACATATATATACGCTGAGTATCAGTTACGCGATGTGTCTGTTTGCGAAAAGCACAGCGAGCGAGAAGGCGATTTCTACCGAAGCAAGACCAGGGAGTGGTATATAGCTCTATATATTTATATAGGTGTGCGTGTGTGTGTGTGTATGGATAGCTATGTAAGCGAGCTATATATAGTATATATAACTGATACAACAGCAGTAGCGCACCGAACCATTGCGCAGCCAACCCCAAACCCAGGCAAGAGAGCTACGGCACGGGGTTCCTCGGCTCTACTGCTCCATCCCGTAATCCAGCAGCAGCCCCCGGCAACCCCGAGCGACCCCGGAAGCGCGATTTGAAATTCCTTGTGGCTCGCGTTTCTTCCCTTCTTCATTCGCTTTCTCGAGTGTCTTTCCATTTTATTTCCCCTCGTCACTGCGGAGATCGTTCCTTCTCCGTTTATCACCCGACTGTTTTTTCTCGACGAAATTTTTTCTCTGCCTTTCAACCCCGACTAATTAAACATCGATGATAGCTCCGCCAGAAGGAACCTGCCGCAACTTTTTGTTTTAAGTCTCGATGGGTTCTCATCGAATGATTTTCCATCCGACTCGTATTCACTCGGAAACGCATTACATACGTTTTTATTTTTTAACGAAAGCTTTTTGTATTATTTAAATACATTTGGTTTCTTTTTTAATATTATTATGGTACGACTTTTCTTTTAATTAACAAGCGGGAATTAACGACGAAAGTGTCAAACCGGTATTTCCTTGTGCCATTTTTTCGTCGGTGTTTTTCTTTAAATTTTGTTGTCTGGCAAACGTAATGTCGCGGTTTTTCGTAATTCATTACATCTTCAAAAACATGTTAAATAATTTTTTTAATTCGTCTCGCGGAGAGTAGGTAAGGTACACTCGCCTAATTTCGTCCCCCATCGTTTTTTCCGATACCTATCTTAAATATTTTTTGTTTTACAACGTTTCAACAAAAAGGGGACGATATTTGGCGACTCTGCCTTATGTATATTGAAATATATTTTATTCCTCGAAATATATTTATTACTTGAAATATGAGAGAAAGTTGTTAACGCGCGGCCATAAGGGTGAGCAAGGCTCCTCTTCCTCCCAACCCTTTCCTGGGACAATGTGCTCTCGCTGCTCTGGGATACCTGCGATGACTTTTTAATCAAATGAATAAATAAAATCCTTGCGTTAATCAAAACATTATCTCAACCTATTTTTATTTCGTGGTAAATTATCTTAATTCGAAGTTTTACGAGGTGCATCCACAAAATCATTGACACTAAATTTGTTTGCGCGATAATATCATTTTTTAAAAATCGTTTTTAAAAATAATTATCTCGGAGATCAGTTTAAGATAATTCGCATTATTTCACATTCGAATATTTCATACAAAGTCCAAATGAGCCGATTTATTGCGGAAACCTAAGGATAATTGAATACGTTGAAATAAAGCGAAAAATGCACTGTTGGGTAGAGCAGGGTCAGTGTTTTTTGCCGTCGATGAACGAGGCTAGTTAATTTTCTTTTTTTTTTCATTACGATATCTCGCGTTCGCCCCGATTACCAAACACGCTCGACTGCGAGATTTCCGGTTCGTCGAAACCGAGCCGGCATAGCGGGTGTTGGGAGGGTGAGGGTTGTATACGCGGGAATATTTCCTCCGCCTGCACACCCCAACCGTATACCATGTCATGTTTCGCGTACGTGGCGTGCGTTATATCGAGCTTTATCAGTCGCGACGTAAAAAAAGGAAGGGAGAACACGTACGAGCACAAGCCTCTCGTTAATCAATACGCGCCTCGACGAGCTTTTTTCTCCTTCTTTCTTCTTTTTTTATCTTTAGAAATAGTTTATTGGGAATCTTTCAAATAGGCAGCTAACGAACAGCAGAACTGCCGTATAAACCTCGAGAATCCGATTGATCGACGCAGGCCAAATCTCTACTATTCCTCTCTCCCTCTTTCTGTTTTCCGCCTTTTCTTGGGCTTGAATTATTGCAAATCGTCGGTTGATACGCATACTCGATTATAAAATCTCATACATGTTGAACTTTGTTATTCATCGATGCGAAACTGTTTCAGATATTATACATTTATTAATGAAACGTCCTTGAGGTACCGTGGAGTACTGTTTTTCTGTTGGATTTTTCGTTAGTTTCCAACGATTCTGAAGTATCTAATTAAATGAAAATATTTGACATAATTATCGTACTGGTAGCTTGAAAAATATCGAAATTAATCAGAATAAGGTCAAAGAGGATTCATGCCGCATATTCCAATGATTTTCATTTTTGTTCTCGAAATCAATACCACATAGGTAGTACCGAGAGATCGACATCGTTGAAAGGAAACAATTTCCTTTTTTACCGATGATTTTGATCCGAAATAGTGAAATTTTTCAGGTTTCTTTTCGTCTTTTGTTTTTCGTAAATAACGACAGTTTCGATTTTTTTCGACCGGTTTGAATTGCATCAAATTCGTTGTTTGGACGGGATATGCTCCTAGTGAAAAATTCAAATATTACGTGAATTTCTTACGCTTATTTTAATTTTGATTTTTTTAAAATTGTTACCAACTAGCAAATTTTCAACGTGTCGACCACATTGTGTGGAAACTTCTGGTATCGTTATTTTATTTCAATGACAAAAATTAAATTAATTAAACGTTTATTTTTATTTTGTTTACTCGATACCATTTTTGACAAATTTGAAGAACGAACAAATCATATTTTTTAAGTTTAAAGCGATTTCAATATAGCGATGAGCTTGTGTGCAAATTCCCTTTCTTCCAGAATTCGTTCTCGGCGATACGCGACTGATCAATTGCGCGTACGTAAGCACGTTGATTCCATTCAAGTGTCTTCGAGGAGAGCTAATCGACCACGCCTAGCTCGTCGCTCGATTCACCGAACAGTAGAAGCATTGAGTGGGATGCTGCCAGTCTGGGCACACCGTAATCAGCGATAGCGTATTACCACTATATCCGTCATTTCGAGAGATGTGGGCCATTTTTTCTTTCCAAGAGACGGTTTTTAGACAACCGAAGTCAACTTAATTCCAATCCAAATGGACGGCTAATTGAATTTTCAAAACGAACTACCGCTGCCAGTCGGTACTTTTTCGTTGGCAAATTTTCCGTTCGAGCGTGCATTTATTCAGATTTTTACCAAATTTGTAAAACCATAAAACTTTCGTGGAAAAGATTTTTATGTAAATATATTTTTCTTTAAACTAATTATTTTGGATTATTTCGTTGAAAATTCAAGATCGATCAAATTCAAATACTTAGGTATTATATTAAAAAATCGACGGAAAGCAAATCGGTATAGGGAAAATATAGAGATCCGTGCGTGTATATAATCGAATGAAAGCTGTTCGTCGCTGAAGTGATAAGGAGATTTTCGAGGTAACTGGTTTGTGAAAACACGCTTCGTTATACGATTATGTCCGAGCTTTCGGTTGATCCGATTGTCCTGTGCTATATTTTTGCACTTTTGCGTATATATATATATATATTCGGTCGCTCCAAATCGGAGGTAAATAGATACTCGTCGATTCGCCAGGAAACTACGGACACTGCGGTATTAAAACTATGTTTTAATGCGTCACTTTGGCATCGGCACAGCGGCAGCATGATTCCACAAACCGGTATCTTGTTTCCGTCCACCGCAATGGCATAACAACGTCAGACACGTGTACCGCTCGACAGGTCCGATATGCCTCGCTATGATAGGTACGCGATGTATAGCCGGAAGAAAAAGCCACGAGTGTACATTCGACGATTAGAAATACGAATACAATTAGAAACGTGTGATTTTCTTATTTTTTCGAAAAATTTTCGTAAAATCTCGTATAATTAAAAAATTGTTCTAATTTCTTATCACAGCGTATTCTTCTATTGGCAAAAAATTAAATATAGTTTAGGTTTAAATATAGTTTAAAGTTATTTGAATGATTATTGTAAAAAGTGAAAAACTGTAATTTTTTCACATGTTTATTAATCTAAATTCGAATAATTATTGCTTCATCCACTCGTTTCATATCGACTGTTTAGATTAATTGAAAGCGACAGCTAAACCATTTTTGATCGTAGTTTTTGAGTTTTCGGGGAAACGACTATTGGCGAAGTTTATCGGTATTGTTAGGAAGAACGCCGATACCGGATTTTGAGAGACATTTTCTCTTCCATGCTAGTCAAACGTAGACATTTTACAATTTATCTTTCAACATAATTCTTTATTCTGTTAATCGATTAAATTACGATTGTTACAATAATCGATGCTAAATAAAACGGCTAGAGGACGAGCATGTTCGGTATTGATTTTCGCAAAAATCGATCGATTCAGTTTTCGAAAATTTTACGATATATGTAATGGAAATATTCTACATACATGTAGGTGAGGTTCTTCGATTTCCAATAGATATGCAAACGTGCAATTTTCTAAAAAAAAGCATCAAATTTTGCATCACGAGCTGCGAGTCGTCTATAAACAAACTTTCAATCTACTTTAATTCAATAGAATCTCGAACGTCTCCACAAGATTTCCTCAATGACACCGGTATCTCAAGGGGATTTAAAAACTTTCGGCAAATGGGATTCAATACGTTTTCGCGTAAAGTGAGAACAAGTTTCCTTTCGTTCCCCCGTTCGCTTCGGTTCTTTGCGTGGCATGCGTGCATCTATAGTTGCCCCGTCGTCGCCAGAGTCTGGCCTCCGATTTAATCGAGTTGGCCAAGTTTTCTTGGCTAAGGGACGTTAAACGACTCCTCGAGAATATTTACTTGCTGCCAAGCAGTGTAAGAGCGCGAGACCTACGGAGAATCATGCCGTCACGTTTGTACGTTTATCCATTGACTCGATTTTTCGAATCTTTCATCGACTATTTCTGCCTAAACCATAAATCTATGATTTCTTTATTTCCCGCGAAAATACGATAATTATAGAGAAAAATAAACTTTCATATATTCTATCATCGTGTGTGAATAAAAGACCACAGCTAATGATGCTTGGGCTGACAGCTTTTTAAAATGTGTCTAATTAGTTTGATGAAATTGGTTTTTATTAAAATATTACAGTATTTAGACCTTCTCGGAATATTGTATAGGTATTTAAATAAAATGATATTTGGTTGCACGAACGTTTCTCCAATGTGATGTTCGATTGAATAAATCTTAACTTATAACAAAAATAAATGATATTTTTTCAATGAGCAACAAAAACAAACAATTTTTAAACGAATTCTTACACGTTACACATTGGGACCGATACGTCACGAGCTTCGCGGTTTCTTATGAGCATACAAATTTCCAACGAGCCTTTTCATCCCTCTTGTATAATTCGAGTCATCCCTCGGACGAATTCCATTCGTGCAGCGAAGATTGATCGAAGGCACTTTTATACTTTTTTTTTGCCAATATTACATTCGCGTCAAGGGGCGATTCTTCTTTTCCATACTCCTTCGTAAAGCTTCCACTCTCTCGAATATGGCACACACCCCGTACAGGTACGACGACGTGTCACCGATGGTTTCCGGTCTTCCCATTTACACATTCTATCAGGACGCTTGATCCTTCTCGTTTAAGTTGGCATTTCCGTCGGTAAGTTACCGACCAATGGCCGTTGGTAGCTTTCACAAATATTAATTACGGAGAACTGAATTCAATCGTTTCGATAAAAAAATTAATTAAAAATCAGCGATCGTTCGAAACATTAGCCTTAATTATCTTTAATTAACTAATTATCTTAATTCCGTACGATTTGCCATTTTTGTTTTAGTAGGGCTCGACGCGATCCTTCGGAAGTGATTCGCGTTGTCTCCTTCGAGTCGTTCGAGGGTTAATGTAATGAGATCGTACGAGAGGAGCGGCGGTGGTAGAAAAACGAGAGGAAACATAAGAATCCCACAGATATTTTCCGGAGTGGCCAACAACCATCGTCGTTTGGCATTTATTATTGACAATCCCACGAAATAACGGCGGGCGTTCGACGTCGTGACAAGGCCGCGTGGCGACGACGCCAAATCGATAAGTTCCTCGCTTCTGCTCCTTTCCATGTGTTTGCCTATCTGTTTTCGCGGTCCCACATAGTTTTCCTCGAGCATAGACTGGATTTTCATTTCGCTTGCATCACGCCCCTCGTCGCTAGCCAACAATGTGGACGAAACAGGAAACGAGACTCTCCCCTATCGAGCGTTCAATTGGACCTGAGTTATATGCAGCCCGGCTGGAAAAGTGCTTCGGTAAAGGTTCAGGATTTTAGGGCGAGGAAAATATCGAGATTCCCAAGTTCACAGGTGGCTACGGTTTCGCTGAATCAACGACGAAAACGAAATGATTGGTACGAGGAAAATTCGGAATAATTCTTTTATCCGAAAAGGATTTTATTTATAAATGTTATTTAAATAATTGAAATGCGTTTATTAACGGGAAGATTAATAAACCGCACCGAAAAAAGAAATAAATACGTTTAACTAAATCCGATTAATAAAGAAAACATTACATATCTTATCGATAGTTTCTTTGTCTCAACTAAATATCTTCCTAGCCGACTATTTCATATCTGAATATTTAATCACGATAAAATTATCGTTGACTTATAAAAAAAAAACGTTTCGCGTTGACGAACCCTAAAAAATCGTCTTATCTCGACATAATTTGCGAATGCACAAAACTCTAAATTAATTCAACCGATCGCGTCCTTGTTCACGCATGAAGAAACTTTAGAGCTATTCGTAAGCCTGCGGTATAAGGGCAGATCTGGAGTTTCGATCGTTATCGCGGGGCATGGTCAGGTGGCCTTAAGAATAGCGCTATGGTTCGAGAAAACTTTGGTACGTTCGCAAATTACAGTCACAGATTCAAAATCAATTCGCTCAATTTGTTAATTGATCAATTTACTTAATTAATTGAATCCAATCTCTGGCGATATCGATAAGAGAAGTACGATCCAGAAACTTGGAATATCTCAAAAGAAAATGCTCCGTCTTTACAATGAAAAGCGAACGTGCCAATTCCTCAAAAATCTCGGTTTCTCCGTTCGGTCGAGGCTGCAGAGAGATAGAAAAGCGGGGATGCGAAAGGAAGAGAAGAGTGGTAAAAAACTTATCGTTGCTTATACCTATACGAGCGTGGCCAAGTGGAGTGAAATCCGTAAGAAGTAGTCTCAGGGTCTTTGCCGGTGGTATCGAGATTTCAAGTTGAGGTGAGGGGTTTCGAAGGGCTCTAATTGTAAGCCGCTTTTCTCACCACCCTCGTCCTCCCCTCGCCATTTCCTCGTACTCTCCTCGCTCGTCATAGTTGACTCATTGTTGGTCCCGATCGAGACTTTTCCTCTCTCATTCTTTCCGTCTCCACTCGTCAATGTCCTCTTCGTTTCATCGTCGTCGTCGTCGTCGTCGTCGTCGTCCTACGGATTTTGTGCGTCCGCGCATCATTCACGAGACATCTCTTTGTCTCTTTGACCGCCCTATGCGTCGTCATGACGACATTTTTCCGCAACGTCCGCGGCCTGATTCGTGACGTCACGCCAAGCGTCGACGTTCTCGTCACCGCGCCGCGCCACTCGGGTTCTCCTTTTTCCACCTCTTCGTCCTCCCCCTCGCCCTTCGTCCGCCAACTCTCTCTCTCTCTCTCCCACGGCTCACCCCCTTCGCCGCAATTCACTTCTGGTTGTGGCCAGCATAACAGACCTGCGACCGGGGAGAACCTGCTCCCCTCCCCTCTCCTCCCCTCTCTTCCCCACCGCGGCGCCCTCCGACACCTTGCCCCTCCTTCTCAGCCGCTCCACTTTAAGCGACATACCCGGTAGAGGCAGCACAGTAGGTTACACAACTTTGGCCATCATCACGCCAGCCCGCAGGATTGCGGCGGCGGGAGGGGGCTGCCCGCCGGTGGCGCCGCTGACGTTCCCTTTCCTCCTTCCCCTATCCCCGTCGCAATCCCACAGCGCCGACCACCGCCAACCTCTTTCCGCGAGTTTCTCACTTCCAAGATGGCCCCCGTTATATCGCGATTAATGCAGGTTAGAAAGTAACTCTTTATTTTTACTTTTTCTTCGCTACACTTTATTTCACCAACGTTTCCCGACTGTAACGCAACTCCTCTGCTTCTCTCGTCGTATCTTCTGTTTGTCGGGGTCGAGGGGACGTGCGAAATGGACCGACGACTCCGACGAGGTTTCGCACATTTCACCCAGCGACTTTTCGCCTTATTTTCGTCTTTTGTTTCTTGGAAAATGTCTGATTCCGTAGATTTTTCGTTTTTGTGTTTCTTTTTTGCTGTGCTCTATAAATAATGCGTTTCTTTGCCCTCGCGGCACGCCATAGCACGCCATAGCATCCTTATAGCATCGACGTCTTACGTCCCCAACGGATCGCGTCGATTATGGCCGTGGTTAGTCGACATTCGCAATCGCGAAACCAATCCTTGGGGTGTCTTTCTTTACTGACCTTCCTACCGTTTGGAAATCGTCTTCTACGTTGCGTATTAACGACGCCTGTTTTCCGAAGTTTCGTCGAGCTCGGTAATATCTCGAGTGTTATTAAACTAACGCGCTGTTAGTACCTGCCATTTATTTTAAAAGTTAGGCCTTTCACGAATTTTGGATCGAAAGACAAGGGGCTTGATTCTTTTCCAAGACATTCCAGTTTCAGAGTCAAATGAGATGTACCGGCATGAAAAAATTTGCGAATAAAATGATAACGAGGAAAAACAAAACTACCGTCGTAAAATAATAAACATATTTTTTATAAACGAAACTTCGTTCTTAATCGTTTTTCATTGTTGGCAAAAAATATATTCATATTTCTCGTAGTACTTCATTAAGTACTACGAGGGAATTTTTTTTTGTCAAAATCGAATACATATATATTTGTATCTTTTTCTATATATATCATGTATAAGGTACTTATTAATAATAAAAACCTTTTTTCGTATTTATCTTTTTCCTTAAAGCACTCGGTAAAATAATTAATAATCGCTAGGTGTCGGTAGGATAATTATTTACAGTAGCTCCTGAGTATAAAAATGTGTTTTCAGATCTGTTTCAAGACGGATAACTAAAAACGCGAAAATTGAAGACTCGACGAAAAATAGATCCCATCGTTTGTCCATCCTAAAGCTAGGCTTAACATTTGTTAAATTGACAACAGTTTTTTACAAACAAATTTGACGAAAATCGATGACTACAATTATTTATTATTTATGAAAATTATAATTTCTTATTGAAATTTGAAAATATCATAGTAATATTGTTTAAAACTTTTTTTCGGTATTTTTTTTATGAAAACGGCGTTTAAAAACAAATATTTTGAAAGAAAGAAACTGGAATTTGGCCGATCATTCGCGGAGCTATGAGCATTTCAAAAAAATCATTTTTCAAAAACCGTCATTTTGCAAAAATTCATATCTCGTGAATGGTTTGATAAAAAAAAAATGAAAAAGATTCGCAGATGCAAAAGCAAAATGGTGTCCGATTTGGCGTGGAATGGCCCATATATATATTCTATTAATAAAAAAAAATTCAATTGTGAAAACAAATATAATCAAAATACAATCATCGGACAATTCTTTATAAGCGAACGAAGGTTCTTCATTAGTAGCGAAAAACAAAATTTCTAAAACATATATCACATTATTTTATAACGTAATTTTCATTGTCAGCATGCGATCCTTGGGGATTCTTGATTTTACCTTCATAGATCGTCATTTTCCTGTTCGGAATTTCTTGAGATCTTCGTGTTCTCAATTGCGCGTCAACAAAGGGACGCTTGAAGGTCGCAAATACTCGAGAACGGAGTAGGCCACACAACTCCGGGTCACTGCTTGTTCTTGTTCTTCGACCGGATATGAAAATCGTACTATCCGAAGCTCTTCACAACCCGCGCCACCCTCCTAGCTTACCGACCCAGCGCTACTTCGCCCGCTCTCTCTCTCTCTCTCTCTCTCTCTCTCTCTCTCTCACTCTCTCATACACACACCCACACACGCTATCCCCTTCTTTAACCGTCGACGTTATACGAATGTGCTGCGTTTATGCTGCGCTAAGACGATCGATTGCCCCGATGCTCGACTTGAATGTAGACCTCTTGTCACCCTTCTTTTTCAGACTGGGGTTGCCGGTGCTGGCGTCCGAGTTCCGACGTGTATAGAAACCACATGCTCCTTTCCCCTCTACACGCGATAGACGGCCATCCCGAAATGCGATACATTTCGTTAACAATAAGACAGTACAACACTGTGACGCTCAGAAAAATAAGCTTTTTTTTTTAGGAATGTTTTTAATGCCCTGATTGTTTTTTTGCTCTATTAAAGATATATTATGCCATATATATTAAAGTAGATTCGAATAAATTTTTATTGAAAATAAAACATTAGTTAAAGTACAATAAATTTTTGTCGAAACGTCGTTGTTCGAACGAATAATAGTTGGATAGTTAGAAGTTTTTTACGAAATTTGTTGTAATTGCAATAGCTATCGTTGACTGTAGCCGTTCTTGATTTTGTTTATACTTCGAAATGTATACACATTCCGAAATAAAAAGTATTATTTTCATTCAAAACATAGTCATTAAAAAAAAGGCTGCCGTTAACGATATCAACATACCTAGTAATTCAGCTCAAAAAAACATTCAGTGAGTTAAAAAAATTCATGAAAAAAGCTCCTTTTTCTGACCGTCACAGTGTTGCCCGGACCAAGAACCAAGGATCAACATAGCAATCCGAGAAAAAACCAGTTTTTCGACACATTAATCAAAGATAATTCGGAATTACTGTTAACAAAATATTATTGATACTGATCACAAAAATATGACTTTTTTTTTTACTAAAACCGTGCGTTTAACAATCAGATTGAACTTTGAATTATGGCCTAATGGGTAAAGCGGTTTTTATACCTACTTTTTGTTTTGTTTGAAATGTACATTTTTCATGTCGAACGAACATCGAACGTATTGACATTGAATTTTTACTATCAAAGTATAACGTTTGACGATAAGGCATCTGCCAAAAATCGATAAAAATTTTGTAATGCAATTTTTTTTTCTCGAACGATGTTTGCTATTTTTAAACTCGCTTAAACCTTAAACTACTTCAAGTGGGCAAATATTTGAAAATTGAGGTACGCAAATCGTTCTCTAATTTCCCTACGTTCGCGAAAGTTAGTGTACGATAAATCCAATACGAAAAATTTGCCTATCGCAATATTTACTTCGTAGGTGTTTCGGCACGACACAATTTTGAAGTTTCTTTCAATCAACTCGATGCCACTGTTCGAGAATAAAAGAAAACAAAGGAATTAATATTAGGAATGCCCATCATTACTATATTCCAATCGAATTTGAAATCAAGTTTGAATTTCTTCGTGAATTAGTGACAACAGAGGCTTAACCCCAAATACTAATACCGTTGTATGGCTGCTTGCTTAAAAGTAAATCCACGCTACGATACATCATGGCAAATACTTTTTATCTACATGTACCCTTGGGTTTATTTTTTTTCCCACGCGGAGAAGAAATTATTAAATATTATCAATACTTTATGCCGTTTATTAAGTAATAGTCAAAAACATTATTTCGTGCCCTTACGAGTTTTATACATCTCTCCCATGCTTTATAAGTTTCCTCCGTTATTAAGGGGTTAGGTGGGTTTGGAAATTTCAGAAAATCAATTTTTATTTTATTATTTTATCTTATAGTACAATATGTTTAGAATATTCTCTCAAATCTTTAAATCAATCGGAATGAAACTCCGAATAGAAGATAGAACCTTTAGAAATTCCTCGCGTAGGAAAAACCGGCCGGGCGCAACGCGACTTTAATCGCGTTTTTCTCGAAATACTATTTTTCAAGTCGGTGGACACGGTTTCTCACAAACTAATGCATCGATGTTATTGACATTTTGCACACTTCTTCGAAATAGCATTCACTAGTGATTGAACGAAGGATTTTTCTTTTTTTTTGTTACAACTCATTTTACAACACTATACGTAGTGTAAATTGTACTAAAAAATGTATTATTTGGCACACGACTATGCTCAGAACGCAAATTGCAATTTTTAAAATATCCTTCGTTCAATCCCTAACTATACTTATTTCCTAACCGAAAATATTTCGTTTTAAAATTTCTGATAAAGTCCCACTGGCTGAAATTCCAACCGTTTTTCATGAAAATGTTTAAAAATACTGTTGAAATGTTAGTCTTCGATGTACTTAACATTTTGAATAAAATAATTAATATATAATGTGAAAAAAAATCGAGAAAATATGCTTTTTTTTGGCTTCGAAACCTTCATAACGCCTTAAGTAAAATAGATGATTTATTTAAGTAACTATTTTATTCGATGACAATTTGTTTATTTGAGTAAATTAAGTGATTAAACAAACTTTATTTGATTACGGTTTTTTTTCTATCTTTATTCTATCGAATAAAGTAAATAATTTATTTAAAAAGCTTATTTATTCGATTAAGTAAGTGGGAGTTTTAATTGTATACCCTTTTTCGGGTTTTACAATGTTATGCCATTTTACACTGCTACTACCATACCATTTCCCTTTCTTTCCTCTACTCTGAACTTCGACTTCCTTTATGCTGTCTCGGCTGTGCAGCCGCTTTGCATTCTCCCTAATCTCCCTGTATCGCATTTGCTACGGACGGAGGGAAACTGCAGAAAACCTCCGCCGATACAGGTCGGTATCTACCTAGTCTCCCCCATTGTCAATGCGAGTAAACTCAAGCACGTCCACCAGAGTCGCCTAGGGCCGGCATTTCGTCATCTGTGATACGATGGGCCGCCCGGTGCCCGACCAAGGCGTCACCATCCGCGCGATGAGAACCGCCTTACGGGAGCACCAAAGCCGAGCACCGACCCCCCACTCATCACAGCGAGGTCTTTTTTGGACGTTTGTTTTGGTGGAATCCGAACCGCCATTGGTGTCGGCTGTGGGAATCGAACCCGGGTCCGCTGCGTGCGAACCCAGGGCCTTATCCACTGAGCCGCTGCGCTTCTTTTTTTTTTATTTATTCGATTAAATTTGTTTATTTTATAAAATAAATTGATACTTTGACTTCCTCCGTGAAGAGGAATCGATGAACTCGTCTCGCAACATCTTTATCATTCATGAGAAGCTTTCTGTAAATCCCTCTTGGTTTACCTCAACGAGAATAAAATTAATGGCGAAAAAAACGTCCGTCGTAATTGTAACAATTCCGTCATTGAAATGCAACTTTTAGTTGTTGTAGAGGCACGAGGGTGGTTTGTATGGTGTCGCTGTATGCGTGCTCTTAATTGTATATCTATCTCTGGGAATGTAAAGTCGGAGGGTCGTGTTTTGGTATGGATCGGTATGTTTGATATAGATGTCCCCTGTTTTTTGCTTCCTCCTCCCCATCCCGCTCTCTTTCATCCTCAACACTGAACTGTCGCCGGAACGACCCAGATTGTACAGTCAAACGAAGTAGACTGGTACGACCCCCCCTCCCTCCCACGCGCTTCGTTCGATTCACCCTGCCTGAGGGGAAAAAAGAACGTTAGGGTCGACCCAGCTGTTCTTAAGTCTGTCTCAGCCTCGTGGAAATGTCTTTCCAATTTCCGCGACAGCGAACAAAATAACAACAGGGCATTCTCTCTCTTCGAGGAAGAAAATTCTTTTGGAAATTGTGGGGTGTTTTTGAATTATTCATAGACACGTGTTTTTGTTTTCTATATGTATGCAGATTTATATGTATATATATATATATATATAACCGGTTTCATATTTAGAACCACAAAATATTGTCATACATTGTTACGATTAAACAAAAAACAAACAAAATTGCTGAAGTCATTCTCTAGGACTTTGGGCCTCAGTACCGCAAGTATATTTACGCTCTACGAGCGTATCGTAGACAAAGGGAGAGAGAGAGAGGGAGCGAAGAAAGAAGGATAGACAGAGCCGAAGAACAAGCAAGAGAACTCTTTGCGGGTACACGAGCACCGAGTATTGATTTTTTTTTCAAGCACGAACGAGTGTGTGGTTCTCTTGGTGAAATTTTTCGAGACGCTCGTCGTACACACGTGCTGACTGCTCTGCTCTTGGGTACTTGTTAAGAGCAGGGTAGGGTTTAACAATTTTGTTTTTCGATTTTTTTAAATTTTAACTGAAAGTATAATATCTCAAGAATATTGTGTCTAAATTTCAAGTCGATCGGAGCAAAACTGACGACGTTATGAGTATTTTTATATCTGCCTGAATTTGTGAATGGCAAAAAGCTGCAGCTGATAATGCATTGGATTCGTTCAGACACACGTACAGTGCTCTTCCCAAGGACGTTTTGGATGCCATCAAGCCCATCTATGAAGATCTGAGCAAAGATGCCCTCCTAGAGCGATGTGTCGGAGGCTTTACGCAGAACAACAATGAGAGTTTGAACCAACTTATTTGGAATATCTCACCAAAGCACGTGGGTGGAACCTCTGTCATCGTTCAGATTGCAGCTTATGTGGCAGCCTGTGTCTTCAATGAAGGTTCTTTTGCTATGCTAACCTTCATGCAAGAAATGGGAATCAGTAGTGGACCAAACGCTCATGAGTGGGCGCGATCATCTGACTCTATGCGTATAGGCCGAGCAGGTCAGGAAGTCGAAAAACAGACGAAAGAAGGCAGGATTCGTCGTCGACAAGAGCAAAAAGATGCTTTAGACATCCTGGATGGCAGCAACATCCTTTATGGACCTGGCATCGGTGATTCAGTGTGAGGTAAGCCGATAAAACTCACTTACGAACGTTTCATCTCAAATTTTTTAGTGTTCCAAACTGTAAAGCGTTTTTCCCATAACTCACATTTTCAAAGTCGGTGCCCATCATAACTTCAAAACTACTGCACCGATCCTTTTGAAATTTTGCACACTATTTCTGTACATAATTTACGAGGTAACGCTGGAGAGATTTTTTAAAAATTTGTTTATATTTTTCATTTAATAACAATAAATTAACCGATTTTTTCGCTCAGAATCGCGTTGTTCCCTTTAAAGTGTTCCCAAAAATTGAAAAATTTAAATTTCGAAAAACTTCCCCCAGCGTTACCTGGGGAAAGTCCTTATCTAACGATATAACTTTGATTTTTTTATTTCAGATGATCCAGCACGGAGTTATGATGGGCACCGCAATTCAACTTTTTTCCGAGACGCTTGACAAAAATTGCTGCCATTGCTGTATTTTTTAATATTTCTTCGTGAAAATTGGACACAATATTCTTCGAATGTCACACTTTAATGTACCATTAGTTTAAATGGATAGATTTTAACCGTTACGTAAAAAAAAAAAAATCATAAAAATGTGCCTTTTTCACACGAATTAACCCTACCCTGCCCTTAAGAAATGTAGCGTTTTGAACGCGGATACTCGGACTCGGAGTGAAAAAGAGGTGTCTTAGACCCGGAATATTTTGGCGTCGTATAACTCGGAGGGCTCGTGTCTCTTTATATACGTTCTGTTCTCTTTTCTTCAGTCGTTTTTCAAATTCTCGATACAAGAATGGTTTGTGCGTGATCGGAGAATATATGAACATATATCGATGGTACAGGAATTTCTTCGTACAATTATACACGACGCATTCTGTGTAAAGACGGGCACTTCTTTTTCCAAACGTACAAAATTTAGTTTTATAACTTGCCAGTTTCCCAGCACCGCTCGGTCTCTTGTCTTGGCGAAACTTTCGCACAAGACAAGCTTTGTTTATTCATTTATTTTGAAAGTATATTTTATCTCTTTAATTCGAAGGGTTAAGTCGCAATAAAACAAATGGTGTCTCAATCTCTCTCTCTCTCTCTCTCTCTCTCTCTCTCTTATTTATATGATACCGGTAGTCTGCACATTATGTAACATCAGAACCCTGCATGACGCAAATACTCTCTTTTGCTCTGACAGTTGCAGAGGACTTTTCCATCTATCTTGCGCCAATAAATTTTCGAACCTAACTAGTGAATTGACGGCGAATTCTCAAAGCTACATGTGTCCTACCTGCGTTCACACAATGTCTACCGTGCACTTACCAGCAAAATCACCTGCCCCATCGGCGTCAAACGTGTCTGCCCGTGCTTCCTTGGAGGCTCTCATACGACAGATTGAATTGCTAGACGCAAAAATAGACGTGAAAATAGAAACAAAAAATGGAAAATGTAACAGAGTGCATTAACAATAACTTTCAAGATTCCGGAAAAAAAACCAAACGAATTATCCGAAGCGCATCAAGTTTTTTCCAATCGTCTCTGTAATTTAGAGCAGGCTGCGAGCGCCTCCGCAAAAGAAAATCGAGAACTGAAGAGGGCTTTTTCCGATCGTATCAACAAATTGGAAGATGCAATTTCCACATCGTCCTCTGATGTACTTGAGCTCAAAAATAATGTCGAGTCCCTACGCACTGCTAACAACTCGAGCGAGCTCGTCGTGTCATCTACCGCATTCGCGTCGTCATCTATCGAACTAGTCGTGAGTGGAATTCTCTCTGAGAATTCAGAAAGAACTTTCTGACATTTCTCAGAAAGTTCATCGTACTCTGCATTCTCTTAAATTTCATTGTAACTCCTTGCCGACTGATTTACGCATCAAGATTGTCACTGCCCTCATTAAATCACATTTAAACTATTGCTGCTTAGTCTACAACGGTATCTCGGACGAGCTTAATATCAAGGTTACAACTCTTCAAAATAGCGCGATTTGTTTAATGTTTGACCTTCGCCGCGACGATCATGTATCGCCGTTCCGTCGTCAGCTAGGTTGGCTGACGATTCGACCCAGGCGAAAATACTTGCTCGGCATCCTTCTGTATAAGATTTTTAACAACCAAGCCCCCATCTATTTATCGCAGCTACTTTCTCGACCAGACCCTCGACTTCGACGTACGGCTAGGCACGCCCACTCGCTAAGCTCGCTCGCTATTCCGCAACACCGCACCGAAGCGTACGCCAAGTCCTTTCGTATATCAGGGTCTCGGTTCTGGAACGCACTTCTAGTCTTTTTGACATCGGCAACGTCACTGGCAGTATTCAAACCTGCGTTACGTTCCTTCCTGCTCGACATTGATCTTAGTTGTACCTGAGCCGTCCAGCAAATCGCTGTATATTCATATTTATGCTTATATTCCTATTACATCATTATATGTTAAGCAAATTGTTATGGGAATGTTAAATCGTGTCACCAAAGAGATCGCTTTATGTTACTTTATGTTATTTCATCGCTCAATGAGTATTGCACTTGCTATTCGTCTCCAGTCAGTCTTAATACGCTTACACAACCAAAGAACTACTGTACCTCACTATATTGTATATTTTATTGGCTAAGTATTACGCTTTTGTATTTTAGTATCTTTGCCCTACAGAAATTGTTAGGCATAATAAATGCATGAATCGATCAATCAAGCTCTCCCCCCCCCCCCTCCCTCTCCGTCTCTCTAAGGTATGTCAGGGAGAAAAATAAAATGTAATTGAAAAAATGATGCACGAAAGGTTATCGAAAAGAATAAAGAAGTTTTAGTACCGCTAGAAATTGTCTCGTGTGAAATTTTGTAAATTTTCAAACCCCGTTATTTCGAAGGGACGTTATTGTGTCTAGCTGTCCATTTATCTTCGCGAGGAAAGGTCGATGGGGAAAAATCATGAGATGTATCAGGGAGGAAAACAAGAGGAAATTAAAAAGTGGATGGATGAAAACGTTTCGAAAAATTCGCAACAAGTCACTCACGGGATATCGTAAACGAGTATATAATGAGAAATGTCTGAGAAGTTTTAGAAAAAAAGGGTTTGACTCGACGGTGAAAGCCTCGTATCTACGCAAAACGTTGTATAAATATTGATATACATATGCTTGATACGTATCCAAGGCAACGAGTACAGTGGTGCCTATGAAACCCGAAGGCAACGAGAGCACGAAAAAATATCAAACCGAAACCAAATAGGGATTATGTATATACTTATGCACCCTAAACAAACCAGAGGGAACGAACGAATGGTACCGACTCAGATTTCAAAGATCAAACCATTTTTGCATTGCCCTATTCCATTAATTCAAGCACACGCGGTGTTATTTTTTTTTTCTCGAATCGAGTAAATACTCGATTCGGATAAAAATTTATTCATAAGCAGCAGCTTGGGACGACGATATTTTCTTCTTGGGATAAGCATAATTTAAGCTTGTGACGAGCACGTTTTGCGTCTGGACTAAGCATTTTTTCATATTGGTAGAATTTTGTTCAAACACATGATTTGTTTCAAACGAATGATTTTTTACTTTTTCGATTAACGAAAATTAATCGGAATCGATTAATTAACAAAAATTAACAAATTTAAGACCAAAACGAGTTTCTAAAAATTGGACGATTTAGCAATTTTCATACAAATACGAATATAATAAATAGCACGTTTGTTTAATTAACTCATCATCATCGTCAAAATGAATAAGAATTATTTTATAATTTGTCTGAATTCGTCGAAGCAACGATCTTTGTATTCCGATCATCTTGCAATAAATTTGCGTTTTCCGATTACGCGAATATTGATCGTTCGCAATCTGTAACTAAAATGATATGTACACAAAAAATGTCACATACGTACGGTAAAAAAGGCTTTGCAAAAATTTAATAAATTTTCCAAATTACTATTCAACACTTACATTCAAAAGTGATATTATATAGCAACCGCTGTAGATTTCGCGACCAATTTCTAATTTCGCCCCCTCTCTCGTTCATGGGTTCGCGTGGTGCTTGCAATTTGGCGTATACAACGACGTGGTATAGTATAGGTACACAGAGACATCCGTCGTACTGACATACATCAGGGAGGGCGCCCCGGTGCACGCAATGCGGCACGTGAACGTCGTTTCGCAAGAATGGGCTGCGAAGCGAGAACGAGATTGTCACGCAAACGGATTAGAGAATTATTAAAACGAGAAAATACGAAAGAATGCCGGCGGTAGAAAAAGTATGGAAAAAACTAAACAAAAAGCTCAAAAATCTAACGTCTCTCGAAACACGAAGCGAGAATTCGTCCGATGGTAAAAAAAAAATTCAATGAATTGTAAAATCAAACTGCGTGTAGTTTGCGACTTTAAAATCTCAATGTAATGTACATTAATTCTGAGGCTTTTCTGGCAATGCGTCTCTTCAGTCTGACAGTAGCGATGCCGTATTATTACTATATAGGTACAGGAGATGACGCTCGTCCGTGGTGGCGCCGGCGCGTACTACTTGCCGGAACATATTAAATATGCACTACTGGCGTACCTAACGTAATATGTTTATCACTGGTTCTCTACTCTCTCGGTCTTATCGTTAGCGTCGTTTCAATCACGGCCAACCTCCTACCCCCTCTTTACTGTTTCCTCGCCTCTTAACTATATATACCTATACTATGCATACACGTATATGTATAAATATATGTATGTCTAATGTATTCGTCTAATATAAACACGCGTTTATCCTTAAAACGAACATTCGCTCCGGGCAAGACAGTTTCAGTTAATACGGAAGCTCATAAAAAACTTGTTCAAGAGGCCAGGATTATACGTTTCGCTCGTTCGATATGTAATCCGAAGATAAGACTAGACGATAATTAATTATGTGGGTGAACAAATATAATCTTATTTGAAAATCGCAATTGCTACTTTTTTTTAATGCTTAGTATTTTATGCGACAATAATAATATATCTTCGAAGAAGATGCAGTTTGCTTCAACGAGTTATAATTTGTAGGATTCTCGAAAACTATATTTTTTCGATATAGATATAGATTCGTGATGCTTGTCGTATTCAAACGTAGCAAAGGTTACGGTTAAGGTTAAAATACAGTACTATAATCAATACCTATATTAATAAGAAATATTACCGAGAGCGATGAATGCGAGGTCAGCGTTCGGCTCTGATGATAAACGAAGCTAAGCAACATTTCATACTTTCGAACGTATTAAATTTTGGAAAGGGCCGATTATCCCGAACGAAGGTGAAAGTTCAAGTTCAAGTAGAAAACGACGAGGTCAAAGACATAAGGTTAAACGATGGAAATAATGTATAAAAACATATTTAAAAACAATAATAATCGTGTGCCATTTTCGAAAGAAAAAAAAACGAAAGGAAAAAAATGGATGATTTTACAAATTGGCGTGTTTGGGGCGAGCGAATTCAGGCAGCTGGGGATTGGGCGTAGTCGCGCAACTCCGATGTCCTAGAGTCTCGACTGAAACACCAAAACTGTATCTATACTTCTCCCATTGATAGCCGATATCCGGCGTCAGGAAATCTCTCGGGGGTGCCGAAGCCCGAAACACCGGAGATCCATGCGAGAATCGTCATCCTCCTCTCCCTTCTTTCGTGCTTGTCTCGACGGAACGAGACTTTATCTATACATTTTCCATAGATACATTTGCATAACTCGCCATACAAGTTGCGATAATACGGTACTGAATTTTCCAGAGGTAAGATCGGATCATTTTTATTTATTTTTTTTGCGTTCTTTTAACGAAGCCTACGTTATTTTTACATTAAAATTCTCAAATCGATGTTAATCTTATATATAAAAATAGAAGAATGTTTGTTTGTTTGTGTGTGTTTTTTGTCACGACTGAGTTCTTATACCATTCATCCGATTGCGATGAAAATTTCGTGAGTTGTAGCCCGCACCTCCACGAAGGTTTCTGCATTAGTAGAATAACTTTATTTACAAAAATAAACGCGTACGGGGCAAAACAAAATTAACATTTATGTATATAGTATATAGAGAGAGAGAGAAAGATTAATCTGACAGCTGCCAAAGTATGCCACCAAAATGACAAGCGAAATAAAACACAATCATTTGTTTTAACGACTCGATCGACTCGGTATTATATTGCTACGAGTATATATATTCAAAACAAATGAGTGTCTTTTTTTTCACTTTTCGTTTTGGTGAAATAATTCATTTCACAGCGAGTTTCAAATTAATCGCATACGGGACAGAACAAAATTAACATTTATGTATACTGTCATCAAAAAGTAAGGTGAATTTGTTTATAAAATGTAAATTCTTTATTTATTCTTCTAAATCAATTTCATCCCCTTCAAAGTAATCCCCGTCCGATAAAACGCACTTTTGCCAACGCTTTTTCCAGTCCTCGAACTAGTCGGAATAGTCTTTTTTCGGTAGAGCCTTCAAGACCTTCTTCGATTCGGTTTTTATCTCCTCAATCGTGTCAAAACGGCGTCCCCGCATTGGCCTTTTGAGTTTGCTGAATAGTCAGAAGTCGCACGGAGCCAAATCAGGCGAATACCGTGGTTGCGGAACGATATGAGTCGAGTTTTTGGCAAAAAAGTCGCGAAGAACCAATGCAGTACGACATGGTGCATTATCGTGATGAAGGAACCAAGGGTCGTTCGCCCATAATTCCGGCCGTTTCAGACGAATAGCTTCACGCAAACGACGCATAACGCTCAAATAATATTCTTTGTTGACAGTTTGGTCCGGTAGAGGGAATTCATAGTGCACCACACCACGATAATCAAAGAAAAACGTTTAAACGTTTTCACGACGATAATCAAAGAAAAACGTTATAAACGTTTTTTTGTGCCATAGTTTGATCACCGAAGGCCTTCCGGGACATTTTCAACGTGTCTTCACAAGAATATTCGTTCCGCAAACAAAATTTGATGCAAGTTCTTTGCTCAACAAAATCACCCATTGTAAAAATCGAAAAATTCACTTTTGGTTGTTTACAAAAACACGTGTAACTCGGAAATAATTAAACCTTTTGACAAACAGACGCCTGGCAAATGTTATAGACAGTCCTACCAACCTAGGAAAACAAAATTACCTGCCTTCCTAATGCCCGGGAGTTTTAAATGACAATTTCACCTTACTTTTTGATCAGTATAGACAATATAGAGATTAATTTGACAGCTGTCAAATGAAGTATGCCACCAAAATGAAAAGCGAAATAAAAGACACTTATTTGTCTTAAATATACATATATTTCAGCGCCATATTTTTTCAAGTTTTTGTTTTATTGAAATGATATAACGATGCCAACTTATGACTAAGAAATAGAGCTATCAGTCATATAAAAATCGATTTTTAAAGGCTACCGTTGAGAAATTATGGCATTGTAGATACAAAGCGGTTCAACTCTCCCGGACTCCCATAAAATTATTCGGCTAATGCAAAAACCTTCGCGGGCATGCGATATGTTATAGAAACTCAGTTCCTACACCATTCTCATTTCAATTATACTATACTTTTCTCATTTCAATTACTTTGGAAACAATACGATCAAAAAAATATTGTACTAGCTATCGCATCATCTGGAATCGCAGCAACTCTTTTGGATAGTTCCAGAGCGGCGCATTCAGCACTAAAATTGCCGTTGAATATGCGAATCACTGAGACACCAAGTTGCAATATAAGAACAAATTCAGGAATGGGAAAAGTACTCAAATCATGTAAACTCATTGTATGGGACGAATGTACTCTGGGGCCCAAAAAAGCATTGGAAGCGCTTCATCGTACACGAAAAGATTCAAGAGGAAATGAGCTGATCTTCGACGGAGCACTAATTTTATTGTCTGGTGATTCTAAAATCACTTTGTCATCAGTTTGTCTAAAACAAACTTTATCAGTTCAACATGTGCTGATGAAATTAATACATGTCTGAAATCATTACTTGCGCTCTCTTTTGTATTAAATTAAAGTATTGCAAAAAATTGAAAAAATTTTAAATAAAAAGTTCATTTTGTGACAATTAATTTTCATATGAAAAAATTATACATGACCCGATACAAACAAAGATGAAATTCCATTCGTGAAAATGTCCACGTATCGTTAAAATATGAGGCTGAAGTAAGCCGATGATCTTTCAAAGGGCAGTTCAGCAGCGCATATTAGCTCCAAAAATGGTTGGATTTGGAAAAACGCATAGCTCCGTATTCGCTATAATGAAATTCTATCGGGGTATTTTTTCGGTGTCCATGGTGAATGTTCAATTTACAGAGGATTTTTATGACATTTTTTTTATTAAAATAACCAGAAAAATTATCGAAAAAAAATAAAGAAATTTTGGGCTTAAAAACAATCATTTGGGCTATATGTTTTTTCTCACAGCGTTAAATGAATAGATGGAGATGAATGAATAAACCTTAGCATACAATGGCTTTGAGATGGAATGTCGCAGATAAACAAATCAAAATTGTATGGATTAGTGTTAAAATTGTCTCGATGGGGTATTTTTATTTATTTTTTTTATCATGAAATCATTTTTCAAACATTTTAAAAATTCATACTCAAAAAATAAAAAATAAAAGTGTTTAACATAGCATATCTCAAAAGGAAAATATCGCAGGCGAAAAATTTCAAAACATATGGTTTCGATTTCAATTTTTCTCAACGGGATTTTTTTTTTTTCTTTATTATGAAAGTTCATTTTTTACATTTTGATTATATATGTTCCAAAAATCGACGAATTTACATGTTTGATTCTGCATATCTAAGGGATGATGTATCACAGGTGAAAAATTCCACAGCTTATAGTTTCAACTTGACATTTTTTCAATGATATAATTTTGTTTCCCTGTAAAATATCCAGTTGAAAAAAATTGAGATTTTTAAAAATATGTCTGGAGCAGTTGGTCCATTTTTAAGTTCAGTAATTTTGTTTGCACAATTTATTATGGCTTTCACTGCTTTTGTGTCATTAAATTTACTTTTTTCCCATTTTTAAGAATTTTTACAAGATACGATAGTTAAATGTGTTAGGGGTTTTCTTTCATGTGTTGGATAGCCAAATAATCTGGTATAGAAAATCCCCGATCGTTTCGCATGCTCGGGTCGAACTGACGAGAATTTCTCTCATCAACCGCCTATTAAGATTATCACTTCGATAATAATGCATGTAAACATACTTTAGCGGATAGAAGGAGAATACGAGTGTCTGTGTACAAGCACCAGGGACAATTAAACGGTACACTGTTCCAATGAAATTGAAATTAAAATAAAATGTAAACTTGAAAATATTTTTGGTATCGATTCGATTTTCATCGATACTGATCTTAAATGACCTTGAACGACTCTGACCCCCAATGTTTTTTGAAGTTTTTTCAACAGATAAATTCCAAAATATATACTCAAAATATAAAAAATTAACTTTCATAATAAAGAAAAAAAAATCCCGTTGAGAAAAATTGAAATCTAAACCATACGTTTTGAAATTTTTCGCGTGCGATATTTCCCTCTTGAGAATTGCTATGTTAAACACGTTGTTTTTTAATTTTTTGAGTATAAATTTTAAAAATGTTAGAACAATGATTTCATGATGAAAAAAAATACCCCATCGAGACAATTTTATCACCAATCCATACACTTTTGATTTTTTTTATCTGCGACATTCCATCTCAAAGTCATTGTATGCTAACGGTTTATTCATTCATTTCCATCTATTCATTTAACGCTGTGAGAAGAAAAATATATATACCCCGAATGATTGTTTTTAAGCCCGAAATATCTGTATTCTTTTTGTTCGATAATTTGTCTGGTATATGTGCGATGTTAATCTTATTTTAATAAAAAAAATCCATCAAAATCCCCTGTAAATTCAAAATTTACCCTTGACACCGAAAAAAATACCCCGATAGAATTTCATTATAATGAATACGGAGGTATGCGTTTTTTTCACATCCAACCATTTTTGGACCCAATATGCGCTGCTGAAATGCCCTTTGAAAGATCATCGGCTAACTTCAGCCTCATGTTAAAATCGGCTTTAATTGCAGACGAAAAAAAGCCCGTGCTTGCATACTATTTATGTTTAACGGTATAATATTTCGGTCGATTACGGTTATTCAAATTGTATTTGTTAAAATATCTTTGGAAAAAAGTCTATCCATGAAAAATGTTGAGTGAATGGATGTTCGGTTTTTTTCTAGTACCGTACACGTGAAACCCGTGGCGAGTTTTATATAAAGCAAGAAAAGCAGCGAGTATGTTTCACGAAACAAGGAAGCGTCCTATGTTCATGTTCTATTTTTTGTTTTTATTCGTATCCTCGCCGCTATCGTTGCACCGGCAGATAGGGTGGGAAAGGGAGGAAGGGTTCGGAGGGGGGATACGAGTACGAATAAGCTAACGTCGGCATTTGACAATTCTTCAACATTCGTATGAAACTTTATACAATTTTGATGCGAACGAGAAATATACGCGATCTCTCTTACACAATTATAAAACCAAATTAAACAGTGCTCAACAATGTTTAACAATACATCGTCTTCAAAAATTGCTATATTTTATTTATCTCAAAAAAGCAAAACAAAAAATTACAAAACAATTTATACATACTTAAAACGTTCTCTGATTCGTCGTTGTAAATTTGTTCGCAACTTTGGTGCAAGTGTAATCAAGATCCGGGCGACCGACGGTTCCCGAGATAAGACAAATCACATTTCCCAAGTATTCAAGCGAAACCACGCAACAACCACTTCGTCTTCAGGCTTGTTTTAATCATATTTATGTTATTCAGTTTGATAAAAGTTAAGAAAAAAAATTAAAATTAAAAAAACACACACATACATTTATATATACGACGTAATCGACGGGAGATCGGCTATCAGACTGCCGACCCCTTTTTGATTTTGACAAAAAAAAATTCTCTCATAGTGTTTAATGAAAAGCGCAAGTCATGAAATTTTTAGATTTTTTTCGCCATTTTTTTATGAGTTATGAATTTTTGAAAACGCCGAAAAAAAAAATTCAAATGCAAATAACTCCAGAACAAGACATTTTTAGTAATGTTATAAGTGCGTCAAATTATGCGTCCTGAACTGCTTTTTGAGAAAAGAATAACGAACAAATTATTTATAGATTTTTGGTTCATTTTTTTACGAATTCCTCTTGCGATTTCTAAAAAATCTAGACTAGTTCCATCGCGGAATCTCGATATTTACTATTTTTTTCAATATTTTGAAAATTATGGGAAAATCGAAATTTCAACGAAAGTCAATCAATATAGTAAGAGATTGATATAGAAACCTTTTATTCTTGATAATAATAATTTTATTCGTGTTTTTATTCAATTTTTAGTTCAAGATTTTGAATGATTCAAATTTTTCTGAAGATGAAAAAAATGTTACGAAATTTTCTTTATTCATACTTCATTCGTTATATCATACTCGATCATGCCTATCCACCTTCTTCTATTTGCTTTATCATGAATGCATGACTGAACCTGTGCGTCTGAAAATTGACGTATTTGAAAACGTGACTTGCCAGCGGCAGCCGCTTCGCTACTTTGGGCAGCACCTACTGGGCGCCCGCACTTATTTGCCAGTTCGAATGGGCATTGAAACCCAACAATTTACCAAATATCATGGTCAAGTTTTCACCTCAAGACTATTACGAAGCTGCCAAAGTACGTCTGGAATCACGATTCAAGCCAACCAAAAGGGTACCAGGAACGCAACAGATACATTGCATAATCCCCGGGAATAATGAAGATCTCAATGTAATCGAAATTTCATCTTCAGACAATTTTGAATCTTTCAAAATCTTAATACCATAAATTCGCGTATAAAATTTTAACGCGATCGGATGCCCAGTGTCAGAGAAAATGCGAATCGCGTTTTCGAAGCGCTCGTCGTCTGTTGCACTGACTCTTAAAGTAATACGTTCAAAAAACGGTCTGTGACAGAAAGTTTTGATTTTTGGAACTAATATAATTTAGGATATCCAACACAACTTGGTAAAATTTCAACTCCATTGACAACCCGTTTTAGAGATATTCGCAATTGAAAATGGAATTTTTAACACACTCTGCATAGGGCACGGGATGTAATTTAGAATATATCGATTAATAATTACAAAACGCTCAGACAGAAAACGACAAAAAATTGCGAAATTATAAACGAGCACTTGAGGATGATTTTGGAAAAAAAATTACCACTGTTTACCACATACTTACCAAGTTATAAATTTTCGAAGTATTAAATAAACGGTGAAACATGACCGGCCGAACGAGTTGCCGCGGCAGACTAGGCAACGTTGCAAATGGTGCGCGTTTGGCGGAACGAAGGATATATATACGTATATATGCATAGAAAAATGTCAGTGAGAAATATCCTTTTGTTGAGCAACAAATTAGTCGAAAATCCAAAGGAAATATAATTTTATTTTATTGTATGTAAGTATCGACCTTTCAAAGTCATTCAACAAAATTACTCATAAATATAACTGTATAAAATTATTTAAACATAACGCTTCGATAGTATCTAAAATAAATTCTCTTTAGTAGGAACGTGGTGCGATAGAATCTAATAACTTAGAGGTTCATAAATATGACATTTGAAAGTTATCAAGACGTACAAATGTTACAATATATTAAAAAAAGCTTTTCTGTGGGAACTCAGTGCGATTAAACCTTTTATCTTCCAGGTTCATATCTTCAGTACTACTTATTACTTTTTAGAAAATCAGCCATTTGTTGTAATATTCTCTTACTTTTTGTGACTCGTTGCTTCTTATCCACTTTCTCCGACAACAAATCCTCAACAACTTTGTCACCGTTCGCAGTGTATGTCTCTTTCAATTTTTGGAAAGTTATTCCAGCTACTGCAATATTTGTTAGCATACCGTCTGACACAATGTTCAGTAAAGCAGTTAATGAACGCGCGATAATGCGCGCTTTTTCAGACTTTGCGTAGTTAGAATATCCTTCAGAAAAACATTTTGCATTAGCAACAATATTTTCTATCGGGATAATCGCCGAAGCAAGCTTTGCTAAAATTTCTACATCGTATGATGCGGTATGAAAGTTTTCCCCCGTATAAAGATGCAAAAAATCATCGGACAATTTTTGCAATTTAAACATTCCTGTCCCTTTCCGGTCTGGAAATAACTTCCGTAAAACGGTCAATGTATCAGAAAAACCACGAATGACATCTTGGAAAACTTTAACCATACTCATCTTTTGAATCGCGGCAAGGAAATGAGTGGAATCAAATCGTGCATTATGTGCAACAAGCGAACACTTTTTTGGTAAGAGTCGCAAAAATGTTTTGAATGCTGCTAAGGCATCTTCGAGTGGAAGAGAAATACCTTTTTCCCCGTGCCGGTATAATTCTTCCGAGATATTTTTCAGCCACGTTATATCTGACGCCGTTTCGTCGATTACCTGAGTTCGTTTTACATACACTTGGAAACTGAAATTTTCGCTCTTTGCCGCGATTTCGATGATATCTGCTGTTCTCCCAAAACCTGTTGTTTCTAAATAACAAAAACTATAACGCAAGTTTCAGACGATATTTGTACATTGTGGAAAACTTCATTTTGCAATGCAACTGGTTTTCAGAGATTTTCCCTCAGTTTACGAAGAGCATTTCTCCGCCCCTTAGTAGAAGGAAGCTTCGCTACTTGCGCCTTTCTGTTGTCAGTAATTTCTGCAGATAAGCCTAACTTGTTTTTCACGTTTAAGATATGGCTATCACCCTCATTTTTATTCAAGACAGCACAGGCCATACGATAATCGCACGACTCACTGAGACTGTAGCAGTAACTTTTCGGAGCTTTACGAGCCATTATCCCATTTAGGCTTTCATTGGATTGGCTAGAAGCATCGATGCAAAATTTTGACGCGTTGTTCGCGTATTTTTCGATCAATTTTGGTAGAGCCCGCGATCTTCAAGCAGTATGGTGTGAGTTTTAGTGTTATTGATTGATTTTTGATTGCACCAATCACCGCAGTTCTCATGTTGCCCGAATATGTGATCCGGGATGATACGCAGAGCGGTTGCAAGCTTCTTACTCTTACCTTTGTTTTGTGCGATCGCGTAAGAGCACTTTTCGATGTGAGGAATTACTTCTTTCTTCGTAAATTCTTTTAATTGTCCCTGCAGTTTATAAGTCATTATATATATATGTCATTAACAAAACCTTTTCGTAGATGATTTTGGTCAGCTAATTTTAATATTTTTGTTCTCATTGCCACGACGAATGGCTGCAATGGTTGAGCTATCTTCATCCCCAATAACGACACGAACATTGGCTTGAACCGCTCGTAAATATTATTGTTGTTAATTAATTCGGCGCCCACGCTCGCTTCCATCGCTTTAGCGCCAGCTGAAAAATTCTTTCGGCAGTCATGGATCCCATCTCGACCGGTATCGCCTGTTTGCACTTTCGGTTTCGAGTGGCACTTTCCCAGTTAGAAATCCTATGATAGCATCATAGCCGTGTAAACTGTCGTAGCTACGCCCGTTACCACGCTTGCTCCATCCCATATCGTACGACACAATTAAGTTTACGATACTGCCTAGCGTCGCACCGTACGTATTGGAGTCATTCGTCGAGAGAAGCGTATTGGCATGCGGGAAAATCTCTTCGACGATATCTTGAGGACTGTCAGGAGAAGTAAGATTAATATGAAAGATTGCAATACATTTATTTAGTTTCCATTGAACCCCCAATAAACGATTTACAATCCTAATTCTAAATATTAATCTCAACTTTATTTCGAAATATAATTTTTATTCTTGTAGCTTTTTTTATTCTTCTCAACTATTGATTGTGGAGTAAATCTACATCTAATGCCAGCAGAGATCAAGTCCGTTTAATTCTTTGCTTCTTCGCTGTCATTAGAGTGTAGAAGTTATGGAAAATATGTGAAAAGGACTGGATTGATGTCAGATATAGATCTGGAGAAAATGTTTTTATTTCAATGTATGCTGTAATCCATTTCTTTGTATTGAGCACGTATCAAGCGTTGATTTTTTCATTTTCTTTAATACTTGGTGGCACGGTTTACGTTCGGCTCTCAATACATCATTGTACGGCACTAATTGAAAAAAAAACTTGAAATAAAAAATTGGCGAAATTTAGTATTTGAAATTAATCTACATTCAATATCATTTAACGTCACAAAATCTGAGGAGCATTGTGAAAAAGTATGTCCACAATGTTTCGCAGTCTAAGTATATAATGTAATGAGTGCGATAAACTGTAGATCTGCTTATTTACAATACGACACAGTTTCTGCGATACAAGTGATTAGTACTAAATTGATTGTGAATGACAATCAACTGCAGATGCCAATTTGTTTTTCCATTTTCATTCCCAAATATTTGAATTCATATCTTACAGCTCTTGGCACAATTCGTTGATTTTCTCTATGTTCAATCACCGTTCTTCTTTTGCTGCATGCAAACAACTTTCTTTCGCAACTTCTTCGACTGCTGGGCCAATCTCTCTTTCGTACTTTTTGAACAGTTTAGCAGGTATTGTTGGAATATCCAAACATACAAGAATTTTGTTGAGGGTTATGCATCCGGTGCCAATGTACAGCATTCCTATGATAAAGTCACACCATTTTTAGTTATTTCAAACGAATATAGGAAAACTTAAGTATTACATGCAATTATTTTTCTTGAGTACAAAATGTAAATACTCATGCCTAGAACGCCGTTCGTTGTTCTATCTGACAATGAGTGAGATTTTGCACCATTTTTGTTTATGCGATTTTCTCCTGTGGGTACGACTGTGTACTTCGTGCATTTATCGCAAAGAACTCTGAAAAAAGATGTCAATCCATACCGACTTTCCGTCTCGATGTTTTTCAGAGACAAAATTGTTTTGCATTGGCTGCAAATTAAATTTTTTGCCAGTTCACTCACTTCCATAATACGTCTTCCAATCGACACGTCATTTTTTCAGCTTGTCCCATTTTCTGTTTTTTCCCCTTCGATAAACTGTAATCGTTTTTGTAATTGTTTTTTCTTATAAACTGCCCTTTATAACGCTCGCGATCTTTATTCATTTTGTAAAATTGTTTGGTTTGAATCGACTTAGGAGACGCGCTGTCAACGATGGTACTACGTACTATTCGTAAGGTTAGGAATAGCATCAGCTGGCGAGTAGCGTTGCCACGTTCACGAAGTCTATGGTTCATGCATATGTGCGATGTATAGGCAATCTTTCAAAATTTCGTGAGGGCATTGGACAAGTGCTGCTAACAGTTTTTGACTGTAGCTAAGAAGAGTGCAGTCTGTCGACTGCTAATAATGTATCTCAATTTAATTACCATGTTATGTTTTGACTTTTGAATGTTACATTTTTCGTTTTTAGAAATATCGCTCATACGAAAATCTGAAATTATGTTCATTTTTTAACGTGACTGTCCCGACGGTACTACCTTAAGGATTTATGTAAAATATATCAACTCGTCTAACTTTCCATAAATTAAAAATATATGATGGAGTTAACCCCGCTGCATCGATTGAAAACAAGAAAAAGGCACTTGGCCGATGATTTGAAAGAAATATTTCAGAATTAAAGCCTCATTTAACTCCGTGTTATTTGTATCGGAAGTTGGCAAAATCAAACTAAAATGATAAAAAAAAGTATATGTATCGTAGTCAATGCACGACCAAAAAAAGAATTTTCAGAAACTTCATACATTTTTAATTATTACACGAAAAAAAACCACTGTTTCCGATGTCGTTGTGGAGATATTCGTGATTATCGAAATGATCAGCTGACGTAGATGATGTAGCTGACTGTCATAGCTGACTATAGCCTTGTTGCCACATTGCCTCGGGACAGAAATAAAATTATTTGATTGGCTCAACTTGTACTCGGCCACAAATATCAAATTGCATATCAATTTTATGAAAAATTGTAAATTATTATACAAAATGACATAATTTCTTCATTAAAAATTATAAAATGCAAACAGAAATGAATCCGCATTAACATTTCGACATAAAAATTAACCTTAAAAAATAAATAGATGTACTGCGGATTTGATCTTACATAATACATCCTTAAGTACTATGAGGGAAAAAATGTTGGTCAAAATCGAAGAGGGGTCGGCAGTCTGATGGCCGATCTCCCGTGGAATACCTCATATGTATGTGTTTTTTAATATATATATATATATATATATATATATATATATATATATATATATATATATTTAAAAAATGCTTAATTAGATATCACTAATGGTATGTCGTGTTATGGCGTCGTGTGTCGTCGCAACTCGTAGGATAATAAAATCCATCTGAGAATAACAACCCAGTCACAAGCATGAGTGGTGGCATTAACATAGCGAAACAAGCATTTTCCTTGGGGATTGTGCCTCGTTGAGAATACATGAATATCGTTAACGGAATTCCTGGTAATGCCCTCGAGTAGAAAAGGGAAGATACGGGCAACGGCGAAACGCGCGGACAGGCTCACTTATCTCTCTTTCTCTCTGTCTCTCTCTCTCTCTCTCTCTCTCACTCCCACTATTCCCTCGAGACACTTGCCAACTTTTTCAACAACTTTCCTCGATTCTTCCTCTAGACTGTGCAACATTCTTTGAGTTCCGTCTCGATTTGTTGGGCTAATTTGTTGTTCGATAATCCGTTCAAAACTCTTCTCTTTTTTTGTCACATTTCAAAAATATTCGATAGTTTATGTTAAGCCCAGAATATTGGCTCGTCCAGTGAAAAATAAATAATTTAAGCAAAACCTTTCTTTTAGTTGAAGGAACAAAAATTAATTTTTTTTTAGGTTTTTGAGAAACTAAACGACTCGGTGAGGCTTAACTTTAATTATATGGCGTTAATATTACTACCCTAAAAATATATATACGTCAACTTTTTAATCGATTTATTTACAATATATTAATGAAATATACATATTTTCTTTAACAAATTGATATCGAGTTATTTAATAATCAAATAATATAAAAAGCCGAGTATAATCTCGAAAAATTCACCATGAACGGTCGGATATGAAAAATTTGAAATACAAAATTTAAAGATACGACCTGGTATTTAATGATGTAGGGACAGCTGAACGAGTAATTTTATGATAAACTCTCCCACGTGTAGAGCATGATCGATTGTTATATGTAGGTACCTACTAGGCAGACTTGCCCTTTGCTCGATCAAGAGCAAGCTTATCGACTTCTAAGAGTCAAGACAGAGTTCTTTTTTTTGTCGCGTTATAATTTCATTAAATCTTGAATCAAACGACTTGTAATAGAAAGACACTAGACCGATGATCGAGCGCCCGAACGATAATTGATTGAAACATTATAATAATAAATCGACGACGATAATTGACCCGAATTATTTTGAATGTCATGAATGTAAAAATTAGACCGTGTTTTTGTTAGTTAAAGAATGCTTGAAAATTAGAATTTCTTATGATCTGTTTAAAAAAAATGCCAATTAACAATAATTTCATTATATCTCGTTAATATCGTTTAATTTACATTTCTGTTGCAGGTAATAAGAGATAGAAAGCGATCGACACGAAGAGAGCGGACTATGATAATACCAACAGCAGATTGAGTACACTCGCCGCTTCATGTATACGTGAGTAGTTTGCAGTTTCCATTTGATGGCGAGCGAATTTATACAAATGATAATATGTCCCACTACGATAATTCGTCGCAATTGTTATTATTTGTTGGAAATAAAATAAAGCGGATCGCATAACCTCTGTCGTTAATGAACTGGCAGGTCGGACATGAAAAATCTTGGTTCACGTTGGACTGGTCCCAACATACCACTACGCACTGCCGCAGCGCGTTCGTTACTGGTCGTCGCGATTATTTCACCAAAGAGACTTTACGGAAGGCCCAAGCATAACATCAAGAGTTACTACAGCAAGAGCGACGAGAGGTGTTCCACCGACAACAATAACAATAATAATAATAATAATAATAATAATATTGTAATAATAAATAATAATAACAGCAGTAACGAGAAGCATAAGGAAAAGAAGCAGGCCGTGAAAGCGAGAAGCAGGAGGAGTATCAGTATAAACAGCAAAAACAACAGCGAGAGCGACAACAGCATAAACAACAATTACAGAAAAAACGTGGTGCAACAGCTGCATTTATCCGTCCGATCCTACAAAACTTCTCTGTACGTTACAACTACGAAAGCCACCGCCACGGCAACCGTCATCAAGAAGCATTTTACCAAAAAATTACGAAAGCATCAACCGCATAAGAAGATTATTAATATCGTCGAATCTATACCTCTTTGCTTAGCGCTTCGACAACTACGTCATCAGCAATTGAACCGTTCGTCACCTAAAACACCTAGCCGTCATTTCAGGAAGTGTTAGCACCTACCGTAAGGTACAGTTTTTATAATCTTTCGATCGCGCTTTTTATACTTTTTTCTTTAAAAATACCCGAAATTAGGACTTGACTCGTTGACGGCCTGGTTTTCGTTTTGCATATTCAAGTTGCTCGATCGGCAATGACATTTTTTATTGTTTTCTTTTTTTTATAGAATTGAATACATATTTGTGAAAACGGAAATGTTTCTCCAAGATTTGTCGTAAACCGGGCTGTAGTAGGTACTCTTTTAAATACCCTTGAAAATCATCACCTTTTTCACATTTCCTCTTTTTGCGATTCGTTGTCCATATTAACAGCCTCGGCAGAAAGAGAAATTTGTTTTATCATAGGAGGAGAGTGATATTGATATATTTTTTTTTTCATCAGAATTATAACCTTTTCGCCTCGTTATTTTTTCGTTGGCCGTAAAAGGGTTAGAAGATTTTATTACTCGTTACGAATAATTAAAAAAATATTTCATTACGGATATAGAAGTTTTTTTATTTTGTTTTTCAAGATGATAGCAATGATTTAATTACCGTGACTTTTTGTTTCAATTTCGTTTCAGGAAGGTGCCTTTGACGTGTGCAGCCTAGACAATGTCCGAAGATTCTGACTCCATATCAGAAGAACGAAGCTTGTTCCGTCCGTTCACGCGGGAATCCCTGGCTGCGATCGAGGCTCGCATTGCCGAAGAGCTCGCTAAACAAAAAGAGCTCGAAGCTAAGAGGGCGCAAGGCGAGGTAAGATTTTCCAGTCCGACCTTTATCTCTTCGTCATGAAAATCTACAATTCAATTTACCACATCCATTATTCTTATCGTTCGATCCGACCAATCGTTTTCAAGACACATTGTTATTTCTCGAGGCTTTGCTAGATCTTGAGGAGCTTCTTCAGGAATTACAAAGAGGGCAAAATATATTCTCACAGAACCGGAGAATTTGACAAATATTTATGTCTTCCACAAATTTCAACTTACTTTCGCCTCGGATTGTTTGTATATATTCATTCTACACAATATTATTTCCCATGTTCATAATTACCCTGTGAAATTTATGAAACATCGGAGATTAATAAGAAAAAAGAAACTTTGAGATAATTAAGAAAATATTTGTGAAGCACAAATTCATAACAAATGTCTGAAATATTTCATGGTATTTCTAAAAAAAAACAAAGCGTTCGTCCATTTGTTGACCAAACTTTTGTTTATTTAAGTCAATCTCGATATTACATTTTCTTAACAACTTATTATCATATCGTGAATTATTAAAAATTTGATCCAATGAACCTTTTGGTTGAAACTGTCCACGTAAAGCATCCTTAATCACTATACGTCAAGTTTAACGAACGACTATGAGAATTTTTCGATCGCTCTTCTATTCCCGATGAACCTTCTTGGATCGTGACAACATTGTGCCAAAGCACGAGGCAAAGACTTGTGGCAAAGTCGTCTCATGACGATATTACTAATCGGTATTATATAATTCGCTGGGGTTTAGCTAATAGAGCCACCTCTAGCTTCTTGTATATATATATATATATATATATATATATATATATACATACGTGCACGTACGTATATACGTGTACAATGTTAAAAGTCTCGTGGGAGATAACGCGAGGTCACTGCAGCAGCATGACCTATAAGCAGTTTATATAGAGTCGTGGTGCTGTGTGTCGTAGTCGCCGTCGTCGCCGTCGAGCTCGCTACAGGTTGCGCCGATAGCCCACTTTCATCAACTTGATTTATTGATCCGCCAACATTTTCCAGGTGAACTCCCAATGTTCTGGAAAAACGAACATACAGGCAAAAACAAATTTTCAAAATAAGCCAATTTCCAGATGCAACGAATCTAAATTATACCCCGTTATTAGAATTTAGTCGTGAGAACAGTAAAACATGCGATACTCGATATGATCGAGTATCGTACGAGAATATTTGCGACGAAAAGAAAAGTGAAACGATCACGATGTGAATAATAAAAATTCGATATCCCTCTGTTTTGTACACGCAAATTTAAATTTCTATCGCAGACGTAACTTTGTTATCGCCGGTGTGTATAAGAGCGTGTACAGTCGATGGATAATTGCTTCGCGAGCCTATACATATTTAAGTAGCATTATTAAGTAGCTGAAGATAATTCGCTAAAAAAATGTTTTCTTTTTTCATTTTCGTTAAAAAAATGTGTTCTTTTTTTTCTTTATTTTGTCTGTCTAGTTGAACACAGCTCTGTTTCAACTGTCTTTTGCTTCTTATTATTTTGCGCATACGATTAAATTCGTAGATGAAAAATTTCAAATAACAAAAAAAGGCTGATTATTGAAATTTCGAGGTGAAAAGCATGACTGAATTCCATCATTTGTTACGACATCGCGTCGTTTGGAGACCATTGGATATGTGGCCTGTACCTGATGATTGAGAAAGAAAAACAAAGTATTTTTTTTCGTCGTGTGTCGATAACGAGCCTGTGATTTACTATTAGTACTACTGCTAGTTACTTCGCTGAAGAAATAAATTATGTTCGTTCGATAGAACGTACGATCGGGAAATTGTTTAACAAATTATCGATTAGTTTTTTGTTTGGTATTTCTATACAGATCGATTTTTGCGTTTCTCTGTTATTCGAAGCTTTTAGTTTTTACTTTTACGAAAAAAAGAGGGAATGAAATGATCCATTTTTTTTTACAAACTACAAAAATTAGAATGTGACCATCGACCGGAAATTGTTGAAATATATAAATTTGCACCGTGATAAAAACTAAAAGTTTTCCTGCCTTTTTAAAAATTATTTTCGAATATACGAGATTTACAATAACCTGTTCCGATAAAATATAAGATAACGAGAGACGGTCGACGTGACAAATATTTTGTCTTTTGTCAATCTTTCGTTTAAACTTTCGAGACCGAGTCGATCGATCGAGCGAAATGGATTTTTTCAGTCTTACCATATCACTATCGTTACAACTGTCGTTATTTCGGCTGAAAAATCTCCATAGAACTGCGCGGTTTAAAAAAGAAAGTGCGTTATCGTATTATCATTGATTCGCTGCCGTCCCAGTGTTGAGTGTCTCGCTTGACTATTATTACTGTTATCATCATTAATATTATAGCATAGCCCAGTAGCCTTGAGGTAATGTGAAGCCCAATCGGTCGGTAGCAAAGACTGTATTTCATTTTTTTCAAAGATCTATCAAGATTTTATGTATACAGGAAAACAGCTCGTTCAAACCGTATCTCTATCGAATCAGCGTTCTATCCGGTTTTTATTTTGTTAACCCTTAAATCCATCATAATAGAGAAATACATCGTTTGCCATTTAAATCTACAGATTAAAAACGTACCAGCACAGTCACTATTATTTTGTATTTTTCTGTTACTAGCAATTTTCGAAAATGTTCGAAAATAATTGCGTTTGCGATAGTTGATTTTTTGTCTAATTATGACATTTTGAAAGTTTAGCGTGGCTCGTCGATACTTCGATTTTCACGCGAAATGAAAAAGCATTCGTTCGATATCTCAATGCAACGTTAACTAAAAGAAAAAAGGCTTACACTTTTAGTTACCGACCGAGCTGATTCCTCTCGCATTTATGGACGTTTCACATCGCTTTAAAGGGAACACAGAAAAAAGAACATACATTCACTGTGTATATTAGTAATACGTGAAGGGATATATATTCATAATCTATGTATATATCCGCGAGCTCTATGTAATGCAGTGTGATATTTATGCTGTGCCTGATATTTCGATCTTATATACGTGACCCTGTATACCTCTCGTACTACTGTACTACTTGTACTAACATGTTACTTTGTTACCGATCGCGTTTTTAAACCTTTCCCCAGACTCATAAATTCTCATTATCTATTCAGAGCTGCGTCGAGAGTTGTGGCTATTTCTGATATAATTTTTCTTTCGTTCCACAAAGTTTCCAAACCTCTCAATCATCTTCACCTCTATTCATTTCTCTCCCTCGGTCTCTCCGATATCTCGTAATCCGTTGTAGACCTTATATAGAAAATCTGCTCCGTCCCCCTTCTCAAGTAATTATATATATATATATATACAGCATCGTTTCAGAACTTGTATTATTATTACGATTTTTGTACTTTTTTTTTACCAAGAACCGATTGATATCGATTTTTCGTTCCTTCGCTATCATTCTCTCTCTCTCTCTCTCTCTCTCTCTCTCTCTCTCTCTCTCTCTCTCTCTCTCTCTCTCTCTCTCTCTCTCTCTCTCTCTCTCTCTCTCTCTCTCTCTCTCTCTCTCTCTCTCTCTCTCTCTCTCTCTCTCTCTCTCTCTCTCTCTCTTTCTCTCTCTCTCTCTCTCTGTCTGGTATGTGTGTGTAACTCTTTTTCCTCATTGTGCAATTACAGGGAGGTTATGGACGGAAGAAAAAGAAAAAAGAAGTAAGATGTTGTATCATGCTAAGTAATACCAGCTATATTCACGTACAAAATTTATTCTTTTTTTTTGTTCAATTTTTTTCCATTTTTTTCGATCACGTTTTTTTACAGCATTTAGTGATATAGAAATTTACAATTGACTCACGTACGCTGCAATTTATCGACCACGTTTAACGGATTGAAGAAACACGTTTCTAATGACTTCTCTTGTTACATAATTTATTGAAAATTGATATAATATTTGTCGATTTAAAATGCTGTCTCGATAAATTGCACCGCTGACAGAAAACAATACAACACACGATACGTAGCTATTTTTTTTATGAAATACCAGCCATGCAGCTTACACTCAAATAAATTGTAAATGTTTTTCAACGACGCGAAAACATGCGTACACGTTACACGCTTTGACAAAGTTCATCGATCATCTTCATCAATTTATTTATTTTATTTAGCTGGAAATGATAAACATTACTCGTGCTTCTTGCTTCGACGACCCTTCTCCAAATATTTTTGCAATATCCAAATATTACGTTGGTAAAGAAAGGTCCGATGAAAGTCGAATATATCGACGAATTTGCTCGACGAAACAAACCCTGACTGAAAGTTTGTCGTTTGTAAATTTACCACTTGCTATTGTAAATATTTTGAAATTTCTCAGTCATCCATTTGAAAGTTTTATTTTATTGTTAGACCTGCCCATATTTTGTGAAGCATAAGTCGCTGAATAAATGTATCGGGAATTAAAAGCCGAAAACATTATATTATTCAAAATGTCATTAAAAAAATCCCCGATATGACATTAGAAAGTTTAATGAAAAGACAAAAAAAAAGAACTAAATTACCTGGGCTCTTTTTTTATAATAAAAAAATCCAAATGGAAAACGAGTTAATATTTCGAGGAGAGTACTATCGTTGCAGTATGTAGAATGCTTCACGATGCTTTTAGATCCTAGAACATGGCGTTACGAGTGTGTTATGCGTAACAACTGCTTGTTTGGTGATTATTTAATTGCTAATGCTAAAATGGTATTATTGCGAGTGTACGTATTCCATCAGCATCGATGAATCGATGCCACTTAGGAGCGAATGTAGCCGCGACACGCACACACGCCCACATACACGTACACGCTATTTACTAATAAATAGTACACACAAAATATATAACTTATATCGTAATTAAACAAAAAAAGAAATGTCCTACATAGAGGATTATCTGCACGCACGATGGCTCAGATAAGAACAGGCCGTTAATAAAAAGGCAATTAGCAAACGGTTCTGTTTCGAATCTCACACTAATTTAGATCTAGATTAATCACTAGTCGTGCATAATTAATTAGATCTTTAGATGGAACACTAGAAATGATTCTACCCTATTGCATCGTGCTCGAGATTGATGATGACCGTATAAAAATAATGATTTCATCGCTACTACTGTACCACGTATATTTATTATTCCCGTAGTAACTCAGGCAAAAACCCCGTCATCGAAATCCACGCGGTTCGTAGTCAACGAAAATTGGACAAACGGATCGTACATTATCTTTTTTTTCTTCAATATTTCTTTCAGCCATCGAAGATATCAAAATTTGTTGACTCGAGAATCTCTCGTATTTTCGTACCGGAATCTTCGTCGTTTGTATTTTTCCAGTATCGTGCGTATGTCGATACGAAGGCTGCAAAAATGCACCATCCACTCATCCACGTTTTGTACACATGAAAAATCGTGTGATATTTTAAACTCCAATTTATCTACATTTTTCTTTGATCGACTAAATGTTCAATAGATGTTTGACAAAATTTAAAAAATAACGGCTGATTTGAAAACAATATATATATATTCGTCTCGCTAATATTTTTATTGAGTCGGAAATAACGACGTTTGAAATATTTGATCGATTTTTCTAGTGTAGGTGGTGTACCTACCGTCATGGACGACGTTATAACATTTTCATCCACGAGGTCTAATAAGACAGTGACTCTTTTATTTACATTGATAACCAATACCTAATTGCTTTTAAAAATAAACCGTGCCAGTTTGATCGTCGGTATTTCGTTTTGCCCTCCCTCTCACCCGTAACTCTCGAGTAAACGTCCCGAGCGCTAGATCGGGACACGATGCTGTGTAACATTGAATAATAATCTCCCGCATACCCTGAGCCAATGTTCCGTGTTACGAGAGAGTTCGAGATAAGCCAATCATAGCGGCATTGTGCGTTCGCCCATATTCTATTTAATATTTCAACTTTTTCCCCTTTAATTTTCCCAAATTTTCGATTTATTTAGAAACAATAGAAGAAAAAAAACTGATTTTTGCGCTTCGTCTCGCAGACCCGCTATGACGACGAAGACGAGGATGAGGGTCCACAGCCTGATCCGATGTTTGAGCAAGGAGCTCCCATTCCGGTCCGACTCCACAACGAATTTCCACCTGAGCTGGCCTCCACACCCCTCGAAGATATCGATTCTTTCTACCACAATCAAACAGTAATTTATAGGATTATTCGATTTGTTATAAGTTTATTATATTATAGTTATAAGAAGTGGTTGTTTTATTGAAAATATTCTTTATTATTTTATGAGATAACTTCGTCGGTTAATCAGTTCAAGGCGTTCTTCGATTATCATTGGAACATAGAGAACGTATGTGGCTTGACACGCGTACTTATATCTTTAATCTGCTTCTATAATTATTCGATACCACGTTTTCGATATTTGCTAAATTTATTTCAATATTTTTTTCGATATTTGCAAAATTTATCTCAAGACTACTTTAATTATTAATGTCGATGAAATCTTAACGGCGCAACATGCAGTTGAATAACGAAATATTACCTTTTTAATTGAAATATTTTAGCTCGTACCAATATCGACCGATATCAATTTTTCGTGAATATTCTTACCTCGGAGATTTTATAAACTACAGAGTGTTTTTTAGCTCGTCGATTCTCAAATTTTTCAACGGTTTCGAATTACATTAATACTTTATTTGTATCGTTACCAATAATTTGATTACTGTTTCAATAGGTTGATTTTTTTAATAACTACGAGTAATATGTTCATTTTTTCAGACGTTCGTGGTCATCAGCAAGGGGAAGGACATATACAGATTCTCTGCGACGGATGCGCTATGGATCCTCGATCCGTTCAATCCAATACGGCGTGTGGCGATCTATATTTTGGTTCATCAACTCTTTTCTGTGTTCATCATCACCACTATTTTGGTTAACTGCATACTCATGATCATGCCCACCACGCCCACCATCGAATCCACTGAGTACGTATTTTCAGTGTAAAACGTAATCGAGCTCGTTTCTCCAACGTACGTCCTTTCTATAAAATCAACTGTGCAAATTAAACACAAGAAAACTACAAACTCGATCAAAATTTCATTCCAACAAAAATAAACGTTCTTATACACGGATATCCATTATGCAATTCGTGGCTCGAAACTCGAGCCCCAAAAAACTATCTTATACTTTTTAAACGCTGATATTTACAAAATAAAATGTAGATTTCGTATTTGCCGTAACAAAAACAAACAAAAAGAAATACAAATACGAACCACATTAGAGGAACCTTAACTTGATTTATTTATCTCGAATATTATAATCTAGATTTCAAGTAACATTCTACGTGTTTATAGATGATACAGTACATAAGTAGCACTGTGTGATCAATTATATTCTGTTGGTAAGTTTGTAATAATCTGTTTAGCTGACATAGATGTGATTAGAGAGAGAGAAAAAAAACAATATAATCGTTATAACGTTAACTCGCGCGAATAGCACCGCGTTCGCACACTGTACTATTCGCGTCGACTTTAACGAACGTGTTTAGATTTGTGTGTTGTTTTGGAAAAAAAAAGATACAAAAATCGAAAAAAAGCAATACCGTCGACATTAGCATTTCGTTAGCCGTTGTCAACACGATTAATCCGTATTTGAGAGACGACAGGGAGATGTGAGAGAAAAAAACGTACAGAATTGTGGATAAAGCGCCACGTGTAACGAGAAAAAGAAAAGAAACAGAACAGTAATACATAGTCGGTAAGGGATTTTGGAATGGCATAAATTTGTAATTATAAAGCTGAATGGTTTATTTATGGTTTCAGAGTGATATTTACGGGCATCTACACATTTGAGTCCGCCGTTAAGGTGATGGCGAGGGGTTTCATTCTGCAGCCTTTTACCTATCTTAGAGATGCATGGAATTGGCTCGACTTCGTAGTTATAGCTTTAGCGTGAGTAGTTAAACATATTTATTTTCTTTATTAATGATGGTAACGATGATGATGATGATGATGATGATAATGGTGATTATGATGCCAATGATGATGAGGTTATTATCAATGAACGAGAGGGAGGGGATACATATATATATATATATATTTTTTTTTTCTCGGACCCTTCTCCATTTCCACCTCGTTACGTCTGATACGCATATTATACGTCGATGATAATGACACCCGACGTATCGTTCATTCGACGATACTTAAACGCCATTTGAATAAAAAAGAAAAGAAAAAAGAGCGTGTGAAAGCGTCGACGAGCGAATGAACGAGAAATATCGAATCGTGTGTGATTGGGACGAACATCACTTTCGCGTTTCAACCGAGCAAAAAGAAGCAACAGCGATTATATAAAAAAAAAAAAAAGAAAAAGAAAACGAAAATTCAATATTTCGCCTGATAATGCAGGAAACAACGTGCGCACGAAGAATTCAAACGTAATCGACACCAATTCATTTTTTGTTTGTTTTTTAAATATTTTCCTTGATGTTAACACGTTGATCATCTTCGAATTGTTATTGATCAATGAATCTCGAATGGCATTCTTTATACTTTGTAATTACGACCTATTATCGAATTTGCATGAGCAGTTAGGACGAGGATTCGGTAAATTGATAATTTATCCGTTTCGCATGTGAATTTCAAGTTATTACGTTGTTTCTTTCATTACCAAATAAAACAAAAAGAAAAAAAGAAGAAAAAAGACAACAGATTACAACTTCTCGCGATTGCCAAGAAAACGTTGACAATTTTGTATCATCATTAGAAACTAAAAAATCGATCGATACAAAATCGACGACTGTCAAAAAGCTCGAAAAAAATTAAATCTGTTGAAAAATAAAGTCTATAATAGGTGGACGAGAGTATAGACGTGACGAACTTAGGCTGTCATAAACACGTAAATAGTAAAACACGGATAAGACCCCTATCGATCATCATGACATACGCGTGCGCGCGCGCGCACACACACACCCACCCACGCACACATACACACACACACACACGCACACACAACTTTAGTAGCAGTTTATCGTAAAACTATGAAAAATCTAAAACTAGTCAACACCGTTCGGATTACACGACGAAAAAAACCCCACACAACGCATACACGATATTTACGCACTACAAAGATATCCATCGTAAACGTACTACAATTAATTAGATGACGAATCACACGCGTCATTGAATCACACTATAGTATGATATATATGATTACTATACACTAGTTGAGTGATCAATTGAATTTACTTGGTATTGTCTGTAGATTAGTAAATAATTACGTAAAAATTTGTTTGATAGTCAAACTTATATACTACATATGTATATCAATATATATATATATATATATATATATATATAGATAGATATGTGTGTACGTATATGTATAGGTAAATAATAAATATTTAATTGAGAGAAATAGGTACTTCATTGATAATTATTATCGATTATACACGTAAAACAAAAGTCATACACCTGTATCGTGCATGCCGGATATAGACAGAATTTATTACCTATGATGTCCTGAGAAGAAGAAAAAAAAACAGAAAAAGAAAAGATAGAGAGAAAAGAAAATATGAAGGAAACCGGAATTCTAAGTATAAAAAATAAAAATGAAAAGAACATAAAATTGAAATAAGATACGGTATATCATGGGTAGTAGCAGTAAGTAATGTCGATTATTTAAAACTCGTTTTAATTTTTCTTTCATGTATCGTTTCGTAACGTTCCGTGATTTTTGTTTTCTTTGTTTCATTTTGTATTTTTGTTCTCATATATTACAGTTAAAAAATTTAATTTCGATATATCGTTTGTTGTTTTTACGTTTTGTATCACTGTAATGTGTGTGACGTTCGGGTGTATTGCAGTTATGTGACGATGGGCATAGATCTAGGCAACCTTGCCGCTCTCAGGACATTTCGAGTCCTCCGAGCCTTGAAGACTGTCGCTATTGTACCAGGTATGCTTAGTCAATAGAACCGTGTAGAGTGACAACAATGCATAGCGTTATAGAATTATGTCATAAACATTATTACATACATTATATAATATATATATATATATTTCATATATCGATATCGCATAGTCTATGAAGCAACATAAGGTGTTTTTTTTTCTCTTTTTTTCTTCATTTGTGTTCCTATTTTTCGGCTTGATTCTCGCGTTGTAGTCTCAAAAGGACGCAATTGCGATAGAGCCGTGGTGAAAAGAATGAAAAAGATAACGAAAACGGGAAAAAAAACGAAACGTTTGAAATACGATGAGAAAAGAAAAGAAAAAACGAGAAAATTCTTGTGAAACGTGTGTGTTTAATTATTGCGAAAATTTGGTTTTGCGGCAATGGCCGTCTCGCACGACTCACTCGTATGAATGTCTCTTCGTTCTGTCCTTGTTCTTTAGGTCTGAAAACCATTGTCGGCGCTGTGATAGAGTCAGTAAAAAACCTGCGCGATGTGATAATCTTAACAATGTTCTCCCTATCCGTCTTTGCGTTGATGGGACTCCAAATTTATATGGGGGTATTGACGCAAAAGTGTATAAAAAACTTTCCGGACGACGGCTCGTGGGGAAATCGCACCGCCGAAAGCTGGGAGCGATTCATGAGTAACGAAAGTGAGTCATTTACTTTTTAAGTATCGATGAACAAAAAGACCAACGACAATTTAGTAAATCAAATAAAATGTATTTTGTATCTCAATATCGTTGTTTTGCAGCTAATTGGTACGTCGATGACGCTGGGAACATGCCGTTATGTGGGAATTCATCGGGAGCCGGGTAAGAAACTTTTATATTTTATTTCTGTCTGTTTTTAAATCCCGAGCCATCGTTTTGAAATTCCATGGAAATATGATGATTTCGTTGAAACGGTATGAAAATAAAATTGGAAAAGATATAAAATCGTTGGGCCGAAATTAAAAAAGAAGAAAGGTCGGAAAAGTAAGTTGAAAATATAATGATTTCAGTATGTGCGATCCCGGCTATACGTGTCTGCAAGGATACGGCTCAAATCCAAATTACGGCTACACGAGCTTCGACACTTTCGGCTGGGCGTTATTATCAGCGTTTCGTCTGATGACCCAGGACTATTGGGAGAACTTGTATCAGTTGGTCCTGAGGTCAGCCGGCCCTTGGCACATGCTTTTCTTCATCGTCATTATATTTCTTGGATCGTTCTATCTCGTCAACTTGATCCTCGCCATTGTCGCTATGTCGTACGACGAGTTGCAGAAAAAGGCGGAAGAGGAAGAGGCAGCCGAGGAGGAAGCTATACGGGTCAGTTTCCAAATATTTTATTCAATTACGATTATATACATTTATAAGTATGTACATAAAAGTTCAAGTTCCACGCACAGGCAATTTGAGAGACAAAATCTGTGTTCCGAAAATATCTTCGTGTTCAATTGCACGTATCATCGATCCATTCGATTAAAAAATACAATAATACAATTGAAGAATGCGATAGTTGCGGTATAAAACATTTTATAATCAATATTTTTGTTCAAAAGATAATTTACAGTGGTAAACAAAAATAATCCAAGTAATCAGAAATAAGTTTTTAAAAACTTATACAGAAACTGTCCGAATATTTGAAAAAGGTTATTTATTCCAGCTCAAAAACTTTTCTGGTAGTAATTTAATTAAAGAAAATAACCTAAAACGTGTCATTTAGGAACAATATAATAACGACTTGGCATATTTTTCGTCGCAGGAAGCTGAAGAGGCCGCATTAGCGAAAGAGAACAAACTCGCGGCACAAGCGGCCGCACGAGAAGCCGCAGCTGCTGCCGAAGCAGCCGATCAGATCGTCAAATCACCGTCGGACTTCTCGTGTCACAGTTACGAATTATTCGTCGGCCAGGAAAAAGGCAACGACGATAACAACAAGGAGCGCATGAGCATAAGATCCGTCGAATCCATCAGCGAACACAGGATAAAACCGATAAACAACAATCACAGCAACGCGGCTAACAAAGTCCGAAAAGTCAGCGCTGTAAGTTATTCACGTACCGAAAAAGTATTCTTTCCCTTCCTCGTCCCCGTTTGTTTTCTTCTTCTTTTAATTTTATTTTCATTTCCTTCTACTTCATACTCGACGCAAAGATACGTCAGTCTCGACTGATTAAAAAAGAAGGGGATAAAATAGCGCGACGCAGATTTTAGCCACTAAGCTCGATTGCGATAAATGTCTCGATCGATCGATGCTGCTGCTTCTATCGTTTTGCGTTCGGGATCGTGTACTGTTACCCCGTTCATAAAAAACGCTTCGGAAATTATTATTCATGAATCTGTGATTGGTTGCATAGACGAGCAAAAATCACGCGTTGCATCTTCCATTTTTACAATATATTCTATTTTTAATAAAAGTCCTGATTTCTCGTCGATTTTAAATATTGAAATCTCATCCAATCCATGTCTCGACATGACCATTTAAAGAGAATTTACAGTATCGTGCGATCGAAAGGGAGTTTGTTATTTCGTATATTTTCAAGAGGAAGACGAATCAAGATTGATTATTCGCGGCAATTTTTGCATGTTTTTCGTTGTTTCGAATTTGGTTAATGCTGCAAATTTGTCATGGTTCCACGTTTGTCGATATTATTGAAACGACTTAGTGCGCTTCGAGCCATTAACGTCCGGAAACCACGGATGCTCTTGTCTGTCGCAATTTTATTCAATTCTCCCATTTTCGTTGATTTACTTCTTTCTTATTCGTATCGTTTAGTCGCGCGTGGAATTAATTCACGACGCGACACGATGTTCTGCTACAAAAAAAAACCAATAATGAATAAGATAATGCATTTTGGAATGTCGTATGCAAGATAAGTGTTTAACGATAATTTGTGCATAATGAGAATGTCGTGTGATGCGTAACAAATGAGTGGGCTTAAAAAGAAACCAGATAACAATCTTGAATATTTCCCTCGACTAATCTGCCTTTCTCGATGTATCCAGTAGATTGTATTATATCGCCATTGTTGCGTAGATAAAAGATTCACGATTTATTGACTCCCTACGTGAGCTTCCACTTTTCTTTCGCATGTGTCGCATTTTTCTTTTCGAATACGTATTTCTCTTTATTGTTTTCCTTTCGTCGGTAGGTATCTTCTGGATAACGGTATAAAGACTTCTTGCAGGTGGTTTGGTGGTTTTTCAAAGGCGTGCGTCCTTTCGAATCGACCACGTACCTGTACATAACGATAATGGTTAACGAAAATATGATATATATGTATAAAAATAAAAAACGAAGAAAACGAGATACAAATGCCGAGCGAATGATCGTCGTAGGATCGTTTCATTCTGGTCAAATGAGAAAAGTTTCATTCACCGATCAAAGGTCGTAAAGCAGGGCTCAGCGAGAACGGAATACAAGATTTGTTGTTTTTCTATATTCAAGAATGTGAAATCAATATTCATCGATAGAGCCCTCATAATTTGCATGCGATCTGCGTACGAAGTCTACACTTGAACAAAAAAAAAGAAAAAAACTTTGGTTACCTACCATCTTTAAGTATACTTATACGTATTGTATTACTTATATACTATCATTGTTCTTTGAGAGTATCCTTTGCTATGAGCGATGTGTATTTCGGATAACAAAATTGAGCTAATTACCAGTATATATGTTAGGGTGATGCGCTAAAACGCTTTTAAAATTACATTTGGATTTAGATCCTTTTCACGTTTTTCATTCCATGCAAAATGAGCCTTTTATCAGAATTAAAAAAATGTTTGAAATGTGCTCGAGTTGATTTCAATAACAAAATATGGAGAAGACATATTTTCTATCGGGAAAAATTCTTAATGTACCTACTATACAAATTTCCGTATTTGTACTTTTAATTGAAAAATTGTCAGACTGACGTAGATCCGAATTGCAATGGTTTATTAAATATCGAAACGACATAGTTTTGCAGTAACGATAAGGGCTAGCTGTCGATGAGAAAAGAAAGTACATGCTTTTATTTCGTCGCTGAAATCGGCTTGAGAACTGATTGAATATTTTTCGCAAAATCTATATTTTTTGTACAACTTCGAAGCTCTCCTTTGATACCCGAATGAAAAGCCTGATGGGATGCGAAATCAAAATAAAGTACCTATACAAGTATTTTAATGTATCACTTTAATGCAAACTTGTTCTCACACAAAACAAATATCCAAATAAACGCACATATGTCACGAAAAAAAAAATCGAAAACAAAATAACATAACACACAACACAAACAACTCTACAATAGTATAAATGTGCTTTTGCAAATACGTGTCTCCTTGGTGTAAAACCTAAATAGCTCTCACTTTACGACCGTTTGGTAGGAGATACCTTTTCTTGTTTTTTTTTCTTAAGGTCTCTCGCGCCACTAACGGCCAGTTTACTAATGCCTACCGGGAAAGTCTGAGGAAGGTACGTGATGGGCTACGTCAGCTCCAACTGTACGTACTCTTTAAATATAGGCACAACAACAATCAAAACTCATCAACGAAAGTAATTCAATTACTTAAGAATATCGTATCGAAGAGATAAGAAAAAGAAAAAGTTGTTTAAAAAATGAACGAAGAGAAATTTCTCGGGGCTCGATACTGCGTACGAGCATGACGAGACGACAAAATTTCACGCGTAAACATCCTGGCAATGAAATGGTTGTGGAAAACAAAACAAAAACATTATCGTACATTCATAATAATGTGTCCCACTTCCCGTTTATTCGTGTAGTATTTGCCGGTCGAGACGGATACGAAGGGCGATCAACGGGATGTGCATTTCTTTTCATTTTGTATATTTATTTTCAACCCTTCGATATCTTCATTCACGTACGATAATTTTGGGGAAGTAGTTAGCGCAGCGACAATTCACATTATCACAGGGAGATTATACGTACATTCAATGTTCTCCCGAATTGTCGCTCATAACAGTCTTTGGATTATTAACAACCAAATGAGAAACTTAGAAATTATTTATATGATTTCTTAAGCGATAGTCGATACAGGATTTGTAATTTTATTGGCTTTTCGTTAATTTATTTCGTTGTTTTTAAATGTGCGCTGTGCGATTATCAGACATGTCGATGAATTACATCTTGGGATGATTTTTATTTTCAGGCAAGCCTTAGTCTACCCGGCTCGCCGTTCAATCTGAGAAGGGGCAGCCGTGGCAGTCATCAATTTACAATACGTAACGGACGTGGAAGATTCGTCGGTCCACCGGGTGGCGATCGTAAGCCACTCGTACTCTCGACGTATCTCGACGCCCAGGAACATTTGCCATACGCCGACGACTCCAACGCCGTTACACCAATGTCCGAGGAGAATGGCACCATCGTCGTGCCGGTTTATTACGCGAGTCTTGGCTCGCGTCACTCTTCGTACACGTCCCACGCATCGAGACTCTCGTACACGTCTCATGCGGATTTGCTCGGTGGTCTCGCCAATGCCGGAAAATCTATGACCAAGGAGAGTAGACTTAGAAGTAGATCGGCAAGACCACCGTCCGTTAACGGCCACTTGGCGGATTCGACGCAAAAACATCTTCACGTAATTACACGCTTCACAATTCCCTTCATAATTTCACGAATTAATTAAGTTTTATAATTTAACAAATTATACGTCTGCTTCCTAGTCTCTTGATGTAACGCTCCGTCTTTCGGTGCACGCTCGAACATTTCTAATCGAATTATAATTATTTACTTGCGTCAATAACATAACATAATATTCGTTTATAATATAATATTTATTTTGCTTATTGATGTATTAATTTTTAATTAAATTCAAGGATGCCGAGATGGAAGATCCACTGGGTAAAACGAAACAGCAGGACAACCCCTTCATAGAGCCTTCCCAACAACACGCCGTAGTCGATATGAAAGGTAATTATTAATCGTAATGTTATGAAATTATTAAAAAACATTTCGAGATGTGACGAAATTCATATTATATACTGGCGTACTAATTACAGACGTCATGGTCCTCAACGACATAATCGAGCAGGCCGCTGGCCGGCAGAGTAGAGCATCGGAGCAAGGAGGTAATATCAATTCTCGGTATCTTTTAATAATATACAATATATATATATATATATATTATAAACAGAATGTACGATGTGTTCTCTCTTCACTATGGATAAAAGAGATTGACGCCAATTCGTGTGCTATTCAGATTCTCAACACACACCAGTTCTCTCGACAACGCTTTCACGCGTGCCAACCTGTACAGTTTCTTTACGCGATGAGATCGTGTTTTTCTCTCTCTCTTGTTTCAATCGCTTTATTCTTCTCATTTTGTTCTCGTTAAAATCGCGTTTCTCTGGCTCGTCTCGCGCCGTGAATTGACCGGTCAACGTTCGATAGGCGATGATGAAAAACACATATGATAATATACGTGCTCGTCACACTTTTATTTCCACCGAAAACACGAGTTTCCGAGGCTTGATCCTGCTGTACAATAATTGCCTGCGGTTATTATTATTATATTGTCATTATTATTATTATTATTATTATTATTATTATGATTATTATTATTATTATCATTATTATTATTATTATTATTATTATTATTATTGGTGCTGTTATTAGAGCGAGTGTGGTGTAACAAAAAAAAGAACATGTAAATCAAAGCAATTGTGCTCGGAACGTGGAGTTTGTTTAATTTTGTTTTTAAAATGTGAATTTTTATGTAAGAGGATTTGGTATGTGTGTAAGTTAAACAATCTATATTTACTTGGCAAACGTAGTTTGATGAGTTTTTTTTGGGGAAACAGAGTTTTTTTTCTGTATCGTTGCGAAATACGAAAAACTGTTTGATATTGAACGTTATTTACGTAAACAAAATCAATAATACGCATGCATGCGTGTTTATATCTCGATCACACGTATGATAGGCACGCGATCCTATTTTTTCGTTTTTCTTATCAATTGATCGTTTTTTTCTTTCTTTTTTTTGAGATTCAGTTATCATCCCCATGCAAGAATAACGAGAGTGCATGAAAAAGGTATTCGACTCTCGGACATAGACGAAAGTAATTGTGATCTTATGTCTGCACGAACTCTTCGTCGCACCGATTTTTTAATTTTTTTATTTTCTCCTTTTTTCGATTGACTCGTTGCATCGAATTCACGTATATTTTCATAGTTCACTGCATCCAAGATTATTGGGATCTTTGTTTTCAGGAGAGTGGTAAAAGCGGCTCTTATAAAACAAAAAAATCATCAGTGCATGAACCCAATTGTAGCTGATTTCCCGAACTTTGCATAAATTTCATGTTTATGAAAAAAAATGTACATTGACCGGCAAAACATGATTGTAGTCAATCATCGCCGTCTATGCTCAAGCTGCATGAGGCATAAACCCAAGTTCCGAAACACCGTAAAGGAGAAAACACGGCTTCTGAGTTCACCTAGATTCTCTACTTTTTTTTCGCCCACTTAAAATTCTCACGCCACGTTTTTATCATCAATTCCGTCGTAAAAAGTCTTTTGTCTACGGCACTTTCGCTTCTTCATTCTCGCATCCTCCTCTGTTTGCGCGATAACATATAGATTTGAGTAAGGTTTTCAAATCGTAGGTCGATCACTTTGCGATACAAGAACGAAGAGTAGAATTCGGTCTACGGCATTATTCATTATCAATTATAAAATATTATTATTATAGTCAGAGAGCTGGGATAGACAAAAGCCAGATTTTTAACAACCAAGTGCACAGTACCAAGTCAAGTGAAAAGCATGTACCTTTTACTGTTTTGCTGAAAATTTTTAATCATTAAAATGTATAAACTGTACCTGGCTCTGGTTACATGAGATATATTTATTGTAAGATTGCACTGCCCGGCTTCCCCACCAAAATGCGATTCAAACGCGCGCGTGCGACAATTGCTACAAGCCAATAGTTAAAACGTTATAAATCTATATCTATCTCTTTCTCTCTCTCTCTCTCTCTCTCTCTCTCTCTCTCTCTCTCTCTCTCTCTCTCTCTCTCTCTCTCACACACACATTTTGTTCGTACTCCATTCACTATCTACTTTTTATTTGTCTGATCTCTATGAAAAAAAAAGAAATGAAAAAAGCACATTCTTTGAACTTATTAAACATCTAGAAGAAAAAAAAAACTCTTTCCCCAAAAAAGAGTGGCGCCAAACAAGCTTTACTAACACATAGTACAGTTTCGATCTATTACTTTGCAACAGACGACGACGAAGAAGGCCCGACGCTGAAGGAAAAAGTATTGTCCGTTATTGTACGGGGTATCGATCTCTTTTGCGTCTGGGACTGTTGTTGGGCATGGCTCAAGTTTCAAGAGTGGGTAGCTCTCATTGTGTTCGATCCTTTCGTCGAGCTTTTCATCACACTCTGCATCGTTGTCAACACACTGTTCATGGCACTCGACCATCACGACATGGACAAAGACATGGAGAAAGTACTCAAATCCGGAAATTACGTGAGTATGAATGGGGAGCGTCCTTATGATTTTCATCCGCAAATAGGAAACTTCGCGAATGAGCAAAAATAACGAGGAATGCGATGCGCCAATCCGAATTTTCTTCAGTTCTTTTCTTTCCTCAAATAAACATCGACAATTTTTTCTATAATTAAATTATTTACAGTTTTTTACTGCAACCTTCGCCATCGAAGCAGGCATGAAACTCATGGCCATGAGTCCAAAGTATTATTTTCAAGAGGGATGGAATATATTCGACTTCATAATTGTCGCTCTCTCGCTTCTCGAGTTGGGCCTCGAGGGAGTTCAAGGATTGTCCGTATTGCGTTCCTTCAGATTGGTAAGCTCGAACTATATACTCATCCTTGAAACTATGCGATCGACAAACTTGAACGGAGTCAAAGTCATCGAACGATTATTAAATAATATTTGTAACTATTCTTATTTACAGTTGAGAGTGTTCAAACTAGCGAAATCGTGGCCGACGTTGAACTTGTTAATATCCATTATGGGGAGAACGGTGGGAGCTCTCGGCAACTTGACCTTCGTACTTTGCATCATTATATTCATATTCGCTGTGATGGGTATGCAATTGTTCGGTAAAAATTACACGGACAACGTCGATCGTTTTCCTGGCGGTGAACTGCCAAGATGGAATTTTACCGATTTCATGCACTCTTTTATGATCGTATTTCGCGTATTGTGCGGCGAATGGATCGAGTCTATGTGGGACTGTATGTGGGTCGGTGACGTTTCCTGTATACCGTTCTTCTTGGCTACCGTCGTTATTGGTAACTTGGTTGTACGTATCGTAAAATTTCTTCGTTATTACAACTTATCCAATACACCAAAATATATTTAACGTCGCGATTCGTGATTCCGTCTAAAAACAGGTACTCAATCTCTTCTTGGCCTTGCTTTTGAGCAATTTCGGTTCGTCGAATCTCTCGGCACCTACCGCCGACAACGATACCAATAAAATAACCGAGGCGATTGACCGAATAGCACGTTTTATAGCGTGGGTCAAGCGAAACTTCGCTGAAGTAACTAAGTTCATGAGAGCCAAATTCACCAACCAGATATCCGATCAGGCGCCAGGTGAGGGACCATCCAACAGTTGGAAAGAAGGTTTATATCCAATCAGATCGCTTGCTGTGTGCGCTGTGTAGTTTGTGTTTACACTCTTATCATTTAGCCGTGCTTGATATAATTCTTTTTTCGTTATCTTTTTATTTATTTCGTATTTATTATATACTCACTCGTACGATATACAAATACAAATTTAGGAATTCAAATTTCGTCAAATCTTCTTGCGCACGTTTTGCGTATCGATGCGATCATTTTCTGTTTTTTGTTTTTATTTATTTACTTTTGTTTCATTTCTTTTCTTACAATCGAGCTTCACTCTTAACTTTCGCTTTTGACCACACATAGCGTTGCTATTCAAAAGTATATCAATGAGAAACATCGATAGAAACGTAAAGAAAACAGACTCGTAGCGTTTATCATGGAGCTAGGACGTCGAACGCGTTCCTTTTCGCAGCTGAATTCGTTCGCAAAATAACAAACATTGTGATTATAAATAATAGCTCGATGAAAGACGCTTAGTATTTCGGGTAGTTGCCAGTCGCTTTTATAAGTTGGATTTGAGGTGGATATGACCAAGCGTTATACACAAAATATCTTTGTTTTGTAGTCATTATACATCAGTGTCACTTCACCATATTCTCATAATAATATTATCGTTTATTTCTTCTTCTTTCTTATCGAGAATTCTATTTTCCCTTCTAATTTTTATCAAATGAATCTTTCCGTATTTGATGGCTATTGAATTTTGCATCGAATGACTACATTTTCAATTAAAGAACGTCACGCGGATTCCGATCAGTTGCGTACGAGGGCAGAATTAATGAGAATAAATTCGTGGCGGAACAAGAATGTTCTCGGGTTCGTTGAATAATTCACGTATCGACCATTAGTACCTATCTGTCATTCATAAAAACAAAATGATTTTTCGTAAGCACTTGTGGATTCAAGCACCCGAGCACAAAGACGTAGATTTACGAATATTCTATCGAATTATCGATATCGAGTTCGAGATCAACGAACTCGAGGAACGTCGCACCTGGTGAAAAACGGAAAAATAGAAAGTTCTTATTAATCCTGCGTAAACTGCATGGGTTTCGGTATATTTGGTTTTTTCTCCATTATTTGGGAAATTCAAACTCTCGATTGACGGGAATTCTCAGTATCGGGAAGTGAATACACGATATGCCAAATTCCTGAATAAATACTGCTGTTATTTGCTAGCGATTAATTATATTTATAAGAAGCGTTGTCAAAAATTGCAGTATATCAATTTTCACTTCTCGATTACCAGCGGAATACAAAATTTGCGATTATTCCTACTATCTGCTCGAGTATAATACAGCGTGGGCCGTTTTTTTCTACATCGATAAATAATTAATATCGCCTTATACAATAATTAATACATAGAAAAAACAAAAACACACGTGATTACGAGACACATTAGCCAGGTGGGATGGGTTAGAGATAATGTGTAAATGCGCAGATGGAATAGACCGCGACGGCGATCGAGATCTTGCAGATGGCGAATTAGACGGGTACAGAGACAAGAAGAGTGCCAAGGAGTTCAATAATCAGCTGGAAGTTGCGATCGGCGACGGCATGGAATTCACCATTCATGGTAATAATAATTGCGAACAACGTGTTCGGAAAAATAGTTTTATTCCATATTATTTCCTTTGCTTTTCTCATGCTTTTAAAATATTTTACCGAAGGAGATCTTCGAAGTAAATTAAAACGGGAGAGGCTCAGCATCAACAACACCAAAGCCATCAGTAATTCCATAAATCATCGTGACTACGGACTGGACCGCGATTACATAAATCATCATGACGAAGATACGATAAGGTTCGAGGCGACGATCGTTCAGTATTATATTCCTCCAGTATTATGGCCTCGTCGTTGTACAAATTTCAATTTACTATTTAGCAATAAGTCGTACGGAAGTCACAAAAATCGTCTATTCAAAGACGAGAGTCACAAAGGAAGTATGGATTCGCTGGACGACGGCGAGGAGAAGAAAGATGCGAGCAAAGAAGATCTCGATCCAGATGGTCCGTAAAATTTATTATGCATTTTATATTTTTATTATTTTTGTTTTTAGACAATAATTGCGTCTGCGACTGACAGAAGTTTGCTTTCTGTTTACGCCCAGATTTGGAAGACGACGGCGAGGAAGGCGAGGACGATATCGACGGCGATGCGATTCCGGTCGATGGTGAAATAATCGACGGCGAATATCCAGCTGATTGTTGTCCCGACAACTGTTATAAGAAATTTCCATTTTTGGCGGGCGACGACGACGCGCCGTTCTGGCAAGGCTGGGCAAATCTGAGGCTCAAGACGTTTCAACTTATCGAGAACAAGTACTTCGAGACCGCTGTTATCACTATGATATTGCTCAGCAGTATGGCACTCGTGAGTTTCGCCCATCCAAATTACTAACACAAATTTCGACACGAAGATATTCAAAATTTTACTTTATAATTGAAATTTCGATTTCGCTCGTTGCCAACAAATTATAACGATGTTTTTTATGTTCAGGCCCTCGAGGACGTTCATCTGCAACAGAGGCCTATTCTACAGGACATATTGTACTATATGGATCGAATATTTACGGTCATATTCTTTCTCGAGATGTTAATCAAGTGGCTGGCTCTCGGATTTGCGAAATACTTCACCAATGCCTGGTGCTGGCTCGACTTTATCATCGTCATGGTAAGAAAAATAAGTTTTAAACGACACGGTCCGGACTTTCCTATATGGAATGGCCATTTAGAATTGAGAATTTTGTCGAGACGTCCAACATTGTTATGGTACTAAAAATGAACTACTCGAAGAATCGTCGTATCGAAAAGCAAAGTTAACTTCGTGATGGACGTTTCTTAAAAGTTCATACTTTTCACAATTCCTCCAAGTATCAAAATCCTTATTAAAAAAACCACAGGATTTTTTCCTCGCCCGATTCGGTCCTATCGAATAATTGAAAAAAATCCTGTGATACGATCCTAGTATTATTGCTATCGGTAATCTATTAACTTTGAAATCTCTGTATCTATGAGCTATTCAATTTTTCAGCAAGCCTACGAATTCACGCAGATAATATATCTATTCATCCACGATATTAGTTTAGTATTATCATCTTTCTCCCTTTCTCTCTCTCTCTCTCTCTCTCTCTCTCTCTCTCTCTCTCTCTCTCTCTCTCTCTCTCTCTCTCTCCCTCGCTCTCACTCTCTTTTGATCTTTTTCTCTTTGTCCCTTCACGACAATAATGTCGAATCTAAGACACGAAGCCGTACGACCGGAGCACAGAAGCTTCCAGTGGACTTACTTTGACGTATTTTGCGAAATAAACAAAAAACATAGAAAAAGAAAAGAAAGATAACTCTGCATATTACTCTGATGTTTATGAGAATGTTTTATTTTCAACAACAATTTGCACAACTATAATTTGAGTTAATGACGATAGCTATCACTGATCAACTTGGGGGCAATCTGGGCCGGTGCCGCGGACATCCCGGCTTTCCGTTCAATGAGAACATTGAGGGCTTTGAGGCCCTTACGAGCGGTATCCCGTTGGGAGGGAATGAGAGTAAGTCATCGGTCGAACTGAGAGGGATTCAATGATATATTCACGTGTATATCATCTTATGCTATTATCATATTTAACGTTTTTCAAGCCCCGCCCCCCGAACATAATCCATAGATTTTCGAGGATTTATAACGAATCGACGAGCTCTCGTCCTTCGTCGATTATAATTTTATTAACATTAAATTTTATTACATTACATTTAACATATTTTTCTTTTCTTCCGCAAAGCCGAAATATTGATTTTTAAAAATCGATGAAAGACGAGATCGTCCATTCGCAACAAAGTGTGAAGCTTTGACTTTCTCCATTGTCATCGAGACACGTAAAAAGGAAAGAAAGCGAAGATTAAAACAAATATCGATGAAAGATTTTGAATGAAAAAAAAGAAGACGATAAATAATGGCTGCTACGATAATCGTTGTAGCATACTGTGGTGTGCTTGTGATAACCGAAACATATCGTGTACGTTCGACGTGTGTCCGGTTAGACTTTGGTGTTAATACACGAATTAAAAAAGTGAGAGCAAGAACGAAAACAAAAACTTGAAAACTATCCGGAAGTTTTTGCCGTACTAGCTAATGCGGTGTACGCCTTTTTATATATCCTAAATATAAAAGTTTGGTAAACATTGATCGTTGTTGCAAAGAACGTTACGCTTTATATGTAATGTAAAATACTTCCTTGTGTGTATGTGTTTATTATTTTCTATGTGACGGTGAGAGATGTTTCGGTTGCGGGCTGGGGTCGGGAAGGGACGATGGTTCGTTAATATTTGAGCGAAGAGCGCTTTTACGTGAATCGCGGAGATGAAACAAAAGTCCACCCCCCCCCCCCCCGCCGCCCCCGCGGCAATTTTGCTTCCTTCCTACTTTCGCAGATGTCGCCCTTTATAATCCGCTCGTACGCTGCATTGTTCTTCGAATCTGTTACTTAACGCCATTAACGAAGACAAAACCAAAAAAAAAACAAGCATTATTTCTTCAATTCGTTATCTTCAAATTTTTGAAAATCCGAATTTTCGGGATTTCGATACATGGTTGCAAACGTTGACGAGTGCAGAGAACGGCGTAAAAAAGAAAATTTCATCTGTTTCAGGACGGAGCCGATCGTTCGTTGTTTTCATTTCACATTATTATGATTATTATTATTATTATTATTATTATTATTACTGTCATCATTATTATTATACTAAACTACTGAACTATTGCTATATTATAATGTATACTATAACACTTCATATCTACGTCTTGTATCTCTTGTACATCGTCTCTCCTGGTTGTTATTGCTATACGTTGTTGTATACCGTAACTCTACTATGTCTACTATACTGCTGCTAATTAACGAATTATATATTTATATATATATATATGCATATATATATATATATATGTATATCTGCGATACGAGGCTACGATTTTGGCCAAGAAGAATAGAGAACAGGTTACGGAGGCGAGAGATAAAAATTGTTCGTGAGCAGCGTCGAGGCCAGCGCGGCTGAGGCTGATCTTCTTTCCTCTATTTTCCGGAAGTCATCCCTCCCCTCTATCCATGCCCCCCCCTACCCCAATTCAATTTTTAGCTCATTCTCATTCTAGCAGTGTCTTATTTGCACCATATATATAAATCGTATTAATACCGAACGATTACAACACGAGAGAGATCGAGATTATTTCTTCTCTTTTTTTTATCTAAATAATTCAATCACGTTATTTAACGTAGATTTTTTATATTTAGACGAAGACTACCACCCCGGATCTCTTTGTCAACGTTAACGAGAGCCGTTATCTCCCCAGTCTGTTTCTTCTTCTTTTTTTTCCATCGTTTTTCCCTTTTGTTTTACGTTTGATTTTTTCGTAAACTTTTGCTGTTATCTCCCTCTCGTTTCTCGCTCGCAGGTGTCGCTCATTAACTTCGTAGCGTCGCTCTGTGGCGCGGGCGGGATTCAAGCCTTCAAAACAATGCGGACCCTAAGGGCCCTAAGGCCACTCAGGGCGATGTCTAGAATGCAGGGAATGCGGGTATGTAGCCCACCGTCTCAGCTGACCTTATCACACATATCGTTTTTTTTTTTTTTTTTTCTTTTTTCTTTTTAATCGTTTCCTTTCCCTCAGAAGGGCCCAGTTCAAATATCCTTTTTTTTGTCTTTACCTCACCTCTCGTTAATTTCGACATTACCTTTTGATTTGGGTTATTCCGTTGATAGTTCATTTTATTTGAGTTATCATCGATAATTATTGTATTATTTAATTTACTAGATATTACCTCGTTGAACCAATATGCCACACATTATAATTATATATATATACATAATCTTATATATATATATATATACATATATATATATATATGAGGTATTCCACGGGAGATCGGCTGACCCTCTTCGATTTTCACCAAATTTTTTCCCCTCATAGTACTTAATGAAAAGAGCAAGTCATGAAATTTTTAGATTTTTTCGCCATTTTTTTTTTTTAATTATGAATTTTTGAAAATTCCAAAAAAAAATTCAAATGCAAATAACTCTAGAACAAGACATTTTTAGTAATGTTATAAGTACGTCAAATTATGCGTCCCGAACTGATTTTTGAAAAAAAAATAACGAAACAATTATTTACAAATGTCTCGATGTTTTTTTTTTTTTTTTGATAAAATAAAAAACATCACGTACGACGTTACCGATTTTTTTCAATTTTGTTCCGAATTCCTCTCGCGATTTCTAAAAAATCTAGACTAATTTCATCGCGGAATCTCAATATTTACTATTTTTTTCAACATTCTGAAAATAATGGGAAAATCGAAATTTCAATGAAAGTCAATCAATATAGTAAGAGAATGAGATAAAAACCATTTATTCTTGACAATAATAATGTTATTCGCGAATTTATGGTTTTAAGATTTTGAGAGATTCAAAATTGTCGGAAGATGAAATTTTTTTTACATTGACATCTTTATTTCCGGGGATTATGTAATGTATTTGTTGCGTTCCTGGTATCCTTTTTTGGATTATTTGAATCGTGATTCCAAACATACTTTGGCAGCTTCGTAATCCTCTTGAGGTAAAAACTTGACCATGATATTTGGTAAATTGTTGGTTTTCGATGCCCATTCGAACTGGCGAATAATTGCAGACGCCCGTACTTTGGGTGCTGCAAAAAGTGGCGAAGCGGCTGCCGCTGGCAAGCCATGTTTTCAAACACGTCAATTTTCATATGCACAGTTTCAATCATGCACTCATGATAAAGCAAATAGAAGAAGGTGTATATGCATGGTCGAGTATGATATAACGAATGAAAATTTTATCATCTTCAGAAAAATTTAAATCATTCAAAATGTTTAACCAAAAATTGAATAAAAACATGAATAAAATTATTATTGTCGAGAATAAATGGTTTCTATCTCAATCTCTTACTATATTAATTGACTTGCATTGAAATTTCGATTTTCCCATAATTTTCAAAATATTGGAAAAAATAGTAAATATCGAGATTTCACTATGAAATTAGTCTAGATTTTTTCGAAATGGCAAGAGGAATTCGGAAAAAAAAATTGGAAAAAATCGGGAACGTCATACTTGATGTTTTTTGATTATATAAAAAAAAAAACACTGAGAAATTTGTAAATAATTTGTTCGTTATTCTTTTCTCAAAAAGCAGTTCGGGACGCATAATTTGACGCACTTATAACATTACTAAAAATGTCTTGTTCTAGAGTTATTTGCATTTGAATTTTTTTTTGGAATTTTCAAAAATTCATAATTAAAAAAAAAAATGGCGAATAAATCTAAAAATTTCATGACTTGCTCTTTTCATTAAGTACTACGAGGGAAAAGAATTTGTTTAAAATCGACGAGAAGTCGGCAGTTTGATGGCCGATTTCCCGTGGAATACCTCATATACATAATCTTATATATATCTCGATGTCATACTATAACCATTCTCGTAGTAGTCTCATTTTGTTCGTTATGGAAAGAAAATAGAACAAGAACAACGGTCGAATGCAAATTGCCAATGTTATTATTCATCGCAATTTTTTAATTATCATAACGGCGAGTATTAAATTTGTTGCAATTCGAACGATTTGATCGACACACGAACGTGGTACCTTTTTAGTACGATATGCCTTAGCACGCAAACATTACACGTAAATACATTTCGTTATATTTCTCTCATCGTATCGAACATTTCGAATCAAGCACGTATTAACATACCGATTTTCAAGAGCATTTGATCGAAATATAATTGTCGATACACTATTTACAACATCCGTCGTGTGATTATACTATTTGCTAGTAATTAGAAGCATCTGAAACAAACGACATAGATTAGCAAAGTCATTTTGCACGTTACCATGCATACACACACACACACACACATATATATATATATATATATATATGACTTTAAATATAACGCAACCGATGAAACACTCATGCTCACCTTCGAATAACCGCCAGTACTCGAATTTTCTTTGACGAAACCCAATATTGTCTCGAAATTTCTCGAGCGAAAAAGCAAACTACTCGAGGTACGCGCTTAGACCCATGTTTTGCAATTCAGGGTATCAATATTACTACTACCGCCAACATCTATCTACCCCTTGACAATTGGTACAACGTGGAAATAGAACTTATTTCTTTTTTTTTTTAACGTTTTATCTCTTCTGTCCGAAGGAAGGTATTTTCTGAGAAAAAAAAAACAAAAAAGACAATATTTATGTATGAGCTATGTAATAAAATTACTCGAACGATAGACTCGTTTAATTGTAAGGTCGCTGAGACATTGGGTTTAGAGTTATGGTCATTCCCATACCCTGACACTTATTTAAATACCGGATAAACTGTACTTTATTCTATTGGTTCTATGAACAATTGCATGCCGAACGTTGTATTGTCGACTTGAAGAGGAAATTTACAATAGGCCAGCTTCGATATTATTATTTCGACACATTTTTAGTCGATATTCAGAAGAAAAAAAACAATGTCAAATGAATTTCCATTCAAGGATTACAATAATCAACTACCTTGATACAACTACACGAATAAGAATAAACATCCACTGAATGTATTACATATATATAATATATATTATATATATATATATATGCGGTATGTGCCTAGAATTGACGCCTCTCTCGCATGCTCTACATGTTTGCTTGACGCTTATGAGGTCGTGTCTGCTGTCTGTGCTTTCATATGCCTGTTACTTGACGAAGATTTATATGTTACGTGTATTACGTGTGACCTAAGCTTATTTCGCTTATTTTCACACCGAGCGAGGCCTCTGCTTCATAGAAATATGTAAAGAAAATGATTACGTTATTATTATTATTATTATTATTATCATTATGTAGATGATAGTTCGAAAGCGTTTAGAAGCTGTATATGCGATTCTGATTTGGCACCAGGATCACACGATAGATTATTCATTATTCATACAACGCCACTTTGTATAACATCCATACATTATTATTGTTGATAATTATATTTTTAATTATTGTTATTATTATTGATATTATTATTTTGATGATTATTACAACAATTGGAGACACGCACAACGATCAGTCGCATCACCGAGAAAGCCGCTATATACAAATTAGATCCTTAGGATCCGTCAGAGTATCATGCATTCATAGATCAAATTGCCATTGATAGTTACACATAAGGGGCATAAGAGAGAAAAATTGTACCTTATCTATTTTCTCATACTTACTGTGCAATGAGAGAGTTTACAGATTTGTCAGGAGTAAAATATGAATGCTTAACGACGGAACAAACTGTAATAACTCAAAGTTGAAAACTCAAAGTTGGTACAATTTTTTTTCCATCATGCGAGCCTTCATTTACACCTTCACGAAAGAAAATGATTACACTGCTCATTAGGATTAAATGAAAATTGACCGGCGATGTGAAAAAATTAATGCTGTCTCTCTTGTTCAGGTGGTGGTTAACGCATTGGTTCAAGCTATACCGTCTATCTTTAACGTCTTGCTGGTTTGCCTTATATTCTGGTTAATCTTCGCTATTATGGGAGTTCAACTTTTTGCTGGAAAATATTACAAAGTATGTTGAGGGCGACGATGCGAACACAGTTTAAGAAGATATTTTCATTTTATCAAGGTTGTAAACATCGTATGGATAATCAATGATTTTTTCAGTGCGTCGATATGAACAAAACTACGTTGAGCCACGAAATAATACCAGACAGAAACGCGTGTATAGCTGAAAACTATACATGGGAAAATTCACCAATGAATTTCGATCATGTGGGAAAAGCTTATCTGTGTCTGTTTCAAGTTGCGACTTTCAAAGGTTGGATACAAATAATGAACGACGCAATTGATTCGAGAGACGTGAGTAGTACATAATGTTTTTTATCGAAGCATGCGTTGTCCCACGAGACCGTCATCGGCGTCGAACGAGTTATAACGTCAGTTTTATATTCTTGTAATTCTCGTCGATCGTCCACCTTTCTTTTCCAGATAAACAAACAACCGATTCGCGAAACGAATATTTATATGTATCTCTACTTTGTATTCTTCATTATATTCGGATCGTTTTTTACCCTCAATCTATTCATTGGAGTTATCATCGATAACTTTAACGAGCAAAAGAAAAAAGCCGGCGGTTCGCTGGAGATGTTCATGACAGAGGATCAGAAGAAGTATTACAATGCCATGAAAAAAATGGGTAGTAAGAAACCTCTCAAGGCTATTCCACGACCGAGGGTGAGTTTAAAATGCAATTTTTCATTTCAAAGTGTTTATACAAATTGTGATTTAACTTTCTCTCGTTACAGTGGAGACCGCAAGCAATTGTGTTTGAAATAGTGACGGACAAAAAGTTCGATATGATAATCATGTTGTTCATCGGACTCAATATGTTGACAATGACACTGGACCATTACCAACAAAGTGACACGTTCAGTAATGTGCTCGACTACCTGAACATGATATTCATTGTGATATTCAGCAGCGAGTGTCTGATGAAGATTTTTGCCCTGCGATACCACTACTTCAAGGAGCCCTGGAATCTCTTTGATTTTGTTGTTGTTATATTATCAATATTAGGTAATGTAACGTAATGATTGGTTCGGTCGTATGACCCTACTGAAATCGGTCCGATATTGAATGACAATGAGACCCTGTTGGCTTTATAACTCAAACTATCGATAAAAACGAAACACGATCATTATTTTCATCATCATTATTATTTTATCATCGTATCACGATCGTATCGAGCGAACGAAAAAACAAGAAAAGAGACAAGACGATCGACACGATTATAGAAATTTTAGAACTTAGTGACTTTCTTGTCGATGAACTTGCAAATTTGGTAGTAAGAATGCCTACCTCTTCTATCACTCTATCTCTTTCAATGTTGTTTAACGTTTTTATCTTTCGTTTATTTTTTGTAATCATTTCCGGCACACGTTTGTATAAAAAGAAGCGAACAGGCCTGTAAAGCGTTTCAATTGAGTCGCAACGACTGATCGGCATCATTACGTTATGTAGCCTTACATTGATGTGATCTCTGATGCTTCGATGGTGCCCCTCCCCCAGCTCCTCGCCCTCGCCCTCGCCCTCGCCCCCCCCCCCCCCCGCCCACCCATTCACCGACCCAGCCCCTGGCCAACCCCTGTAACCTCGTAACCCCCCGATCTATCTCTATATCTACCACCCTTTGCGCCTCTTCAAATATAACAGCTCGGATGACCATCAATACGTTATATCGTGTATTATAGAAGCGATAGTCCCAATGTCTATCGATACGTTGATTCAATGATTTGAGCTTTATTCTGATATTAGTGCAGTATTGTCGAAACAAACACACACACACACAAAAAAAAGATTGTACCGCAGTAATGAACATTTTTGAACTATATCGCGACATAACGAATTGATCTTGTACCTATATGTATAGTAAGTATACTCGAGCCTCTCTGCGCCTACTATTACTCCCCGTATACGTTTCACCGGTAAGAATGTTCCATAATACCAAATATGCATATTTTTGACCGCATCTACGATTGGCACGTATATTAAAACTAAACAGACAAAAACAATTTTTTAGATCGATTTCAGTCACTTTACACAGATTTTCAACGAGGATTTTACGTTTTTCCTCGTCGTGCCAGAGTGAACATAGTACTTTAGAGTATGTTAGATAGAACGAGAAAAAAACAAGAGAATACTCGTAACGCGGTCTCGTATCTCTCTCGAGCGCGACTCCGTATTGGGTGCACATTTCGACAATATTTCGGATAATGCACGAACAATTTTCTCGTTTTGCTTTCTTTTATGTATGATTTTTGTTTTCTTCTTCTTTCTTCAAATCCGTAATCGGCGACTCTCGAGTACTTCGCTAAGGGCAGAAAAGTGGATCGTTGAGAAAAATATTACCGAGAAATTATAATGGCTGATGACGAATTTTGGTTCTAGACGATTCGAAGGATAATGCGTAATACGCTTTAATAATAGCCGACGGATTTATTATTGTGTAGCCTATTGCGCACATGATTTTTGTTCCTCGATCAAAACCAAAAATAACGGAGCGTGCACCGGAGAGTACAGACTATCGTTCTGCTGCTGTTAATCACGACGAATTAGCTGCAAAAACAATAACCAAAAAAAAAAAAAAAAAAAAAAAAAAAGGAACACGAGGAAAAGAGGTTGGTCGATACATTTTATACGCGCCCTCTTTTTCCACGAACGATTCGAAATCCGAGATCCATCTCAATCTCGCCGATCCTTCGTCGAAGTTTGATTGTTTTTCGAGGGTGAAATTAGTGGCACGTATAAAAATGTATCGATCGCCCGGTCTCGCAGTCATTGTATCCGCGATATATGCTTGGTAAACAAAACATTTGTTCAACAAAACAAAACACATACACACACGAACGCATAATATATCGTAGTCTTATTATTTGTGTTAGTTTTCACACAGAAACACCGAGTAAACGAGTCGCTGTGATTATCTTTTTAATAACTTTTTTTTTTGTTTACGTTTGTTGAAAATTGATAATGACCTAGCGATAAGACTATTAGTGAGACGGAGAACGTAATAATCGTAGATAGGATCGCTTTGGTCACGTTTGATCGTACCGAGTGATTACAAAATAGGCACTTAGTCCACAGATTCATAGGAATTGTGTTTGTTTTGATTTTTTTTTTTTTGTTTTTTTTAACTAAAGCGATGCGAAAAGAAAAAAAAAAGGGGGGAGGGAGAAAAAAGAGGCATGGTTCTTTGGAAAGTTCTAAGCCCCTAAATCCTTGCCCCAAAACCCCTTGATAGATGTGCATGCCCATTAACCCCAGAGAGAGAAAAAAAAAAAATACAAAATTCTTCCTGCAAGCCCCCTGATCTCTGCCTGCATTTTGTGATAAAACATTCCCTAGCTGCACCAAATTCGATATAACTTTTTGTTCTAACGGACAAGATTTAACGGAGCGGTATCGTAAAATTTCTAATCGTTTGTATTCTCTCCCCTCTCTAGGCTTGGTGCTGAGTGACATTATCGAGAAATATTTTGTCTCGCCGACGCTGCTGAGAGTCGTAAGAGTGGCTAAAGTCGGACGTGTATTGCGTCTCGTTAAAGGCGCCAAAGGCATAAGAACTCTATTATTCGCCCTTGCGATGTCGTTACCAGCTCTATTCAACATTTGCCTACTGCTTTTCCTCGTAATGTTCATCTTTGCGATATTCGGAATGTCATTCTTCATGCACGTCAAAGACAAGAGCGGTCTCGACGACGTGTACAACTTTAAAACGTTTGGCCAGTCGATGATACTGCTGTTCCAGGTAATGTCAAATAATTTCACACAATTGTCTACCCTTTCGTGCGAAAACAAATAAGAAAATTCCGACTAAATCGCACATTGCTCGCTCTCGCGTTAGTTTTTCTATTTCTTCTTCGGGAAATTTTTCTATGAGCAAACTTTCGATCGTTCGGATCGTTCTCGCGAAGAAAACTCTACCGATAAGGGCGATGAGTAGCGAATCGGTAATGTGCATTTGTAATGTTCTTTTTTGTAATTACTTGCCCATAATTTCAGCGTCTTTCTACAGATCGAAACGCTCCATAGCGGCCTCGATTTAACTATTTTCTGACTATCGAAACAAAACAGACAGATAGGAAAATAAGGACAATTTTTCCACGTATCACATATTTAGCAACAAAGTCCATACCAACTGTCCATATAAACGTTCTTAATCGATGCTTCCTTAATTTTAAGCTCGATTTATCAGATTGCAGCTCAGTGGCTCAACGTTAACTACAGTTAAATAATCTACATATTTTTTAAAGAATCTAAAAAGTTCCATACAATTTATACTGCTTTGCCGATGCTTGCTAAACTCATTAATATATATTTTCTATTGAATTTGCTTGAATTCGCTTGAATTTGCAAAATTGCAGCAATAATGATTATATTAAAAAAAAAAAAAAAAAAAAAAAAAAAAATTGAAAATTGCATAAAACTCAATGGGCACCGTACATTCCAAGTACCTACGATCTTCTTTGATAAAGGGCTAAATTGCATTACGGTGTGACGCCACCGGTACTCAAATTAAAAAGAATTAAATTTTCACAGAGTCATCGCATCCAATAAACACGGTCATTGTTTGTGTTTGTTTTGTTTTTTGTTTTTTTGTCATTGTTTGACATAATAATTATGTCAAATGAATCTAGAGATAATTTCCGCATAAATTATGAATACGTTGTTTCACATTCACGAAGCTTGTTGTACGCGAAAGCAAGAGATTTGTGCATATCGCTAAATGTTGGAGAATAAATAAATAAGAACGCGTCTAATATAAGGATATCGTACGTTTTGGCAGATGTCGACGTCGGCCGGTTGGGACGGCGTACTCGACGGTATAATAAACGAGGAAGATTGCCAGGAGCCAAACAACGAGATCGGCTATCCTGGCAATTGTGGATCATCAACAATTGGAATTGCATACCTGCTATCGTACCTCGTCATCAGCTTCCTAATCGTCATCAACATGTATATCGCGGTGATATTAGAAAATTATTCACAAGCGACCGAAGATGTGCAGGAGGGATTGACCGATGATGACTACGATATGTATTACGAAATATGGCAGCAATTCGATCCAGACGGAACGCAGTACATAAGATACGACCAGTTGTCAGAGTTTTTGGACGTACTGGAGCCCCCGTTGCAGATACACAGGCCGAACAAGTACAAGATAGTGTCGATGGATATCCCCATATGTAAGGGCGACCTTATGTTTTGCGTGGATATCCTCGATGCGCTCACAAAGGACTTCTTCGCGCGGAAGGGCAATCCGATCGAGGAGACGACCGAGTTGGGCGAGGTGCAAGCTAGACCGGACGAGATCGGTTATCAGCCTGTATCGTCGACTCTATGGCGCCAGAGGGAAGAATATTGTGCTCGTCTAATACAGAACGCATGGAGGAAGCACAAACAGCAGAGACTCGGTGGTCCGAGCGAGGAGAGCGACGATCCCGACATGGATCCTCGCGTAAGACAGACCGCCGTTCTCGTCGAGAGCGACGGTTTCATCACCAAAAACGGTCATCGTGTCGTTATACACAGCCGTTCGCCGAGCGTAACGTCTCGCACTGCGGATGTTTGATCAGCCGCGAGCCGCGTACTGCCACGCCTGAGATGTCCCGCGACCTTTCCCAATCAAACAGCAGCATCATCATCATCGTCATCATCATCACCGCCTATCGCTCTTGGCACCGGTGTCGATGGTGTTGCTGCCGCTGCTGCTGCTGCCGCCGCATCTGCCGCTGCCGCCGCTGCTGCTGCTGCACATATCTATCTCGAGCATCCCGACGAGGAGTCATGAAGCCACCTCTTATCCACTTTTTGCCACGATCACACACACTCGCCCACATTATTAAAAAAGAGAAAAATTTATGCCCGGCAAACGCCACGGGGAGACCGTGGCGCGTGAAACCTCGCCGCTCATTAACGCGGGAGACCGACAAAACGGAGAGATCGAGCCAAAGAAACGAGACGACGGAGATTAAGAGCGAGAGAAGATACATTAAGAATGAAAATTCGCACACACGCGTTTTATTATACTAATCGACAGCCTTATAGTTTTATAAAAAGACAAACGTATGAAGAATAAATACGAAAAACAAAAAAAACAAACAAAAACAAAAAAAAAACAAAAAGAAACGAAGAAAAAAACCAAACATTTCCTCCAACGAGTTGCCTTTCATCGACTGCACGCGAATTATAATGTCGTCGTTGGCGAACGAGGATTGGTCTTGTTATACTACTGTGGTGGATCGACGTATATGTGTCAAACAATCCGTATGCCTCGCGTGAACTCCATTAACGCTCATTTTTCTCCCCACCGTCGATCGCGCGTCCCCAACAATCGCCAACTTTCTTCCTGACTAATTGAGCCACGCGGTAGCAAGGAACAACTGTGACAATACAAAAGAGAGTATACCGATGTGCTCGTGTGTCTAAAATCGCAGAAGACGAAAAAACGCAATAGCTTCCATTTCCCTGCAGGACGACGACGACGACGACGACGACGACGACGACGATGACGACGACGATGACGACGACGACGACGACGAGGACGAGAGCGTAGATCGCATCGTTCGACTCGACGCTGGGAAGGGTTGCGATCGGATCGAGAGCGTGTTGCTCGCAGAAAACACGTGTCGAGGCCGAGAAAGAAGAGAACAAAAAGGAAAAAGGGAGAAAGAAAAAGTGCGTGTGATTGAGAGAGTGGAGAAAAGTGTGCGGGCGATCGATTATATAATCGTTACACGATCGTTATGTAATCGATTTCAAAGAGGACGAGCTAATGTAACTCGATATGTTGCATCGCGGCTTTAAAGTCTGCGTCGTCGTTTTTAAAAGAAAAATGAAAGAAACGAGCTGACGCATCGACGCGAACACACAAACGCAAGAGAGTCAATCGAGTTTGTACCATGAGGATGTACTGACTGACACTCGTAGACGCCCGAAAGGACGTCCACGAGTGAGAGTGAGGAAAAGCACCGGAGAGAATGGAAAACAAAGATGACGAACGGTGTGATGAAAAATGGTCGTCGATCGAGACAGTGGTGACCTCGGCTCCCGGGTCGTTTCCCCAAAAAAATATCGCGGATTCGGGAGTCGACGAATCCACTGTCTTTCTTATCCGCGGTTACATACCACAATTTTATGCCGACATATAAATATATCGACGATTACTGTGGGCAGCTCGATCGATAAGCGTGGCAAATATGCGTGGTACTTCCGGCTAAAGTCGAAGCTCGATAGAACCTTGAGGGTCGAAAAATGCGATACGAAAACACACGAGACGAGTCACAGCGAGTATCACGGCGACTATTAATTACCGAGCGATCGTCGGTAATTAACGATCATCTACGAAAAAGTAAAGGAAAAAGAGCGTGAAAAAGAAAAAACACCGGAAGAAATGGAAGGAATAAGAAGAAACGGGCTCGTGGTGGCGCTCCACGAAAGCGGAAACATTATGGAGTTGACTTCCCCCTCCCCCCGTCCAAACCGCAACCCGCCACCTTCGTCGCTGCGTGATTTATATCCGCGAGGTTCGACAAGTTCCGGTCACCAACGAACATCACCAGCAACAAAATCACAGTTATTCACACACGCAAAATCAGCAGCCCCGGCAAAATCCCCCGAAACACCCCGTGTCCGCCGTACCAACGTTTCTATTCCGTTTCTGCGAATATTTCAAGCTCGTTAACATTCGCCCACTCTACATAAATATATACTTATATATGCATGTGTGCGTGCGTGCGTGCGTCCGAGTGTGTGAGTGTGGGTAGGTGTGCGCGTGCGTGCGTGTGTGTGCGCGCGCGCGCGTGTGTGTATGGCTGAGTGCGTATGTATGTATGTATGTATATGTATTTATATATTTATAGTAATTAACTCGCATGAATGACATTTGTCCCCTCTCAAGACCCTCAGCCATCTACCCCCTTGATTGGCCCCCCCTTGATCCCCCCCCCCGGTCCCAAATTTCTTGGCCATTTACATTAGTGATGCGAGCTACCTGGTTTAAGAAACTAAGGTTGACTCGTATAATTACAACGAGGTCAGACCGGCGACGTGATGCAGTGCGCGGTGCGAACGATATTATTCGCGACGCGATTTACATAGGAAATTAACAATTATTGAAAAAAAAACAAAGAAAAAAAAAAAAAAAAAAAAAACATGAAAGATAGAAGAAACAAAGAGACGAGATAAAACATAACGTAAATCGAGGTAGTGACGAAGACACGAACGATTCTATGTACGAGCCGAGAGTAAGACAGGATTACGTTCGAAATCATCGAGTGTGATGCGTAATCGACGAAAGAAACGAAAAAAATTTAAAAAAAAAATATATATATATATATATAAAGAGAAACAAGAAGGTACGGAATGAGAGCGCGAGCGAGAGCGAAAGAGAGAGAGGGAGAGAGAGAGAGAGAGAGAGAGAGAGAGAGAGAGAGAGAGAGAGAGAGAGAGAGTGAAATACTATTAATAGAAGTTAAACGAAAGAGACTAAGCAACATCCTCCCCCGTAGATCGAGAGAGAGGTGATAATATCCTAAACTAATTCATCCAAAAGTTTTTCTACGTTGTTTCATTAATCATCATTATTACATAAAATTAATTGTTATTAATTGGTATAGCCTGTAGTTTTTGCGGCATATCGGTAGGCGGCGTCGTCCTCGCGTTACATACATATATATATGTATATGTATACGTATATATATTGTGGATCCAAACATTGAATAATATATATATATATATATATTACTTGTGATATGTGCGATAGCACGTACTACGTGCGCGTGCGGAAGACCCGGATAGAGAATCGACTGTGCGAATGGAAGAAAAGAGACGGGTAAAAAAGTAAAAGAAAAAAAATGAAATTAAAATGAAAACCGCGATTCGTAAGAGCCAAATTCGATCCCAGACGTAGCGAGAATATATAATATATTATTCAATTTAGGAGTTACGTGCGAAGGGTAAGAAGAAGCAAAAGAAAAACAAACAAAACAAGAAATCGAGGAAAATTATCGAGCCGAGCTGAAAAATAAAAAGCACGACAAATTCCGCCAGCGCTATTGATTAAATAATATTTATATTCATATGTATATATACACAGAGAAACGCGCGCGCGCGTACTTGCACATGTGTATATATATGTGTGTGTCTAGAGAAGAGGAAGGAAAACAAACAACAACATCAAAAAACACTCACGCGTTTACGAAACATTGCGATACACGAGTACATATTATAAATACGTATTTATCGCGGGAACGTTGCAAGTGTCGCGCAGCGCGTACTATTTATACGCTAAACAAATGAATCTAAATAGATGAATATACATAAATATAAATACATCAGCCTACTTGCAACTTTTGGCTTTTTATAATTGCACACACACACACATATATATATATATATACATATATAAATATATATATATATATATATATATATATATATATATATATATATATATATATATATATATATTACCCTCGTAATGTCTATTCGAAGAAGAAAAAAAAACAAAAAGAAAAATACTAATGTACGGCGAAGCTATATTTTTTTGTTCATTCGTGACAAAGACGACGACGACGACGAACGTCGAATAACGCGCGACGGGTACGATGCCAGATTTTTTAAATAATATGTGCGTGACGACGAAGTAATTATATATATATATAATTACTGATGTGTATATATATATATACACATCACGAGCGCGCACCCTCGTTCGCGTGCATTGCTACCTTTAGCGTAACGGCGAGTGGAATAAAGAGCAAACGAGAAAAAACACACACACGCACACAACACACACGTTATAAATAATAGTGAAAATAAAAAAAAGAAGCTAACGATACAAAAGCATATGCGCATGTAGTATTTATATAACGACCATCGGAAAATTGCCTCGTGATAAATCAGACGAACGGGTAAACGGAAAAAAAAATGAAAAAAAAAAACAGCATATATATTTCAAAGACACGTATATAAAGAAAAATTACGAGAACGAATTGAAAAGCAAGTTGCGCAGCGTTACTTACGATTTAACAATCTGCGATAGAAGCAATATTCTTCCTTCTATAGCATAAATTTTAGCATACCGAAATTTTGCTACGCGAAGCGTGGTTTTTTGTTATTGATTTTTCTTTGATTGTCGTTTTTGTTAACGGTTTTCGTGGTTTGGCCAACGAATGACGAATACTTCGTGACGAAAAACACGATCGTTATTGCCACTTTTGCTCGCTCGCTCATTGTACAATCGCCGAATGCAAATTTAACAAAGAAAAAGACGCGCGAACACACACGAACACGAATCATCGCTTGCCAAGACTCGCCATTCCGAATTAAATTCCTCGATCGAATCGTCGCTCAAGTTTCTTTGTTTTTTTGTTGTCCGTTGATTCGCTTTGATTTTCATTGAATTTACGAGAACGAGGAACGACCATTGAAAGGAAGACCAAACAACGATTTTCCTCGTCGCTTGAATCACGCTCGATTCCGCGCTACATTCTCATCCGGATTTCTCTCGGTTCGTTTTCCCCTCGTCGAAACAGCTCGAGCCATTAAATTTCCACCAAATTTTTTCACCGATGAGTCGTCGTATTAATCGATAAAAAAGCAAGAAAAACTATTACTTCCCCGACGTAAAATAAAAATCTACGTTCGATTGTGCGAAGAATCATCGCGAAAAATATAAAAATATCATCGAGCTCCTGGATAAAGTCGAACGGTATTCGTCTTCTCGAAGCAGCTGCGTAAATCTAAATCTAATTCGAGAATACCATTTCTTCCCCGTCCATCGAGTCGCGCTACGAGACGACGTTATCGAATCGAAAATTTCTTTGTCAATAAGAATAATATGAAAATCGCTCGGCTGTTTCGTCGCAAACCGCGGCGGATGTCTCGACGCGAACCTCGAATCGATCTTCTTTTTTTCCGACAACCGATGCGTTTCTTGGAAAATGCTAACGCTAATTACAGACGAACGAACTGACGTATTTACGAACGACGTGTACACATTACCGTTATCGACATGTTTTTGTTCCGTTGTTATTCATTCGTATCTGAAATTAGTCGTTAAGATCCAAAGCTTGAAAAATGTAAGGACGTTTGTTATCGGCACGTAGAACCCACTCAGGCGCACACGTAATACCCGCAGGAGACTCATTGATCGGCGTATCGATTATCGAAATCTTAGCAATAGATCGTTCGAAAAAAACGAAATACGTAAAATAACGCGGTGTACCAACGAGAAAGAACCACGTGCGACAAATTTTGATCTATGAAAGCGCTGTAAGAAGTAGGTATAAACGATCGTTATTTTTCTATGTACATTCTCGTCTGCGAAAAGCCTTCAATATCATTCGATTGGCTCGAATATAGTGTCCGATCTTTCAACGATTATTGGATCCAATGCCAAACAAAAAATACAAAGAAATAAACGCAAGATATGACCGAATTTTATTTTAAGCATCGAATACCTCACGGAGCAGTGCAAAGCGAAACCTCGTTACCAAAAATGATTATTCTTTTTTCAGCGTACCTAGGTCGCAATTAGCATCGAATGGCAATTCCATTTCTTCATCGATCGTTAAAAGATAGAACGTATACATTAGTGAGCGATTTACGTAGTATCGAGGCAGACGGAACAAACTGTTGGCATAAAAATGCATCCACACACACACACGCACACACACACACACAAAGACATGAAAACATGCAGACACAGGGAGAGAAGTAACGAGACAGAGATAAAAAGCGAGCGAAAGAGAGAGAGAGAGAGAGAGAGAGAGAGAGAGAGAGAAAACGTTCATTACTCTAAGCTAAATAGAAGCTCAATACGAGATGCGGAAATTATTGTAAATTATACTCGTACAAATTACTCAACTATCGATGTCGGGTCTGCTTGTCAAAGTACTTTAGAATGCCTCTGTCGATATTGATATAAAGGTAGTGCGAATATATATATATATATATGTATATATATATATATAAAGCAAACTGCGTGCGAAACGAATCCGGACAACGTACAGATTGCGCGAGCAGCGAGCGATTGAATTATTTCTTATCATGATTATTATTATTATTATTATTAATGTTAATATTATTATCATCGTTATTATGATTACCAAATAACAGCAAACAAAAAAAACCTTTTCTACATAGATTTGCGATATCGAGTATAACAATTTAAAAAAAAAACACGAAAAAGAAATGAAAAGAACCAGCGGGCATGAAAAATTATGTAGTTCGCTATTTTGGCTGCAAACTCCAAGAATTTCATTTGTATAGTTAATTACAACACCGGATACACAAAATACACTTACTATAGTACTAAATGCGTATAATAGTAAATAAAAACAAGCAACAAGAAAGAGAAAAGAAAAGAACAAAAAATAAATAAATAAAAAATCACCGTATAATTCGGAGGAGGTCTCATCACGAACACAAATTGTAATGAAATAATATATAAACGGTAATTAACGTAAATCGCGTCGAAGCGTATTTATTCAACGATCGAATCGTCTCATTCATCGTTTTAATCGTGTGAAAAATAAATATAATTTGCTAAAGAGAAAAGAAAAAAAAAGAAAGAAGGAACGAAAAATATTTTAACATCACACAGTCTGATGTAATAGAGGTGCTCGCAACAGTGCCTCCCCCTCCCCCTGCCCCTTGACAATTTTAATCGCATGAGAATACACGTGCAACAATTAAAAGTAATGTGAAATTGTTCGTTTGATTATTTCTATTTATGTTCGACTCGTTTGTACTACATATATACATATATATGTAACGTGGCAACGTTCGAATACTTTTGTTCATTTTTCGAAATTTACGATAACCAGGCACACGACTAGCACCGTTTATTATATATCGAAGGAGGAAACACACAGACACACACACGCGCCCGAAAACGCATAAATTCAGACGCTTTAGAACTGAATTGCAAATTTTGTACGACACGCGTCGAGAGACTTATTGTTATAGTAAATATCGAGAGGAACGAGAGGGAGAGTCAGAACGATGTAATGAGATTTTAAAAAATATATATATATACGTTTGATTCGTAGTATAATTGCAATGACAATGACCTCTTCCGGATTAAAAACATGACGATGCGATGAAGAAGAAGACGAAGAAGAGTCAAGATATATGTGTATATATATATATATATATATATATATATATATATATATATATATATATATAACGGTTGTATTCGTTGCTAATTTATTAATAGCGCTTTGATATTAAAAAGAGGAAGGGTAGAAAAGGAGGTAAAACACAACTAACGAAGACGGGGGTTCAGGCAAAAAAAAAGAAGATGAAGAAAACAAAAATAAGAAGGTATCATTCTTGATTTTTCAACGCTGTAATATGTGCAAATAATTCGATAATAATCAAATCATTTATACACGATATATTTTCGATATTCTATTCTCGTAAAGGTGCGATATGGACAACTTAAGCGATAGAGAGAAGCAATAAAGTGAATTAAGGAATTAACAAGCAAACAGCAGCAACAAAAAATCATCTCTCTCGAGATCCAAACATTATTTGGTTTATTTCTTGTTTCTTTTCTTTTCTTTTTTTATTCTTGTTGTTTCTTCTTCTTGACGACTTAACACGAATAAACCAATTTTTCGCCTATCGTTTGTCACAGCAGTAAGTGTAACGTTTTCCACATCATCACGCACAGCGCATGAAATACCAGACATGTTTCAATTCAAAAACAAAAAACAAGGAAAGAGAGAGAGAGAGAGAGAGAGAGAGAGAGAGAGAGAGAGAGAGAGAGAGAGAGAGAGAGAGAGAGAGAGAGAGAGAGAGAGAGAGAGAGAGAGAGAGAGAGAAAGAGCGAACGAACGAGTCGGTATATGTATTACGTAAGAAAAAAAAACGTTCGAATAAAATGTCGCGAATAAGTTTCGTATCGTGGGGGAAAAATGTGATTTTCTGAAGGCTTTAAGTGTGTGTGTACATTAATAGAAGGAGATGAAAAAGAAGAAGAAGAAGAAGAAGATGATGATGAAGAAAAATGAAATACGTTTTTCGCAAACGCTATAAACGATTAAATCGAAGAGATTCGCTACCGCTTAAGTTCTTAATGGAGTCCGGGAGATAAAATATATCGAGTCGACGCGTGTTTTCGAGGGATCTTTTAAACTTTCCGCCTCTCCTCCGCCCCTCTCATCCTTCTTTCCCATTGGACGAATCTTTTGCGAATCGCGTTCAGGGTCGAAGACAAAAAAGGGCGCGAAACTAGCAACGACGATTCGTCACGTTTCGTTACTGCGGTACGCGCGCGTTACAAGTACTGACTGACAGGGTAAGACGGTTCTCGCGAGTCGCGAAATCCAAGTAAGAAAAGCATACAAAAGTAACCTCAAAAAAAAAAAAAGAAGACTTCGTCTCCTGATTTTCCCTGTTTCGGGATAACAATGCGCGTGAAGCACTCGCATTGATATACCCGCTCGATACCAAATATCTTTGGTGTTGGACACGTTGATTATTAAAAACATATACATACGTGTGTGCGTCTATACATATGATTTGAAGAAAAAAAAATGATTCGAAGCGAGCTTGGAGAAAACTACAAAAATCGCATACACCCAGACACGCGCCGGTAGTAACGAGAATGGGGAGAGTATGTAAATACTATAGCATAGCATTCCGCTTATTCGTTAATTACATATATTATACATTTGCCTCTGTTTAATTTCGGAGGATCGCTGTAACATAGCTATGGCTGTTTAATTCGTTTTGCCACCGAAACGCCGGGCAGATCGTGCACAGCGCGTACTTTCTCCGTGAACGATACTGCCGTGTTTTTATTATATCTAATCGCCCATTGTAATATAAAGAAAAAAACACAACAAAAATACTACACCTACGTACTAGATTTGACACATTTATCGCAAAGTTGACGAGAGAAGAGAAATAGAGATAGAGAGAGAGAGAGATAGAGAGAGAGAGAGAGAGAGAGAGAGAGAGAGAGAGAGAGAGAGGACAATTATAGACAACGACAGAAATGGGATAATAATTCGAGGAACGAGGATATAGGTAGAAAAAGGAAGAAATGTGGGACACGAGGTACGTCGATTCCTCGCTTTGAATTCTTTTTTTCCTTAAAAAACAACAAGAAAAGAAAATAAAACTCATTAAACTGAAGCGACGAATCACAGCTCTTCCTCATTAATAGGGCTGTTCTTTACTCCGCCGCTTTCCAAACGCATTGTAACGTTTCTTTTTACTTCGTTCTTCTCTTTTTATTATTATTACCATTATTATTATTATTATTATTGCTATTGTTTTCTTAGTCTTTTGTTTCTTTCTCTTTTGCCCAATAAATTAACGAACCAAGGATTTAAACAAACAAAAAAATGAGAACTCTCTTTTGCAAAAATCATCAGCATATATAAGATACTAAATCGATAGACAAACAAACAAAAAACATGAGGCTATTGTAAAGTACGAAGCTGAAGAGCCTGTCGGCCAGTAATTAACAAGCAACTGCCATGGGTCAAGCTAGGTAGATGAGCTAAGAATCCAATTTTCAACAACCTAGCTACGGAAAAAAGACACATTATTATAAAAGTACTGTCCATATTATATACACGTTCCGTTACACTTACGAAGCATGAATAATAAGAAAGAGAGAGAGAGAGAAAGAGAGAGAGAGAAAGTGAGAAAGTGTGAGAGAGAGAGAGAGAGAGAGAGAGAAAGAGAGAGAGAGAGATTAACAAGAAAATTAAAAAAAACACACATACTACACTTGTGCGAATGCGAATAATCAACAAAATATGCAAAGAGGAGAAATGTGAAAAGTTGAATTAGGTGAAAGGTGTAGGAAACAAATACGCGAGCATACTAATATGTATAGGTAGATCAGGAACAGAGATAAGAAGGGCTCCTCTGTTGAATGAAATTCTCTTTAAACTCTAATACCGAAAATATGAGTTATTTGCACAATATTATAAATAATCACTATGTTTACTACCATTACTGACATTAAAGAGCAAATAATGCAAAGATTTAAAAAAAATGAAAAAAAGAAAAAAAACAAGAAAAGATACAGTTGTTAAATAATTAATACAAGGGGAAAAAATGAGCAAAAACAATAAATGATTTTAGCAAAAGATTGATATCGGATCAAAATGCCTTGATTTATTGTTATTTATTAGTTTTAACGATCCTTATTATATCATTATTATTATCATTATTAGTTATTGTATAATGATTAATTAATAATAATGTATAATTCCTACGATAATAGATACAAGATTAACAAGTTGTTACCGCTTTGTTATACACAATATAATTAATATACTAAGATTATGAAAAGTAAAAGCCAATGCATCGTTGATTGGTCCTTTATTTAGACTAATCGAGAAATTAAAGGAACAATAAAGATGAGAAAAGAAAGAAAAAGTACGCGACAAAGAACGAAAAGCAACAACTCCGGCAACAACAAGTAATCATTAGGAATATAATTATGTCTCTACTATATGTTTTACGATTTCGCTACGAATCTCTTTGGTTTTTTTTCTAATCTATTATCCAAAATTCGGTTTGTTGGCCTCTGCGTGGCCGAGCGGATATACACATTTTACAGAAATATTTTCAATAAATGAAAAAGTTTAACACTCTCTCGTTCGTTATCTTCATGAAGCATTCCTTTTGCGTTCATCATAAATATAAATATATGCCATCGACCCTTTGATGCGTATCCAAAAGTCTGTAAAGTCAAGAGCTATGTCCTTACCCTTACCCTATCTCCGATTTACTCGAAGTTTGGTATCCGGTTTGCGAAAGCGAATCCGAAGTAAAGATGCAGAACTTCGAGACGATGGATCGAATATCAGGGGCCATAATGCAAAAAAAAAAGAATACAATTTAGATACAGTACTAGATTACAAAAAAAATGGCCGCGTAATAACACCAAAACAAAAATACAACTACAAATTGATACTTCTTCGTTGTTATTTCCGAATTATGCTAATTATAGAAGTAAAATATATGTTTCGACAATCTCGATGATATCTGGTTTACCGTTTCAAAGTTCTTATTCTTATACTTCAGATTGTGGATCAGAGGATAAAAAAAAATCGTTGAGCCCAGGTTTGAGTGGAATTAATAATCTCTAGTATCTTCGACCATCCCCTTGCAAATATCCATGGGTACTTAACACCTTCCCATAGCCATTTAGCTCGACGAAATCCGTTCTCAAGCGGTAGGAGACGCTAAACAGTCTCTCGTAGTGTAGCGGTAAGAATTAAACCACGATTGTAATTACGAAACAGATATTTCAGGACCCTGAATCGTGAGGTTTACGTTTGGCCCGGCCTTCAGTCCGTGAGCGTGACTCGTGATATTCATGTTTGGTATAAAATTTGTATCACGAGTCAGACTCGTTAAAGCACGGCAAGGGGTTAATTGCTTTATCAATGAAACGTTACGATTAATTCATCAAAGGAACAAATTCAAACTGAAATTATTGTACTTTGTAAATTATATCTGCAATTTTATCGTCGATAGGAACTTTACAAAATTTTGCATCGATATGAGATACGCGGATGCTCCAGCCTGATCAACATCATGCGCAAAAGAACTTTCATGTTATATATTCTATTATTCATTTTTTATTTATGAAAATAAAATAATTGTACATAAAAAAATTATTTATAAGCCTAGTTCTTACGGTCAACCATAATTATCGAGTTTGAACCGCAGCTTCTTTCCGTGCTGCATCTTGTAGCAATTGAGTGTCTACTTCATCACCAGGTAGCTGCACATATCGCACCACGGATCCTCTAATGAAGCAATTCTTTACTGAAAGCTGCAGTATCGGGCCAATATAAAGAAAAAAAACAATGGTATAACTTTTGTAATAATACCAATTAATTAATGTCATTATAAATGTCATACTCACCATGTGAGGGTATTTATCAGGGTCGGTGACACTGATATCCGTCAACTTTATATTGAGATACTGATCTACGGAATGAAGCGTACCGCATATACTGTGAAACATAAATGAGGTTAGTGCATGAACAAAAAGTTTATGATTATAATACTCTGCTTACCTTAGGTCGTTTTTCAATTCAACGACTACGTCTTTCCCGATCAATGATTTGAAAAAGGAATAAAACAACTGTGAACAAGCAATATTCAATTATTTTAAATAATTTAAAGCAATAATACAAGTTGTCTTTAAGGTTATTTACACGGGTCATCGGTGGATTGTATTGAACTAATTAAAGTGTAACAATGATGTATCTTACCATTTTTAAGGCTGGAAATATCGTACTTTATTCAGAATAGTTAATTCCATCTACTTTGTGATTGAATGGAGCAAATAAATTTTGTTTGGTTCAAGTAATTCAGTCTGTTGCCCCGGTGCCCGCTACCAACGAATTTAGAGTATTCAGCACGACTATAGAAGGAATATCCCTATGCTTGGATTGAAGCGAGAAATTGAGGACCCCACTGTAGTTTGGTACCCCAGTTACTGGCGTAGTTGCGCGTCTTCTCTCTTACCAATCACGTACCACCCGGCGCGTCTTGCCGTCCATCTCACTTGTTCTAATGCGAGGTATAGACTGGGGTACTCGTGCCGACTCTCTCTTTTTCTGATTATATGCCGGCAGGGTGTCTGTGTGACCTAACACATTCTTGCAGCGACGCCGGCGACGCGGGTGACTGAGGGACATAACTACACTGAGGGACAATTTCTGGAGCCAAACCGAGGCATAGGCATATTCCTTCTATAATCGTCTGAATTCGTTGGTTTAGCATATCGAGTGTTCTAGTTTAGGGTGTGTAATTGCCTTTTTATCATCCGTGGTACGGAGTACCACAAGTCTGGCAACTTGATGGACATTGTGTGTTTAAATAAAAATTTCTAACACGATATACCAATGAAACAGCTTTAGAGGCAGTACGAAACTCTGGACAATGTGTTTCTTCGACCATATGCAAAATTCGACCGAGTATAACGTTTCTCGAAATCTCAAAGCTATTGTTACGTGCCAAGGTAGAGAGACAGAGTAGAGTAGCTCCGTTGATAATTCGATGTGCGCGGGATTTTTGAATTGGTTTGCGCTATTCGGCTGAACATGAGCTCGCTGCGTGGGACTTACTTGTGCTCAATATACTAACTCAACGATTTTGGATTAATCGTCGAGGTTGATTCCTCTTCGAAGACGTTTAGTTTGATGATTGTTTTCCCAAACTTCTCGATGTTGATCCGTGAGAGCGAGTTTGTTGGGAAAAATATTAATTGCAACACCAACAACACAACTAGACTTAACAAAAAATAATTCTTTATTTGACTTTAAAATTACAACTCAGAAATTTGTACTTAGAATAGTTTTGTAAAGAGACTGGGATTTTACTCCCTTGAGGAACTGTTTCGTTCGAGGTTGATGATATTTTCACATTCCTCTCTAAAAGGGGTGACCATTTCACCTCGGTTCGGGAGGAGTTACAAAAATTGGGTTGATTTGATTGGTCTGATTCCTAGCGAGATTGTTCGATTTTCTATGGAGGGGGTTATTTTGGTCACACGGGGGTGACGGGAGATCATTGCTTAGTGGACGGCATTCGTGAGAAAGAAAATACAGTTTCAAATTATAATTCGGAGAATGCTACAGAGTTTGATTATAACTAGGTTTTCTAGCGGTGATATCGCGCAAGGCGTTCGTTGAAATGAAATATACATAAGAAAGAGATTGTCAGGCTGGATATTTGTACGTTAAAGTATACTCTACACTTAAGAGTAAATACTATCGTTATTAGTTAAAGGTTTATTCTTAGAAGGGTGTATATAAGAAGAATGTTTATTCATTGAAAGAATGTTTGGAAAAAAATAATCTAGAAAAGTTCTGGGAAATCATAGTTTAGTGTCTGAAGCGGGAATAATTGTTGTTTCTTAAATATAGTTTATAAATGGAATAATAAAATGATAATAAGAGAACAAGATGTATATGGTATTTGAATTTTACCGGCAGGCTGCATCGTTTCGGAGATAGGCAAGATACTAATCTAACTTATCGACAGGAGATGTGCGTTGCCCATGGTGGGACGTAACACTATCGTGAAAAAAAAGTGTACCAGTATAATATCTCTTATCGTCGGTCACAGTTTTATTTAGTGTTGATGTACACTCTATGTTTGCACTACTGATTGTACAATACTGAGGGCAGCCTTGATGCCGGGTGGCTGGTTAAATTCTGATATTACAGATTACCGAGAGACTTCAGCTTTCACGTTTGACTCGAGAAGAGTGCAACGATCTTCTGGTCTCGGAAGGATTCGCACGAAACTCCAAGCCTTCTAAAGATTTTTTATAAGCTCTCAAGCTTCAAAGCTACTAACATCCTCCACACTGAAAGTTCTTGCACAAGATGGAACTTATAAACAATTTCTTTCATTTTCATGTACTAATTTGTTAACAACACGATAGAGCATTCAAATATTCGCGGGGTCGGCCAGGTGGCGCGACGGTTCGGATGATACAGCAATATTGAAGAGCGCCATGTCTCCCGGCTGATGCGAGGCGAACAAAGGAAAGGCTAGGCAGAAGCAACCGAAGCGTTGACTTGAGAAGGGGGAGAAGCGTGCGAACACTCGAAGCGTGCGGACATACTTACATTCGGTGAGTGTACTGTTTTTAAATAAAGGAAACTGTCAAAGGCTCAGTCTCCCCATAGTTAGTTTCAATGCAAAGAAAAGTGGCGTTGTTGGTTATCCACTAGTAACTCGGCCAAAGAAATACTTCGAGGTGTCCCCGTTTTTGCCTTTATTTTTAACATCCTTTACATATTGTCCTCTATTGTGCGCCCCACCCGGGGGGGGGGGGGGGGGGGGGGGGGGGGGTAAAAATAAACAATGGCTAGTCAGCCATTAAACTTTGTCCCACAGGACAAAGGAAATTACGTCTAAATTAAGGAAGGACCACATGGACGTATCTCCGTCAATTAATTTAACTGCGCCTTCTGCTTAATCCGTCAAGAAAAGACCCATTCACGAGGTGTCCGATAACGATCCTACTTCGACAAAAAAGAAAAATCAAGAAACCCAGATTTAGCAATCTTCCCTAACCTCTCAGAGGAAAGTTTACAAATACGAAAACGACCATGTGGGTCCATTCCAAGTCATCATCCAACCCAATCCCTCCTCAAATATTAATCGTCTTCATGATATCACGATAGGTAAGTGGCTCATCAAATCGTATCCTAAAGATGCCTCTGAAATCAAACAATCCGGTAAAGCCAAAATCACTATCACTTTAAATAGTGCGCTTATGGCCAACGAACTAATCACAGATCCTATAATCGTATCCAAAAATCTGACTGCCTTCATCCCGAAGCAATGCGCCACCAGGCCGGGGTGATTAGAGGTGTCCCCACAGACATTGACAAATGTGAAATAATAGAGAACGCTGAATCCAAGTATACGATTATTGAAGTCAAAAGATTTATCAGAAAATCAAAGAATGATAACGGAAACATTACACATATTCCCACACAAACCTTGCTATTGACCTTTAGCGGTTAGACCCGTTCATCATACATTTCCATCTATAAAGTAAAATACTGCGTGGAAGACTACATCCCCTAAATCCGAATGTACTTCAACTACCTTAGATTCGGCCACGTCAGTAAAATTTGTAAGAGTCCCTCTAGATGTGCCCACTATGGTGGTTCCGGCCACTCTAAAACCATAGACTGCCCAAATGTTAATACACCCCCCAAATGCATCAATTGCAAAACGGTGCGCATGAAGCCATATCGAAAGATGCCGATCCAGAAACTTACAAGATCAACTACACAAACTTGCCATCAAAAACGATTCCTCATTCATGAAAGAAATGACTAAGCATAAATCTATCGACCCCCAAATATCCCCATCCAAGAAAGTGAATGGAGTAACTTGTTTAACTGCATCTCCTCCTTCTCCTCCGTCTTTATCGGAGGTGATTTCAATAGCCATCACCTATCCTGGGGCTCATACTATAATTGTCCTAATGGCGATCTCCTACACTCTGCCATTTCAAACTCCGACTTAAACATAATTAATGACGGATCTAAAACATTCATCAACATTATTAATCACTCAGTCATTGACGTCTCGCTCATTTCTTCCCCCTTACTTACTGCTTATAACTGGGCCTCCGTTGACGATTCCATGTCTAGTGACCATCTTCCCATCATCACCACTATCCTTAGCCAATACCAACCGTGTCACCAACCTCCCACCCGAAAGATCAACCTAAAACACATAAACCACAAGAAGTCGATTACTGACCTAAACAACCTCGTACCTAGTTATTCCTCTAACTCCCCCAATTTCAATCCTTCTGCCACCTATGCCGAACTGATATCTCACATTAATAATATCATCGCGTCCTCCTGTAAACCCAGCCATAACAGCTCAAACAGTTCCAATAAACCTATTCCTCCTCCTGCTGTGTGGTGGGATGAAGAATATAGTCAGCTCGTTGCTAATCGTAAATCTGCACTAAAAGCTTTCCTATCTTCTTCTAGCTTAGATAAATTTATCGACTATAAAAGAGTTAATGCCCGAACTAAAAAATAATTAAAGAAAATTAAACAATTGAAATTCATTCAATACACAGAAACACCACAAATTCTTCCCCCGGTATGATTTGGAATACTGTCAAAAAATTTAAACATAGATTCCTTCCAAATAGGGTCCTCCAGCCAGAAAATCTCTAAGTACCAAAGCACATCCACAAATTCATTAACAATTTGTGTCCTCCAACTTGCTACATTCCGTTCAGTACAATCCAACACAACCCAGATCAAATAAATCCATCGTTGTCACAACCCTTAATATTTTTTTAAATCAAACGTGCCATAATCTCACTCAAGAAAAATAATACACCAGGTCTGGATGGGTTCTCTTCTTGCTCCCTCAAGCTCACCGAAAAAATGTTCTATAATAGATTGATTCACTATCTGGAAAGTAATATATTATTACCGGACTGCCAATACGGCTTTCGTACCAATAGATCCTGTACGGATTGGATTTCTATACTTACCATCAAAATTTATAGTGCTTTTGCTTCTAATCAGGTGGTACCTTGACTATTCTTGAATACCAAATCAGCATTTGACAATGTCCATCCTCTGATTTAGACCAACATCTAATAGAATTAGGTTTCCCAACTAACCTAAGAGCCTTCATTTACAACGCAAATAGGAAACTGACCATTAAATTACAAGATCGCCTTGTCACATCAAACTCCACTTTCAGCATCCCTCAGGGCCTTATCTTAAGTCCCATCCCTTTCAATATATAAACCCGTAAATTCCAGGACCACATTCATCGGAACTCTTCCATAACTCAATTTGCCGACGACACTTTCATCTGCTCCACCGGTAAAAATATCTCTGACTGCATTCAATCCCTCCAACTCATCATTGACCGTCTGGCTTCTCATCTACTCGATAGAGGCCTTGAAATCCCCTCTGAAAAGGCAAAACTCATAATATTCACCGGAAAAGAGAAAATTACAATATCACCTTTCATTAATATACAGGGCTCAGCGATAAAATCCTCGCCTACGGCGAAATCCCTTGGCATGTTCCTGGATGTAAAACTTTTGTGGCTACATCACATTAGCATCCTCAAGTACCTACGTGGAACTTGGTGGGGCGGACGTCCACAAATCCTTTTGAATATATATACGGCCCTCACTCGCAGGATTGTGGAATATAATACTTTCAACATGGATTTTAACAACAAACATTCCTTGTATAAATTACGCAAAATTCAATACAGGGCTATTAAACTGGCTCTAGGTTATCGCACATCTACTCCGACCAATATTCTATTAGCGGAGTCTAGAGAAACTTCTCTTAATACTAGATTCCAAATTCTTGCTGGAACATACGTTTGCAGAGTTTCCAGTCTTTCTCTCCACCCACTCTTAGACCTTCTATGAAATCTACCCTATCTACTTCATAAATTTAATGGCTATAACCTAACAGCCAATCTCCCTCTTCTCGTAGCATTCGCTGGAACCTCTTACAAATTCAAACATATTTTCAAATCCGATTTCCCACTTCCTTTCGAGTATGATCAACATGTAATTTACTTCAGCCCAAACTCTTCCATCTCAACAGGCGTTGAGGTTAGCCGCCACAATAATACCCATTCAAAATTCCTCCAACTATTCGTTCACTATCTTAATGAACATACCGTCTTCTATACTGATGGCTCCAAATCCAGCAACTACACTTATGGAGGCATCTCCCTCTTTTGTCCCCATCACTCAATAAGCGCTTCAAATCTAAAACACACTCCTTCGCATCCATCTTCTCCTTAGAAGCCCTGGCCATTCTATTTACGGTCCGATTCATTTTCTTCAAGAAAATAAAAAAATCTGTCACATTCTCAGATTCACAGAGTACTATCACTGCACTTTCCTCCTCCTTACCTCTCACAAGACGCAGCTTCCTTATCCTCGAAATCAAGCACTACCTGTCACTTGCCCAGTCTGCCCATCTGAGTATTAACTTAGAATGGATCCCCGGCCACAAAGGCATAAAAGGCAATGAAAGCGCGGACTCACTAGCTAGAGATGCTATTAGTGCTGGAAATCTCTTACATACCCCCCTACCTCCCGAAAATCTTCGTATTTATTTTTCAGATCTACTCCGCAATCGTTCCAATAATGTATTCAAACAGAGCGGCGATCATAAAGGCTCCTATTATCACAACCACTTTTTCAAAGAAAACAGCAAACCCTGGTCCAACAAATTTTTAGCACACGGTTCTCTAATAGTTCAACTTAATAGGCTCAGATCCAACTACTATCCTCTCCCAGCCAGTCTCCATAGAAAACATTTAATTTCGACTAACCTTTGGAACTGTGGTCTCCCCATGGGCATTGATCACCTCCTCTGGGTATGTCCCTCCTTCGTAAAGCCACGTAAAATTCTTCAGGAAAAACTGATTAAACTTAGACACTCACCTCCATTTCACTCCAACTTATTTCTTAACAACCCACACTCCAAATTGTCATTTCTCCTCTCCGACTTTCTCAAAACTACTCCGTTCCTAATATAAAATGGCTAGCATCGAGTTAGCCGTGATCTTTCTGAAATTGGCCGAGTTTCGATATTACAACAACGTCAAACATCCCCAGAAATGGATAGGATTTTTATCGTACCGAAACTATTCTCCCAACTACCTGGTTATGGCTTAAGACCAAATCGTGTCACAGCCACAAAATAGAAGAAAAAAAAGAAGAAGAAGCAGAAGAGTTGAGAAAAGTGTTAGAGAGCGATTAACAGTATATGTATATATAGATAGCGAAAATATTAAGACTGTGTGGTGGTTGATTAAGCGGGCTGTGTGTGAATCAAATAGACTAAAGAACTGAGTGTAAAATGGAGACTGTAGACTGGGTGAAATAAATGAGAGACTGTGTGAGTCGAGGCTGGGTGCCGACGAGAAATAGCGCCGAGGCTGTGTGCCGGTGACGAGTAAGACTGTGTGCGTACCGTGAATGCAGAATTAGCTATGTGAAAAGAAAAAGGATGTGCGAAATAAAAAACCAGCATAACATTCGAAAACGGTGTATTGAAATATACGAAAATCTTTAACAAATTATATTTTTTATTGTACAGATGATCGTTTTACATTTACAAATATATATATTAGACTTTTCAGGTGTATCGGTAACAAATCAAGTTTCTGATTTTGTATCTCTTCCAACCGTTAGACTGTAGTAATATGTATTATAAAATGTTATTAATTGGAATCAAGCTTTTTTATCAAAATGACTTTGTCCTGGTGGGCACTGGACTATTAGATCGGACTGGTGACAATTTGTAAACGGATTGTTTGCTAAGGCTTCAAATTTACTATCAGAGTAGTCACTGTTCCGATTATCCGAAAGAATGGAAACATAAGAGTTTGTATGTGAATTAATTATCGAATATGCGGTATATTTAATATTCGATTATCATAATTCACAGTCCTCAAAAGATGAAGATCAATGGTGAAGAAACCATAGCCTGCTGAGAAGCGAACGGGTTTTTTTTTTTAATGAAGTGTTGTCCTACAAAGAAGTTTTCCTAAAATAGGATTTGAGAAATTTATTTCGTCAAGATCAATTCAGTAGTAATTCAGAAGTAATATGATGACTAAAACAGGATGATCAGTTGGACTTTGCGCCAACAAAATCTTTTCACAAATGTTCTCACGACTCTTTCGTAGCGAAAGCGATTGCGAAGGACGCACGATCTCGTTGATAAAACCATGCCTGCAAATCGTGACAATATTATAACTACACTGGAACTACACTGGAAAACAAGCCAATGACATTGAACGAGTTGTTTTCTTCCGACTGAGCAGAGATAACCATGCGGGTTTCGAATTGTAAATTATTAAATGTCAATTATGTGAACAAATAGTTATTTATTTTCAATTATTCAATACTTCCGACAAGATAGGTAATTAAATCGGTATTACTTACGGCTTCGCTCGTTCTATGACAACAGAAGCAAAGATACCATAACACCGTCATATTCACCTCCATCACAATAAACAACCATGAGTTCGAGTATATCGGTATGGTATGCCCTGTAAATACAGTTTGCAGTTTCAGCGTGACATGAATGATGTCGCAATGCAGTGTTGTGCATTAAATTGACTAGAATTGCTGCTGATATAAGATTGTCATGAAGACGACCAATATCGCTGAGACGAACCGGTCTCCTCCAATTCCCGCCCGGTCCGTAGATGATGGTTGGCTGCTCTGTTCAATTTATCACATTTTCATATTACCTACATAAGCAACTCAATTTTGCAGGTGGCTGTACAAGTATCCTCTGATTTTACTCAAACGCAATTATTATATGTGAATTTCGTGATTTCGTTACCTAAATGAGTTTCATGAAACGATGAATACACATACCTAATTATTACGGAAATATTTCAAACCTGCTGTGATTACGATGTGCAGGTGTTGCAATCTCCGATAAAATAGAATTGACGCTTGCTGTGAATTTGAATATCATGCCGAACCAACCAGTCATCCATATGAGGATCTACACGTATATGCTCAGAGTTTTAAGAAACATCGATTCATGACTATTTGATACAAGTACAGCCAATCCATAATTAATTCCACGTGATGTCAGCATCAACCAGGCCCACACGACGAGCGATCGGTTTGCAAAATTCACTCGAAAAACTCGATCGTAATTGTCTATAAGATCGATCGCAATTCTTAATTGATTGAAAGAACGAGTACAGGCAAAACCCTCTATGAGGGAACCCATTTCCATAGACAGTGCGTGTATGACATACACTGGTAATGGTAATGGCATTCGGTTTATATAAAACGCGTTTAGCCGGTAAGGGCCAATCATACTGATGCAAATATGCGCAACCATGCAGATAAATGCATAGATTCGCCATCCTCTCGATGAACATATTTCACCATTGACGAATTAATACGGCTCCGTACCATAAGCTCGTATGACGACGAAAAAAGGTTTCATCTCTTGAAACCACATCATGGCTTCTGTGATAGTAAAACGAAATACCAACGTTTTCACTGTACTTTGTATTATGAAGTTCGCTTTGAAAAAACGCGACAACCACTAGGTACTGAATACCTGAAGGAACTGACTGCCAGCGTTACGATTTTTCCTCCTGTACACCCACCCTAGCCGTGTAAATGGTTTCGGAACAAATAGAAAATGGCAATAACCAACAGCCGATAGTGCTACCAATACCTATGTGGCGTAAGGACAATATATTTGTTTCACGGGAGATTTTGAAAACATATTTTCTTTGGAGCGTATCATTATCAGGACTGGGTGAAAGGCTGACTCGTGCAAATGTTGTGATGTCTACATTACTTGGTCGACGTATTCTCGAAAAATTGAACGCTTTATAAATGAACAATAATAAAACAGTGATATATTGTAAATTGAAATTTCGAGTGTGAAAACTTTTGTCTAATTGTAAGCGGGCAATATGACAAGAACAGTCATAATAGCTCCGAGTATCGAGACAAAAGTAAAGCGTATACTAGCATGTATTTAACTGCGTTATTGATAAAACTATGTAAACAATTAAATTATATACCATGCTTCCCAGGAAGGAAAGTTCGATGACGAATAATCGATATCCTGCTGCGAAGTGAAAAGGCTGCAATGCAAAGTGTTGATCTATACATATTATTATAAAGCCTTCCTGAAATTATAACAAATCTCTGTGGTAGGTAATTCCCGATCGACATCGAAGCCGCATGGACCAACCTACATTTTATGGATTAACGTTCTGATAACAGTAAATGACCGCAATCGAAAATATTATTATTATTATTATCTTTCACTATTTCCTAAATAAGTTTTGGATAATACAAAGCGCGTAGGCGTGCCTAAATCATAACATAAAGTTATGAATTTGTTTAACATCGATTCGGTTTATCAATATAATTTTTGCATAAAATATCTGTTTCGAGCGGAAACATTCATGAAACAGCAATTATTATATACTATAACAATTCATCTTTTTTGTTACTGTTATATAAGATTTGTTACAGCAACATTTGTGTTATGACACGAGATGAAAAAATACAGTAGATTTGTGATATTAGGTATTTCTCTGACACAGTGCCACAGAATCTCAGAGGAGGCTATCTCCCCATAAGGATCGATAGCATAATGTATGCGGGTTGTCGTATACGCACCACCCTCCACAATGGCAGAAACGTTTTGTAAATAGAACTTAATATGTTCGCTGCTGATACGAGAGTTTCGTGAAGACGGCAAGTACCATTGAGACGAAGTGACCTGGAGCAGTCATTCCTATCGTACATGTTGTATCTGGCCAGAACCACAAATTTTCTAATATAGATGGTAATTTTTTTAAACAAATGTAACGGTTTTGCATTTACAGCGACAAAAACCTCTAGAATTTCTGTTTGGTGTCTGCTGTTACTAAGCTGTGCAAATGTTTTAATCTTCGCTCGATGGAGCGAAGATTATAACCAAAGTCACGAACTTCAACATTGTGGCGTACTATGCCGTATCAAGTAACAGAAGGTATTACTTTAACGAGATATATATCACTTTAACGAGAATCGGTTGAGTTGACAGTTGCCGGGTTTGGAAAAATGCGAACAAAATTGTAGGCAAAAAGAATATCACCCAGGTTCGTATGACGAGCGGCTTCGTTGTAAAATCGATTCTTAAGGTTTGATCGTATTCTTCAATGAGATCAAACAGAGTTTTCATTTTATCGAAAGAACAGGAGACAGTGAGAATATGAACAGCAAAAGTAGATGCTATACTCAGAACCCCTATCAGCGTCAGTATTTTGGATCGAGATGGCCATTTATTGGATGCAACAGGTACCGAGACATACTGACTAAAACTGTTGCATGAATATCCTACGAGCTGATATACTCGCGACAAACGTATATGGAAGCACCCCAAGAGCTTCAGTTACGAGAAAAGCAGATCTAACTTCGTCGTACCACGTCATGTTCAATGGCGCCGAAATGTATGTACGCTTTGCTCGAGCTCAACGTAGGGAGTAGGGTACTCATAGCAAACAGTCGATTGAAAAAAGAGTAACAAATATACATCACCGAAGAACTGGATTTCAACATTATGGGGAAGTCTCGCTATACTTATCTTTACTGTCTACGTAAATCGATTCTGACTAAATGGAAAAAAAGGAATAACTGTTGCTGATCGTGGCTGATATTACGGTTGAAAGCCGGAAATTAGTTTTGTATTTTTTTCTTTCCCGCTCAATAAACTGTTCGTCCTTGCACGAAAAAGTATTTTCGTCGCCGTACCATATTCTAAAAATCAATAAATGAATTAATGACACAAACACGTATTATGTCCACGTTTTTTTTAGGGCGCAGGCTATTTTTCGTTTTCTTTATTTCGGTTGTTGCTCTCTGTCGGAGCTTTTACATCCCCCCCCCCCGAACCCCCAAAGTCCCGCATGTAAATAACGAATGTCGACTGTCGATACCTGCCGAGGGTCAAAATTTGTTTCCTCCAAAAAGGCTTCGATCGGAGGTTACGGAATCGGAAATTGTCCGCGCAACACGAATATCGCCATTATAATCGCGTTATATTGCAATTTATGTAAATAGTCGACCCTTTCACCGCTGCGAGCACATTTAACCCGTATTTTGGCGCTCTGTCAAAGTAGTCCCAAAAATAATCAAAGTTACCCTCAATGTCAAAGTAGCTCTCTTTGACGGTACCGCTGCCAAGCGTTTGAGGCAGTGTTACATCCGTACTTTCTTCGGCACTGAGCAACCGATCGCATTAAAATTTTGAGGGTATCTAGAGAATTATGGCAAAAAGTGGCTAAGGATAAAGTGTTTTTCTTTTCCAAAACCGTTGCCACCTGTCTCTGAACTGATACTACTGTACCCCACTGATATTCGACTTGTCACACTGGCTTCTGTTATTTTTCTCTAATACGATGTTAATCTTTCCGACCGTAGAGAATTTGGGTTTGGGTTTAATCTTATGCTTTGCAAGCGCAAAGCATAATTTAATAATGATATCCAAATAAATATAGAAAAAAATACAGAAATTGAATGAGCAAAAACGTAAAACTAAATCCAATATATACAGAATTAAAATATATTAAATGTGTCAAAATTAAGAAATTCAACTAATTGTAAGGAAACAATAAAAAAATGAAAAAAAAACATATATTCGAGGGGAATTCGATCGATCGACTCTCCGAGTTGCGAATATTAGAGTCAGCAGGGTCAGCAGAGCGTCCACGTCTCGTGACTCCGCCTACGGAGCGTATACAATCCCGAGTGACGTCACAATCAACCACTGCGACTCCAGGTGGCAGTTTCTGGCGGAAAAAACTTTGCTTCAATCGACGCACAGCCATAGGGATTCCTTCTAGAGTCGTCTGAATTCGTTGCTTATACCCATGGAGCTTAGACAGAAGGAGACCAAACTGTCTGTTACGGGGGTCACGGGAAAGAGATGAGCAGGGAGATCAGCAACGCTCGACAAAAGTTGAAATCTGGAGAGCTTGTCCGGCGAGGCGACATCTCAGCGGCCAAATATCAAACTGTGGGTACTCTTGTATTCATGACCCGAAGTTGGCTCAGCTATCGGAGTAATACATATATATGGCGAAAGGAATATATATATATAATCTGGCGGTCCGTATACGCCGAGCGGGTCCTACCGTGAATGAAACAAGCGTGCAATGATGACATATGGCTTGGGACCGAAAGATACACTACCCTGAAAGGACGTCCCGAATTCGATGGCTGCACTGAAACCTTCCTGAGAAAGTAGGAAACAAGTGACGAAATTTGGAATTCATTTGTTTTAAACCGTGTCAACAGTCTAATTTCACACAATTTACAAATATTCTAGTTCCAGTTAGAACTATAGAGGTGCTGAATTTACCATACAAATTTGAGCAAAATCGGATAAAGAGTTTCCGAGTTTTCATGGAAGTCAATTTGAAAAATACATTTTCGGGGAAAACGCGTACTTGAGCAATGAGCGATTTCGATCTGAAAAATTGTAAAGTGTACTCAAAATATTAATAAATATGTGGTAAAAAGTTCGCAGTTGTATGTTTATTTAATTCCAAAAAAAATTCCTAAAGAAGCGCAAAAAAAGAGCTTTCACATGGGATGACTGCCTTAAATTTATGTACACTTGAAGTCGTTTCCGGCGTTTGCCTGGGGTTCGATGAGCTACGAGCTTCCGTGGGGGGGATATTGATTGATTAAATCTATAAAAAATCGTAAAAAAATAGCATATAAAGAGAAGGTCGGAAACGAAACATGGATTTCAAACTGTTCGTCGTTTGTATCGAATTCTTTTGTCTTCAAATGACCTACGCAGCGGGTTCCTTTTTCGTTTCCTATTTTCTCTCACAATCAGTATTTGTCTTTTTAACGTCCAGCAAAAATCTGCCATCATGTTGACATTCCAATTTCCTTGATACCTCTACTCTTCATTTCACTCATGTCTTGATGAAATCGTTCTCCTTGTTTTTCACTGTAGTCTCCAAGCTTTTCAGGAAAGTAGTTGAGGTGAGAATGTAGAAAGTGCAATTTAAGATTCATCTAGCAGCCTAAATTTTGGAAATGTTCCAGCAACCCTTTAACTAAAGTCTTGTGTTCTTCCTTGCCAAAACTTCTTTATCCGATAACAAGCATTGAAATAGCTTTTACCACTGAGGAGCGCGGAAAACTTATGTACATAATGAAATATGAATAATATGTGGAGGGTTTCTTCTAAAATCCTATGTTTTCGAGTTAATGATTTTTAATCGGAACTCATTGCACTGAAACACTTGTATGATGAAAAAGTACACTCTTTTGTGTGCATTTCAATGTGGACATTAGACTTGTTTATAACAATCTCCATGATTTCATTTACATTTCAGTATGTAATACAATATTACATACTGAGACCTAAATATTTGTTATTTAATCTCGGATTAAATAACAGTACTTACCTCCATGTGGTCGATAATCTCAACAATTGTTTAAAATACAAAAAATTTCAGCGTCCACAAACAATAGCGTAAATAATAAATAATTTAATTACCCGGGAATAGAAGCGTCATTAATTAAATTTCAGGAGCGTTGTATTCTCGCGATAATGGAACCACAGGTCCCGTGTTAACTTTTGGCACAGAAAACGTAGTCCCACTTATGGGCTGTAGAGCGCGCGGCGATGTATCGGTCTGCCACACACACTCGTCGCATCACCTGACCCTCACTCTCATGATATCGCGCTTACACTTATCCGTGCCTGCCGATAACTGTATCTCACTCGCTCTTGTATCAGCGGGACGCTTAAAGCGCAGGGGGGATTATATGCTAGCGGTTCATGGATCGTGTTGGAGATTTTTTTTAATAGATATTTTTTTTCATCGAAGTTCACTAACTTTTTTTCACAATATTGACTCCTGCTTTTAGTAAAAATGATTATTTTTTTAATCGAAAGAGAAATACACTCTTTAAACAAATATCTGCGTATCACTTTGCCGCGCTATCATAACCGAATGTCATGTAAAAAAAAGCATATTCAGATATGGAATATTATTTAAAAAATATTGAGATGAATCACAAGAAATTAACATATATTATTTAACATGATGACAACATTTGCTTATATGTATATTGAATGATTTCGGGACCAGATTGTTCTGCCAAACTGAAGTATGGCTTAAAATTTCTACATTTTTTACGAATTTGGTATTTTATCTTCGTAGTGATTTAAAAATCGCGACAATTTATCAACAGCCACTGTAATATCATCAACAATTTTTTCTTTGCCAAAACGTTCTTTCAAATTGTTTTACGAAAAAAACATCTGCTTAAAATGTTTTCCGCGATTAGTCAATATTTTATTTTTTTTCCATTCGCTATTTTAGTTAAATCGCGAATAATTTATTTCTCGGTCATAATCAATAAATGTTCATTTTCTGAAAAAAAAGGTAAAAAAATTGCATGCTGGGGAATCCATCAGTCAACCCTCACATTGCCATATCTGCACGCTCAGCGAGTGACCATTTTACATTAAGCCAGAATGGATCATTTATCGATCCCCGTTCATCGGGGAGGCTCAGTTTCTTAAACGGTTAATTCAGAATAACATTGTTCAACTTTTTAGGAAAGAAGCATCTTTATTGTCTGTTATGAATAAAATCCATTTTCGCTATTACACAAGCTCTACAAATAAAAGAAAAAAATGCGCATGCCTGGGGTCTGGAATCTGGTTGCTTTACATCGAGATCCCAAGTTCCCAAGTACCCCAACCACGGGGTACACAGCACGTGGGTGCGAGCGAGAGCGGAACAGTACCCCAAGCATGGCTGAACGCTTGGGTGCAAGAAAGCGCGCGCTATAACCCAAGCGTCAGAGATTGCGTGCACACACATATTGGACAGCGCCACGGTGGCTGGGGTTAGCACTAAGCGAAGTCCAGCCAAGTGCGCCCATAAGACCTGTGGTTCCATCTAATCTATGGTCTCTGATATTGCTGTGTTCAGCGCCACTCCCGGCTAACAACGAAAGTGCTACTCTCACAAATTCATGCTCGTTTTCTCATTGTCAGTAAGTATACTGCGATGCTGCCGATGCTGCCAGTGGAGCCAGTAGAGTTGTCTTCTCCTGCTAGATTCCATCCTTAGACCACGGAAAAGACACTTCTTTTTAGCCTTTTAATGGAGTCTCTTTTGTTTGTACCGATAATAATTACGACATTCCGAGTCGATCACGTCGACTTGATGCACGAATTAGTAATGTGATTACTCTATGCTATGAATGTTTCTAATTGCAAGTTGCCATCCCGATGTATTTCTTGGTAAAACACTTTGGTCGCGCAATATCGCATCAAGGATAAAAATAAACAAAAGAAATTACCTGACTGATCGAGGCAATCAGTGATTTTTTAAATGCGATATCCGCAATAGCAAATGCTCCGAATAATTAAACTTGACTCTTCCACGTTTGTTGTGGAAGGTTTCGAACGACACTGTAATTGACGAAATACTCGTAGTTTAATGATGAAACCTATATACAAAGATGAATAAGAGACATCACAATAAGAGACAGTATCCAGCAGCGGTATAATTGTTGTACCATGAAAATTGAAAAACGCAAACAGAGCGATAGCCTGGCTCTCATTGCCAACAGTCAGCCCCATAAACATCTCGATCTCGATGATACTTTATTGTGGCAAACAGCCTTGACGGACAAGCGTATGCACAAATTCAGTCCCATGTTTTGGTAGTACATTTCGCACAACGTGCACCAGGAAGAGCGTCCAAGCAAGATGATATAAAGAAAACAAATAAAAGAAAACGAAGAAGATACAATCGGCTCTTATAATATTTTAATTAATTGTTTTTCGTTTGCAGTGTCACGATCACTTGTAGATTGATTATAGTTTTTTCCAACATCTCGAGCCACGAAACATTGGTCAAGGAGCATAATATTTGATTGGCGCATGTAGAACCTGTGCCCGATGCGCTAACCAAGCTTGACGATAACGACGTACCGTCGCTCGTTCTCTCGTTCCTCGCGGATTGCGATTTCTCATCGTGTCCGAGACGTTCCTCGACGGATTCGCTCGAATTCACGACTTCCGTCACTTCTTTCTCAGTCTTATCCTTTTCTTCAATATCCATTTCCGAATTGGTGTCTCTCTCGATGCGCATCTCGTCAGTCGGTGAATGAGCTTTTCTTCTCGTCGTTTCCTCCGTACCCTCCTCACTGGCTGTGAATTTTCGCTTTTTCGATGGCGCCTCGGTCTCCTGCTGAGTCGTTTCTTTGATCCTTACCGCTCTTGTCCTAGCTAATAGTGTTTCCAGCGCTGGTAAGAGACTCGGGGGTGCCTCGAGACGTGTGCCACTGCTGTAGACGAGAGCCAGAGCTCGCAGATCTCCCGTTAATCTATGAGCCGAAACTTTGACATCAACAGCCTCGACCATGGCGCTCATCGAGCTCACAAGGTTGTCGATTAGCGAACAGGTTTGTTCCGTCAGAACGTGATTTGCCAGCTTTGGGAAAAAGGTCTTGAGGAACGCGTGTATCGCTGGCACACCGAGAGACGACCGTTCATCGAGAAGAACAGCATCGACGTAATCGACTGTGTAGGATGAGCATAACAGCGCCGCTATGTGCTTTCGATCTATGTGCGTTGCCGCGTGAACATCGAGCCAGAGACGTGGAAAAAGAGCCAGATGAAGGGGTACGCCTGAAAAGCAACGAAAACATTAGAAATACGGGATTAGTAAGCTGAGTAGAATATTGGCAGAGATTTAGGATCCCTAATATATTTTTAATAAATCGCTTTCGGCTCAATTCATTTTGTAAAAGCGATAAATATCTTGATGAGTATATTATACAATTATTTGCAGAATAAAAAAAAATGACGGTACAAGTGTTCTTATTAAAAATTACGAACCTTCGAAGCCCAGCATTGCGCTCAAATTGACCAAAGTATCGGTCATGCAGTCATTATTGATAGCAAGCCTGCACATGACATCGATCAATTCGTGATACGGCAGATAAAACTCCAAAAGAGCGCTATCGTATTCGGGATCGACTCCTTTCGCCGCTTCCAACTGCGAATGTGGCACTGCCATTTGCACCATCGGTCTGGTCGGTCGTGAGCCCATTTTTCCTGCAGCCGTCGATCTTCTCGGTAGATACGGACCGGGTGGTACAGGAGCGTGAGGTTCTTGCAGAGCGGCGTGGCAGTGCGACAGCAGAGGTGCGAGTATCAATATAGCTTCGGCAGGTACGAGCATCACAAGCTCCTTCAGTAGATCAATAGCGAGATTTCGCATGTCCGGTGGATTGTACGTATTCAAGAGCGTCGCCAATTTGCGTAGCACGTCGGGCCATTCTTTGCAATTAGCGAGAATATTTCGCGCGTCTGGACCGTCTCTCGCCGTTCTGACGCATCTCACCAGTTCCACGATAATCGCTATCAATTCGGCAAGATCACCGGCAACGTGACAAGCCGTTGCCTCGTGATACATTATGTGGAGCATATGAAAAGCTTCGAGCGCCATACTCAGTCCACCATTATAAACGACGTACAGGCGATCGTCATCGGACTCTATAAGACATCTGCAAAGTACAATAAGTCAAAAAGCAGGATACCAGAGAAAAATCATGAATGCGATGCAATCGATTAATCCGGGAATTGGGACATTTACCTGAAAGCTGATATTAACGTAGCCCAACAGGAACGACCGTCCAAACCCTGTAGATACGAGGATAAGGTTCCTCGTCTAAACGACGCGATCTCGGCCTCCTCTTGCTCAGTCTGATCAGGGTGTCTCGTGACGAGTAATTGCATCAACTTGAAGAGCTCGTCGACGGCCTGTCGGACATATCGTTCGTTATACAACTGTTTTGAATGGGGTCAAACCGATGGTAAAATGTATTTCTCACCGTTGAATATTGCGTTGGATGGGGAGTGATGTTCTTGAAGGCCCACTGGATGTTTTGATGCGCCGCAAGCTGTCTCGTAAAGACTCGAGATTGTTGACAACACAGCCTCAATAGTCCGTAATAGGCAGGCAGCATTACTCTATTGAAGAGCACCACGTCTTGGTCTTCGTGATCGGCACTGTATGAATTCAAACATAGAGATTTGCACATCGAAAAAAATCAATAAATGCGTTCGATATTTTCCTTACAGTATATAATTGAAAGCTATGTTCTTCGTGATGTGTGGATTGTGTAGTATCATCGCAACATTTTCTGGACATTCGCAGCAAACGTGGTACCAGAACAGGAGCACCGCCTGCTTGTTGTGATGAACGGGTATACTTGGCTCGGAAAGTTTCGGATGAAATAGCGTCCACAGATCGTTAAGAAATTGCCCAAACTGTAACGATGATATAGGATAAATGATAGGAGGGTCCGAATAACGAATGAATAATCGAAAAAAAAAATAAAGATTTATATGCGTACCATGAGCTTTTCGGTTTTGGATACGGCGCAGTAAGTGAGCAGCGCGAAATAGGCAGTGAGTTTCATGGTACCGTGAGTCTGTATGTCGATATAGTGTCTCGCCGGTTGTAGAAGTCGGAGAAGAGCGGTATAAATTTGATGAAGTATTATAGTAGCCTCGGAGGGCAATTGCAATTCTCGCGAGGAGTTGCAGCCAAGACCGAGTCTGTAAGCGCCCCTATATCCTTGTCTAAAGTGCGTCGAAGGTACTAGCGAAACAAGCAGGAAAGCCGCAGCCGATCGAACTCTTTGATTCGAATGCTCGATGAGAAAGTGTTGAAGCCACGTGTCGAGACCTTGCAACACCCATGCGTGAGCGAGTTTGCTTCTCGTTACTGCCAGTGCAAGCCACTCGAGAGCTCCATGAGGCGCGACTCTCGCAGCTTCCCAGACGCGGCTAAGTATCAATTGCGTCATGCAGGGAAGACCGCTCGGTCCCGATCCTTCGGTCAACAGCGTCAAGAGCTTGAAGAACGGCTGGCACACGTCGGTGTGTTTCGTTATGGCTTGAAATATCATTGTAACGATGTGTATCGCGAGACGATCGTTCCAACGACACAACGATTGTACAAGATTGCGCGTTTGATTGAGATTTATCACATCACGAGTCTGTTGATAGAGAAAGGGAAACCCCTTGCCACCGGCAACTGCGTTGAGATCAGCAGGTGATAAAGTCAGTCTGTGAAATGAACCATAATTTTATGTTCACGATGATAGTCGAGGATATTAATTGTGATTGAGAAAAACACTTGCTCTCGAAACTCGATAAAACTATAAAGATTACCTGTGATCGGGTCCCCGGCTGCGTTCAACGAGCGTAGCAACCAGCGTAATCATTTTGTCAAGAGAGGCAGGCCTGAGTTTTTCCGATACAACGGCAAGCACGACTTCTTCCTCTTCCTCCTCTTCCTCCTCGCTAACGGCATCGGCGGTCTCGTGAGTCTTGTGTCCGAGATAGAAATTCACCATGGTCGAGACGGCTTGTACCCTTATCAGAAAGAGAGTCTCCTCTTCGCCCATTTTACTGAATTCGTAAAGAAAACCAAAGTACTCGGTCAAATGTTTGAGATGTTGCTTCGCATGTTCCATGAGCGACAGTAACATCCTGACGAATCTCGTCACGCATGATTGCGTGCCAACGCCGTTGTACTGACTGCTTCCCGAGTCGTTCTCCGTCTCGCATAGAAGATAAAGCGGTGCCTGACTTGGACGAAGCCTCTGTATGACGTGTATGCAGAGTCTCTGAAACATCTGTCTGACCATCTGATTCGGACATTTGACTAGAATTTGTATAGGCCACCAGGAGTCACCAGCCATGCGTTCGAGAAAACGGGCGCAAGCACCGGCCGAACCGTTGAACTGTTTTGTTAGGAGCTCAACCCACTGTACCATAGTCGGTTTTTCCTTGGCATGAATAAAAGTCTCCATAAAGAACGAGGTCGATAGCTCGGCCGAGAGTTCCGTAACATCAGGCTGCATCGATAGCAACGTTTGTGGTATATAACCGCATATCTGCCACATGAAACTGAAATACGTGTGCTCGAAGATATTCTTGTCTTGAAGAAAATGCGTGTTATCCTGCCATATCCAATCCTCGAGTTCCTTGTTGAGTACCAATTGTGCTGAGGTTGGGACCTGCTGCTGTTGCTGCGACTGGACCGTTTGTTGTTGTTGTTGTTGCTGTTGTTGCTGTTGCGACTGTTGTTGCGGTGATTTATCGAAGGTACGATTGAGCTCCTCCAAGCCATACGCCGAAGACATACAAGTAACGGGACTCGATACTGTAGCCTCTTCCTCCTTGATCTGTTCAACGCTAGGATCGCTACACCACTCGTAAAAAAGCATGTAGGCCGAGTTGGTCTTCTCGAAGCTAAAATCCATGAATTTGTCAGTGACGGAATCGTATGTTTTGCTCGTCATTTCACCACCGAAACATTCGGCAGCAATTTGACTCGGATCGAACGGTTTGACCTCGGCGTCGTTGAACAAAAACCACTTATCCTTGTTGGCAGACGTGCGATCTCTAATGAAACTGTAATAATGTCCACCGTCGGCTGTTCCGGTGTGTACAGTAACACCGATTAGATCGTATTGATAATGTTCCGTCTGAGCTTCCGAGTCGTTCTTCGCTTTAGCATTGCTCGCTGTTTGTAAATTCAACGAAGAAGTTTCCGTTTCGTTTCTCGCGAGGCTGGCGTCACCACCGCCACTCTCGCGCTCGCGTTCTTCCCTGTAGTGCTGGGGCATTAATTTCTTCTCAACGTAACCCGACATATCGAGCCTCAGTGGAAAACTGAAGTGAGTGTTGACTTTTTCCTTGAGCATCGTGCCCATGTTAAACGTGTAACGCATCGTGTTGAAGCACAATATGTGAGGCAATTTCTTGAAGCATGCTCTCTTCTCGGCACGCGCTTTTTTACCGCACTGGGAACACGTGTACATATTATCACCCTCGAGAGTATCCTTGACCGTTACCTCGTCGAGGCTCTCGTACAGATTTCTCATATCGGCTACCTGACAGCGTACCGTATAAAATTCCTCGAGTGTTCGGCTAACGTGTTCGCAATCGAGCGACACAACGTTGTTGGATATGACACCGCAGAAAAGCGTTTTAACGAGATGCTTGAGATCCGAGGTCATTTCCTCGAGTTTCGAGACGAGATCAATGAAAAATTCTGCCATGTCCTTTTGTTCACCGGTATTTAGAGGCTCGTGATTCATAGTGTAAACCCGACAGAAACTGCGTGGATTGTAAGCCTTCCGCTCGGACTCGAGAAGATAGGCGAACATCCTTTGAAGCTCGCGCAACGTAGATTGGTGCTTGTTGGCGCGATTGCAATCAGCGCCTAGTATTGCCACGCGTGCCTGTGGCATCATGTACAGATGTTGCATGCAACTCGCCATGTAGCAAGTAGCACCGAGATTTGTGAGCCCGACGTAACCGCAGTCGGAACGTCCGTCCTCGTGTGGCCAATAGTCCCATGGATAAGGTGAGTGTGGTCCCGGTCTGTGCTGGGCCAGAAGTTTCTCGTGAAGCAGACGATAATTATCTGGCGCTGATTTAACAAGTTCGACCAACAAATCGAAAGCTGCCGATCTCGATACCTGACTCTTGCATTTGGGCACGTGTTTCATACGAGGATTTGGTAGATCAAAAAGAAAATCGAACACGCGATGTAGCAAATTCTGTCCAATCTTGGCTTGCTTGCATGCGGGATTGTGCGTCATTATGTTGCATGTGAGATTGAGCAGACCAACAAGGGCGTCGTCTTCGACGGTATTGTGACGAGTTTCGAGATGCTCGCGACTGAGCACAGAGTCGATAACGCGACTCGCTAGCGCCTCGAGATCTATGCCAGCCCCTTCGCCGTGTCCGGAATCTACCTCGGCCTCGGTGGAGCTCTCTCTTATCGAGTCCTCGGGCAGAGCATCGACGAGACGACAGACGAGCCAGAAGTAATCTCTGCAGGCGGGTCCGTAGGGCTCCTTGCCGTCGTCTAGTGCCGAGTGAAGATGCAACGGCAGATCGGGTCTTCGACGATGCGACGGTTGCATCGCCTCGGCAACGACGAGATACTCGAGAAGGGTATTGAGCATGGGCACTATAAGGCCCGAAGCGTCGCAGCGTTCCGTCTCATTGTCGTCGTCGTCCTCGATTCCCGTAGTGCCCAAACAGAGCCTGTACAGAGCGGTGCAAACTTCTCTTCGTACCGCAGGTTCGGGATCTTCGAGGACCAATCTGCGTAGCCAGGTTCTGCCGAAAGTGTCGGAAGACGTTGGTAAAAAGAGATACTGCCTCACGCTCGGATCGCTGTGAACCCAACAGACGAGCAATGCCATCGCGTAATGTATCACCTGTGATCTGCCGAAGAGGCCAGTTTTGTAATGATTAGGATCGCGCGGCATCGATGCTTCGTTCAGTATACTCGTCAAGCGCGGCATAACAGTGTCCACGACCATCATCGAGAGCATCGCTTCGCTCAGTCTCGGTACGATCAATTTTTCCGGTTTGTGCTTGCGACTTTTTTTCTCCTCCTTCACAACACCGAGATGACAGAGCTGTTTTAACAAACTCGCCAGGCAATCCTGCTGCCATTCGCTACCGTCACCGCGTTCGAGACAACCGGACATGAAAATATCGAAGAGGTGACGAAGACCGCCGTGTTGAACAAATAGAGCTGACCACGCGATTGGCTCGTCGGCGTGTGCTACCTGGGATTCTTTGGATTCGCCCTCCGGATGTGATTCTTCCGAGATCGTTGATCCTATCGAACTTACACCCGCAGCCCCGTCGGCCCCACCTTCGTGAATCGGTGTGATGGTTACCGCGCTCGTACAGCTCGATGACGAATTATTGCTCGACGATGAGGATGACGCAGTCGACGATAGCGCGGGACTTCGACGACTCAACGATTCAACAATATACAACGAGTACATGAGCTTTTGCGGGCTAGCCGGATCGAGAAGCTCGGGCAACAAAGTTTCTCCCAATTTTTGAAAGCCCCGAAGTAACGTAGGACTGGTGGGTAACAGTGTCAGAGTATCCCAGACACGTCGCGACAACACCTGTGCTTTTGTATTCGATATTTTTTGACCACCTTTTACACTTGTTTTCATCGCACTAAGAGTACGCATAAGAGTGAACAATTGTTCGAAATACTGCGGTCTCAGTAGCAAAAGAGTGGGCAACGATTCTTTGGGTGGTGGTGGTAGTAATGACGCGGAGTCGATGTCGCGTTTGCCGCTACCACGACTTCCTGTTCCGGCGCTACCACAGCTACCAGATCCCCGAGCACCGGCAGCACCGAGCGATATAAATACCAGCTGACCATCCTTGAATCCCATTTCCTGTAGTGTCTTTTCGTCAAAGTCAAAAGTCAACTCTTGTCCCTGAGTTATCATTCTTATCGGTCCATCGCGATCTGTAAGAAGAGTTCCGAGTACGGAGGGTGCTGTACCGGAAACACCCGTCGACGAAGTCGCCATCGATGTATCGTTCGTGGAAGATGGAGCCGCCGCCGCTGCTGCTGCTGCTGCTGCTGCTGCTGCGGCTCTACCGCCGTTTTGCGTATCGTCCCACCATTTGGCCACTTCCGCTCGGAGATCCGCGACGTAATCCGTGGTGAGAAGGGAAAAACTGGTTTTGTCCGGTATACCAGCTGGTTGAACAAATATTCTCAAATGTTGTCCCTTTTCCGGCGTATTCATAGCAACGTGACTACCTGCACCACGCCCCTCCAAGGCCCAACGACGAAGATGATACGCGTAACGTTTCCTAAAAGCTTCGAGATGCGTTCGCAGCAGCAACAGAGCACGTTGTATACAACGAAGACTCGCTTCCTCGTTGTTCTCGAGATCGGCACTAGCTGCTGCCAAATGTGTCATACACTGCGACACAAACTCGGCTTCCTGAGTGAGCTGTCGCGACATGTAATAACCGTTGAGATATTGTATCGCTGCCATACTGACGTCCGTGCTTTTTGCTCGCAGAGCGATCCTCCAAAGAAAATCCATACCAACGGAATCAACGTCACGTAGGGGACGATCGAGATGAGCAGCTGCTAAACGTGCGAGATTGCACAATTGCTGAAAGAGACTCAAGCCTGTCATGCTTATTGTCTCAGGCGGTAGACTCGGCAATTTTCTCAGACACAGATGTTTCAATGTGTCCATACCGAGGGCGTGCTGTTCCGTCGATTTAGCCTGACTCAACAGCCAACTGAACAGTTCATCCGCGCAAGTCGGATCTTGTGAGAGGCATTGCCACAGTATGTCCACCTGTTCTAAACTCAGGCGAAAACAATCGGGAGAACCGAGAGGCGAGAATATTGATGAAAGAAATTGCAATCGGACTTGTATCTCCGTCTGATGAGAATAGAGATTATTCGCGTTGGCATTGTTATTGAGGCCACTACCACTCCCACCGCTACTGCTACTGCTGCAACTGCTGCTACTGCTACCTGCCGTAGCGATCACGCTCGTGCTCGCGTATGTCTTCAAATTATTGAAAAAATGCTTCATCATACCTCTCTCGCGATCGGCCCAAGTAGTTATCGTGTGAGCGTCCATCGCCCCGAATTGTTGAAAACTGGCGAGTAATTTTGGCAACAATCTCAGCGAAATAACGACCGACTGATTCGCCGCTAAATTTTCGAGGCAGCCCTCGATGAATTTCATGGGTATGAGACGATCGACGTTGAAACATAGCAAATTGCATAGTGCCTTTTCGGCCTCGAGAGCAAGGCCCTCGCCAAGATGACCGATCTTGTCGTCCTGCAGAAGATCCCAGAGCAATGTACTCCCAGGTTTGCAAACAGTCTCGAGATTGAATTGCGATGCGAAACGCGATACGGCATTCGCGGTTTTGCATGCGTTGTCAAGATTGAATTGCGAACCGGGACGAGAGGACGAGGTCGACTGTTGTCTCATACGAGCGCGCCTCCGAGCCCGTGTCCGGTCGGACAGACGAGGTCGGAAGAATGTTCTCTTGACGCTCATCCCAGGTTGCGAATGATGATGACTGTGATGATGGTGATGATGGTGGTGATGGTGATGATGATGATGCTGCTGCTGCTGCTGTTGCTGATGATGATGATGGGATTGATGCTGAGACTGATGATGGTGGGGATGATGATGATGATGATGCGGATGATGATGAGAGTGAGGATGATAAGCCTGCATCTGTATCGATGTGAGATGCCTCGCTGCAAGCTGGGCCAATTCTTCCTCACAACCGCTCTCTTCGCCGTCAAAGTCAGCCATATTTTTCTCGCTTTTGTTTGATATTCTGCTGCTGTACGAGCCCTCTTCATCGGACAGCATCTCGTCCAAGCCCGAAGGCAAAAAGGACTGTCCGGTCGCGTGAACCAAACCAGCAAGATCGGATATAACGGCATTCGTCCCATCACCGCCAGAACTTCCGACAACGACACCGGCGGCCACAGCGTTGTCGCTGTCTTCCTCGTCGCGCGAGGTTTCCCCGGAGTCCGGTCCACGTTCGACGCGACCATCGACGCCGACCAGTGACATATACTTCTCGCTACCGCTACTCTTGCTCGTCCCGCGCAATTGCAGACTACTCACTGCGGTCGGGACTTGTTGATCGTTCGGTTCTATGCGCAACGAGCGTTGATGCTGCTCCTTGACGCAGTCAAGCGTGTCCCGGGACAGCTCTCGCGTGGCGCGCGCCGTTTCTGATATTAGCGTCGATTCCATGTTTAAGGAGGCGTTCTCGTTAGGTTCCGGATCTTCCTTGGTCCCGATACCACGAGAGTCCCGTGATTCCGTTGTATCTCCGGTTTCTACAATCTCGTTCAGAGTCACTTTGTCATCGTCCTCGACTTCGCTGATGCGTTTCTGGGGTTTCTTTCGTTTGCGCAATACTTTCCTCTTCTTCTTCTCTTGCACTGTTGCCTCCTCGGTATTCGATTTTTCCGTATCAGCTTCCGCCTCTGAGGCGCTCTGTTGCTGATGCTTGTCCTTAGTCTCGTTGTCGGTTTTTGTTTCCGCATCGTCGATTATTGGATCATCGATCGGACTAGATGCGTTCGGTGGACTTTCCGTCAGCATCTCGATACTTGGCCCGTCTAATTTCGAAGTCGGAGACACTACTGAGAAATCTTCAACCTCGGCAAGATTCGATTCCACGGGCATTTGCTCCGGACTCTTTCCTCTTTTGCAATTACCTTGAAAAATATCACACGCACGTTTTCCGTTCAGTAGAGCGCGATCGACCGAATAAATTACATACGGATGTAATAAAAAGAACAAAATATGATGTAACTTACCTTCGCAATCGCTGCTGTCGCCTCTAGCTTGTTTTCTCGGCGAGGGTCCTTCGGAAGGTGCCGGACTGGGTTCTTCCTCGTCTTCCTCTGGACTGCTCGCATCTATGCCGCTTGGGTCGCTGCTGCTGCTCTCGCACACGCCATCACCGGCCCGTGCCATATCGCGATTTTTTACCGTTAAACCACCGGGGTAACCGGGGCCACCCGAAGTCCAGATAAACTTTATTAACGCCGAGGCAAGGAAGAGGCTCTGTTCGGTGTGTTCTTTTGGTTCCAGCTTGCACAGAAGCGAGTAGAGATGAAGTACAGGTGTCGGAGCGAGATGCTTGACAAGAGGCGCGAGTAGATCGTAAACCGGACGTGCGCAATGTTTGAGCTGAGCAGCCTGCCACATCGTATCCATGTCCGAAGACGTAATGCGTCCTTCCATCGCGAGAAAGCTCAATACTATGTGACTCTGTTTAATGACTTCGGCGTGCAAGTTTGGGCCAAATATATGAGCTATTATGTTGTTTTCGGTGAGCCAGGCAGCGAGAGCATGACCAACCTGCTCCACCTCGGCGACAGTCTCGCTGTTGCACAATTCATTGAATGCCGTTATGTGAGCGTTTATCTGTGCGACACCAGCCAGCCTCATGGTCAGTGTCGTGCTCGTGAAGTACTTGAATGCTAGATCGAGACCGTCGCGATCGAAAGTTGGAAGGACCGCGTCTATTGGATCTTTAACCGCGCTCCACATGAAATCTATGCAAATGGTAGAATCCAACATTAATCATTGCCTTACCATTAATACAAATGTACAATGCAAGTCAATGGACATCTTACCTGCCATTGTTCTTACTGCTGGCGTCCGAAGCTCTTTATCACCGAGACGACACATGTACTTCATAACACGGCTTCGAAGCGGTGTAAACAACTGTATAACACTACCGTAATTCAACCACAGCTTAAGATTGCAGATAACTGCAACCATGGAATGTGCCAGACCAACCGGTAATTGTTCAGGTGCATCGAAACACGCTGACATCAGCTCGAACCCACCCTGATGACAAAACACAGAAACTGCACGAATCAAGGGTGCTGGCACTTCCGGATCGTGGGGCTCGCAATATCCTCCCTCGTCCTGCTTACATCCGGCAACAAACAATCCGAATTACGAAATTAAGAATTATTCAACATGAATATTAGTGACTATACACTGTTTTATATGTATGCTGCACCTTTACCGGTGCCAATGGATTGAGCGCTCCGCCATGTTTCATTGCGATGTATAAAGGAAAATTTAGGAGAAAAATCTTGGATAGAAGATGAAAGAGTTTTTCTCTATCCTGCTGTGACCAATGATGTTTAGGATTGCACACGGAATCCGAAGGCCTTCTACCAACCGCGTCTTTATTAATTTCCCTAGTTTTCTCATCATGGGCTGTCTCCTCGTGTTTTCGTTTTTCCGAATCTTCCGTCTCATCTCCTTCCGCCTTTTTCCGCTCTTCCATATCATCTTCGTCTCCTTCCCCCGTGTGCAAATTCGTACCCTCCGCACCAACTTCACCTTCGTCGGGTGGCTTCCTCTTTTGACGGATTACTCGAAGCTGTTGAAGGGTGCAGAGAACGACGCTCTGTGTCAATCGTACAAAACGATCAAAATTCTTTGCCTCTCGATAGCAGCACATGCATTGTCTGAAATATAGAATAATATGACTTAACCAATACCAAGAAAAATAGTATCGTCAACAATATTTTTATGGCGTACCTCTGGACCCACTGATTGACATAGTGAAGTATCGTGTCTACGTCTATGGCACGTAGGGAGACAACATCGTCCGGCCCTTTCGTCGGCCGTTCTTCATCTACGAAATCATCGTGTGGTAAAAAATTGTACAATGACAATCGACCAATGTTCACAACAATCGAGAGGCCAAAAAATTTCAATTCCCAAGATTGGTCAACAAAACAGACAAGAAAATGGTTATATCGAAAATGCGATATTCGTATGTCCAACGACAGTTTACGTGAAACAAGTATGTACCCAAGTGTCGAGGATACACTGGGAATCCGAGAGAAAATTTTGAAAAACTTCTAGCAACATAGTTTTTAGATTGTGCGACAGCGTTATCAATAAAATCGACGAGACAAAATTATGTATCTTGTCGAGAAAGAAAGAAAAAAACTTACACGAGAGTAGAAGATCGTGAAAGTCAGCACACACATCGCACATGATTTCCTGTCTCGTGTCCCTTCAATCGTTGTTCGTATACCTAAAGTTCATCACTTTCGTTTTCACCACCGTCCACCCCCGAAACTGACACCGATGTGGATAAACATTTTTTATTCTGGCGTTTGGGGATCATCAACAGTGAATTACGAATCCATCAGTCACCATATTGGTTTGTGCCCTCACTCTCTCTCCCTCTCTCTCTCTCTCTTCGTTGCTCTCTTTCTCTCTTCTGTATGTTCTCTACAAGACATTGGCTGCGTTCTCAAGCGCCGCCTACTTCAGATCACTATCGCACATTCTCCTTTCTTTCTTCTTTCTCCTACTCGCAAACACACATGCACTGGAACTAACCCCTTCTGTCACGCGTTCGAAATTTGGACGACAAACTTTTCATTGTAGCATTAAATCATAATGATTAATCCTTTCGTCGTGAGTTTTTAACACGTAATTCTATGTATACCACTTCTATAAACGGTGTGTCAGCACCCCAGAATCCCTCTATTAAACTGTCGTACTTGTATTTTTCAAGTACTCAATGTCACGTTGACAGATTACGCACAGCTGACCGTAGAGGCCATAGTTATACGACGGATGCGCTCAGATGCACTTGGCCTAAGGTACAAAGGCAAAGTTACACCGATACGTATATCTATTTCTTCCATCTTTTTGTTACCTTAGGGAATACGTATGTACAGACTCTAGTCAAACGGAATTACCTATACAGTTTCTTTCGAAAATTGAAGAAATGTTCAAATCAGCTGATGAGAAGAAACACTTTCTAAATAAGATTACAAGCAGCGTTTTCGTACTTACATAGATCCAGGTACATAATATGTTTGAGTAGGTGGTAACAGATATAATTTTTATACCGCACTGTTTGATAGCTGGATGACAGATGATGGTATCAGGGGTGAATGCACTTTGAAAGCGCACTTCCAGCTACATACCAAAACAATACGCGATCTGTCTATTAAATGCTCCAATAAATTGCTATCCGATGCTTAACACAAATTTATATATACGTACAGTAATGAATATTATCTATCGAATAACTGGAATTTATTATAAAAGAAAATACACGAAAAATATGTTTGAAAAGATTATTAAAGTATAGTACCTTAAATATCCGTGCCTGAATTATCAGGATACAAAAGGAATCGCACCATGGTGCCCCCTGGCCTGTCGAGCAAAGCTCCTGTTCCGAGGCTAGTTTAGCCAATAATACGAATAATACGTACGGGATTGTCAGTTGTCAGCAGTTGTCAGTACGTCGCGTGTAAGGCTAGTGTAAGCACACAGTGCTTTCGAAGTGAGAGAGATAGAGCGAATAAACTAATAAACAAATCCGTCAGTGTCAGATCGAGTGAGCATTTCTTATGAAAAATTTTCATAATTGTCGAGTGCACCTCGTGGTTACATATTTCTTGGTCGTACATCGTCGTGAAAAGACTTTATTTTAACCGGTCGTAAATCAAATAACTCTCCAAGGACGGATATTTAGAGAGAAGACGGAGAAGCGTGTGACAAGTTTTTTTTAGTGGTATAGTAGTAGAAACACTACTTTATTAAAGCCGCGGGAATGGGCAGCACGGACAAGGCTGTTATCACTGGATTCATATGCAGACTCTGCAGCAAGATGAACCGTTTTGTCATCCACATATATGGCGAGGAGGGAGAGAGAATGAAACTTGCCGAGAAAATTAATGCATATTTACCGATAACTGTGAGTTGCTTCTTAGTACGCTTAGACTTAGAATAATGCTGGAAAATACACACTCTCGTCTGAACCGATAACGCTGTCCAATGTTTATTTACTTTGTATAGTAAGTTCAAGCCCCCTTTTAGAAAGAACAAAAATTTACCTGACAATAATCAAGCACGGTGAGGGTTAACGCTTCAGTAACCCCAACATCGCATCTCACAATTTACGGTTCTTGACTAAACACAAACTTACCTGTACTATTACACGATAGGAAAATACATCTATCACGCAAAAAACACCTGTGACCAGCACGTTTGGAACGCGAATGTATTCCTTCAAGCTTAAGCATTAAAATCAACCAATATACACATTCATCTTACATATTTTCACTATATACGACTATAAATGAGACTTAGACCCATTGATTTAAAAAAATATTAAACTATATGATAATACAACTAGTAAAAATAAAACTCGTGCAGTCCGCTTGTTCTTTAATCTTCGTTGAATTGAGTCTAAACCCAAAGAAATGCGTTGTTTGCTACATTCTTATCCGATAGTCTCGTCTTCAATGTCTTTGAATATTATTTTGTTTCGGCATAGGTAAATGTGAATGATCCCCTACCGAAAACAGCGTGTTTGCATTGCATCGAGCGACTCGAGGCTCACCATGAACTCATGGAGCAAATAATCATCGCCAGGAGGCATCTTGCTTCGGAAACAAAGATTAATCCAGTGAGTGCATCCTCCTCGACGACAACGGTTTCAATGGATGCGACTCCTGCGTCAGGGTCACCTCCGTGTTGACGATTCCTTTGCAAAGAAAGACATTCGTGCTCCATCAACAAAATAATGCTCTAAAAATGTTACATCTGTATCTGGGAAATCTTGAACGCTGTGGAAGACATTGGAATTTTTAGATAATTTTAGCATCTTGAAGCAGAATCTTCTTGAAAAAGTGCCAGTTCGGAATCACCTTAATGTCAGAGTACAGTGGAGTAATTATTTGGACTTGGGATTTATGAGGTCGTCTGAGTTTTCTTGCCATAATGAAGAAGTCCTTTGTTTTATATGTTCGATCATATTGAAAGATATGAAAATAGCTAACGATGCAGATTTGATGCAAATTTCAATTTTTGTTGTATCATACATAAAGATCCCGATATTACTCACAGAGATGATAAATAACCTGTTATTTTTAAATGGAACGTACCCGACGTGCGTAAAAAATCCGATGAACGCGTTTTTCTTGCTTATAAATATTGTCCAAAATGTCGCACGGCCTCCGAGATTTTCATACCTATGGAGCACCAAACCTTTAAATAGAATTAACCTGTAAGCTACAGAATTTTATAGAGATATATTGTTTGCCCAGAATCGAAACGTACGTCTTCTAGAATCATGATCTTTGTAGTTTTTATAAGGCGGGTATCATTGATTCGCCATTGCGTTGCGATGTTCTATGCTGTTATACTTTTTTTTCTTTTCTGCTTTCGTTATTCGCCTCTTCTTTCTCGATCGAATCATTGTACATTTTTGTCCCACAAGGGTACATCGCCTATATTTTCTTCATTTACGTGATATTTCTTTTTTCTCATCACTCATCCTCGTAAAACAGTACACATCGTCGAAGCAAAGTTATCCAGTACATGCGGATCGGATGAGTCGCTTCTGGCGACGGATATATTGCGCGTTCCAATAAATGCGAGTTACTGACAGTGTTCCTTCAAAACCGTTCGCAAAATGATCAAAATCTTGAGATAAACGTATCGTTGCAGTTGACGATTCGCGAATTGGTCTCAACTGACGTTTAGGAAACAAAATGAAAAAATAATAACAACAGGTACACGCTCTTCGTTAAATACGAAAAATTCATAGATTTAGATCAGAATTGTTAGAAGTTTCGACCACTGCGACGATAACAATTATATTTGTACAATTATATTATATACGATGTATTTTTGTGTAAGACGTGCAAGGGAGTTCCAAATATCACCGATCGCTTCGGCCGATTATTCTTTTTTTACACTCGAAGAATATTCACAAATACACATACACACACACACACATACACGTACTCCCTGCCAAAGGATTTAATAAAATTACACTGCTGTATAAATGCTTTGACCAGTAGTTTCAATTTTAGACGGTTTACAAGAAAACAATTTTCCGTTTTTTTCGTTTGTTTTTGTTTTGTCTTTTAATTCATCGGTGAATATTTTCGTCACTCGGACTGCAGTTGCTGTGATCTTGGACGCGCAACTTTTCTCTCCATTAATCTAAGTACCTCCAAGATGAAAATAGAGATGAGATGAAATAAAATAAAATTGTTATTTCAAAGAGAATAACATCGAGCCAAGAGATTAGAGTTTTCCTCTTATAAAAATATATCTTTACAAACAACTTTTACGACGATTCGCAATGTTCATTGTTGCGACGAGCATAATTTAATTTTTTAGACAGCCGTTCGCGCTTGAGCGAAGAGTTTCCTAAAGGAAAAATAATTTTACCTAATTACAAACAAATCGGAGCAACGGATTCGTTCTTTCACAAATTAATTTCAGTACCTTTAACAATTCGAATGATACAGGTGATAACCAAGAGGTTGTGGGGGGGGGGGGGCATACAGCGATTCAAGATAGGTAAACCTATAACTTATACGTACACATATACATACTGTATATAGTATATATATATATAATTCTGATGAATATAAATCTCCTTAAAATTAAATCTTACCAACTGTATCTACAATGTTTTATAAAGGGATACAAGGTGATGTGATTGATTTAAAAAATGGACGATAATTTGACACGATAATTCATCTCGGTATCTAGATGTCGTGTGATATTTGCTACTTCAGCAAAGTGCTTAGATTGCAATATTCGTCGGCGAATCTATGTACATATGACAAAAAGAAGGATGAAAAAGAAAATAACAACGAAGAGAGGATAAATCTTTAGTATACGTTACGATAGATCAGAATGTGTGTCGCTGATGATGATTTCGATTCCATCAAGAGCACGCCTGTTGCATCTCTGCTTTAGCTGCCTTGAGAGCTGGGATCAATTCAAATAATTTAGTACTTCGAGTCCTTTTGACTAATAGATAATCAGAATTTTAAATACATTATTATTATAAATTCCATCCAAACACTCACCTTCGCGTTCTCTTCTTCTCAATTTCTTTCGCCGTCTCTCGATACCAGCAAGTTCAACCTTGACCGAATTGTACGTTTTTCTCAATTCCGTGAGCTTTTGTTGAAGGACCGCTATCCTTTGACTACCGTCGAGCTCGGGACCTTGAATAATAACGACGTATTCAATTATTGATAATCGCATGTCGTTTTCATCGACAGAGTCGAATAAAAAATTGCTTAAATTCGCTCTAAATAAAACGAGCTAGGTGAACAAAATACCATAAGTGATTGAACTAGGTATGTCCGAGAATAAATCAAAGAGATATTGGCTTACCGAGTTCAACGAAGAAATTGTACTTCATCGGTTTTGGCGATCTTGAAGAATTACTGAGTTCCGCGATAGCCGTTGCAATAGCATTTTTGTCAGTTCCGCTCGTTGCTATGCCGATAGCACATGGGCTTGAACCCTCGCTCGTGTCGTCGCTGTCACTGCCAGCCACGGTTGTCCCGTGTCTCGTTTGTCTTGCACTAGCTGGTGGTCTACCGAGTGGTTTCTTGACGATCACCACGTTACTGCCGCATTGCTCGGAATGTTTGCGATTTCTTTTTCGTTTCTTGGGCGATTGAGAATCTTCGACGGATCGCTTTACCGAAGTTTTCAGTGCCCTTTCCGCGCTATTGTTTTCCACATTCGCTAGTGTATCATCCTCGCTGTATCCGGAAGGACCTTTGCCGGCACTATCATTATCACCCTCGGAACTATCGCGATGAGATTTAACATTTTCTTCCGATAGCGGTGACGCTACGCCAATCCTCTCTTCCTCGCGGGGAGATCCGGAAATATTGGAGATCGTCGAGTCGGGAGTAGTTGGTGGTGTATTGTCCATTACGGGAGCTGCTTCGTTACTCTCTCTTCTTTGCCCTATCACAGCTCCGGCCAATTGTTGTTGTTGTTGTTGTTGTTGTTGTTGCTGCTGCTGTTGTTGCTGTTGTTGCTGCATCGGATGGGGTTGATGTCTTGACCCCGACACCCCGACTACTTGTTGTTGTTGCTGCTGCTGTTGCATCTGAAGTGCTACAGAAACGGAAACGCTACAAGTATTCGATATTGCAACACCGAGATTTGCCCCAGCGCTAGCGCCACTTGTCGTACTACTCTGTGCGCCGGAAGTCGGTGCGCTTGCAAAAGGAATTTCCAGAAGAACCATTTTCTTATCAGCGCGTTCGTCCTTCGGCGTCACACAAGTTTCGCAATTACCGTCGTTGTCCGTATTTTCCGGTCCCGGCGCTGGTGAGCCCGGTATCTCTTCTTCGCAAAGTAACGAGTTCATGTTCTCACCTTCCTCCTCAGCCCTCGTGCTCGACGACAATTTCGTCGCCATCAGACTGGATTGACTCTGTTGTTGAATTGCGCGAAGATTTGGGTTTTGAAGATTACCGAAACGAGTCGTATTAATTACGTCGCTGATCTGCTGAGTATCGTGCTGCAAAAGATCTAACTCAGCTTTGAGCTTTACGTCGAAATTCGATGATTCGTTCTTCTCATCGCGTCCTTCGGCCACACTGTCGATCACTAATTTTTGCTCCGAGTCACTGCTATCCGTAGAATCGACGAATTCCTGGCTAATTACCTTCTTTCGTTTATCCCGTTGACGTTCCACGGAACTCTCCTTGTGCTGTTCCTCGTCGCGAGTCGACGCGATTGCATCGTTCGAATTTCTCCCAAAATCAATCTGTATATCGTGCGATTTTCTCTTATTCCAATCGTCCTCGCTGCGTTTATCCGGGACCTTGCGATGTTCAACCGTTACCTTAGCTGCAATAGCCTCAGCGATTTTCTTCAATTCCGCCTCTTTGCGTAGCTTTAATTGCTCAAGTTCTTCCTCTTTCTGCCGTATGGCAGCTCGCATTGCTTCGCGACATCTCTCTTCCTCCTGTTTCGTCGTTTCCTCGACAACGACATCGCGTTTTCTTGCTGCCTCAGTTTCGTATTTCAATTTCGATTGTTCTTCGTTCGCCTTGTTTCTCTTGGACGCCGCTGTTTCGGATTTTTTGTGCGAACCATCCTTGACGCTCTTCTTCGTTGTAGTCGTTTCCGTCGTTTCGTCGTCACGCTTCGATTCTTTTGACCTCACCTGTCGAAAAGCCAGTGCCGCTGCTGACAATTTTTCTTCGATCGTCGATGTGGCCGGCAATCTTGCGCTGATCGGTACTGGCATTGTCGGAGCTGTCACTGAGCTCGTGGAAACAGCACTTGGTACTCTCGCAGTGATATCCAATGATTTCCGTTCGTTCGAAGTAATCAATGAGATCGAAGTTATCACAGTGGACGTAGTAACAGCAAGCGTGCTCGTCAAAGCTGTCGTTGAAATAGTTTGCTTGGCGACATCGCTTCCAGCATTGAATTCCATTCTATCGGCCATATCACTGGCAGGAAATATCTCTTGCTGATATCTGAAGAGTCCGTCGTGATCGGTCTCGGATACTTCCGTTTCCGATATAACGAGACGATCCTCTGGATCATCATGATCGACATTTACATCGTCGTTGCTCGGTAGATCGGTGAACAGAAGATCTAGGTTACCACTGGTTTTGGCCTGTTCATCGGACACTGGCGGTGGTGGTGGAGGCGGTGGAGGTGGCGGTGGTGGTGGTGGTAAAGGTGGCGGTGGCGTTGGCAATGGTTTTGGTTGGTTCGTCAAAGTTGGATCATTTGTTTTTTCCAAACTTTCCCTCGGCACACCGGTCGCCGGAGTTTTGTTGATCGTCGCCGTGACATTAGCAGTCTCGACATTTTCCTCGATTTTTTTGGCGTTAGTTCTGCGTACTTTTCTTCTCGGATCTACGGACGTATCGATCTCAATCTTGACCGTTTCCTTCAGAGTTGTGCCCATCGTAATTTTTTGCTTCTTTTTCGGACTTTTAGGTTCTTCGTCGAAAACACGTTTTTTCGGTTTGTCCTTGTCACCCGATGAATCGCGTTTGTTTCGAACTTCGAATTCGAAAGGCTCGGGTTCCTTGAACTCATAGACATCCTCGGTCGGCTGCACTATCGGTGCTGTAACCGTGACTGCAGGCTGAGACTGCGAGATAGACGGCAAAGGAGACAGAGCGCGAGACGATGAAGATTGCGACGTTACCAGTACAGCTCCACTGTTGTCCAAGACAGGTTTAGTATCGACCGGATAATCTGCTACGATCTTCGAAGCATCAATCTTTTTCTCTTCCTTAGCTTTCTTCTCTACATCCTGAGAAAATTCCGTTTTTATAGATTTCTCATCACCGGCCTCGTCGGTCTCGAATTTTACGAGCTCCAGCTTAACAGCTTTATCAAAGCCTTTGAGCTCCGATCTTATTTGATTAAGATCAAAGTCACGACCTTTCGGTTGCTCGTCATGGCGGTCGTGAGAACGTTCGCACGCGACAGGAGCGCTGGGGGTCTCGTTTTCCATAGCACAAGAGACGGAGGTTGATGTAGTCGAGGTTGGCGTCGGGACAGTTATTTTCGACTGTGTCGTCGTCGCATTTCCAGCGTCCTCATCAATATCCTCGACTTCGTCAGCGTCGTCCTCCTCATCGGCATCCTCCTCATCCTCGTCAGCTTCTTCTTCTTCTTCCTCATCCTCATCGTCCTCGTCTATTCCACCAGCGCGATCGGTTGATTTAGCGTCTTTGGATTTGACAACGGTTCTCCGCAATCTTCGAGTTCGCCGTGGTTCCTCAGGCACGTCTTTGTCGTCTTCCTCGATCTCGCTATTCTCCTCGTTTTTCATTCTGTCATCGACACGACGCCGATATACGCGTCGTCTTCGCGGTTCTTCAGCGACCTCGTAAGCCTCGCTGTCATCACTTTCGGTGCAATAGTGAACCATGTCCATGCGACTGGACATTCTTCGCGTCTGTCTTCGCAGCTCAACACCGTGCTCGGTATGTCGCGTATTACGTATAGGACGTCCGGAAGTCGCCGGTGTTGCTGGACTTTTTGTTCTTGAGCTCGAGCTCGCGACCGAGAGTGGAGTCGTCGATCTCGCTGGTTGAGAATTGACAAATTCTTTGTCCTTGCTCGCTGTGGATGAGGATGAACCGCTCGATGAACTCGTGCCTGACGATAAATTCGCTGACGAGGAAACGCTACTCGCCGTAGTCGGAATCGTCCCCGTTCCAGTTGCGTTTTGCTGAGTTCTACGACGACTTTGGGAGCCCATGGAGGTTGTTCCCGCGACGGTTGAACTCGAAGTATTCTTTGACGATGCTTTGCTGTTACCACTTGCAAAACCACCTGCGCTCGGTGTTTGAGGTCGAGGTGTCGCTTTCGTGCGTTTTATCCGAGTCTGTGATTGAGTGAAATTTTGTGCTATTCTCGTTGCCTTGATCCACTCGTCGTATCGCGTGTTCCATCCGGTATAATGTACGAGATATGCCGTCTCGGAACTACCATCTTTCTCAATATCAATAACTTTTGCCTCGTAAGTAACTTTGGACTCGTGTGTAGGTCCGTAATAAACCTTAAGCCTGTCGCCAAGCTCAACGGGTCCTTTATAAGTCGGCGCTACAACGTTGCTCTCAACGCCGCTGCTATCATCCTTTTCGGGACGCGATTTTTCCGTCTCGTTATCGCGCTTTTTCCGACCACGTTGCTGTTTCTTGAGCTCCTCGTCGGTCATGCGTCGTTGCTTGGTCGGATTTGCTCGAGTTTTTTCAGAGTCTCGCGAAGGTGTGCGTGTCTCTCTTGCTGCGTCGACGCTTGCTTTTGCTTTGGTTGCGTCATCCTTCGATTTCGATCGTGTCTTCGTGGATTCTTCTTCCTTGGATTTATCCTCACGTCTCAAAGAACCTTCCTGTCTCTTGGTCGTTGCCGGTGGTGGCGTCGTCGTCATCGTTGTCGTCGGAGTTGTCGTGGTGGTGGTGGTGGTGGTGGTGGTGGTGGTGCTGGTGGTGGTGGTAGCGGTCGTCGTTGTCGTCGTCATCGCCGTCGCCGTCGTCGTCGCTGTTGTCGTCGACATCGTCGATGTCGTCGCGCTTGTCGTTGCCAATGTCCCGGTCGATCCTGCGACACTTCCTGCCGGTACGCTTGTTACCGTTGCGATCACCGAAGATCCACCACCATCTTGAGCTTTTCGCTTATCATGAATTTTCTTCTTTGTTTCGTCTTTTGTTTTGCTGGAGGACTTGGCGCGAACCAACGGTACAGGCGTAAAGCGAGCCGTGGGTTTTTGGGATTTTTCGCTACTCGATGATTCACCACCTTCACCCTCGACATTAACGTCGCTATCCTGGCCACTTATCACTTCCTCGACGATTTCTTTCTTTTTTGTTATTCTCGTAGGTTCCTCCTCTTTTGTGGGTTCCTTCACAGATACGGCAACGGGTTCGATGCGTTTCTCCTTTTTTTCCTCCTCGACGGGAACTTTTTTCTGCACCGGTGTCGACTGTGTAGACTGAGCTGGAGGAGGCACCAACGCTGGCACTTCGGGTTGTTGCTGAGGTGGCTGAACCTGTTGCGGCGGCGGCGGCGGCGGCGGTGGAGGTGGTACCACTGGTGCATCCTCCTCCACATCCAACTTGTCTTTTTCCACACTGGTTTTAGGCACAGGTGTTGTTGCCTGGGCCGTCGGTACCGGAGTATTCCGGTCTTTATCCCTGATGAGACTTCGTCCAGGTCTCTGCTTCCTCGTCGTACCTCTTGGATGATTCACCATCGTGCAGCCTAACTTTCTGTAAAAATCTTCGAAAGAATGCAAAAATTTCTTATATGCCTGCTTGACGAGACTGTGGGTCGATGGTGTCGATTGCATGGTAAAACTCAATCTTCGAGTTATCGATTTCCATTGATTCTGATTAGTCACACGATTGTAACCACCGAGTTTGTAAACGGCACGAAATAGCCTGTACAAATCGATATCTTCGGTACCAATCATTGGGCAATTATTTATTGGTGTTCCACGATCATCCATGAACTTATAAAGTTGTGCAACGAAATGATCTTTTTCTTCACGCGGCTCGTCGTCCGAACTCTGCACCATAAACAAATTACAAATGTACAGTAAACAGCGCAACTATAATTCTATGTAAAGAGCTTATAAGCGTTTTTTATGAACTTACATCTGAGTCGACATCTGCATCCGAGTCGCTATTTCCGCTGGACACGGCATTCCCAAAAAGTGAATCTCTGTCCCAGTGGGGTGGTAACTCGTTCTTCTCCAAGAACAACAAAGCTTTCTCAACTGCGACCTTTAATCCACTGTTCTCCACTTTATTTCCCAACTCTTTCGTGAATTCAATCGCTTCTTTTTTTGGCACGGTGTAACTGAAGTAGCGGATAATTGAAGAATGAAATCGATTTATGTAGAAAGAAAAATCAAACGGGCGATTTCGATTAATGACGAATTTACTCACTATCGAGCATCCTTAAACGATCGCACGAGATAATCGTCTCGCACGCGTATGCGCACCGTGTCCTGCGCGGTCGGAGCAACCACAAGGCCGGGAAACCAATAGTCTTTTTTCTTCTTGTCGCCCAATTCGACGCAAACGACTCGTCCGATCTCTGGCTCGGTTTCTACACCTTCCTTACCACCGATCCCCGAACCCGAATCGCGACTACCTCGTGGCGGACTTCCCTCGTCCTCGCTGCTGTCATCTCTAAGAAATAAAAGTGAAATAAACGATCGGTAAACGTTGATATAGCGTTGCTCCTTGACAAACGACGTTTTAAAATCACAACCGAAGAGATTCCCTGCGGTTTTTTTGTTAAATTACTTATACGGTCAGTCGTGGTCCAAGAATGACATTGAAAATAATAGTACATAGAGTGCGTGTTTGTTCTCGTTTAGTTGTGAAATTCGTTTTCTTTCCAAAAACTCACTGCGCTTGCCTCGAGCGTCTGCCGCGTCTGCCTCCGATAACTGGATTCCCAAAGTGTTCCGGATGCGTCAAAGGCAATTGATCGAGAGTCTCGCTCTCTGCGAAATGTCTTCCACTCTTTAAACAAAGGGCGGTTCTTCTGAGAGTAGTAATGTCTCCGTCATCGAACACGACCGTATACTGACTGCAATCCTGGATTTTTGTGATTGTAGCCTCCACAAATTCCTTTTTATCGGCATGTTTAGCCTCGACGGAAGCTCCGACTCTTAGAGTTCCTTTTATTTGATCATCCGTTACTGTGGCTGTTCCCAGTCCTTGTTTGTAAGTAACCCTACATTTGACGGAACGAACAACTTTTCTGATCTTTGCTTCGCAGAATGCGCCCTTGTACTTAGCACTGACTTCTGTGCCAACAGACAGATACGGTGGATCGTCTCCCTGTAGACAAACGAGCGATTACAAACATATTAGGTTGGAATTATAAAGTAATTAATAAATTATACTGGCATACTTGATTCTTCTACTCCAAAAAATATTTACGTCTTACGTATTCCTAATGGTTTTTGGGTTAATGTGAACCAAGTAAGCTGGGATAATTTTTAAGCACAAAAGTATAGAATATTTTATTTAATTGGTTTTATCTTGCTTATCCATTTGCTAAATCGGAAGCCTTCTTTCTAGTATTATGTGATATATGTATGTTCAAACTCAAGTTTTTACTAAGTATTTATGTAAAAACTAAAGAAATAACAATATTTATGATGAGAAAAACACAAGCAAATTTGTCGTACCCTGCTCATGAGATTTACGAGACAACTGGCAAAAAGGAACTTGGGTGAAAATGTTGCCGAACGATTGTGCCTTTGAGGAATTTTATTAGCGAAGCGAAAAACAGAAGCTTACTACTCTACATCTTTAAAAAAATCTCACAAGGCGAAAAAAAAGAACAAGGAAAGTGTGTGAATGGCGGTTGCGACGTAAAATCGACGATTTCAGTAGTACACATACAACGAGATAGAGACAGGCCTAAATAAAATCCCACTGTCAGCCCTATAAGAAACACGACACTTATAATTTTCTCCTGCCAGGCAATAATAAAATTAAGACTCATGATAAGATCTTCGAAAATCACCGAGAAAAAATGTTGAATTCAGTACTCAACTACCACATCCCCTCTCCCCGTCGCTGCACTGTTCTTATAGAATCGCGGATCTTTCTCCCGCCCGTTGTAACTTACCAGCATTTTCTATCCTTTGGCAAACTCCATGTACGCGATATTTCGTTTCGTCAACGCGTCGTAAAATTATCACCTTTCACTGACGCACTTAAATTTTTTCAAAAATTTCTCGACGATGTTTTCACAGTGGCAACAAAGCTGGTCGAATAACTGATGATGACTCTACTCGTACGAAGAATGAGAGAAGCTGATCGAGCTACGCCGCTTCCGAGCACATCAGAGAATCCATAGGTGGGAGCGGTGGGAGAGAACAGTTTCTTATACACCGTGTGCTATACAACGACGTGCAATGCGACTGACACGAAAACGAACGGCGCGCTTGGTGTTACGGGAAGTGGAGCGGGAAGGGAGAGAACGAGCGCGCGCACAATAACACGGTTCTTCGTCGTCAAGACGGGGGTCGAGACCACACGTTGGAAATTACAACGGGACGAGGAGAGTTTGGATTCGTGGGTAACCTCGGCGGATCCAATACACGCGTGTGTTCTTTACACACACAATTTTACGTACAACTTTGCCCCGATGACATTTCAAGGAGATATGTCGCGAGGGGGCGCAGCGGGATAAGAGACTCTTTCGAATATGAGCAACACATCGAAACATTTCCGCTAGATCGTTCGCGCAGCACCAATGCCCGATGCAGCATTCCATAGAGGAGAGGAAAGAGCGATCAACAGAGATGCGCGTTGCTGATTGACATACATAAATTCCTATAATTCACATTAATTCTCATTGCTCTAGTCGGCAGATAGCGCATACGCCATCGGTCGATTCCACATATGCCAACAAATGGAACTATCACGTACTCGCTCCTGGTATGAATCTAGAAAGGACATTGCAGAGAATTCTACTGATTCTATTGGGACTCGTGTTTGACCCGTTTGGATCGTTGCACCAAATTTTGTCGCAGTATAGCCGAGAATCGTCCGTTTCATTATTGTACCTATCGAACGAAGTTTCACGACTATTGGATGCTTACTTGACGAGAGACTCAAACTACGAATAATGGTCATCTGAAGATTTCGGCCGATAAGTAATGGCACTGCAGAAAGTTCGTGGCGGGTTTTGTTTAAATTTTTGATTTACTTAGGAACATAACATCGTGTATACCTTGCATAATAAAAGGGATATTCCATCTTCTTCGTGTTTTATCTAAGTTTGGTGTAAAATGAATAGCGCGGTTTCTAATATTATCGCACATATTATATCTATCAGAAAAAACTAATAAATTGCGCATATTTCGGAGCAGGGCTCTGATATTAAGGAGGACTTTCCTGAAACTCTCTTCTTCTTTGTCTTTCTCTCTGCTCTCGTCTGCTTTAACAGTGCTCTCCGTGACGCTCAAACAAAATGGCGACGAACAACGAAGTACCGGCTGAAATTCGCGCAAGAAATCCTTCATTGTCCGAGAACTCGGTGAGTATTTACATCTAGACGCATTTGAATATTTAACTATGCATATTTACAGTCGAAATATTCGAACCTTCTACTAGTTAGGGTGTAACGTTTGTTGGTGAACATTTGTCACTTGTAAAGAGTAATTTCGAGAAATTCATGCCTGTATAACAATGTTCTACAAACGGACGCATGCTCAAACCCTCCAAGCACACCGATAATTTGGCATCTTTCCGTTGGATTCTTTTTTGATATTCGTGTTCGCGATAATCGCACGGTTACCATTGACAATCGCGTAAACTCGAAGAATTGTAATAATCACGCGGTCGAGAACATTACCTGATGTCCACATTTTCATTAAATCGCTAAATGTTTCGTACATCTGTATCTAGCGAAAGAAAAATTGATCACGCACGTGTGCGTGATAACGTTGCGTATGTGTTGGTAAAAGATCATTTGATTATCTCGAAAATGGACGCCTCACTTTTTGGCGGGCACGTGGACGCCGCCGCTTGTTCTCTGCACTCGTGATCTTGATCGACTCATCTTTATTCCCATATGAACAACATTGTAATTATTATTTTAATTAATTATCTTACGCAATAAATTCAAATTTAAGAATCGTGCGCGTAAAAAATCTCAGTTTCGAAACTTACCGGTTCACGAACAACACGTCGGCTGCCTCGTGACGCTCCTAACCAACGATTTGACGCTCGTCCATTTTATTCGTAGCGTTTCTCGTGATAATCCGAGAACGGAAGCGCCGTGAAAGTTTTAGATCATAGCATCCGATCGAATCTCACGATTTACCGGTGTTTCTTTAATTAAACGCGGGCGTTTAACTATCTTTTTCCTCGATATTTTCGAAATATCGTTTGTAGAACAAAAGTGCGTGAGATCAGCATGCGAACGCGTGTAATCGTGTGACAGTGTATAAAATGTAGACACTGCTACTGTTTTGTCATATATTTAACCATGTCTTAAATCGCTGTGAAATAATATAGCAGCTCATGTAACTTATATATTAAAGATGAATTGACATATTTTTAACAATATTTTACTAGGGCAATTCATAAACTTTGAAATAAATTATACGAATGTACTTACAAACCGTCTACCTAATTGTTAAAAACAATTTCTTGGAGTCCGATATAACGTCTTTCTTGTTATTAAATAGAATCAAACCTATTTCAAATCTGATTTCAACAATACCTTTCGAACCTAGAAAAAGTAAATAAAAAAAATGTATTCGATGTGTTCATTGGAAAAAGATGGTTATACCTGTCCTCTGATTGAATTTGATTTCGATAAATTGTGCATATCAATCAAGAGAACCAACTATTGTTTAATATCAACAGTGTGTATTTTCAGTAAACGTTTATTATTAATGGTTTTTCTTCCTTCGGCATATTCCAGACATCGAAAATGGAGACAATGGACGTAGCAGAGGCTACGACACCTGTATCTAAGGATCTTGAAAATGCGACGAGCAATCACAAACCCATTCCTGTTGATGAAATGACGTCGAGAGATTATTACTTTGATTCGTATGCCCATTATGGGATCCACGAGGAGATGTTGAAGGATGAAGTGAGAACTATTACGTATCGTAATTCCATGTACCACAACAAACATCTATTCAAGGGTAAAACTGTGCTGGACATAGGCTGTGGTACTGGAATACTGTCAATGTTCGCGGCGAAGGCAGGTGCTGCAAGAGTCATTGGTATCGAATGTTCGAACATCGTCGAATATGCGGAAAAAATTGTCGAGGCTAACCATCTTTCCGACATAGTAACGATTATCAAAGGAAAAGTGGAAGAAGTCATTCTACCCGATGGCATTGAAAAAGTAGACATAATAATATCGGAGTGGATGGGATACTGTCTGTTCTACGAATCGATGTTGGATACCGTTCTGTTTGCCAGAGATAAGTGGCTTCGAGAGGGAGGCATGCTCTTTCCCGACAAGGCGACGCTCTTCATCTGCGGCATCGAAGATCGTCAGTATAAAGACGAAAAGATCAACTGGTGGGATGATGTTTACGGATTCGACATGTCGAGCATTCGCAAAGTCGCCATTAGCGAGCCTCTCGTCGATGTCGTTGATCCCAAACAAGTCGTCACCAATGTATGTCTTATCAAGGAAGTCGATCTCTACACCGTAACGAAAGCCGATCTTGAATTCTCCTCGCCTTTCAGTCTTCAAGTTCGCAAAGACGATTTCGTTCAGGCTCTAGTTACATTTTTTACGATCGAATTTACTAAATGTCACAAGCGCATTGGCTTCAGCACGGCACCCGAGGTTCAATACACCCATTGGAAACAGACTGTATTTTACTTTGACGAATTTATGACGGTCAAGAAAGGCGAGGAGATATGTGGTGTTTTCTCCATGAAGCCAAACGAACGAAATTATCGGGATCTTGATTTTAGCATCGAACTTGATTTTAAGGGTGAACTGTGCCAAGTTCACGAGACCAATACCTATCGTATGCGCTGATACGCGTCATCCCGCGGGTCACGGGGATCGGATATTGTCGCTCTTCCTCGTTAAAAAAGAAAAACAAACAAGAAAAATATTCTTCATAACCTCGTGGAAAACTTTTATAGCCTGTTCCTCCGAGATTGTGAGATTATCCCCCAAAAGCCTACGGTATTGGTTCGACGTTACTCTCTCTATCTCTCTCTATCTCACAAACCGTCTCCCTCTCCTTCGGCGCTCATCTACTGAAAAAAGTTGAAAATTATAATGAAAAAAAATGTATTCGACGACGAGGACGATGACGATGAGCAACGAAATCGTTCGTTCTCCCATCGCACTAGAATTGACTGTAAAATAAATTAAATATGTTCAATTACGAACAGCTGTCGATTCACTATAATTCTTCGATATTGTATATCATTAATCGAAGACTAAAAACCCGTTCATGAGGCTTGTACAGCTTGAAATCATCGAGAGAATGTCCATACTAATAATAAGGAGAAAGAACGAAATTTAATTCGAATGATAAATTAAGCAAAAATAATTGATTCAATGAAGCTTAACAATTTCCAGTGCATAAATTCCCATTGAATGGACGATAGAAAAACAAAAACCAGCGCTACGGAGCTTTTTATTATCGACGAACGTACGCTAGTTAGTCTGGCTCGAATAAGGTCTCTCACCAAACGTATATTCTTGTTTCTTTTTTCACTTCCGACCCAATATCGGGAAACTATACGAAAGAGCTTGTTGCATGCTATTCCTCGCGATAAGCCAAGTATGCGATGACCGGGATATTATGTCATGTAAACGTACGTACGTAAAGATTATAAAAGAAGAGGAGATTGCGTCTGTTCGTAGAAATGTACTAGTGAAAATTTGCGCATTTTATCATCATACGGACGTACAGTTATATATACATATAAAGATAATAAAATTAATACGTTTGCTACCTGTATGAGTTTTCTTTTGCATATGTTTCTCTTCCTTCGAATATTTATAAGGGATACATGTTGGAGGTACTGTTCAAATTTTTAGATAGAATACGATATTTATACGGGCGCTAGATCCTTGAGGGAGTTTGCTAATTTTCGCGTTTTGTAGTCCGTACGTAGTTGAATGAAGCTTATGAGAGTCGATCGATCCAGCATCGCCTGAAACACGAGTAATATGAAAATAATAGAAAAACGGTTTTCCCTAGAGATTTTAATATTATTTGTAAAGGACGGTAAATATTATAGACTCACCAATTGATCACCTGTACAGACTTGCTTCAGGTTTGCTGGTTTGACGAGAAGCAAATTGCAAAGCGCGTGAAGAGTATCGAAGAGCGATACGACGATCGGGACGCCCAGTTCTTTAACGCATTTGCGATACTCGTTCATATCGCATATAGCGCACATCGCACCGGCTGAATTGAATTGAAATTGTTGCAAATGCTCGCGTATGACACGATGAAATCGTATTCCCAATTCCGTCAATACGTTCTCAGCGTTTTTTCCATCAAGACTGTCGCGTATCTGTCTTATCATGCCCGTTACGTATTGGACGACAACGAGACAAGCCGGGGTACTTAGCGTGTCGACGTCAGTTTCCGGCTTAAAATCCGTCTTACGTTGTTCGCTCTGCAGATACAACTTTACCCAGCCAACTATAGCGTTTATGCTTCTGTCCAATCCGATGTCCAATTTCATCTCGGTTTGCTCCAAAACGGCTTTCTCCTTGGACAAACACTCGGCATGTTTCGGGGTCGATACAACTAGCGGAACGAGACTGTCGTTGAATTGTTCTTCGAGTAAACGTACGATAACGTTACATTGCCGCACCACATTGAAAAAATATATTTCCGGTTGTATCCGCGTCTCCGGTATAGGTACGCTCTGAAGTCCCAGTTCGAGCGCGTAATCAACGTGCTCATTCATAAGATATTGGAGAAGTATCTCAAGGACCTGTAAAGCATTACCGGGCACATCGCTTGGTTGTGACAACGCGCGACAACGCTCGAAAGCCAATTTGCTTCTCTGGAGCAGAGCTATTGCGAGTTCCTCCGAGAGAAACGTCTCACCCCCGTAATCCTCAATCTGGGCTATGTTAATGTTCGTTCTCGTGCCAAGTACAGCCTGAAGGTCTCTTCGTAACTCTTGAAAACCACCAGTCTGCAGTTGCTTCTTTTGATGATTCTTCGATTCGTAATAATCGGCCAGGAGTGCCGCCGATTTATCGCGCAATGCTCGCAACTCCACGGTCGTGTAAGTATCGAGATGCTTTTGAAAAATATTTTGCGTAAGTTTCGTCAGATAAGCATCGTCGGTGCCCATGTTGAAGCGTTTTAGATCCAACGATAGTTTCGTGGTTTTAGAATAAAGATCATATAAATTACTCAGATACTTATCAGCGTCAGTTCTATCGGCTAACTTCGCTACGGCGTATTTCTGCAAACGCAAATGATAAATGTTGAGTACGAACTTGGCCATAACTTGATCGGGATTTGCGAATACGCGCTGCATGAGCGCGTAATTTTTCGTGCACATTGGTATAACGTCTTGAAAAACGTCTTTACCGCCGAAAGAACCCATCTGACTCTGCTCAATGAACGCGTCGATGCACTGCGAATAGCCCTTGAAATGAGCGAGTACAGAAGCTAATTCCTTCATACGATCCGCATCCTCGGCATTGTGAGCTCTGACGAATTCTTCAATGAGACTACGTTCAATCTCGTCGTACTTTCCCGCTATTTTTGTCTTCGCGTGATCAAATTTCTCGGATGGTAGCTCTTGAGATATAATGTGAAGCTTTTGTATGACATCGGCCGCGACGTCCAACTAGAAAGACAAAAAACATCTATTTATTTTTTAAGCATGGGCATAAAGATATACCAAGCATCAGAATGAATAATTATTACCGTCGATTTGTCCGTAAAGATGGGATCGGTCAGAGGGCCAGGACTTAGAAATTCGGCAAAATGTTTCATGAGTTTTTGAGCCTCAACCGCTCTGGCTCTTGGTGTATTCACACTTTCGAGTTGATCCCCAAGATGAAGGACTTTTGTAGCTACGGAATTTATTCTCTCATCAAGCTGATGAAAAAGATCAATAGCGTGTCTGTTTCTGTCCTGAAGTTCTATCACTTCGAAGGTGTGTCTTGTCTCTTCTTCCTTCATTGCCAGTTCGAGCTTTTCACATTTTTTCTGTTGACGTTCCTGCAGCACTTGAAGATCCTTGATGGCGTGAAGAAAGGTCTCGTGCACGAGGACAGGATCGAACGAACCCTTGGAACCCTCCTTGCTATTGTCGTTCACTGTACGCCAAGCTAATCTTTCGACAAATTCCTCTGGATCGAAGGGCTCCTAAAAGAACACAAATGGAATTGCCATTACACAATTAGTTAATACGGATGCACGGATTAGCATCTATTTTTATTAGGGAAATTTCGCTTGTGTTGTGTTCATTTCATAGTTCATTTGATATAGGAATCTGTAATTTACGTTACTTTTACTGCAAAGATTTCACATATAATACTTTTAAAACTTTGCAAGCATGAAGATTGGGCACTCAGCCAACATAAAATCTTCAGTACGAGCCGAATACGTGAAAATGTGCAGGTAGTGTAAAATAATTAATATTAAACGAATTGTAGCATAAATAATGAACGGGTAAGTAACAAAAGGCGTGTCTGTAATTCTGTCGTCGTTTACCTGTTCGAGTTCTTTCATGTATTGTTGCATCATTTTTATGCTTTTTTTTGTTCTTTGGACTGTGCAATAACAGTCTGCTGTTTTATGCCGTTACTGGTTCATGGTCGCGTGCAGTAGAAATGAATGACGATTGTTCCGAAAATGTTCAGCTCGGTTATCGGATCTCGGCGCGAGCCATGTGTCAAGTTTTAGTTGTCATTCCAAGGAAACAGCTGATCGTTCATACGGGAGTATATCAGGTGTTTTTTTTTAAGTGTGAAACTTTTGTTTATGAAGCGAACGTCTTCAGAATCAATTCTCCGCTTCGTCGATTATGTCGTAACAGAATGCAGACGTTTCCACTTTAGCTTTACAGTTACTGTAATAGTTGCGGAAAGCCAAGTCTGCTGAACGATGAACGTAACCTTAAACGCTAGATATATGTAAATTGATAATTTGTACCAAAAGCGACCAGAGCGACGCATACGGCGGTAACTTTAAAAACGCACATCCCGACGTACTTTCAATCATCCGGTCGAACGAGAGAAAAAGAAGATTTAATAATGCAGGGATAATTAAAAATATATGTTTAAAATAATAATAATGATATTGATAATCTTATATACGATTGGCATATTTTTTAACAACATCTCGGTAAAAATTGAATACATGTACGCTGGCTTCTCTGCATTTGTCCATAGCCATCAAAAATTCGGTATCCGTGAAACGCCCTGTCGTGTGGCAACAAATAATATCCTTCTTGATACTGTCAAATGCAAAAGTAAACGATGCTCTAGAATTTCCGAGCTGAACATCATCCGGATCGATGAGTAATTTGCCACTGTTGAGATCGATTGTGCAACTCACAGCTGCTATTGTGTATTTCATAGCAAGACTCGAGTTTATGAGGGCAATGCAAGCAGCATTAATTATGCACGCCAGTAGCTGAAAGAACGTTAATACACTTATAAGAGTCATTTGCATGTAAAGAGATAAGAAAATTTGCTACTTACTCCACCTGCGTCCTGCATTTCTTGTACATTTATTGATATCGCAGTGCCTGGATGCAATGAAGTAATAAGGGATGATTCACAGGCTTCCTTGATGTACAGTTCTTTCATTCTGTCATCAATGCCTTTGGAGATAAGGAGAATCTTAATTTAACAATTCTTTCGAAAATAAAGACGTTCATGAAGATATTATTCGAAGTTCGGCTCACTAACCCGGTGGTCCTTTTATCGGAGCAAATACAACTTCTACACTGGCTTTATCATACATCATTTTTTGCAGCCTTGCCTCGATAGGTCCATAAACACCAGCAATCACACAAGTGTCACCTAAGGATCGTTCAGATTATAAAAAATAACCAAAAAAATTACACACTGCAAAACTTGTTTTCATTATGAACAAACCTTGCATAAACATCGATGAGCCATCTGGCATTGAAAGTTGATTGACTTCGCAATTCATGGGACGCAGGGTACATTCTGTTTCAGTCATTGCAACTATTTTCTTTCATCTGCCAAATTTGATGATTAGAAAATGGGATTGTGCGCCACTAAAAATACTTGCAAAATACTTGCTTTGTTGGTTAGATTTTTCCAATCTACACATGTTTGTACTAGCAGCGCCCTTCACTTGCCGGACTTACAGAGAAGCTTGCAGCTCGACTCGAATGTGAAACAAAACGAGGCTGAAGTTAGCCGATGAAATTTCAAAGGGCATTCAGCAGCGGCTCCAAAAATGGTTGGATTTGAAAAAAAAGCATAGCTCCGTATTCGCTAGAATGAAATTCTATCGGGGTATTTTTTTTTAGGTGTCCATGGTAAATTTTGAATTTACAGAGGATTTTTACGGAATTTTGTTATTAAAATAAGATACAATACATCATTTTTCTAACATTTGACAAATTCATATTAAAAAAAAAAGTGTTTAAAGAAAAAAATATATCCCGTTGAGAAAAATTGAAATCGAAACCATATGTTTTGTAATTTTTCGCCTGCGATATTTCCCTCTTGAGATATGTTAAACACCCTTTCTTTTTATTTTTAGTATGCATTTTTTAAATGTTAAACAAATGATATCATGATGAAAGAAAAAAAAAATCCGCCGAGAGAATTTTAACACCAATCCATACACTTTCGATTTTTTTATCTGCGACATTCCATCTCAAAGTTATTGTATGCTAAAGGTTTATTCATTAATTTCCATCTATGCACTTAACGGCGTGAGAAAAAAATATCCCGAATGATTGTTTTTAAGCCGGAAATTTCTGCATTTTTTCGGTAATTTTTCTGGTGTATATGCGATGACAATCTTATTTTAATAAAACAAATTCATAAAAATCCGGTGTAAATTCAAAATTTACCATGGACACCGAAAAAAAATACTCCGATAGAATTTCATACTAGCCAATACGGAGCTATGCGTTTTTTTTTTTTTCAAAACCAACCATTTTTGGAGCCAATATGCGCTGCTGAAATGCCCTTTGAAATTTCATCGGCTAACTTCGGCCTCGTGAAACAAACTTCTTATCGGTTATATCAGAAAGTTAGCACCAGCGCTATCTTTGGGCCTCGCAACGAGTCATGTCAACTATCAAATGCTCGGTAGGTACGAAAGCCCCGATTTCGTATTTCTATGGACGATGATATTTTGTATTACAAACAAATTAGTTTTTTATGAGGAATATACGAGATATACGATTTATGTTTGATATTTCAATCATCTAGAAGTTAACCGCTGGTCATCTAGGAGGAAACCGAGGCCTTGCTATCGGCGAAGTCTGTCGGCTCATTGGGCAATAGTGTAATATGCACCGTTTATTAGTGAGATGATTATGAATCAAGTACAGTATGCCCCCCGGCTTTATTAGTCAATGTTCAATGGTCATATAAAACGAGCAGATCACCTCGCACATCCAAATCAATTAAGCACCATCCTCAAGTCTGTTATTTCTGCTATTGTAACATTCGACCACTTCCGGTTCTTCGGTGCGTTTCTGTTTCATCGAACGGACGAGTATAATCCCTATTTACGTCGACATGAAATCTTCCACAAAGTAAATAGAACAAAGTAAGCTTGAATAATACAACTCTAGCGACGTGAAAGTAGCGTTATAGAGTTGATACAAAGCGTTGCATAGATATACAAGTGTAAGGGATGACGAGAACGATACAAAATATGATTGGGAGAGAGTAGCGGCCGTTCGATGGGAAGGGCTTGCCGCGCGGGAACGATCAATACTCTTCGACTCTCCTCCGATGCTCCATGGGCTCCGAGCATTTTAGTTCGTCTCGTGCTTTCCGACCTCGAACGAGAGAGGTCCACATCTCCGAGATTATGCAGGCATTTTTCGGGGTGTTATATATGCTGTTTAATATAGAATGAAAATATTAAAGATATAAGAATGGGAATATTTCGCGCGGGATCTCGATCGAGTTGCCATTTTAATTATATTTCGCCGATCATTTTTATAAATCGTTCAACATTGGTGTGAGATAAAGATAAAAACCATAGCCTATATAGTTATTCGTATATTGTTACAATATAGTGGTTAGTCGGCAACTATATTGAGATACATATATTGTGCAAGCAGTTCACGTGCAATGAAGAGGCAAAACGTTAGAACGTTGTCTCTTGTTGTCTGTACATTTACATATTTATTAATCGGTGCTGCCGTCTTTGACGCTCTCGAGTCGGATACGGAACGAAAACGCTGGGAATTTCTTTCCGGTAGTATATCTATATTGGACGAATCATTTAATCATCAGTATTTACATAAAAGAAACGGTATATAATGTAAAAGCTATTATTTACGTTCGATTCCATTCAGAGGTGAGACGGAACATGATGAGAAAATACAATATCTCACAGGAGGATTACAGAATGGTCGAGATAGTAATAATCGAAAATAAGCCTCACAAGGCTGGACCACAGTGGAAATTCGCCGGAGCATTTTACTTCGCCACTGTCGTGCTCGCGATGATTGGCAAGTCGATTTTAATATCTACGATAAAATACAAATCGGATCTAATCGTCTACATATGAATCTTCATTTTTTTATTACACGACGTATTGCATTTTTGTTCGTTTACTCGAGTCGATTATTCTCACGATGAAACAAAAAATATATTTTCTTTCCACGTTTCTAATGATTCTCAATGTTTTTCACGGCGAACAGGTTACGGACATTCTACTCCCGTGACCGTGTGGGGAAAAGCATTTTGTATGCTGTATGCAATGGTTGGAATTCCCCTCGGTCTCGTTATGTTTCAAAGTATAGGTGAACGCTTGAACAAAGTCGCTTCGGTGGTTATAAGACGTGCTAAAAAATACATGAAGTGTCACAGAACCGAAGCCACAGAAATGAATCTTATGCTCGCTACTGGAATGCTTTCGAGCATCATAATAACAACCGGTGCTGCGGTATTTTCGCGTTACGAGGGTTGGAGTTATTTCGATAGTTTTTATTATTGTTTCGTTACTCTGACGACTATCGGATTTGGCGATTACGTAGCTCTGCAGGTAAAGAAAAGTTTGTACATACCGTGCGTACATCCGCTAGGTGGTTTTCGTTAATCGAAGCTTTTTTTTATATATTTTTCCCTTCGACTTTAAAGAACGATCAAGCATTGTTGACGAAGCCTGGGTACGTAGCTCTTAGCCTGGTTTTCATCTTATTCGGACTTGCGGTCGTTGCTGCGAGCATAAATTTGCTCGTACTTCGTTTCATGACCATGTAAGTATTCGTTCGGTACAACAGTTATCATAAAGATGGCGTTTTCATCGATTCCTGCTTCATTGATAATTCTGTATTTTATACTCTTGTAATTTTCTTCGAAAATTGTGGGCTCTTCTCACAGGGAATATTCCCAGAACGTTTAATAATCTTTCCCATCGTCTCTTTATATCGAGTCACCAAAATAGTCATCGGAGGCATAATTTCTCTGAAAAAATCGAACATGGAGACCGAAATGCAGGATTAATCATTTCCATTTTGTTTTATTCGCAGGAACGCCGAAGAGGTACGACGCGACGACAACGAGTTGCAGTCAGCCTCTCACCATGTTCTGACCCTCGATGGTGAAGTCGTTGCCGTTAATGGCAAGCTCCTGGCTGGACATGTGCCGGTCCTTCACGAGACCGATGACTGTGTTAGCGTATGCTCGTGCACTTGTCTCGGTACGGCAAATTCCGAGCTGTTGAGAGATACGAGCGGTTATCAGGGATACAGACCGCCCTCGATCACCGCCAGTCTTCGTGTTAAACGAGCGTCTGTCTGATGGAAGGAGTTTCGTCGCCGTAGTCAACTTCGTCGGGCTTCGAGGACCGACAGTATGAGCCGTGAATTATTTGGTATCGGTCTTCATTGAAAAGCCCAACGGCCCAAACATTTGCCATACGCATACATTATATACGTATATAACGAGAGAGACATGAAAAAGTGAAAAAAAACCCCATATTTTTGTATACACTTTTAATTTTAGTACGGGCACGTTGCGTGCAACGCGACAGCGACGACGACGGCACGTAATATAGGTATGCATGTAAGTAAGTAGTTTAATAAGTCTAATGTGATGTGAGAAAACTTGGTATTAAATACTATAATTGTACTTTAATTGTAGTTGTGTAATGGAATAATTTATGTGTGGTGAGATTATCGACGGATATTGTACGTGCTGAGAGTATTATATAGATTATAAGATCACGATAATGGAGTATCTTAATGACGATACGTACCTGTAAATATGCATGAATAATTTAAAAACACACTATACTTTTTATACTAACTATTGAAAATAAATGAAGGTGTATTATACTTATTAGACACGTCGTTCAAGACGTACGTCCGAAAGACTAACTCTTTTAACATTGGATAATCGTTGTGTGATAGATACGTTATTATCGATAGAGATCTACTATGTACGAAGAATTTGTGCCAAACGTGCACAATTGCGAATTGACATTAAAGTCCGATGTAACGATTTCGAGCCTGTTACGACCATTCGTAAGATCGTCATACTGGTTTGAGAAATGGAAACTGTGGTGTCTCATCAGTGAGCATCACCCAAAATCGGGAAGATGGGTTGACAGTTTGGCTGCAGTTAGGAAGGAACGAAGACGACAGTGTCGTCTTCCAGATTGGTGGGTCGTCCATCCCTTTAGTCCCGTCAGGTAGCTACTTATATGTATTTTACAGAAGATTTTCTGATCTGAGATTGCTGAAAAGCGTACTCTTTTCTTTTTTTTGTAGATTCGTATGGGAAGTTGTGATGACTGTCGTGTACGCGATCGCTTTTGTGACTATCCCGTTTGCCATAAGTTTCATCGTTTTAGACTACGAGCTCGTACGTCTCGACATGGTGAATCCCGTGATCCACGTATTTTTCTGGCTGGATATTATTTTCAATTGTTTTACCGGTATCGAGTCGAAGAGGGGAATGATCATTAGTCTTCGACAAGCAGACATATTGAAGTAGATACTGCAAATCCCCCCCCCCCCCCCCCCCGATTAAAGGGGAACTTAATTTTTCATTAATGTTACAATATCTTATTCGCAGAAGCTATGTCAGAGGGTTTCTTCTCATCGATATCCTCACATCTCTTCCTTACGATCGTATCACATACAAATGGAGACAAACTCCTGGAAGCGATGTTTCGATTACCATTGCTCTGTTAAATCTCGTACCTCTACTGAAGATATCACGCTACGTCACTTTTCAGGCTTACGTCTTCCAACTGTTCATGGTATTCAGTGAAGCGCAATCGTATACATTGTCGTGCCTTTGAAAAAAATATAATAATTTTATTTTCCGATTCTTTCAGTATTTGCAAATCAAAGATTATGCTTATCAAACGTTTAGTACGCTTCTTCTTTCACTGTACGTGATACACTGGTTCGCTTGCCTTTGTTACGTAACGCCAGTTCTCATCATGTATGCGTTACGAATCACCGTGGATGTATGGTTTTCTTTTAACTTGCAATTTGTCGATGATCAATAACACTTGTCAAAGACAGTTTCTAACGGTAAATCCAACTTTAGGAATGCGATGATTGTTGGGTGTCCACTATCGCAAAGGAGCAAATACCAGCGAGATACCGCCACGCACTCTTTATAGTAATCCAAAATTTCGTTGCCAGCGGTTTTGGCGCTGTGGAACCCCGGACCCAGGGTCACACAATCGTTTGCACGATACTCATGTTTCTCGGGCGTATATTCGAAGCTTACATCGTCAGTGAGTTATCGCCGGATTTTTCTGGATCCATGGAGTTGTGTTGCTTGATTTCAATAATACCTTCCGGGGCAGTTATGTTTCTACAAATACGAGCGGTTAACAAGGCAGCCAAGTCAAAGTATCAAGAAGTTACGAATCAATTATCAGCTTACACAAGACAGAAACAATTGCCACCGTACGTGAAGAGAAGATTATTGTCTCACTATCATTATCGCTACAGAAATACTTACTTTCGTGAGAAGACTATACTAGCTAGACTCTCTGGTACTTCGGATATCGTACCCATAATCTAGTTGAAGATCATATTCTTCTTCTTTCTAAGATAATCACTTACCATATTATATCAATAATCTTGTAGAACAATTGCGACAAGAGATATTGCTACACTCGTGCAGACGTCTTGTGAAAAACGTCGCGATTTTTCACAATCTGCCTAAAGACGTCCTAGTCTCGATTGTAGCAAATCTGAAGTTCGAGTTATATCTGCCAAACGACGTGATACTCAAGGCCGGAACTCAGGGTGACTGCATGTTCTTCTTGGCAACCGGGATAGTCGCAGTTCTTACGCCCAGTGGAAAAGAGGTCTAGTTTCCTCAATTTCATCACGACCATTATCTAACAATTTTAAGCGAAGGCTCCAAGTTCAAAAGTAGTTATTCGGAGCAAATGGGTCATTAGTATTTGCAATATTCATTTGGGCAAAAATGATTTTGTATTTTGCGCAAACACGCTGATGCCTGGAACCTCTCTTAATCAACAGTGCCAAAAATAGTGAAAATCGCATTTTTTTCATATTACCGTAACGATTATCGTAGGTTTGTCATCTGGAAGACGGAGCTCATTTTGGCGAGGTAGCGCTCTTGGTACAGGATCAACGACGCGTCGCGAGCGTCCTGGCCGTAGAGGTGTGCGAAGTATATCGTCTTGATAGCAAGGATTTTCGATGGTGCATAGGCGTACATAGCGATTTATTTGCAAAGATCAAACGGATAGCGACTGATAGAATGGAACGTACTGTCCTAATCGAAGATCAACATCAGCGTGTTCTGATGAATACCACTCGCGCTATAAGTACGAGTATAAGAAGAGGTCGTGAACGTCCCGGAAAATAATGTACGGAAGATATACCTTCGATATTTTAGTTCTACAGTTATTATTTATTCGACGTAAGAAACATTCGTACAGAGAAATCTACGACGATCCAGCGACCCTTAGGAGGCTCCGCGTAAATTTGCGTCGCATCTAAACCTATTTTTATATAGGTATATAGGAATAAACGCGCGCGAAACAAATGTCACGTTATCTATAATAATCTAAGGATTTATCATTAAGATGTGTTTGAAATGCTTAAATATCTATTATTGTCGATAAAATGTTCGTGTATCAGCGACGTACTACGATATTTCAGCTACTATGAATTCGCAGAACGCGGAATACAGCTCGTTTAAACTAGAAGTTGTAACATTGATACATATACATATATATATATATATATGTATATAGTATATACGTATACGTTACACATTAGATTAATAAACACCCACCCGGGGTCTTGTTCGCACACGAGTGATTCGTAACTCGTGAATCGATTCGTAACGATCGACTTTGACGAGATAGGTTTGTTGGCTTCCTGAACCCGGAGTTCTAGTATATGATATATATGTATATATATATATATATATATATATAAGGCACTGCGTGTGTTTTTTTACTCCGACACGAGACACGTTGTAGGCTCGATTGATATGTGGAATAACCGCTCATCGATCGTGTCTGAGACGCGGAGTCATGGTGCTCGACAATAATTTACAATAACGATTCTTTTTTATTAAATACGTAGAGGTATAAAAACGTTTTCTATGTTTTTTCTGTCACGCTAGACAAATGATTCTGCGACTTTTCATGTACATGATTATATATATATATATATATATATATATATATATATATATATATACACATATATATATATATGTATATATATGTATATAAGGTCCGTTCAGTGCAAGATCGTCCAAAATTCTCATCTGTACTCTCTTAAGAACGTCTATTGTCAAAGGATATATCAGGATAGAAAAATAAAAATAAAAATAAAATGCCTGCAGTGATCGGACAACTATCAGCGAGCCTCCTCCGTCTCCCCCGTTCAACGAGCGCAATCGCACACGTGTACTCGGAAAATCTCTATAACGTTAAAAAAAACAACTGTACAACAGGTGTGTTTATGTTTTTGGGGCGATTAATAACGACAGAGTTACGCTCTGATATGCGCGATGGTTTCGCGATGGCACCGAGCAAATAGTGTCCCCATGGAATATTATCGTGCGGCCATAATTGCCCTAAAAATTTACTACGCAGCTAATACAATATTAATATGGTCGATTATTCATATATATCGGAATATTTCATTATACAAGGAGCGTTGTCGCTTGGCACTAATGCATCCGAAATACTATTTATATCATATTATACAATAAGAGGTGTGCTTTTGTTGGCGTTTTACTGTTTCCTTTCCTTCTATTTTTTTCTAGTGCGTTAGATCGATTGTTTTCCCCATGATTCAGGCATTTGTTCGATGAACGATATGTCTCACAAGATTTGTATGATGTGCGCTTTTGCGGTACAGTGCCAACGTTTATCTAGGATCGACGTCGTTTAGATTCGATTATTTTTTCACTTTTTCCAACGGTCGATCGTTAATATGTATAGGTACTTAGTATCTACATGTAAGTATAGACCTTCTAAGACTTTGGCAGTGAACGAGATTCGATTCGTTCTTTTCGACTTCCGGTTTATTTATTCATTTTCCTTCGTTTTTTTTAGCGACGCGCCTCGTCATCGTTGCCCTGCAGAGCCGACGCCGGTGCCGTGAGGTTCAGAGTTCAAGCGCGCCGGGCGTTAACCGGTTTTGTCCCGAAATATTCAACTCGATGTGTATATTTTTCTCTCTTCTTATTTTCCTTCTTTAAACAAACCAGCGATCTAGTAAACTTCTTCTCCTTCTCTTTTTACCCGCATCGAGATGGGCACCGTTCGGTGGTAATTGTCCCGCCTCCGTGCACGATCTACAGCAGAACTTGGCGTAGTACTTGTGCTGACAATACTTGGCGTATACAATGAGATCGCACTTGGCGAAGAACGCGTTGTCCTGGCAATCCGGATGAATGTAGAGACCTGCGGCGAATTGACGACATTACAGAATAAATATTATTCACCTTACACATGTGCGAGCTTTCTTGAATAAGCGATAATTCGTCCTTCAATCTCACCATCTACGCGAATATCAACGCTTGCAGAACTTCTTGAATCCTCGTTCGCGGCTTCGCATCGGTACGTACCGGTGTCGTTATTGGCTGCGTTAGATATGATGAGCCTGTTCGATTCTACAATAGAGAAATGTAAATGACCAGATAAAAAATCACAAATTTACATAATTATTGAAAAATGCACAACTTAAATTCACATCAATTCTTCCAGTCCATTTCACTCACCAGAAATTTTGATACGTTCGTCCGTACGAACCAGTTCGTTGTTTTTGTACCAGAGAACCGTGGGAATCGGATAACCATCGACGGAACATCCAATACTGATATCGCTTCCCACAGGATACTCCGTTTGTTCCGTAGAAATGTTTACACTCACAGGTACTGGGTAACAGTGAAAAGTAAATTAACCTCCGAACATGTTCAATCGAATGAGTATCGAGGCGACGAAATAAGGAAATATATATAAAATATTGCAGGAAGGATGAACTGAAAGTAAAATTAAAATGCCGCGTGTTACATTTTCATACAAACGCATGCGGAAGTAATGCTTTTTCACAAAGAACCTGCATGCAACAAGCAAATGTAAAAGAGTAAAAACAAAATGCAAAAACTGTTTGAGCCGGCGAATCGGCGTTTTTCGATGCGAGCATCGAGTCTCACCTCTATATCGACTAGGATAAGACGGCGGTGCGACGGTCATAATAGGAATCACAGCTGGAGGAGTCGGGGGCTGTCTCGGGGTAACGGGCGGTCGCCGTGACGGTGCCACGGTCTGATAAATCGGTGCGTAAGTCTGATTAGCGGGAGCTTGAGTTCTAATAGGTCTGTAAGGATACTGAGGACGATCTGTCGTGGGTCTGTCGGGTCTTTTCGGTGGTTGAACGAGATACTTGGCGTATTCCTGTTGATCCGGACGTATATTGTAAACTGGTCCGATAGCTTGTAGCGTCACGGACCAAGACGCCGGTTTCTCGATTCCGTTGTATGCCTGACACGTGTATACACCGAGATTCGATAACGTTACCGAACGTATTAGTAGAGTATAGTCCGAGTCTTGCTCGTAATATTCCGAGGAAAGTGGCAACATGCGATCACCCCGCCACCATGTTACGAATGGCCTTGGCCAACCCATCGCGTAACAATGCAGTACCGTCGGGGAATTCATCGTGACCGTAACCAATGTTCTCGGCTCTCCTACGATGGCTGCTGAACGCTCATGAGGTTCTAAGAATGGTTATGCCGTTAATAAAAATGATACAGCAACCGGAAATCAGATGCACCGAGTTAGAGTGTTCCAAACGTGTTAGGTCATTATAGCTTATTGCGAGTTAATAAGTAATCGTCCTAAAGACCATGTTTTCAAGACAGTACCATTAGAACTGAAGATGCTATTCGATCATTATTGAGAGAGTAATTCGATCATTTTTCTTATCTCACCCGTGACCTCGAGTTGATACTCGGTTCTTGCTGGTGGTGCTAAGCCGTTGTCGGCGGTGCACACGTAAGTGCCACGATCGTAACTATAGAGATTGACAATCTGTAGAGATCCGTCCGTCAATATACGTCGCCTCTTTTCGGATGGATTGATCTACGACAGACGAAGAATGCAGGAATAAAACTTTGATACTTTGTAATCACAATGTTTTAAATAGTACAAAATTAACATTTCGAGACCGATTTTCTTATACCAGCGAATACTGGTAAATTTCATTTCTTTGTCAATTTGGTTGTTCAGTGAAAGCGCAATAAAATCTTCGGACTTTCAGCTAAACTATGCTTCCCACGGAAGACACTTTTCAAATATAGAAGTAACGCCGCCGAAGAACAAATAGTGATTTATGATTTTATTGCGACTCACCACTGTCGTGTCCTTTCTCCAGATGATAGTCGGCCTTGGATTGCCGATAGCAACGCACGTCATCGTGATGTAACCACCCTCCGCGGCACTTACTCGCGGTTCTTCCGGTGCTCTGATAACAGCCGGATCAGCGCCGTACTGAGGAACGGTGACGTTGAAAATAGGTGCCAGAGTCGTCGTTGGTTCCTCCGATGCAGGATCGAGGCAGGACGTGCCACATCCATTGTTGCAACACTTTGCCTCGCCAGAACAATCGGCATCGGTGGAACATTCGCGTTCGCATCTCGTGCTGTTCGAGATGACCGGGCAATTTCCAGACTTCACAGCTGCAAGCGAAATGGCGGTGGAGTTATATCGAAGAATAAGCATCTAAATCGGGTATCGAACGCGCACGGGCTCGCACGAATGCAAGCTGGCGGCAGCGCGTCGATTAACGTTTTAAGGCTTCGGCAGAGTTTGATAATCTCAGGGCAAAAACACATTTTTCGAAAAATTATTAATTGCTTAGCTGGAACAAGGAAGGAAGGAAGGAAAATAAATGTTTACTGGATCTGCAGACGCCTCGGTATTCCGTGCCATCGCCGGTAGCTACGAGCGTGATTGCACATTTCGTGCCTTCCTGACAATAGAGAGTTCTGCAAGGATCGACACATCGACAACGCTGACAGTCGCGATCATCAACGTATGCTTCCTTGCCGTACGGGCAGCGTATTATGTCGCATTCCTCGTGAGCTTCGGCGCACGGATCCTTTGATCCTGTACCCGCGTCTACGTCGATCTCGTTGCTCGCTGCGAAAGGAATAATAATCATTCATAGGTTGTATCGTACGAAAATAAAAAATTGAACCATGTTAAAAATCGTTTGACATGCAATAGCACAAAAACATAGGCATGAGTTTCGAGTTGGAGGTGTTATGAAGTTTGAGGAAGAAGAACTTACTCCTGAAACAGGTGTTAAGACACGATTCAAATGTCTTGAAGTTGTTACGATTGCCACCACAACCAGTGTAGAGGAAGGGCATGCAAGTTTGTCGTTCCTCGTTAAAATAGAATCTCTTGTAGCTGGCGGTGGGGCAGGAGCCGATATCCACGGGATCCCGACATATCGCTACACCGCGACCGTGGTTAATAGTTTTTTTTTAGTAGTCGGTCACACAATCTCATTAGGTTGTTATACCATATTAACCCGCAATTACGTTCGTGCTTTTTATACCTCGCTCTACAGTTCTGGGGGCCAATTGACTCAACCTCGTCTGGCTGGCTTTAACGCCTGCAGATCTTAATGAACTATTTTTTTTTCTTTCGAACGAAATGTACAGGATCGTAAGTAGCATGTTGTAAATAATATTTTACTTATATTAAAACAATGCGTACTTTTTGAATTTGTATTTAACGAAAGGCACTTATATAAATGACATACTTCCAGATGAAATACTAAATTTCAGTAATTGAAGTTTGTACGAGTGACTTGATTCCAGGAATGTAGAGTCGAGGGTTAAAGAAAGTAGCCAACATACTCGACCCGTCGCACCCATTACAAGATAAACGTGCAATTTGAAGTTTTTCGGTTAATTACCAAGATGAGAGAGAGCGGTGTCATTTCCAGTGGCAGCCGGTTCCTCGTGATGAAGACAGACCGACTCGCACTCTGGCACACTGCTGAATCTATTAGCATTTCCGTCACAGCCACCGTAGATGAATTCACGGCAGGTACGAGCGCTCGGATCGTAGAAAATTTTTGGGAAAGAGCCGCGGCAGGGTCCACTGTCGGACGGCAGATTGCAAGAGTCTGGATAAATAGAAATTAAAAAGTTCAATGAATCTTTGGAACTATTTAAAAACGAAATTACAAGTCTCCCATTTGCAGGGTTTTCCAAATGATTTTTGTATAATAATCTAATAATACTATTAATAACATATGATAAGTACATTCTTAAAAATCGTCTCGTACTATGTTAACGTTAGTCGAATATTTTGCTGGTGCCATCATTGTAATTACTGATAATCTTACCGTGACCCTGAAAACGTCCACAGAGCCTCTCGCACTGTTCCTCGGTCTGAAATCTATTAGCATTTCCTTTGCATCCTCCATAGATGAAAGCTTGACAAGATTTCGACGTCGAGTCGTAGTAGTAGGCTGTGACGTCACCGTCACAAGGTCCAGCGTCAACGGGTACGAGACAGATTGGGCTGGTCGGCAACGCTTGAGTCGGTACAGGTGAGCTCATGGTTGTCTCGTTACGTTGTGGAGTTTCGGGTCTTCGTCTACACTTGGACTCGCACGCGACACGATCCTGGAATCGATTCTTGTTGCCGGCACATCCGCTGTACTCGAACTCCTCGCAAGTATCGGTGCGACGTTCATAGTAAAATTGCTTTACGAAACCGTTGCAGGGACCGACGATCTTGGGCATCGAGCATGGATCTTTGCCAAATCACAAACGATTATAATGAATTTTTTTATTTTTGGTAACGTCGGGTTAATTTTTCATTGCAGCCAAATTTAATTGGTATTCGATTTGAATTTCAAACTTGTCTCATGGATCTTTCAGTATTTCGTTTTGAAAAAACGAGTGGAACATTTACCTTGAACCTCGCCACATCGGTAATCGCATTCTTCTCTCGATTCGAATCTGTTGCCGTTACCCTCGCATCCTCCAAATTGGAATTGTTTGCATATACTGTCACGACTGTCGTAGAACCATTTGACACCGTCCTCGGCGCATGGACCACGGTCGTCCGGAAGGAAGCAGAATTCTGAAACGAAGACACTCGGACGTATTTTCCTTGCAGTCGCTGAATGAAAATAGAACAAAACAAATATTACCTGATCTGAATTCGGTCGCGGGTGGTGCGGGCGTCGATAGAGACTTCTCGCAACGACCAGCGCAATCCTGCTCGGTAGCGAAATTATTCCCGTTGCCGCCGCATCCACCGTAATAGAATTGCCGGCAGCGTTGCTCGTACGAGTCGTAGAACCAGCGTTGGGTATAGTTGTGACATTCACCGAGAAGAGCCGGCAGAAGACAGATGTCTTGTTCTGTTCGTCGATTTGAAGGGTAGACAAATGTAACAATGATTAATTTTGATTGAATAATAGAAGCAATCGCGATGAGCGAAGAAACGTCAACGAAACGATTAAATCGCAATAAAATGGCGTAAAGATTGCAATTAAATTACAGTTGAAATAGGAATTCATTCACATTTGCGGATAATCGTGATTGCGAATAAACTAAACTTGTAATTGAATGGGATTAGAAAAACAAATTTGACTTGCAATTAAAGAGTATTGTAATAAAATAAGCCTTGCCATGAAATCGAATTATGATATGACTGAAGTTAGACTTGAAATTGAATACAGTGGCAATTATGGTACAAATTGGAGTTGCAATAAACAATAAAGAATCTTACCGATCTTGGGTGGACAATCGGACTCACATGCGTCCCTAGAGTCAAAGTTATTTCTATTGCCATCACATCCCGTGTAATAGAAGGGCATGCAACGATTCTCCGACCTATCGAAGAACCACCTCGAGTGCTTCTCGGTGCAGTTACCCTCGTCACGGGGTTGCGAGCATGAATCTGTTACCATCAACCAACCTTATGAGCATGCAGTGTTGTTAAGACAAAGAGAAGAATTGTTTCGCTATTTTTACAGTTATTATAGTGCTTTTTCAGGTGAGACTATCACTATATTCTCACCATTCTACACTAATCTACCTTCTATATTATAACGGTTCTAAATACGTGTAGGTGCGATTAATTGAACATTTTTTAATGTCTGAAAAGAAAAACAAACGATGATAAATATATGAGGTGCGCGATACGAGATGCGTGTGTGCGAGAAGAAGGTGAGAGAGCATGAGATTTGTCTCTAGCATCGTGTCGTTAGGACCGGACACTTCAATCAATACGGTAGCCTCCGAACATCCATCACCAAATCGTCAAACTAGCATCACCGAAGAGCGTTCCACTTTACGAGCGTATTTGTGCACTTTACGAGCGTATTTGTATAAGTATAACAGAGAGGAATATTGCGGTGCAAAACGGACATTAAAACAGCCAACCTCGAGTCCTACATAACCAGCCATAGACTATAGGTATATGTATCCCCCCCCCCCCCCCCGCCCGTATTTGTACCTCGAATTGAACAACGTCGCTCACAGTCAGGGCGCGTTCGGAATTTATTGGCGTTGCCTTTACAACCGCCGTAAACGAATTGTCTACAAGAACGACTGGTCGTGTCGTGATACCAGCGCAGCAACGAGCCCGGACATGGTCCGGGATCCCTCGCTAGAGCGCACTCGTTCTGTGTTGTTACTGTAAAATATTTTGCATCGACGCAAACTCATGGAATAATGAAATTTTCGAATTTATCCCATCCACCGGAAAGAAAAAAGAAGAAAAAAAATAAAAAAATAAAAAAATAAAATAAAACGAAAAACCGTGCCCTTAATCCTACGTTGGAACTCTAATCTACGTTCTATTATCGAATATACTGTGGTTATTTGGATGCAATATAGACTGTTCTAAGTTGCAATTCAACTAGCAATAAAAAGTCAAAAAATCGCCATTCGTATTCTCACCCCGACTGCGCCCAGGCTGAAGGCATTGCTGGTGACAAGCGATCTCGGTCGGATAGTTGTTGTCATTGGCTTTGCAACCGCCGTACTTGAAAGCCTCGCAGGCTTGACGCCCCTTGTTGAAGTACCATCGCGTGAAATTACCCTGGCAGGGCCCGGTCTCTTTCGGTTGATCACAGGGGTCTAAAATTTACGACGATATAAATTTCGTTTTGACGTTCGTAATATGCAAACGAAGAATATCCATTCGCGAAGTGGTCTTACCGACGTTATCCGGTATTGTGCAGAGATCCTCGCATTGTTCTCTCGTCTCGAATCTATTTGCATTACCGAGGCAACCTTGGTAGATAAATTGGCCGCACTGCTTTCTCTCGCTGTCGTAGTACCAATTTGGATAATATCCTTTGCAGGGTCCCGGTATTTTCGGCAGGTAACAAGCGTCTTTGCCGGTAGGTTGAACGCAAACTTCTTTGCACTCCTCCTGCGTCTTGAATCTATTATCGTTACCATCGCAGCCACCGTACCAAAATCTCGAGCAACCGCCGTACTCGGTATCGAAGAACCATTTGACGGTAAAGTCTCGGCAGGTACCACGATCTCTCGGTAGTCCGCACGCGGCACCAGGATTGCTCGGTACACTGAGACAACCCTCGAAATTTTCACCCTGGGCCTCTTCGACGCCATCGAGACAACAACCGTACTTGGAGGACTCGCAGCTGCAACCGGCAAAGTTCGGTCCTTTGGCCGGTGTTCTCTCGTCCGAGCAACACTTGAATTCGGTATTTTCGCAGCCGCAGCCTTGGCCGTGAGGTCCTTTAGCGATCGAAATACCGTCCGGACAACAACCGAACTGATACGTGTAACAAGGACAACCTTCGAAATTGGGTCCATTCGCCGGTGTGAATCTGTTGGGACAACAGCCGTGCGCCGTGTACTGACAACCACAGCCTTCGTTGTTCGGGCCGCGTGCCGCGGTTGTGTTGTCGGGACAACAACGGAAACGGGAATATTCGCAACCGCAGCCGTAAAAATCGGCTCCACGTGCCGGTGTTATATTGTCTGGACAGCAGCCGTAAGACGAGGTGAGGCAACAGCCCTCTTGATTAAGACCGTGAGCCGGTGTCGAATTATCCTCGCAACAGCCGTAAGTCGTGTTGTCGCAAAGGGTACGGCAGCCTTCGCCGTTAGACCCGAGTGAGGCGGTCGTACCATCGGGGCAGCAGCCAAAGTACGAGGCTGTGCAATTTTCCGTATCGATAACACCGCAACCCTCGAAATTCGTTCCTGTTGCGATCGTACGTCCGTTTGGACAACAGCCGTAAGTCGAATTGGCACAATCCTCGTCGATGGCCTCGACAGTGAACGCGCTCGTCGTAGTTTCGTACTCGCTCGTCTCTTCCGTCCATTCTGTAACTGGTGTCGTTTCCTCGTCCTCGCAGCCCTCGAGTTCCGTTCCGCTGGCCGCTCTGATACCATCGGGGCAACAGCCGAATATCGTTGTGTTGCAACATCCTAGATTGTCTTTTCCACTGGCAGCGGTCTCTTTGTCCGGACAACAGCCGAATTCCGTCTCGTTGCAGGGTTTCTTGCAACCCTCGTTTTCGTTACCCTCGGCGATGCCAATACCGTCGGGACAACAACCAAAGAGCGTTTCGTTGCAATGAGAGAACGGGCAACCCTCGTTATCCGGTCCTGTCGCCGGGGAAACATCGTCGGGACAGCACCCGTAAACGGTCTCTGCGCAAGTTTTCGGCGTTGGGCATCCCTTGTCGAAGGGACCTTGGGCCGTCGTTACACCGTCGTAACAACAGCCAAATTCGGAAGTCTTGCAAGATTTTTTCTTCGGTATCTTGCACTTTCTGAGCTTGTGCTCGCTCGTTATAGCCAGATCGACCGGACTGATCGTTGTCCAGAAGTCCGTTATGTGCGATTGTCCCGTGAGATCGTCCCATTCGTCGGACGATTCGGTCGTAGTGTCACTGCTCGTTGAGCCTACTTCGCTCGTTGCTGATGTTTCGCTGGACACGGTGCTTTCTTCGCTCGCGGTCGAACCTTCTGATTCGCTCATCGATGTACCCGTGAAAGACTCTGTGCTAGATTCGCTAGTTGATCCCGGAATGACTTCGGTTTCCGTCGTAGCTCCGGATTCAGTTGTGTCTACGAATTCTGTCGTTTGCCCGGGCTCGGTCGTATCTCCAGATTCGCTCGTAGCTCCAGATTCGGCCGTAGCTCCAGATTCGCTCGTAGCTCCAGATTCGGCCGTAGCTCCAGATTCGGTCGTAGCTCCGGATTCGGTCGTATCTCCGGAATCCGTCGTAGCTCCGGATTCTGTCGTTTCATCGGGTGTCGTTGTTTCGCTACCACCGTCGGATGTTGCGCCTGTCGTAGTTTCAAGCGTCTCTTCCGTTACCAAGGACGACGATTCTGCAGAAAATTCTGTCGAAGAATCGGTGCTGGCTTCGATCGTTGTAGCATCCGTAGTAATATCAGACTCGGTCGTCTCCGTTTTTCTATCCGGATCGAATTCACTCTGCACATCGCCGAAAGTGAAACCAGTCTCCGACGAACTTTCCGAAATAGTCGTAGACACGTCGGAGCTCGTTGTCGTATCCGAAATTTCGGTTGTTTCGCTGAATAGCGGATCAGTCGTGAAATCCATAGTCGTGTCGGTTTCACCGCTAACGGAAGTGTCGGTGCTCGAAGTACTCTCCGTTACGTCAGTCGGTGTGGATTCCGTGGTTTCCGTCGGTGTGGGTTCAGTACTTTCCGTCGCTGAGGATTCCGTACTCTCCGGGACATCCGTTTCCGACGTTTCCGTCGATTCTGTAGCCGATGTAGATTCGCTCGCTTCACTCGACGAAGACGATGCGAATTCCGTGTTCATAACGGTGACGGGAGAGTCACTTGTTGCCGAATCCGTCGTTCCTGTTTCAGCCTCGATGGTGATGTCAGTCGCCGATTCGCTACTGCTCTCGGAAGAGTCCGTACCGTCTGGCGTTTCGGTACTTCCGGCGGATTCCGTGGAGACCTCGACGGTCGTTTCCGAACTGTCGATCGATCGCGAGGTCTCACCTGCCGCTGTTGTTTCGTCGCTCGTTTCCGTTAAGCCCGAGGATTCGGTGGATTCAGAGGCAGATGACGGCGAGCCCGAGGATTCGGTGGATTCAGAGGCAGATGCCGGCGAGCCCGAGGACTCGCTCGATTCCGTAGTAGCCTCGGTTTCACCAGATTCGGACGCGGATTCCGTAGTGGCAGCGGATTCGCCAGACTCGGTGGTGCCATCGCTAGATTCAGTCTTGCCGGATGCTTCGCTCGTGGGTAAATCCGTCATTTCAATGGTGAATAGCGTGTCGAGATCGGTGGATGTTTCGTCGGTCGATGCGCCACCACTGCCTTCGACGCTCGACATATCGATGGTCGAGAACGAGGCGTCTGTGTGATAAATCGTGCTGAAAATATCACCGGTATATTCATCATCGCCACTTCCATGACCACTGCCACTTCCCGTTTCGACCGGTGTTATGTCGCCTCTGCTGTAAGGCGAATCACTGAGCATCGTGTCGTCTATGCTCGTGAATCCGGTGCTGTCCGTTTCAAATGCCGAGCGCGTTTCGCCACTGACCGTTATCTCATTATCGGCATCGGTTCCTAGCTTCGAATCGAACGTTATGAAATCCTCCTCCTCGTCCTCGTATACCTCGCACTCTTCGTCCTCGTCGGTTGGGATTTGGGCCTTGCCTGGCTCGACCGGTATTACTTCATCTGTGCGTGATATTTCGTTTTAATATTTGCATCTTGTCTTTTGTGTTCATATTGAGAAATATCGAATATAATAAAAAAACTGCCTTTGATTCGTGCAATATCGCAGAACTGAATACCTACCTTCACCGCATGTAAAATCGTTGCAGGTCTCGGAGGTGAACATGATGGTGTCCACCTCGCAATTGTTTACCTGTATCACCGATCCGTCTTTTAGACAGACGACCTTACGCACTGCGTAACCTCCGCCGCAAGGTTTGGAACACTGAAAGGAAGTCATTGAAAAAATAACACGGTTGGCGATTCTGAAAAGTCAGCAAATGGTGAGAATGGGCTTTGGAATACTGGGCGGAGGGTAATAATAAGATAACAATAGTGAGAAAATACAACACTTGTTTTTGATGCGTTACAAAAAATGTGTATACATCCATAAAAACCATCGACACTCACCTTACTCCATGGACCGGCGAACCATTCGCCCTTGCAGTCTTCGACTTCGGCCTCGCACTCCTCGGTTTCGTTGAATTTCTTAGTCGCATCGCATTTCTCATTTGGCACCTTCTTAACTATTTCTCCACCCTCGAGACTCGCACAAAATACCGTGCGAGACCGTATTCCTTTTCCACATTTGGCCGAACACTGAGAGAACAAGAGCAATTTCGTCACTGTTGCTTTCAAAATGCATCGTTCTTAATTAGGAGACGCGCCTTACCTCACTCCATTGGCTCGTGTACCACTGATAATCGCAGCTTTTCGGATTATCGCATTTGCGACCGAGTTCCGGTTTTTTGCTCGCGTCGCACTTGTCGTCGGGATAGGTCTGACCGTCCTGTGTCGAGCAATGAGCAGTCCTCGTTTCTTGGGTCAGACCGCACTTTTCATCGCACTGAAATGCGCGAAATATAACATTTTTAATATCCGTTTGAAAAATCATCCGGCAAATATAATCGCTAGCAATGAAGATATCATGAAACTCACGCCACTCCACTCGGAAGTGATCCAGTCGAGACCAGCGCATGGTCTCGCTTCGCAAGCCCTTTCCCTCTCGGGTAACGGATCCTGCGCGCAGGCAGAATCCTCGAGAGCCTCGATTTTACCAGTTTCCTCATTTTTTCTGTAGCAAGTGACTCGGCGTTTCTGCTGGCCGGGGCCGCAGAGACGATCGCACTATGCGTTACAAAAACAAATAATTAATAAACGAGAATATTTGAGAAATTCAATTATGACGAAGAAAAAAAACAAGTCTTACAGGCTTCCACGGTCCTACGTGCCACTCGGGACATTCCACATTTTCGTTGCATTTTTCCGTGGTTTCGTTTTTGGGTCCAAGGCTCGAGACGCACTGTGAATCGTCGACGATGCTCGGTATACCACCGGCTAATATCTGCTCGCATTTAATCTCTCTGTGTCGTTCGCCACCCTCGCCGCACCGTTGGCTACACGGTCCCCATTCGTTTTCGACCCATTCCGCTGGACATGGATCGTTTCCACAAGACTCGGTGTCGTCAGGCTCCAGTTGTCGATCGCAGAGATTTTCATCCACCGGCTCGTTGTTGCGACGTTTCACGCACATTACTCTTCTCGATTTGTATCCTGTGGAATAAATTAATTAATGGTAATGTCATGTACGAGTGCTATCGAATGTATCGAAATATCGTAAGACTCACCTCCTCCGCAGGTCGAGCTGCATTCGGAGAATTCATCAGCGACCCACGTATAACTGTCGGGATCACCTTGTTGCGAGAACTTGTTTGGAATACTGTACTCGTAATGCACACCGACGTTTCTATCTTGATAGAGCAGCTGTTGACGGAAATTTACAACCGAGCATTTATGATACGCGCGATTGAAGGGCTTGGAATTGGGTACGATTAATTAAGCTCATCCGTAAGATTAATACTCACGACGATGTAAATTGCCTCGCTCGTTGGCCCGAGTGCGGTAATCGTGTCAGGAGCGGAGAAACCCTGCGGGTCTCTCGCATAATGAAATATCGTACCGGCGAATCTGAGGCTTCGTGGAAAGTCTATTCTCCAGTTTCCATTGAGATAATAATATCCGGTAGTGTTGCGAATAGCTGAAATAATAAAAATCCAACGTAACGAACTCTAGGTACGTAGCGCTCGGCCGTAGAAATATATAATGAAAACAGGCAAGATTGATTTACCGAGATAATTGTTCGACGGAGAGATCTCTTTGATGACGATATTCGTCGCGCCCTGTGGTATCAGAAGAATGTCGATGTAACCTGAAATTGGATAGAAGAATTTGAACGTATTTGAAAAATAGTCGAAGCATTCAACTCGACGATCGATCGAAATTCGTCACTGACCAACTTGAAGATCATCGGTGTCGAAGAGTCCATTGACGGTTTTGCACTCGGATCCATTGCCACCGCATTCTCGACAAGCGTCCTCCTTCGTCTCACTTCCCAGCATCATGTCGCAGCCAACGGGCTAGAAAAACACAAAATGCCAAGAGACTCGTAATCTTTTTGATGAATTTATGAAAAATAACGAGGGCCAAGGTTCGTAATGGAGAAGTAACTTTTTTCCTCACCATACATTTTCCCTCGACACAAACGTCGTTTTTCTCAAGATCGCAAGGCGTACCGTCCGTTACGGTGAGCTTGTGCCTGTAGAAGAAACGCTCGCCCCTTGGCATACAGTTGAGTTCGCACTTGTTAGGTCCACCGGTGTACGGTATCCAGCTGTTGGAATTTTTGTCATTAAATTTCGCGCTGTTTTTTTTCTTCTTTTTTTCTTTCTTGTTTTCTCGCACTTTGTACAGTAAAGGATGCAAGAACAGCACGGGTTTTCAAGTTACTCACTCGTACAATACTCCCTCAAATTCTACATGGTTGAATTCGGCGCATTGTTCGGCCCGAAAATCCGAAGAGCCGCTCGAGCATTCCTAAAAATTGTTAAAATATTACAATCGAGGTTTTAAACTCGCAACTTTCGTCCAGTAAAAAAAGGTGTATCCCGTTTGAAATTTCTTCTATCCGACAGTTTTAACAATTCGTCTCAATTTTTTTTTCAACTCTATTAACATCGCTTTTCTTTGGTAATGATCCCCAAAGCATTTTTTCAAATGTAAATTCAAGCGATAAGAGCAAGAAAATACAACAGAGCCTGTGGTATGAAATATTTGCAACAAGTGGGAAAATAAAGTGGCGTTTTACAATTTCTTGAAATTCTTGAAGTAGTTCTCGTATTTCCGGCTTTAGTGCTTTCTCTTGCGCTTAAAATTTGTAATTTTTACTCAGTACTTTGGTCTTGCTCTACCTTCCTATATTTTACCCATTTGTGGAATTCAATGAATATTTGATATTCGCAAAGGATGAAGAAAAAAAAACATCTCGCTACTTTTATAAAAAAAACAAATACCGAGGGAGCGTAAAATGAAATATAAATATTTTCTCGTTGCCTCTTTCGTCTTCTATGATCGTTCGATGGCTCGCCATGAAATGTGAATGAAAATGTTCCAACGACGGGGGTCTTAAGGGTATAAGAGGCAATTGGCTCGAATTTACGAAGCCGATTCCGTATTTATAATGCACATCTCGCATGACTCCTTCGAGGATGCGTCTGACGTTTTGTATCTCCGTTAGGGTTGAAGAAACATAGCAAGGGCTTTGAACGTTCTAACGTATATACAGGGTCGCTCCGAAGTTTCGCACCGCCGGGTACCTGCGGGAAATCTGCTCTGTTTTTAGATGCGAGACGATCGAAGTTGGCCAATCGGAGAGCTGGAATCGGCCGCGTTCGAACGCGATCAAGTTTAAAGGGACATATCGATCGCTCTCCAACGGAGCCAATTCCAGTTCCACGATTGAACGACTTCGATCGCGAATTGTTCTTGCGGACTTGGGACGTCAATTGGTGAGAACATGGCGAGCTACCGGCAGGAACCAGCAGCGCGTTCCGGGACTTCCGAGACATCCTGTATATTTACAGTTTGCGTTGAGTACGGTCATAGCAGAGAGAAGATAAGCTAGGGACCCGAATGCACGAGGGCACGAGCACGTACGATCTCAAAAAGGTAGAGATTATTTTTCCAGAACGAGCCGTGGATCTTCGGGACTCGGACCGAAAATTTAGATAGAAAGACCTTTTCGAGTCGCTGGTAGTCCGAGGAGGGACACGAGCGTTGAGCCCTGCGGATAGGACCGAGTAATATCGATAAATCGACGCGCTGTCGAGGGACTTCTTACTCGAGCGAAGTACCAAAATAGGGGAATCCCGCTGGGACGCGGGGAATATGGTAGCTGTGGCGGCGGCATTTTCTTGCGCCCTCGCGCTATATATCCTTGATGGACCTGTAGTGTGGGAGTCTCAACGCGTAGGACTTCTTTACCTAATAAAATTTATATAAAGAAGAATAAGAAATATAGTCATACGTTGGGTGAAAACCTTTATATCTTTATGCGTGGGCAACAGAGGTTAGGGTGATTTCTGGTTACAGTGGTTTTTCTGCCTCAATGGCGCGGTACACGGTTTCTTATTATTTTTCTTCTCCCCTTCATAGAAATAGGGTTTTCCGGGTGTTTCAAGATCATTCGGAAAATGCCACTCGTATTCGAAAATTACCTAATTCTCGATATGAAATAACTTCTTTCTGAATTTCAAACGGATATCTTTTTTTTTCATCGCTCTTCTTTTATCTGATAATAATCGATCTAGCACGAAATTTTCTATGCGAAACTTTTTCTACGGTCAGCCATTTGTCTGCAGATTTTTCAGGATATTTTGTATTATTTATCAGCTTGCTCGACCACTTGAAAATACATTTTCTAAATTTGTTTTAAACAATCCCGAATAAAAATTGGAGTTTTTGAATTTCATCAGATATCTTTGAGCAATGAATGTGTATTTCTAATTTTGTTTTCTTTCAACGTGACGTGGGTAACTATATCGTTATGGAATATGTCCCTATATGTCCCTATATATAACTCATTGAAATTTTCGGCGTGTTGGAGTCGGCAGGTCTTTTTTTTTTGGTTTGGTCGTTTTACGAATGATCAAAAGGACAGATATTAAATAAGAAAAATATTTTGTGCCGAAAACTCTTCGTATGGGACAGTTTAAGGCCGGTTGTCGTTATTTCGTCACAAACTAGAGTGTTTAGCAAACAGACGTCATGGGTCGGTATTAAATTTCGCCCAGGATATTTATACAAACGTCATAGCCGAACCGAGACGATAATATGTAATATTGAACTTCGAGACGAGACGAGCGCGTCATTATCTAACATATTTTGGCGCCGCTTTTAAGAGCAGAGCAGCTCTCAAGTTTCGTTTAACGAATTTCGACGATTTATGATCGTGAACGTATCTAAATTTTAATTTAGCGCGTCTATCGCGAATGGAGACTAATAGGTACAGTGATATACGAAGATGGAATCGTTAAAACAGAAATAGGACACTATTCGAATAATAATAAAATATGAATAATAGCGAATCCAGTGAAAAATTGCCATTAACAAAACAAAAATGATTAATGGCAAGTTATTATATAAATAATCGTATCACTTTAATAATGAAAAATTGCAATAAGAAATATTCATTCTGTAATAAACATCGACAAAATCATTCGTGAAAGTAATAATATCGTTTTTTTGTTTTTGTTTTTTTTTTCAATAATACTTGTGTCGAACATTTCTGATCGGTTTATTATTTGAATAGCGATGATTTCCAATTGGACGAAAAATCATCGAAAAATTTGCAACTGGCGTAACGAGATGGATTGAAAAATTTAACCGTAATGTTGAAAATCGAACGATATGTGATTTTGTCGAAATCACTTACTTGAATGTTGCAGGAGAAGAATCTTTTTTTCGCACCCGTACACCTGTCGTAGCCATTGTCACTGAAAATAAAATTATACGTGATGAACAAAAAAAAATTGAAAAAGACAAAAAGAAATAAAATCGAAAATGAAACGAAAACGAATTGAAAAGAAGTAAATTTGGGACGTACGGAAGAGACGAGGATGCTGGGAATCGATCGTGCAATTTCTAATCGGGTTTTACGGATCGTTGGCTCGTCCGCGGTTCCTACTCGTCCTATATCGTCGAGTTGTAACTCACACACGCTTTTCTCGTTTTCCGTTCGCTCACCGTGAATTCAAGAAAATTCGAAGGAATTGATATGCCGTGAATGAAAGGACGAGAGAGAGAGAGAGAGAGAGAGAGAGAGAGAGAGAGAGAGAGAGAGAGAGAGAGAGAGAGAGAGAGAGAGAGCTCGGTGGCGATTTTACGACGGTTACGAAGATGGAAAAGAACGAAACGAACTGGATGAAAAACTTTTCGCGCGGAAGAACAAAAACAAAACAAAAAAGACAAATAAAAAATTCTCCGCTCTGGCAAGATCGTAATTCACGCTGGTGTAATAATTTCAAGTCATTTTTTCTTTGTTTTGCACCGACGCGACGAATATTCCAGTGGCGGGGGGCTATCGAGCCATTAAAATTTCATTTTTACCGGTAGTGACGAAAAGAAAAAACCGGTTTCTTTTGCCGGACTTTATACGAGAGCGCGTGCAAATTATGAATTAGTTATGTATATACATCGTCGGCCTTTTGCCTCGAGGGACGCCTATATGTTCGAATGGATGCAAGTTTTCAGGCACCCGAGAGTTCTGGCGAGACCACGAAGGGGCTTTTGATCTCGTAGGATCGTTCGCCGCTAAATACTTTGTCGCAGTGCCGAGGTAGCATGCAGGTAATCATGTAGGTATAATGCGTCTTGTACTACGTGGGTGGTATAAATATATAATTATCTATTAGCTAGAATTGTCAGATATTCGAGAGTCTCCCGAGTGTTATGTATGTATTTATGTTAACCGTCGCGCGGCATTGCATTCTTCACGAAGGAGGAAAATGCAAATGGACTCGAAAACGTATGTGTAAATTCATAACTTTTTTTCGTATTAGAAATGCTTCATTAAGTTGCTATTTAAGTAGTAATGAGTATCATTTATATAAAACGTATAAAATACGTTTTATAGTCAGCATCCTCGTAGATATATGGCTCAAAATATCTCGGTTCATTTAACAAATTTTTTTTTTTACTGAAATACGACCATGCGTAATTAAGATCTTTCTCAGCGACTCGTTCAAGGGGCGTATTGTGTTTTACGTTGGCTCAAATCTACGTAAAATATTATTATTATTTTGCAATCAACTAAGGCCAATATAATTCCTGAAATATGATTTTTGAAATCTCGAGGGTCGAGTGAAAAAATAAACGAATTAATTCAAAGGCTATCGTTTGGCAATCAGAATCGGTATGGAAGATTTTTGAGGTGAAATTGCCTGAAGTTTTCGAAAGAAAGTTAGAGTTGACAAAAATTAATTAACAATTTAATTCCTTAGTCTCGTTAACATTTCTTTTACAGGTCCTCTTTGTACAATTTAGTTTTCACAAGATAAAATACCAAAAACTAACAAAAGCAAACAATAAATAAAACCAAAATTTGCTCAAAAAATAAGGGTGTGAGATAAAAAAAGTTACGTTTACGACAAACCCGTCGTTTAAAAAAATGGGGATTCAAAATGTTGGCAAGTGTCGTCAAACATTTGTTATCGATTGAGCGGAGGCGTTGGCAATGCTGAAGATTATCGATGAACCGATGTCACATTTAATATCAATGAAAATAATTTAATCGCGAGTTTCTCGAAGACCCATACAGTTAAGAGACTGAAACTCAATTGTTTAGGGTGTAACGACCGATAAGTACACGGGAATATCCTGTTATATTAGTCGTACATAATAGTGTACTTACTCGACGTCGAGACACTGTCTCGTCTGATGAGCTACACCACCACCGCAGGATCTCGAACAGGAGCTCGGTGGTGACCAAGGTCCCCAGTTACCTCTTTCCGGCTCGTTCGTGTCGGGCACGAAGCTGCTCGGCAAATAACTATCAGCGTGCTGTCTCCTGTGTCTTCCATGTCTCAATTTAATGTGATGCTGAAATAAAAAATACAATACAATTTTCGTTTCATTATTACAAACACTTTAATCACATTTGATATTTTACAGAAATAAGAATATTTCATGTTAATTTATATTCTCTATTGCAAGATAACAAATTGATTTCTTTAAATTAGCATTGATAAAATAGTGATTAATTTGTTGATTGATAAAGAGACACGAATCTTTTAATTAAACGATATTTATCGATCTGATAAACGTTTGACACGAGTTATTTCCGTTGATTAATTAATAATGTACACGTTTAATTTATATCTCATCACTGTAACGCCTTCTTTACGAAGAATCGAGGGAGAAAATGATTAATTTGAGAAATGGTAGGAACGAGGTCGTGTTGACTATCAGTTACGTGGAAGTGAGAGTGCGTTCTGGCAGACAAGATTAGTCATTCCTTAATTTCTCGTAGGAATCAGCCAAGATATAGAAGAGACGAGAGGCACGGGAAAATCGCGTGTGGCTGTATGTGGCTCGTTCCTTGGCACTTGAATTAGTCGGCGCGGCTATAAATCAACCGATTAAGAGATGAGTCTCGGCGTTGAATCGCGAGATGGAGAAGAAAAGGCGGCTCTCGTCGACTAGAAGAGTCGTTGCCCACATAACGGATTGGCGAAATTATTCGCGGCGTCAAGACCTAATAGTGTATGACCGCGAATCCAAATTACAGCAGACTGTACGTATATATATACTGATCCCTAATAATGATAATAACCACAGCTGCTCTTTTTCCAGTTCGTCACACAGCCGCACCTTATATAACGACCGTTATTTCGTAGACGTCGTCGCATTTTAACTAGCTCGTCTAAAAACTAGGTACACCGATATGATACAACACTTTTTATGAGAAATTTACATGATTTTACAGGCGCTCGGTGAAGTTGGTTTCGATTCAAATAACGTTTGATCGATTTCGTTCATGGATGAAAAATCCATTATTTTCCTCGGCCGATTGTAACTTTAATTACCGCTGGACGAACAGCGTCCAGCGTATTGACGTCCAGCAGGAGCAAAGTCGACGTCGCCGAACATTTCAATATTTTTAGTTTTTTGAGAAATCATGGAAAAAGTGAAAAATCGTGGTTTTAATATTTTTCAATCCCTCACAATTCTATTCGATCGTAACATTCCTGTAGATATAAAATATCATATATTTATTATTAATTTTTTATAATTTGCTCCATTTTTTGACCGGTAAATCCATTCAAAAGTTGTAATAATATTTTCTTGACCAAAATTCTTCATCGGATTTCTTGCCTACAAACCCATGTTTTGCGTCCATAACTCCGAGTAAGTACAACCTCCCCCCAGTTGACCTACACCTTGCGATCTAATCTCGCATTTCTGAAAAATACCGATGGTCCATTGAATATACCAATCAATATTTCGTATCGAAAACATCGAATGACTTTTTCTTATTATAAATAAAAAGAAGAAAAAAAATCTGTTTTTCTTAAATACAAGAAAAATGATTGCTATATCGTTCGAAATTTTTCAGTGGACAACTCGAAGGGCAAGGGCGTGTATATAGCACGAAGGAAGATCCCTGTGATCTTGCCGGCGAGTATATACAGAGGGACTGGTCATTATCGTTATCGTCATTCGGACATGGCTTATTGCTCTCAAAGTACATGCTGTTTCGCACTCGAGGCACGTGCCTTTAGTCCCTTCTCTCGCTCGCCCTCCCCCTTTCCCTCTTTCCCTCTTTCTCTCGCTGGCGGTCTATACGTGTAATGATAATCCTGCACCTTTTTCATCCTTCGAGACCTGATTTTACGGTCGAAATTATACACGATATGGCTGCGGTGGCTGACGTGCGCAAGCGTTTCATTTTTTGTTTCTTTCGGAACCACAAAAAGCCGAAATCACCGCAGGCACGCAGTTTCGCGCGAACCACTGTGAAATTGGGTAAAAGAGACCGAGGAAAAAATCTTCGAGAAATGCAATGTCGGACATTCATCTTCGGAATGAACTTTTGCATATTTCCATTCGTTTCAACCGATATTTCAATAATTAAAACTTCCTATACTTTGTATATATGATAATATATAATAATAATAATAATAGATATTTATATTTCACACAGCCCAAAATTGTATATTTATAGATTTCTCAATCACCGAATAATTCACAAAAAGCTTCGCTGAGAGAAGTTGTATTATTTATATTACTTTTATTTCGCCATGCGCAATAACTTGAAAAAACAATTTATTGATTTTTTTTCTAAATACCACAAAATTCCAATCATTTGAAATAGGTAATTATTGTCTTACAATAAATATTGAAACGTTTTACGAGTCATTTACTTAAACTATTTTCGTTCGTAACTTTGTTTATCTTGGACCTGAATACACCATCGCTAATCGTTTAACATAACGCCTTTGCGTTTTACGCAAATATAAAAAGACATTAAATATATATGTTGATAGTATATTATGGATATTGCGTAGAAATAATTTGTGTATTTGCCTAATATACATGCGTGTAGTAACTTTAGTAAAGACGATATTTGTATAAACCGATGGGAACCAGGTCAACTAAAAACAAAATCATTTTTTCATTCTGCATTTGTTTGTACCTACTTGGTGCGTATCGGATTGAACCATATTTAATTTCGTTTGCACCTATCTTAAGGAGGAAAGAGGTAAATATTAGGGTCTGAAAAAATTCATTTTTTCGCAAGTCGGTTGCTAGGGTCACATAAGTTATATATATGATCCTTGGGTGGGGTCAGTCAGTCACTCTACAGGGGTATATGAACGGCGTTATACGGATGAGATATGTACACAAGGCTAATTCGTGCTAATGCCCAGTGCGCTTTCCTCTCGATACGAGATCACTCTCCGCGTTTGTCAAGGAAGTGCAACGGTCCGTTTCGTGCGAGAACGTGAGCTCTCTCGATGCACGTCAGAGAGCTCAACGGTCTGCTCTCGCGTAACCCTCTGGCTGGATCAAAGGAGAGGCGCAACTGCAATAGTCACGAGAGACCGAACCGACGAGGAAACGTTCTCGAGGACAGAGAGGCAGACGGCATGAATTGCCTATAGCAACGAGACCGAGATTCAGTGATCAGATGTATTCCGACTTACATACTCGTAAATTTAGTCAACGGTGGATTATTAACGTGTGAAAAATATCGCATACGTAAAGAGTTCAACAATGAGGAATTATTGTGTGAAAATTTGATCGAGGAGATAATCAAAAAATGGTTGAATAAATTTCTTAAATTATTACCTCGACGGAAAGGTAATTGTTTTTTTGTTGTTGTTGTTGTTTTTTTTAACAGATCGATATATGCACTTCCATCTGTTAGAGAAGCAATTACTTTTTCGTCGTTCAATATAAGTATGTATTGTAATTATCAAGAAATTACGAAGACGAACAATATTATTAATATCGTCGTTATCAGCTAATTATAACAATTTAATTGAATATTATTATTCAAATACCATCGCGACGATTTTTTAGCGAACCCAATAATTTTGTAATTATCAACAACAAAAACCTGTGATAAAAAATATCATAAATTTGGTCACATGAAAAATAATAGACGATACAATTTTCATCGACAAGTAATTAGTACAAATAACCGTGGATAAAGCTGTGGATATTGTCTCAAAAATTCAATAATTGTCCATAAAAGAAAGAAGCGAGGCAATTTTCGAGAGAAAAAAAAACGTTTGTAGCAAATCGCTTTTAAAAATAATCGACGTAAGCTTTACTAATCCTCCAACAATTCTTGCTTCGCAATCTACGGATATTGTTGCAACGAGTCTTTTACACGAGGAAGGATCGATGGTAACGTACGAATTGGTGAAAACGCGAACGCGCATCGTCATCATTCTCGATTATTGGCAGGTATTACTCCCGAAGGCGGGGCGCGCGCTCAACTTTCGCATATTCCCCCTTCTCGCGTATACACAACCATATAATCGGCGTGTAATCTCTCGTCTCACGAGAAATGCGATACTCGAGGGTGCATCATCGTCAAGAGATGGAGCACACCACTTCTCGATCGCACAGCCGATCATTATCCCGAGGCGAGAGTTTCGGCCCAAGGGCGATTTTGATCTATACAATATATATATATATATATATTATACACTGAATGTTTATATATATATATATATATATGAACATCGAGTACCTTTCATCAAAGGGCGTGTGTACTCCCTTTGATGAAATGTAGATACGAACGTGCTCGTTATACCGACAGCTCGTATAATCGTGAAATTGTAGCGATGAAAGAAAACAAAAACTGACATAAACAAAATATTACAAATAACCAACACGAAGCGACGATTGAGGGTTCGCGCCTCCCGGAAATTTCATGAGATAATTTTCGCGAATGACTCGTACTTCATAAAGAACGTTGGAAATTATAATTGCGTACTTGGATATCCGATGGATTATTGACAATGAATTAATCGTCGTCGACTAGATTCGACTGACGAAAATTGGATTTGAGCATTTAATGAGGCTTGCGCGTAACATACTTCGAACTATCGTTTTTAATCACGTTGATGCGATTATTTTCGACGTGTATTCGACTCATCGATCAATCGCTAATACTCTCTTTTGTAATACTAATAAAACTAATAATAATAATAATAATAAAACTGGAAATAAAAAAATAAGATAAAGTTAGAAAATTAGATGAATTAAAGGGAATTCGTTCGACGATTATTCCGATAGACTTGTCTCAGCGATCAAAAAAGAAATCTGAGCGATAATCGAAAAATAAAGATGATGGAATGATTCGAGGGATATTTGAACCAAAGATCCCGCAAAGCTGCGGCGAACGACGAGAAAACAAATCTAATATTAAGCGTTTCTCGCAGACGGTGTGCAACGAACCGCGGAAACTTCTGGTCGAAATTTCGCGGTAAAGGGTTATACGTACGTCTCCCATACCTATGTATATAGCCACGGTGCTTTCTGGGCTGAGCTTTCGACGATAAAGAGTCTGATATACGATCGTTTTATGCCTCTGCCGCTTTGTGTCGGTCGCCTCCTTGCTCGATAACGACGAGAAGAGTTAAAGACATTGCGCTCTGCCGTTTTCTCCCGAAGAGACGAAGAGAGAGAGAGAGAGAGAGAGAGAGAGAGAGAGAGAGAGAGAGAGTCTGAGGCGAAAAAAGACGAAGGGACGATCATCCAAAGAACGTACGACCGACGTACGACGCTTTCAAGAAACTCAGAGGCACTCTCGGACGACACTCTCGATCCTCGTCGAGAGAGAAACGGGTAGAAAGACGCGCGGGCGTGTTGGAATTCTGTCTGAGCCTTGCAAAGAGTCCTCCACCTTGTCGTGTGTGTTTGCGATCTCCGAACTTTGGATATAATGGCTACGAACGAATGGAAACAGGTATAAAGTTATAGATCTTCGTTTAATTAAGAGCTTGAAGTTCATACTCATTTTATTATGTATCCTGGGCCATTGAGAGAAAGAAAGAAAGAAGAATGTCAACAATTGTCGAAAATGAGGATAAAAATTATTTTGATCGTTGTCGCGAGGCTCGTTTAATTTATTATCGATAGTTTTATCAACAGATTTCGCTTTATTGAGAATTTCACGTGTTTCACCAGTTTGGCAATTCTACAAACAGACGCAAATTCCAACTTGCGTATTATTTCGACGAAATGTTGCGTCATTGACGTTTGCGAAATTTACGATGGAATTGATAGAAACTATCTGAAAAAAAGAAGATCGAAAAATCAAATTCGAAATTTGTTGAATATCCAACGTCTCGATCTTCGAATGACACGGTTAGAATTCTATCGACTATTCTAATTTTTTCAACACAAAAATCATAGGTACGTACTTATTATTATTTTTTTCTTAGGACAGTGCGAATAAATTGCTCGATGACAAATAATTATATTTGTAATCGAATATTGGCGATTAGTGCTAATAGTCGGAAGATATCTTTCGTAAGATATAATAAGACGATCGTCTTTATATCGGTTGAATGTCTGGACCGAGAGGAAGAGAGAAAGAGAGAGAGAGAGAGAGAGAGAGAGAGAGAGAGAGAGAGAGAGAGAGAGAGAGAGAGAGAGAGAGAGCGAGTAGTAAAAATCACGAAGTAAAGTTTCTTCATCGTCCCGAAGGAAGAAACGGAGAAGGCAACTGCTAACGAGCATCGGTCGAGCGGCGAGAATATCGTCGTACCGCCACCCGACTAGAATTAGCCACGGTAGAGTGAGCAAGATTTCTGCAGGGTGAACTAACATCCAACGCGGGATAAGAAAGAGAAGCTGGCAAGACACTCGTTATAATAAGGGTCTCTTGGTGTGTCTCGAAGCGAAGAGAAAGCTAGAGAGACAGAGACAGAGAGAGAGAGAGAGAGAGAAAGAGAGAGAGAGAGAGAGTGAAAGAGAGAAGGAAGTAAAAAAAGCGATAATACTAAGATGAAGTGCCTGCCTATAGATAGTCGGACAGCAGTATCTTCGTTAATGCGAATATTGCGTGGCCGCTAATTCCCCTCATGTGAAGATAATATATAGTTTTTTTGTTTCGTTTGAATCTCCCACTCACCTTTTCGCTGTACGATGCACGCAATACGGAAGCATATTTTTTTTTTCATGACCGTGAGAGCACTTTGAATATCGGCAAAATTTATATCGAAGAGGAATAATCGAATTGCCTGGTTAAAAATTGTAATGTTTACAAAAATTAAAGAACGAAAGTACTTGTTCAAAGATACTTTGTTCGGGTAGGTAATGAAAATAAATAAATAAATATATAAAATAAATAACACGAAAACAATGTAATCAAATAATTCACAGATTGGAAATTCGATAAGAATACAGTTAGGTATTTGGATTTATTTTATTTTTGTTTTGTTGTTTAATAAATAAATGATTTTTTGTTCATCTCATTTAAACAAAATGCGTTCACCTCGCCTTTCTTTTTTCGGCTCGAATCTTTTTCTCTCGGATGACGACTTCGCCACAAAATAATGATTTCTTTTTAAGGAGCCACCCTACTACCGCGCGTCTACAGCGGATTCGCGTTTTTCGGGTGACCAAGATCGAACACGAAAGGTAGAGGAGACTCGTTTCGACCTTGAAGGGCCAAAAGTACAGGGACAGCGGAGAGTCTCGATTCGGCTTATAAGTTCCTCAAGCAGAAGGGAGAATATCGTGCCCGAGGGACGACCGAAGAAGCACGCCGCGTGTATATGTTATAGGTGGACGATCGAGAGATCGCTCTCCGGGCTATAACACACAGTCCCGAAACGAGTCCCACATGCAGGAACGTCGAGAGGACCGCTCGAGAGGTTCCTCGACTCCCTTCGTCGCATTTTTCATCCTGTCTCTCTCTCTCTCTCTCTCTCTCTCTCTCCCTCTATCTTCTCCTGCAGGCCCACGAACGATCGGTATTTCTCTGATTTTATTGCGGGCTTCCATTCGCTTCCCGAGGCCCGCGAGAGACCCCTGGCCATATAACGCACGCTCTGGGCCCTTCTCCAGTTTCGCCCACCGGATCGCTCCGTCACGATATCGAAAGCGGAGCACACGTCCGACAACTTATATCGACTCCCTTTTTTCTTATTAATACCTTTGTTAACGGTAAAATAGCGCGGTTGTGCAAATTTTTAACGAGGTATGTATATTGCTGAAATATTTGTTAATTCGAAATGCTAAAGAGCTATCGATTTTTTTTTTAATATGAAGAATATTATTGTTTAACCCTTGGAGAACACGACGGGTTAAATTGACCCCACACATTTTTTTATCGTTTGCCACTTGGTATATTAACTGATACGATCAGCTTGGAAAAATGCTCAGATATATTTCAAACATTGTAAAATTAATTGATTAATAATATACATTTAAAAAAACTGTCAACGAGATGCAAGAAACGAAAAGTTTCATAAAGAATTGGACCTGAAAAAAATTTATAATTTTCCTGGCTCAAAGTTGATTTTCATATTCTCGAGATTGTGTTAGTATTGAAAAAGCAATAGTCTTCTAAGTGTAGATAGTTTTAAAAAATTGTATGTATTTGAGACATTGACGAAGGTGATTTTTAAGGGGGAACAAAATTGTATAATTTAAAAAAAAATCTATCAGAAAATTTATTTCTCTATTTATTTATAACTTTTAATCACTTCCGGCGCTGTCCTTGCATGAATAAATGCGATAATCATCGCACATTGGACGCAGGCAGGACGGACATTATATTGTCTTCTCGTCTTTCGCGTAAGGACAAAGTGCACACCTTGCTCTTCTCTGTAATTCTGGCCGTTCACCTTTTGGCACATCTCCTAGAGTTTCTACAATAATAAACCGAATGCATTTACGTATTATATTGGCAGGCAACATGTCATTCTTCAGTTTGTCTTGCAAGTACGGCTGAAGTATGAAGATGGAAGACTAGCAGCTTTATAGCACCCTTAGCAGATAGCTTTTTTGTTCTTCATGTGGTTAACTATAGGTACCGACTTATAAGTATAAAAAATCATTGAAATATAATAGGAGGTAACCGATTTAACATATTGCAGAGAATGAAGATGATATTAACTCTGCATGTGGGGTCAGAGGCGAAAGAATCGATATACATAGTCGATAAGTAGTACACTTTATTAGTACAAGAAAATCTTATAATGTCTGCGATGCTAGATAGCTCTTAGGCGACTGTCTACGATTATTCGCTTACGCACGAATACCGTACAGTTAACGCTACCAGCCGGCGCTGCGGTCTTTTTTGAAACCTCGTACAATATGTATCCTTATTACTAAACGCTCCTACAATATACGAGTATGTACCTACTTAGAAACAGGAAGGACTGCTATAGGACTATAGGCTCGCTTAATATTCAAAACGTTTCAAAGAAATTCACGACCAAAGTCAATGCAAGGGTCAAATTAATCCTTCGTGTTCTCCGAAGATCATAATATCGAAGAGAGTAAAATCGTTTTGTGTTGTAGACGTGTATTTGGAAATTTATAGTAAAATATAACAAATTCTGAATTTAATTTGGTTGGATTTTCTTGATCTAGTTTTAAAAATCGCAAATCCTTATAATTCTTATAAATTCTAACGAAAAATCTCAGTTTTATGTCTATTCGCGAATAAAGCCGTTATTTGGAAGTGAAACATTGGCGGAACGTCGAAGTGTTTGGAACGAAAAAATCAAGAATCGAATAAATAAATAATCGAGATCGAATAATCTTCCGGGTATTTCAATTTTAATAACTAAATAAATGTCAATTTAGAAAATTAATAAGTCGTTCCTCCACATTTAACCGATTATATCTAAGAAGATCAAAATACATAACACAAAACACACCACATGGGAAATCTTTCCAATCACAACCTTTCGATTTTTAAACCGATCTAAAATATTTTATTTCGATCACCGTCGGAATAAAAAACAAAATTTTAACGTTTCCCCGTGTATCAAGTATCAAACTGTAGCGGTTCGAACAATAAATCCCGGCATCGTCATAAAATATCCCATCGGTGTAAAAGCACGAAAAGAAATTTGTTTTTTTTTCTGTTTTTTCAACAAATCGTACGAATGAAAAATAATAATAAAAAATAAAAAAAAACGTATACTCACGAATTTGCCGACAACATCCGTCACCTGGGTCACTGTCACTGATACGAGTAACACCAACGACCTGCAACAGAAATAAAATAAAAAAAATGGTACACGTTAGTCCGATCGGTCGTGATTCGATTTAGGGGCAAAGAGCTTTTATATCGTGGCCTGCGGTGGATGGATGGGAAACGAGATTTCATCGGAGATCACGGGTGCTGAAACGTGCCGGGTGTATATATAACTGCAGGGGATACGCAACTGCAACTGGTTCAGTGAGATTTATCACGAGGATAACATTGACCCAGGCTCTGTCCGTGGTTTCTTCCATGGAGAAAACCAGCCGCGAGCCAGAGCGCCGGGTACTTGGTTGAAAAATGTAACATCGACGACACGTGCGTATAAAGACGTTGAGGGGTGGGAGTACTCGCGTAATGTCCCCTCCCTCTCATTCGCGACGAACAGTAGCGGGGCTGACCAACAGAGACAACGTGTCGCCATATTATGGCAAGACGACTTTTCGTTTCATCCCGCTGAGAGATCGTTCGAAATACCGGTCCACATTGAAATTCTCGGGGACAATACCGGGTGGGATTGAGAACTGTGATTTCGAGAAACGTTAAATCTTACGTCAGCGCGAGATCGATAAAAGTATTAAAAATATCCACGCGATTAAGAGTAAGGAATGGGGTAGAAATCGTACGAAATCGTTAATTGACGTGATAAATCATTAGCAAGAAAAGATATTTGTTGATAAATATTCGTAAACGTATTAAAAGCCAGCTATGAAAAAGTAATTATTTTTCATTATTTTTAAGACTTTTGTTTGATCTTTTTCACGAGGATTGTCGTTGATATCGAATTAACGATGTGAATAATTTATTGTTCGAATAATCATGTTGAGATCTTCGGCAACAATATTAGAGGAACACTTTTGTTTCAACGAACAATGATTTACGTCGACGCAAGATTAAACAACAAAGTCTTAATAAAATTCACGAATTCAATAAAAATCATTACAATAAATAATGATTTACGGAAAAGAAAGAAAGAAAATAAAACATAAACAACAATTGATAAATACTCGTAAAAACATGAATATAGATACATTTGGTTTGATATTATATTATATGATAATAATTATGATTGGTGTCGAATCGTCCGTGCGAATAATTTTGTATGCATATATATTCGAAAGCGCGGAGTCGGCTCGAAGTTGATCTCGAACGAATAAAAAAATGTGCCGAACGGTAAAAAATAGAGAAGGCGCTTAAAAATTATACAATACGTCGCCACACGTGTAGCGCAATTTCACATACGTACAAGGTAGGTTGCAGCGAAGATAGTAGGTACAGGGGGCAAAAGTAAAAGTACATCGTGATGAACCGGGAGCTTTACTAGGAGCGCAGAGTGATCGTTTGAGAGAGGAAAGTGAATCTTTAATACGACGGCAATTTGCTGGCGCGGCCTTCTCAGGAGTCTCTTGTGTGTTAGCGAAGGAGCGTCGAGTGTTATATGTACACCGCTCGACGCTGGTGAGTTCAGAACGGGTCAAGCTTCGATTACGGGAATTCAACCGCGGTAGCTCATGTAGCGTCGCTGCAGGCGTTACGATTTGTGAAAGACGCGTGCAACGCGAGAGAGTAGTTGCACCAGTGATTAAAGTTACGCGAATCAAATGTTTTTTTAGCCATCTGCGTAGCTCCGCGAGAACACCGTTTAATTTATGGATTTGAAATCGAAGCACGATATATTTGTCAATGATACGTACGATATGGCGGGCAGAATTTGAATTACTTTTGTTTTTCATTTGCTGATTGAACGTTGGCACCGAAACGTTAACACCGTTTTATTGGATTTTCATGTCACTTCAAATCGGACACCATTTTGTTTTTTGGTGAGCAATATTGGATCCACCATTTAGAATTTCGGTTCGATGTAATTTTTCTTAGTACATAGGAGCTTACTAATATCAGAGAATATAGATTTACATGGGCCCGTGTTAACTTTTGGCACAGAAAACATAGAGTTCCACTTATCCTCGACTTCCATACACACTCGACGCATCAGCCGGACCCCACTTTCATGATATTTCGCTTGCATTTATGCCTGCCTGCCGATAACTGTATCTCACTCGCTCTTGTATCAGTGTTATTTAACAAATATCGAGACGAATAACAAGAAATTAACAAATATTATTTAACACGATGCCAAATTACATTTGCTTATGCGTTGAATGATTTTGTGACCAAGATTTTCTGCCAAACTGAAGTATGCGAATATCCCAGAGAAATAAGAAGAATGTTTGATAATAATAATAGTGAACAAAGTATGAAATCCTTCGTATGGCTTAAAAATTTTAGTTTTTTTACGAATTTGGTACTTTATCTTCGTAGTGATTTAAAAATCCCGACGATTTATCAACAACCACTGTAATACCGTCAACAATTTTTCCGTTGCCAGAACGTTTTTTCAAATTGTTTTGCGGAAAAAACATCTGCTTAAAATGTTTTCCGCGAGGAGTCGATATTTTTTTTTTTTTCCATTCACAATTTTAGTTGACTCGCGAATAATTTATTTCTCGGTCATAATCAATAAATTTTCATTTTCTGAAAATAGGAAAGAAAAATTCCATGCTGGGGAATTCATCAGTCAATCCTCACATTGCCGTATCTGCACGCTCACCGCGTGACGATTTTACAAACTTAATTAAGTCAGAATGAATCATTTATCGATCCCATTCAGCAGGGAGGCTCAATTTCTTAAACGATTAATTCAGAAAAACATTGTTCAACTTTCTGGGAAAGAAACATCTTTATTGTCTGTTACGAATAAAATCCATTTTCGCTATTACACAAGTTCTACAAATAAAAGAAAATGCGCATGCCTAGGGTTCGGAATTTGTTGCGTTCATCGAAACCCCAAGAACCCTAACCACGAGATACACAGCTGGTGGGTGCGAGCGAGAGCGGAACAGTACCCCAAGCTTGGCTAAACGCTTGGGTGCGAGAAAGCTCGGACTATAACCCGAGCGTCAGTGCATGCGTGAACACAGATATTGGACAGCGCCACGGTGGCTGGGGTTCGCACTAAGCGAACCCCAGCCACCGTGTGCGCCCATAAGGCCTGTGGTTCCATGTAAATCTATGTTCTCTGCTAATATCTATCGATATCGGTGAACGGTCGAGTCGTAACGACACCTTATCGGTTTCTCCCGCTCGATCGATGAACAAAAATAAAAATAAAAATTGTTTTCGTTCGAAAGTAATATCCGACGTTCTCGTTTCCGTTCATACGCTTCGAAATTCCAATATGCGAGTTCAATCGAAATTTGATCCAACTTCAATTAAACTGCCACAACCGAAAGCATAACGGCAGGCTAAAAGAAAATCTTCCGTACGACACGTCCAACAGTTGCTCCGCGCCATTAAAACACACACACACACGAGGGCTTTCAAAAATGGTACGAACTAAAATAAAAAACAACTATCCGTCCGGAATGTTTATAACTATAGTAGCTGCCTTTAGTATTACATTTTTTGATGAATCGTGTGTTCTACGATCGTAGGCAGAATTAAACCATTTTTTTTCGGCGATAGACGGCGACATGACTAGGAGCCATTTTGTTTGCTGCTTTTCGATTCCCCGCATTTTACGTCCCCTTTGCCGTACTAGCTTTTTCATATCGTAGAAGCGGACTATAGAAGACAGCGACGAAAGAGGTGCAATAACGAGTAGCAGTAATGTTCGTTCCGCTGGCTGCCCTGCTATACATGTAAATATTGTCGGTGTACAGCGACTAGACAGCAATATATATATGTTATACGTATGGGATACGAGAAGTACATTCGGTAGTCGCATGTACTATAACGAGGACCTCTCCTCTGCAGCGAGTGCACAAGCGGCGGCAACATCACCACCTGGTGGAGGAGGCTCTGCTTCAGAAAGTATACATATTCCGCGGCGACGCATTTTCGGTGACGGTGCTTTTCATATCTCGAAATTGAAAAAAGAAAAGCCCAACGCAAAAAAGTGGAAATCTCTTTTTAAGCCTTATTCAACGCGACTCGTCATTCGTCGCGAAAAAAAATCTGCGTCGTTCCAATCTCCAGCAACTTGTAATTTTTCGGTCCGACATTATTAAAAAATTAAATACATACTCAGATATTTGGAAATAATGTTAATCTTGATTCGTATTACCCCTCGAGTTGTTTATATAGTTTACTATTTTTTAGTTATTTTCATTTATTCGTGTAAATTATAGGTACTTAATACACGGAAATTCTACGTAGTTGGTATATTTTTCAAGTTTTTTCTTTTTCTTTTTTTGCAACAAAAAATCTCACAATTTCTTCTCTCTCGCCTCGCACACATTTATTCACATTTTTATCGTCTATAAAATATAATTTACTATTTTGGTTGACAGCGCAACCCAATTTTTGTGACATGTTTTTCATTCGTTACATTCAACGTCTACGATATTATAATAATTTCGTGAAATCTTATCTTTAATAAATATTCGCTGCATATAGTAGGTAATGAACCTAAGTAATGAAAAGTGAATGAATACAAATTTTGACCTTAAGCGTCGCCTTAATTTCGTTTTTCGTTTCTTGTCCGAAACATAGCGACATCATTTATTTGTTGACAGTAATATAGCGCATTCGTCGAAACGCGCGCGACCGCGATTGCCCGCTGATCCCCATTATTAGTCCGTTCGCCGGCGTGTCTTCGATGAGTAGAGATGCCAACGTCTGCGGTGACGGACGAGGACGAGAAGAGGCGGAGGATGAACGCACGAGGACATTTACCGCTATATCTACATAGATTTTGTGTGTTCCTCGTCTTGTTCGCTTTCGAGGGACACGGACTACGACGACGACGAATGGTCGGGCGAAAACAATGAGTTGCGGAGGCGAGAGAGCGCAAACGAGCCAAAACCGCACCGCCATTCGATCATTGTCCTCCTCTCTCTCTCTCTCTCACCATCACCCTCTCCCGCTTCTATTCTCTATCTCCCTTGGTGAATTCACGAGACCCAAAGCTCCGCCGTGTTTCCTCATAATATGCAGAGGCAAAAGTAGAGTGTATACTAGAACAATATCGTCTGCGCCTCCGTGTATATCGTGTTTATGTATATATATCGGGTGTGCCAGAAGTCTCACACCACCGGATACCTGCGGCTCGCTGGCGGTGCGACCAATGCACGGTGTGCCAAGTTCGGACGATCGATTCGAATTTTTTAATGAGAGACGATCGAGGTTGTCCAATCGGAGAGATTCGAACGCACTCAGGACGATAGACGAACGCGTATTCGAAGAGCGAAGGGACATCAATCGTAGCATACCTCGTGCTATGACGGTGCGTGAATACGGTTCGAATAAACTAGGATCGCCAAGTTGTAACTCATATCCGATAGTTATAGGCCACCTGTGACAATCGAGGTCCCTTTAAACTTCGGATACGCATTGATATCCTCTCGATCGCGTTCTCACGCGATCCTCTCCCGTTTAAAAACTATGGCGAATCGATCGTCGAAACTTGGCACGCAAATTCGTGCGACCATCACCTATCCGCAGGTATCAGTTGATGCATAATTTTTAGGACACCCTGTAGATAGGTATATATATATATATATATATATATATATATATGCGAAGAGCATATATAGGATAGTTGCACTTTCCGCGATGAGCTCGTCTACTCTTTCTCTCGTATCCGACATCCATTTCAGTACTTTTTCTCCATCCTCTTTCCTTATTAACTCTCTTGTCTATTGTAGACGAGAGATAAAATAATGGAGACTGGAGGGAGGAGGACGGGTGGTTGGGTTTTCTGGTAGAATAAACAAAATGTTTTTTTTTGTTTTCATTCGAGGCTTTAACCGTCCCGTTCTTATTTTTGTTTTATTTATATTCTTTTTTCCAGGGGTCTGATCAAGCACAATTATAACCGCAAAGGGAGAGAAAACAAAGACAGGATTTTATAGAGAAATGCTAAGGGCGTGTTCTGAAAAAGAATACGAGGTTTCGAGATAATTTGTATCTTCTTTTATGTTAACTCTGTATACTTCATTACCTGTATGTTTGTGTTGAGATTTTTCTCGGTCTGTTTATTTTTCGTTATTTTTTTTCAGTTTTTGTTGTTGTCAAGGGTCGATCAATCGCGATCGTAATCGCAAAGGAAGCGACGGTAGAGCGGAGATACGAGGCGACGAGCCTTCGATATTATTAATTGCGCGTATTAATAAGGGGGTGGGGGAGTGCGGGGAAAACGCGATTACGCATCGTTGATTTATACATCGAAGGTAGAGCAAGACGAAGGACGGTATCGCCGAAAGAAGAGACAACGGCGAGTCAACGGGACCGAGACCGCCTCGTTCGTCTCGGTCTCTCCCCGTTTCGGTTTCTTCCTCGAAACCATTATTCGGTCGAGCCTCGCGGCTTCTTACAGTTCTCGAGACTGCGAGGTAGGTACAACCCCGTGGCTCTTGTCTTCTTCCTCTTCTTTTTCTTTCCGACCTTCGATTTCGTCGAGGCGCAAGAAACACTTTTCGATCCTGAGATTTCAAACGATAGCGAAGAACCGAAATTCATCATCGTGGAACGTGTGTCGATAGATGAGGGAATTGAGATGAATTCATTAATCTAGACGATTAATATCGATTCGAAGTGAATTAAATTCATTTAGGTTGAACGATTATTAATTTACTTGAATAAAAAAAAAACTATTTTCTTCAAGGTATTGACACAATCCACGATAATTGAATTTCCATTCTTTGTCACGCTGAATCTCAGCATTGATTCAGGCTTTCAATTCTGAAAAATAATATTTCAATTGGAATTATATTAATTTAATTGGTATTAAATATTGTCGATTGGTTCGATTTAATTTTAATCCAAGTAGGTAATTTATTTTTTTAATTAAACTAGTTTTCACCATTTCCTCGAACCTTTCTCTCGACTCCGATTTCGTTATTTTATTTTTCTATTATTTCGCACTCGCAAAAAGAAAGGACTAATTTTATGAAGTAAAAAAAGAATTTTTGAATAGTTTGTTTGAGCAACTGTTTACTAGTTCCTTCGTATTATTATTACTATTATTATTATTATTATTAAAAAGAAATGATCCTAGTTTCCTTAACCTTGATGATTTTTGTAAGTTTTCGTTTTGATTTCCAGTTAGTCGCAGTCGAGTTATCATTTATTTTGTATTTTTGTCAATTTTATGAAATATTCTTTTACCAAATTATGGTTTCTCTTAATAAAAATGGAAGCATTTTCGTGACGGGTGTTTTTCTTAAGAAGACCGTAATATTTATTGCGTTACATTCGAGTGAAAAGTAACCACGTGTTTTACGGGTCGGTTACCAGGTGGTAGGTAAGTCGCAAGTTTGTCGACCTGTAACTCTGTTCCGGTAGATCCTGTGAAAGGACTGTACGATCCGTGAGATTGCCAGTTTTCGTTTCACTATAATTCTTCCTCTCCGTGCTCTTAACAATCTCCAAAACTCTTTCGTGGCTATTCGCACGTAGTGTACCGAATGCTACGGTCTAAACACTACGGACTGCACAGATTGCGAAGGATTAATCGGCCTTCTTAAAGTCTCTATTGGAGCAAAAATACGAAGTAACTGGATCAAATACAATATTACCTCGTAGTAATGTTGTGTAAATTATTCACTCGTGTAATATGATGAAAATCGATTAATTGAAAACAAAATTATCGAAATTTATTTTTATTCGAACGTGTTCGATTCAGATAAAATGAAATGCAATAAGATCATTACTCTCTATATGCGTAAATACTTGTAATAAAAATAACTTAAAGAAATAAAATAATATGAATAATAAATAAAATATTATTATCGAATAAAGAGAATTATAATTGATAGGTAGGTACGTATGATTTCGTTACGGCCTTCGTTAGCGCAATAACCGAAACAAAATACTTCGGCGTGAAGTGTTTATTTAAATAGAAATCTCCAGCGGGGTGAGCATTTATTTTCTTCTCGCGTTTCACAATAATTCGGATGAAAACGACTAGTTGGAAGGAAAGTCGCGATGTTTTATAGGAAAAAGGGCGCGTGAAGAGAAGTTTTTATACATATATACTTTGGTCCAATTAAGGATACGAGGAAATGTGGGGGATGAGAGATAGTATTTATTTGTACATCCGGGAAACGCTCTCCTCTTATCGGGGACGGACACTAGTCACGGAACGAAACACGGTATGTATCATCGTATTGCGGGCCCACGCGTGGAGCGCCACTTCAATCTTCTACTAATATTATATTGCGCATTAAACCAAAATTCCGCACGAAAATCCAGAATTCCGCGTCAACCTACGACCATAGATCGCGCGATCCTTTCACTTTCGGTTTATCGTTACGTGCGAATTAATCGAACGAGAATTTTAGCGGTGAAGACAAAATTCTGTGAAAACGTAAATTGAACGATACCGATAAAAATGTAAATTTCTAAATGTTTCTTTCATTTTCTTCCTCGTACAAAGAATGAACATTTAAATGCATTAGAAATAAAATGAGATTGCCCAATTGCACAAAATTCATTAAAATATATTTCATTTAACCGAGAAATAGTTAAGTAATGAAAAACAAAAATTCAAGTTAAAATTTCTTGAGGTTGAACTTTTTTAATTCTGTTTTATCAAGGTTATTGAATCAAGCTTGTAAATAAATTTGCGATAAACAAACACATATGTGTGTGTTCGTGTATGTATTAATATCAATGTAGGTTTGTAAATTGGACAGTATGTACGTCGGACCACCCGGCTGGAATAAATGTTACAGACACGTTGGCTCGGCCTCGTCATTTCATTCGTCGTCATCGCCTTGCCGTCATCGTCGTTGGTGGTGGTGCTTTTTATAATGAACATGCGAGCTCCGAAGGCGAGTTCTCGCCCCTCTGTAAATACCGCCGGATTTTTGTACAAGTAGCTTTCCCTCGCGTTCCGCTACACGCGGTATAGTCCAGTCGTTAAATCCGAAAAAACGGCGAAGAAATTCGAGTTGAACCGCGAAAGCCGATTTTTGGATATTGTGGGGGAGTTTAGAAAAGCGTAACCTCTAATCGTCGACCAAATATCCCATGTGCGTTTTCCGCCATCTTGAATAAAGGTTTCATTTTGTTTTTTACGATAACTCGACTCTCCGTCGCATACACAAATTTCGCTTACATACTTTTTTGTTGCTTTTTTACGCTCTACAATTAAGGTAGATTAAGAATTTGTAATGAAATATATATGTTTACATTTGAAAAAACAAGATGTGACTGCTGTATCAGCCCCTCCATGACTTCAACTTTTTATTTGAAACATTTTTTTCTCCGGGATTTAGGTTTCTAGATATTCAGGAGTCCCGTTTCTCGGGCCTTACCCTGTATATACAATCGCGCGAGCAATGACATCGAAATTTTGCGCGGACTTGCCAACTTTACGGCGCACTACGAGTCGTAATTTTTCTCTAAAGAACAAAAATATACATTGCAGGTATTAGCATGCTCTACAAGTTTCATAATATACGTTCTTTCGATATGTATCGCGAGAAAGGAGCAAAATCGACACGTATCACGAAAAACAGCAAAAAAACCAGTCGCAATCTCTCTTAATGTTTTACTTTTTCGCTCGATATCTCAACGACGATCAACGGTAGGTGACAAATTCATGTAACCTTAATTGTAGAGCATAAAAAAAGCAATAAAAAAGTATTTAAGCGAAATTTTCGTATCATGACAGAGAGTCGAGTTATGGTAAAAAACGAAATGTAGCCCTTTTTTCAAGATAAGCTTTTCTAAGCCCCCCCCCCCCCCCCCTCGACCGCCCCGCAATATCCAAAAATCAGCTTTCTCGGTTCACTTGCATTTCCAAATGTATATAATGACTGGACTAGTATAGAAACTACGACTACCTCGTAGCATGTGCTCTCGCGGTATGATAAACGATACAGCGACCGCCGAGAACGCCTCTGTTATTGGCACATTTTTCAAATTCTTTGGGTCCGGGATATATTTCATCAAACCGTAAAAACAATATCGAGAGATCGAGGAAAAAACGAATTCTTTCGACGGAGAATTAAATAATTCGTAATTACTTTAATTACTACATAATTAATATAATTAATCCGCGATTAATTTAATTATTTCTTAATTAATGTCGTTAACTCGGACAATTACTTAATTGTTTTAATTTCATCCAAATACATACATTTTTCAACGAAATTTCACATTTTTGCCAACCGCGAGCCAGAAGCCATTTTCTTCTGGTTCGGTAGGTTTTTTTCATTTGCGTTCGTTTCAAGTGTACGAGCGCATTACGAGAACTATAAAATTATATTTATATATACAAAGTTGGAATGGAGAGAAAGAGAGAGAGAGGGAGAGAGAGCGGATCATGCGAACGATATGCCACCAAATCGAGACTGACGTAATCGCGCGCCGGCTCCTCGCGCGGAAGTTATTTTCGTGAACGCTCTTCTCGCTGTACGAACGTTTTTCTTTTTCTATTTTTTTTACAAAGTTTTTTGTTCGTTGCCCTCTACCAGAGGCGTCGAGCTTCCGCAACGAAGGCTTTCGAACGATTCGCGCGCCCATCTTTATCTCCACTGTCGACGATATATATATATATATATATATATATATATAACACATATATATGTAACACATATGTATCGCATACAGTATTACGAAGCCTAGTATCGCGATTGTCGTTATTTTTGTTAAATAATTAGGTCATGGAACATCCTGCCGTATAATCGTATAATAATTCGTTATACCGATTCTTTTTACTCAGCATCCCTATAACCTTAATTATGTATGTACCTATATGTGAGCTACGTAGAGAGGAACTCTCATGTATGTTTATCTATGTATTCGTCCTGACGCGACGTTAAATCTCGGCCTCTCTCTCTCTCTCTCTCTCTCTCTGTCGAGGTCGACCGTATCGTAATCATGAGCTCTATATACCTAACTACTATACATGTATATACTATAAAGAGAGTACAACATATTTTGCAAGAGATTAGGCACGCTCGCTGGCGATTCGATCAGTGCGCGGTATTGAGGCGCGGGTATAACGTGCCGTACGAAGAAGATGAAACACGCGGAATATCAATGAGAACGAGAACGGGGAGAGAGCGCATATTAGCCAAGCTAACTATCCGAGACACGCGTCTCGGGATTTCCGTTTAACATTGCATATACGAGTACCTATACAACCTATCCTCTTCTTCTCACGATATATACCATCCTGCTTCTTCTTTTACACTCGCGAAGCCACGAGATGACTTTCTCATTTTCGAATCGTGCCTTTCGTACTTTAAGTCGTCTATTTTTAAAATTTATCTACAATGTTTCTCGAAAAAACGCCATTCCGGCGTAAATATCGTTTAAACGGATTTTTATTGAATAACTGAAATGGAAAAGATTACAATTTTCCGTAGTGATAATATTTTTTTAAGTGATGAGAAAATTAATTTATTGGGTGGAAAAAACAATGTTTTTTTGTAGGTAAGTGATACTTAACATGTAGTATAGTTTTGTCGGTGATAACGTACGATATTATTCAAATAAAGGAGCATATAAACAAAATAAGATATTTTTTCAGACGAATAATCGAACCATATTCGATACATCCGTCGATTGCGTCGAAGCAAAATTATAAATTTAGTTTTAGTTATTTGGGGATTTTTATTTCACGAAATACTGCTCTTCGATCGAGGGCAATTTTTATTTCGAAAAAGAAGCAACACTCGACAATCGAAAAGTAGGATTTCCCTTAATGATACATTTCGCTTAATCCCGTATTCTCCGATTACGATTTGCCCGTATAGGTGTATATAGTACAGCGTGCACTGCTATTTGTAACGCGAGATTAGACGATAGGACGGTGTAGACTCAGGACCAGGAACTCTCGTGCCGGAGAGTACGTAACTCATACGTGTGGTTGCATATACATACGTATTCCCGCGTGCACGTGGCGGTCTCGGTCGTGACGATATATTCGCTGCGTGCCAGAAGGATCTATGTACCTCGTTATACCGCAAACAGATAGGAACAAAGAGAGATAGACGAAGATAAAAAAATAAGCAAGAACGAGAGAGAGAGAGAGAGAGAGAGAGAAAGAGAAAGAGGTTATCGTTCATCCGTTGAGAATCTCGGACGACTAATCGTCGACGATCTTCTTTTCGAGAGATTTTTCGGAGAAGCAACGGCCCCCTTTAATCCCTACGTGACTCTACGTGCGAGCATGTGTGTACCTATATATAAACGTGACGACTGTACGAGAGAGAAGAAGGAAGAGTAACGACATAAGTTTTCAAAATTTGTGGCGAGAAATTACTATAGAAAATTTATTAATAATAATCTACAGTAAATTCTCGACCCAAATTCACTCTATAATATGTATTATAGAAAAGAGAAAGCATGACATTTGAAAATTTGAAATTATCAAATTTCAATTAGAACAATATTTTTTGTTATTATGGAATATTTTGAGTCAACATTTTTCAATAGTAAATTTACGCCAGAGAATTTGAATGTCGCGCTCCCATTTTTGTTTGTTAAATATATAGGTAAACGTGACAACTGTGAGGGAAAGTGAAAAGAGTGAAAAGCTAGAGCATAAGGTTTAAAGATGTGGAGCAAGGATTTGTTATAAAATCGAGAAAAAAGAATAAAGAAAAGTGAGAGCATCAGGTTTGAAAATGCGAATCGCGACTTTACGAGCAAGTAAGATTAAGATTGTGCGTGTGTGTACAAAAATCTATGGGAAGTTAATGTTATGCTGATGGAGCAGTAATGCTTCGCTAACTCCAACGGAATCATTATTTTTTCTTCTTCTTCTTTCTATACGTTATTATGTATATAAAATAGCGACGCCTCTCAATGTCTACCAAGATGTTACAGGGTGACTATGTAGATACAATAAGATTGTTACGGAGTGCAATGACTCGTGGAATCTTGTCGCTGGCGCCGACTATTCAATATCCTCTTCTCTCTTCGTGAACTCTTTATCAATATACATAGGTACATGTATGTCGTATCGAATAATTTGCGAATCGGGATTGCGAAGATTCGTCGCGGAAAACAACTTTCTTCGGTTTTTTATAAAATGTAAATTTGTTTTTTTTCAACACTTCGTCTGTAAACGGGGGTATTTCGCGTCCGAGCCAGACCGAACCCCCTCCCCAAGTTATATGGGACGGGGAACCGACGCCGAGATTACAAATTTCTAGGTGTATTTCCATAGTTTTAGTGAGCATCTGAACTTCGGAGAGGACACGAACGACCCCAGTTTACAGACGACGTATATTCGAAACGTAGGTCAGTGAGATTTTTCTCTTTTAACGTGTTTTTCGTGTCAGTGATAGTGCAGTACTAGTACAAAAAATTAATTTTAGAGAAATCTATATTTTTTCTTAGTTTCACCGAAAATGGGGCAGCGGACGCGCCTGAAGGGCTGACGCCATTGAGAGAAAATTGTTTATTTCGGAGATGAAGACAGCGAATAACAGTATAGATAATAGTTTTAAGATTGCAAAATAGAAGAAAAAAAATATCTTTCATAACTAAAAGTGTTAACAGGAATGATTTTTTGCTTTTTTAACCCTCCAAACTTCAGTATTTAATTTTAAACAAATGAAACGACGTATTTTTTTTCTTATAGCTGTTTTATTAACCTTCAATTTTCCGGTTTTAAAATTACATTATCTTTATTTTGTATTATGATTTTTCAAGCGAAACACTGCTTTCGTGCCGAGTTGCTTTATTTATTTAACAAAAAATATATCTGAATATATTGTTTTTCCTATAATTTTATGATTGATATTTCAAGTTGAAGGTTTCGAACTATAGCATGAATTTTTTCAAAAATTGTTAAGTGTATTGAGAAGATGAAAAAACAACAGGACTTGAAATATCCCCGTTTACAGACGAAGTGTTAAATTATAAACTCTGTATTAAAATGAGAATTGCTAATATTGTCAAATATTTACCTAATATAAGAACATTAAGTATAATTAAAAATCTCAGCAACATATGTAGAAATTGTGAATTACTTTTAACTGTTAAATTTTATTCCACTTGAATTTTTACATGATTTTTTGTTTCATGAAGAAATATTAATGCGCTCTCGTAAAAATGTATTTTCGTTTCGTAATTATAAACCTACGATTTTTGAAAAAAAGGGAGTTTAAAATTTGGGGTAAAGCTGCGTCATCTCACGATCCGTTACGTTCGACATTCGTTAGCGTTGGCCGAGTACAAAAAAACGGTCTTGTTATAACATACGGGTTGGACGCAAGCTGCTATCCGTTTATGCGGTGGCTGAAAAACCGTATGCTGCTAGCTGGAATTTCGCGAGGTTATCGAATTAGCCGTGTAAATAAACGCCCGGAACGACAGTGGCTTCATTTGAGCTTTCGTAACTCTCTCCTTCTCCCTTTCCCTCTCGGCGAACGAATTTGGGTTTTTGAGAATTCCGCTTAGCTGTTTCGAACACGTTACCACATCGGATAAGAATTCGAATGAAAAATCGCTCGAATAACTTTTTTTTTTATTTAATAAAAACATTCTGGAAATCATACGATGAACGTACATTATTAAAAAAATGTATCGTTGAAAATTATCAATGATCGTTGACATTTATCATAATACAAATAACAATAATAAAAATAAAATCCTTATTAAATTAATTTTTGTTTTTCTAATTCCGATCTTTAGAAAATACTAAAACGAGTGATACCATACAGAAGACATATTGTTCGTGTTCCTTGTTTGTTTGTGGCCGCAATTCGATTGTACGAAATCGTATGATACGTAGGTTTTGACATATTGTACGGAGAGAGTTTCTCTACCTCTTCCTGTTTACCTTGCCATCGTCCCTACTGCTTCTCTAATATCAAAGTCCAAATATATCCGATATAATTCTCTTGAGATCCAGTTATACTTTGATATAGGCGACGTGGCTCGTTCAATGTAATATCGAATTATTTCTCACGTTGGATTATTATTGTTCGGTAGACTTTTGCGCTTTGTAACGATTTCTGAAAATGTGTCTGGCCTCTCCCGACCAAGGCACATGTTCGTCAATGTTCTATTGCTAAAGTCATTAAGTTATCGGTCTTGTAAGGTTTTCCTCATTATTGTCGTTGCTGTAATGATAATTGCTTTGTCAATAGTCGTGTGTGTATATTTGTCGATGTCCACCTTTTCGAGGGGTTTTGTGAAGTTTCGTGACGTGATTCCTGTACCAGATATGACAATCTGGTAGTATTGACATCGATTGTTGGTTTCTGGGTTCCTTTGCCCTTTTATAGGCGATGGTCAATCTTATTATAAATGTTTAGTATGTATTTATATTAGCCAGCAATGTAGAAAAAAGTCGAGGATGATGTACCTACTATTCTTGTTATTATTATTATTGTTATGTCTTCTTAAAGTTTGGGTGTTAATTCTTGCGCTCTTAGTTATACTCCGAGCCTATAATTCTCCATATCCTGTCGTAATAAAATTATTCGCATCTCTTCCATCGTTATTGCAAATTGATTTAATGACGAGAGTTTCGTAAGTCGAAACTGGTTTTTCTACGGTGGTACTTTAAATGCATTTTCAAGAGTTCAACTTCAAATAAATAAATCAATTTTAATTATTTTCAAATAATTTAATTGAATCGTTTACTACGAAAAATTGTTTTTTAGTTCTTGATCGCTGATTTTGTTATCAAGTTAAGAAACATCGACACAGAAGAATGAAGAACGTTTATTTTGTATTTGCCACAGGAGAGAGAGAGAAAGAGTATGTCGTCTTGGGAGGTGAATGCAGTGTCCGGTGCGCGAAACCATGTGAGAGCCGCGGGACTTTTTATGGGCGTCGTAAAATGTTTTTTTAACCCCCTGGATAAAGTGCGAATCGTCGACGAGGACGACGATAAAGCGTAGTATCGCGTGATCTCATCGACTTCTCGATCAGTCTTCGCGCAATATTTTCGTCACGGAATTATACGTACGTACTTGATGAGAATACAAGCGATATATACGGTACATATATGGGCAATATATATATGGGCAAACAATTCATATAACACATATAAATACTACATGGGGTTCGAACAATTATACATATACTACAAATTGTTTTGTTGTTAAAAGAGAAATCCTTTATACTGTTCTGCAGATACAACACACATATATATATATATATATATATAGGTAGTAGCGTTTTATGTCCCGTGTGTCCTTGTTGATGAAGTATCGAGGATCAAACTTCTTTCGATTTGTTTTAGATTGCTCGTTCCCGCTGCTGGACATACTATACATAAATGACGGTCTCATATATGCAGGTTGTCGCAGAAGCCCCGCACCGCCACTAACAATAACCGTTGCAAGAGCCGCAGGTAACGCCTGTGGGTAGCTGGCAATGCCAGGAATTCACGTAGCAAGTTCGCGCTGTCAATTCCCGATAATTATGTTACGTTAAGCGACTATCGAAGTGGTCCAATCGGAGAGCTGGAATTGGCCGCGATCGAGACGATATCAACGCGGGTGTATTCGACGTCCAAAGGGATATCGATCGTCGCGTTTGTCGAGCGACGGTAGTGTGAAAGAACTCCGAGTTATATACAAGACAGATAGTTTATATTCGATAACTGTAATCTGCAGTCTGGTCTTGCGCCGGCTACGATCGATGTCTCTTTAAACTTCGATTATGCTGGGGACACACTACCGTGATATCGCAATAATTATGGTAATAATTGAAACTACAATCACGGTGATATGGCCATAATGATTGCCATACGACGGTATAGTATGTGACCCCAGCATTATATACGTTGTTACAGTCTCGATCGCTGATTCGAACTCTTCTCGCCGGGGACAGCTCACAATCAGATCGTCTTTCCTTAAAAAATTATCGCGAATCGACCGTTGCGGACTTCGCGGGTGATATCGTGGCGATCGAGTCGGCTACTCGCAGGCACCGGCAAATGTCCAGCACTTTTAGAACACCCTGTATATACGTATATATAATTGCCGTGAACCAGTCACTTGTGACTAATATTTTTTCAGTTTTTCCCTACAATTTGGTAGTTCGCATCGTCGCTTGAAAATAATAAAGGTCGATAACACAAATTTCCGGGACGGTTCTATTAAATTTATTTTAAGTTACTCGCAACATATTTTCTATTTGCATTGCAACTTGATAAACTTATAAACATTTTTGAGGGCGTTTCGCAAAAACTTGAATGGTTCATCGGACGATACTTCGTGTATGAAGATAAGAGAAGAACATTAACATGAAAATGGATGGCTAAAAAATAATTCATTAAGTCCGATAAAATTCTTTCAAGCGAAACCACAATTTAACGATTGGAGGAAAAAACCCCGAGAATTTGGTGAAAAGAATGGTTGATTTTGCGTTGATCAACGTTACATATCAATTCGAATAACACGCAACATTATTCACACAATATTTTGCCGGATGAGTTTGAGCGTTTTAAAAGAATTTTCGTAACAATTATCGACATACATAAATAAATTACCAACTCCGCCTATTCCAAAGCAGCGCACGTAATTCACTCACCTTTACGTACTTTATCGTATAATAGGTGACGCATCGAGCGTCGAGTACCTCAAGGGCGGATTCGACAACGTTCATTACGTAAATGGATGAGCGATACGCCCTTTTAAATGTGACTCGTCGGAGACACCGTCGATGAGAACACGGTGTAAAGCTTGTGCTGTGTGCTTTGCACTCGAGTGATCCGTTCGTCGGTTGTACAAACGATGCGGAATTCAAAAATTTATATACACGCTATGAAGCGTGGATACGAACACAAGGTTCGCGGGATGCGTAACGCGTACCTATATATAGATATACATAAGTACGAACGAGTACCGAGTATTGCTCGTCGGGGTCGTATGCAGTGGCTGAAAGGCATCATACGGGTTTTCTCCTTCTCTCTCTCTCTCTCTCTCTCTGCACAGCATATATATCCTCGCTACTTCACCGAGTTCCGCGGTTCAAGTGCCTTTCGCGCGTATACAGCATTTTCATTTTCGCTCTCTCGCTTTCTCTCTCTCTCTTCCTCTCTCTCGCATGACGTGGATGACTCTCCGAGAAATTCTCCCGCTGGGATTTGTTACTACGAAATAGCAGAGGGGGGGTTGAGTGAAACCAACGCTGAAAACCCACGCATTATCGTCGCGGTTCACGCATACCGACGGACGAGGCTACAGGTGCCTTTTGTATACGATCTGTATATATATATATATATATATATGCTTGGCAGAGAAATCACGTCAGGTGCTTTACGTGGGATGCACGTACATATTATATGTATTTTGTACATAAAGCACCTGTGTGATCTCTCTCTGTTTCTATCTTACGTATCATCGTATCGTGACTTGCGATTGATCGTTATGAAAAGCATTCCACGAGAAAGGGGCGAGGAAATTTTCGAAAAAATAGGATCCAATGAATATCGATTATGCACACACGCGAATGAAGAAAAAACATGCTTTTTAGGGTTTCTCGTACGTGGATTTAGTAACTTTACCCTATGGAAGAAAACCTCACCTTCTTTCTGGTGTATTTTACATAAATTACATAGGCTTGTTCTAGTAATTTTTAATACTTTTCTGATAAAAAAAAAAGTTTACGAATCATTCGATGGAAACTCAGGAGGTGGTTCATCTTACTTCGCAATTAGTTTATTTCATAGGTATTACAGCGAATTCAAACATATTTCGATAAAAGGGAAAACGGGAAGATTTTGCTTTTGAAGTTACGCTGAATTTATAATTTTCGTAACGAGGTTGACTCGCCGCTTTGCGCCTATATCAATGTTTAATCGGATAATGTCGGAAGTGAGGCTAGACAGCTATTTTATAATTCTTTCTCACGGAATGAAAAAACATAAATGTAGGCATCGTAGATAAAGCGTGTACGTATTATACGAAGGATTATACTATATTTATAAGGGAGTATGGTACGTAAAAGGAAGGTACTCGAGTGTTGAAACTTCCAAGGGTCCAGGTAGCTCAAAGAAAAAACGAACTCCGAAGGAAAATAAAAGCAAGGTCCCTCGAGATGAGAAGGAACGAGTGGAATGGACGAAGAGTTACGAAATTTTTTCGAGTGTCCTATCTTTTACAGGACTATGTATATATATATATATATATATATATATGCTGTATAGTTTAAGTATCGCGAGAGCCAAACGATTAGTCCTGTACGGTCTCCCTTGTCCGCATGGGAGGAGACGATGAGAGCCGAAAATGAAAGAGCGAAGCGACGAGACGCAGACCCGAAGTTGAGTCATCACGAGAGTGGACCGTCTCGCGAGACGCTCGAGAAACGATTATCTTGGTCAGCTAGGCCACGCGATGATATACGGAAAGAAGACGCGAGTGAGAGAGGGAGAGAGAGAGAGAGAGAGAGAGAGAGAGATGAGGGATAGAAAGAATCTCGTTCGTGTATTTATAGTAATATAAAATATGGAATATGGAAAAATCCCCTCCCCTTTAAGCGAGCAGGGCGAAACGGAAACCGCCCACTATATAAGTAAATAAATAAATAAATAATTAAATAAATAGATGAATAAATAAATCAAATTGGCCGAGATATTGAATCGTAAAGTTTGAAAGTTTGAAAATTGAACGAATCGATAAAAGACGGGACTTTTTGCCTTTTTTTTGTAGACGTTGACAAAACAACTAATAATAAATGAATGACGAATCGACACGATCAAAGAAAATAATTCGTTCGTCCCTCAATCGCAAGGGATTCGACGCCTCAAACTTTGAAACTTTGCGAATTCATATCTCGGCCAATTTTCGTCGCGGGAGAATTAAGAAAAAAACCGTTTTTCTCGCACCTACCTTCGCTAACTATCTAGGTGTTTATGTTCCCTGTTAGTTTGCCAACACCCTGTACATATATATATATATACCACCACGCACCATATAAATGAATATAAATATGTACACAATTTAAATATGAAATAATTATATTGGTAATTGTGATTGAAAATAATTGATGCCACAATCAACATTAAGCCACGGTTTGAATCATTGAATTATAAAATAATGATCAATGTTGTACCGACAATGATGAGTGCACGACGAACGCGCGGCTCCGGCCATCACCGAAGTTAAACAGTGTTTCATGCTGCCAATACTCGGTGCGGTGTGAGCGTGCATTTATTAATTGGCTAGTACCTGACACGGATCTCCCGTAGTTCGCTCGTGCCATATATAGGCGAATACGGTAGAGTGTAGAAACTCGTCTGCAGATGCAAAAAAGAACAAAACGGATGGGTCTAAAAAACCCGAAAATCAACTAACAATATAATAATTATCAATGTTTTCATCAAATAAAAATCAAACCGATTCGTCAATTATTACGTAACATCGAACCTAATGATAATTGGGAGATCTCAGTGAAACGTGTACAAAGATCCCATTTTCAGTCAGGAGTTGAAATATACAGAATTTCTCTCACGGTGTTTACGAACTGAGAGAACTTGACGACAAATCACCGTAACATTGACGATTGTAAAGTTTCAAAGAGAGTCGTATATTGTTGAACAAAGGACCGATATATGTGAACGTACCGTGTACATCAACGCCGGGTAAAGAAAGAGAAAAGAAGAAGAAGAAGAAGAAGAAAAAAAGATATACAAGAGGTCTACGGGGAGGCATTAAGGGTCCGGAAAATTGTGGTCGGGTCGTTTGAGACCGCACTTTCTCTCTGTCTCAGCCCTCCTCTCTTATCCTCTTAACTCGCGGATGGTAGGGACTTTTTATTATTATGTTTTTTTTTCTTCTTCATTTTCGTCCACCGAGTCTCGAAGGATAATACTAAAATCTGACAGAGGGTCTCTCGCTGCTGGTGGCGCGGTGTTTAGCCGGTGTCGCGGGTCAACCCGATGCCACAGCTCACGATATCTCTCGTCCCTTCGGCTTACCGCGATAGTTCATCTACGCCGTGCTACCGTCCTGCATATTGTTAGGTATTTAAGAAGAACAAAAAAAGAAAAAAAAAAAGAAAGGAAAAGAAAAGAAAAAAAGAAAAAAAATCTATCCAACCGTGACAATTATTGGCCGCACGCACGTAACTATCTATCCCGGACGGAGAACGCGTTTACGAGGACGATTGCTGTTGGGTGGCCGAGAGACCAACGATTCCCTTAATCCCGACCGCCTTACATTTCCATCTCTCCTTTCTTCCTCGTATCGCTCGGATTGAAAAGGTCCGGTTCGTGTTCAAACGTTGCCTAATATAAATCTTTCTAACAATAAGATGACTCGGCTCATTTTTTTTTTAGTATCGAGGAGATATGGAGTCGCATCGAGGATCTTTCTGTCGTCGAGATCACATGTCCTCGGACGATAAATAGTCGAGACGTGCTACGTGCGGAAGATTGTCCGAGCTACGATTCTTGTCGTCTCTGGCTGTGCCCAAACTTTATCGGGTTTATTTGTGTCTGTTTGTGTACACACGTCCAAAAATATATACACATATACTTTCTACGTGTGATATACACGTGAGGAGGAGGAGGAGGGGCAAAGGGAGAGGAGGGAGCCCGAAGATCGCAGCTTTCACCGAGATCCAATAACGTTGAACAAACAGAGGTGAATGAATGAATGAATGGAGAGAGGCGCGCGCGCGCGCGCGCAGTAGGATCGACGCTCCCCGGTCGAGGATCTCGGTATTTATGTTTACTCAAACATGATTTAAGTGTCGGGCTCGTATACATCTGCAGATATTTATAATGTACCTAATGAATTAATGGGATGCGGTCGTCCATTGCCTGGTTCCGAGAATCGTGAATCGATAGGCCGATGTTGATTATCCGTACGCGCGTCGTTGATCGGAGCTTTAAAAACGCAGAGACTCGAACAGTGTTTTGTTTATCGAACGAAATCGAAAGACCGAGATACGAACGAACGTCGAATCGATATCGTATTTTTTACGGTGTTTACGGTGATCGTTTCGTAACGTGTACGATGAATCATAATATTATTAAAACCATAAGAAAAAATGCGTTGATAAATATAATTCATTCGAATGAAATAAATGGTCGTTCGCTTGGAATAAAATGGAATTTAATCGAACCGAATTTAAACGACGCGAAAGATTTTACGAATCATTCGATCTAGCATTTAACGCGACCTTCTCTCTTCCTATCAATTATACACATGTACTTAATTATAATTCCGCGCACGATTTCTCGAGACGGTGGGAGGGACTGAATAAATTATCGTTCATCTCGTTTCATTCGAGATTTTGAACGTCGCGCGTCGGTAGACTTCGAATGGACAGTGGGTGGCTGCAACGAGTCAATTAAGCCTACTTTACCTATTACCTTTAACGCCACGACGGAGGTAACCTTATCCTTGCCCATTATCGTTCCACGCGTGTATACTTTATATCGTATTTTTTCTCGCCTTCAATTCTCTCGATGATAGTAATAACAACAATAATTCTATACAACAACGCGCGTATGTACGGGATCGTGATTATCGCTCGTTCCACCCGGCGCAGCCGAGAGAGTGCTTCATTATAATATGACCTACGGTGATATAGTCATGTACAGGGTGGCTCACAAGTTACACACCATTTCGTACCCGCGGCTAGACAACGATAACACGAATTCACTTGCAAAATCCGGGCGTTCGATTCCCGATAGTTTTCAAACGAGAGACGATCCAAGTTGTCCAATGAACGGGAGGGGATCGAGAGGCTAGCAGCGCGTATCCCAAATTTCAAGGGACATAGGTCGTCACCGCCTCGAGGCGAGACCAAAGATTATACCTATCTGTCGGACATGCGCAATGGTTTTGTTCGGACATTCCTCACGCTCTAAACTTCCGAAACGCATTGCTGCTATTCTCTTGATCGCGTTCGAACGCGGCCATTTTTTTTAGCTCTCCGATTGGCCAACTTCGATCGTCTCTCGATTTAATAAATTGTACCGAATTGACCTTGGAGACTTTGCACGTGAATTCGTGGTATCGTTGTTTAGCCACGGATGCCAGATAATATATGGAACTTCGGAGACACCCTGTATATACATCACCGTAGACCGTCTATATCATCGTAAAAGAATTATATACACATATATATTGTTTTTTTTCGGATTTCAGGACATGCTGGAGGGATGATGCAGCGATGAACGGGCACGAGCCTCTCATTTTCTATCTTACGGCCTCCACCAGTACCGAGGAGATTTGTATTCGAAGATACGTATAAAGACGTTGAGTGAGTGAGATGAGCAATGGGCGGGGGATGTAAAAAAAAAAAGAGTTGGCAGTTCCCTCTCTCTCTCTCTCTGTCTTTTTCATTCTATTTGGCGTTTCAATCGGTATTATAACTATGCACATATACTCCCCCCCCCCACTCGCCCCGTCCTTCGGCAAAATGCATCGTTCTTCTCATCAACGTCTCTCGTGCGACAGCATTCGAGATGGGAGGGGGAAGTCTGTTGCTCGTGGAAATCTGACCTGCATCTCAACTCTGTATACGTTAATGCTCGTATATACATATATATGATTAAGAAGAATCGTCGTACGCCTCCCCCACAAACCTCGTTTCTTCACTGACTGAGAGAAAGAACGAAAACGCGGCAGGCATTTTTTTTTCTCTTCATTTATTTTTTTAATTGGAACAACGTCGGCGCTTTTATATCGAGGGAGAGAGCGTAACCGCTGCCCTTTTCTCGCTCGAATTCCATGGGGCTTTGTCCTGTCAGCGTCCGGCTTCATCCCTCCTTCCTCTCTCTCTTTCTCTATCCCCAATCCCGGGTCCCTCATTCTCGTTAATGTGGGAATATTATTCCGATATGAAAAACATTTGCGCGACTAAAAACCGAGAGAGTCGTCGTCGCGGCTTTTAAAACGCACGATTTATGAAACGAATCTTTTTTTTTGCTACCACGAGCGATAAATTAATTCACGTGGCGTAGTTGAGAATTGAAAAATAGCAGGAATGCGAATGAGACGAGGAGACGTTTTGCGAAAATTACATTAATGAACTTTTTTGTTTCGTATAGAAACCGATCGAACGGCATTTGGGTCGCTGATACAAACGCGTTTGTCGATATTTTTTCTGCCGGTTGTAGCGTAGTTCGATCGATCGATAGGAGAGATTTTTAAGTTTATTGAAATGTACACGGGTCGATGATGAAATATTAATCGATCGATTAATCGATAATTGAAATTCAAATGGAATTTCGCCATCGTCTTGGAATTAGTCGCCGTGCAATTATTTGCTACCCTGTGAGAATATTATATATATATATCTTAAAACACTTTTTGGGGCCTCGCCAGATTTGATTTTGGAAATATAGCGCGAAATCAAAGTTGTCGAAAAAAACATGTTCGAATCGATATATCGTTATATGCTTTACACTCTCGTCGAGGTTACATAGGCGAGGTAGCGCGAACACGAGAACGTACACCGAGGGTTCACCATGTCTTTTTCGCCTCGCGTAACCTCGTTGAACCTCGCCTCGACTAACCTCGACGAGAGTGTAGAGCTAGCACGGAAATTGTTCATCGATGCCGAAAAACGTGTAAAGACCCTTTTTTTATGTAGAGGATGAGACAAAGTTCATTAGCCATACGTTTTATTCTCCAAAACGCAAATCGATCGACATACTCGAATTCAAAGTCGAAACGAAACTCTTTAAATTCGCTTGATTCTGCTCGTGTAAACAAAAAATTAATTCTTTTACTAAACTTTTTAATAAACTTTATTTAAAAAAAACTTGAGTAAAGTGGTCTCGTGTACCTCGCAAAACGTATATGCCGGGGTAACACGAGCTGTTAAAATATACAAAAACTTCAAACTTTTTTCTTCTCCACCAGACGAATTTCAATTTTTAATAATAACTAATAACTTTCAATTCAAAGTTATTACTTTAATGCTTTCTTGACTTCATATCCAACTGGCAATATTTTTAATCGAAAGCTGGGGTATGTTTTATACAAGAACGTATTTTTTTTACCCTATTAATTATTTTTATTTACGATAAAAAATAAGTTAAATGGCTGTTTTTGAAGAAATGGCTAAACTTTATTGGAAGCCCACGTCGGCAACTTGTGCCAAAAAACTATCTAAAAAAAAATGTATGCAGATCTCCGCACGATATACGTGAATTCTGAAGTTACGAGCAAATCTTAAACATAAGTTCCGTAGTAAGCCGAGGTGGTGATTCTAAGAAAATATTCATACGTATAAATTACCTATAGATAGATCGATGCAACGATCGAGATAGAAAATTTCTCGTACTTACCGACTAAATGACGTTTGTATACGTATACGTGAGCGTACGTGCCGTGAGCGAGTGGAGACGCCGTGCCGTCTGCCTTGACGAGACTGCGAGGCGCGCGAAGGCGAGCTATACTACAACACGTGTGCCTATATATATATATATATATATATATATATATATATATATATATATATATATAAAAGTTGCACTCTTTGCGCCTCGCGAGAAAGTGCGCGACTCTGTTGCCGAGAGCGTAGCGCGAGGATGGAGGCGAGGAGTGAAGAGAAGCGCGTGATTCATTGCATCGGTATATACGCGTCTGGTGTAACCGCGCGGAGACGAGAGAGTATCAGCGCCGCGAGATCTTTCTCGCGCGCCCGGATTCTCGTGCCAACGGCCTTTCCGGACAACGTGCGAGACGCTCCGACCAAGTACACGCGCATTAACTCGCACGTATATATCGAACTCTAGTTCCGAGCTCTCGTAAATTTCAGCCACTGCAATCTTCTCGTGTATCTGAATTTTTAATCGATCGATCGCTCCTCGTACATCTCGAAATGTGGAAGCGATATAATTGAGCTTTTATAACTCGCCGGTTATCGACGGTGTGTACCTATTACAGGTTTTGACAACTTGCAAATTCGCATAATGAATAACGCGATTAATTCAACAGATTTTAATTGTATCCATAATTATTTACGTAATTATAATCAATTTGTCCCGTTTTCGGAACCGTCTTTGCTATTTGTTTCGCGAATCTTGTTCGTTGTCGTGTGATCAATTTAATTCGATTGAAATTTGATCACAATTTACTAATTTGGTTCGTACCGAACTCAAATTTACACAAGTTAAATCAATTATTTGTTCAATTTTATTGAGAACCGGTAATACGTTGGGCTTCGATCAAATTTATTTCTTTGAAATTTTACGGAAACGAAATGAAAATTTGTTTCATTCGATAAACCCAAATTTGTATACATAATGTTTTATATGCCTATACCTTTTTCGTTTCTTCAATCTTATTACAAGTTGTACGGTCTACGGTGTGTACAGTGGAGTGTAAATAAACCGTTCGAGTTTACATAAGAAGGCCCAAGGGCTGGAAGAATTGTCCGAACTGTTGCATAGTCGTAGGATACGAGAGTCTGGTGCAGGAAAGTCGAGGATTTCGCGATTATATTCGCCAGCTCTCTCTCTTGTCAACGTCCACGGAAATACACATACACATAATTCAAGAGCAAGGTACTGTGCGGGAGGAGTCTCTCTCTCTCTCTCTCTCTCTCTCTCTCTCTCTCTCTCTCTCTCTCTCTCTCTCTCTCTCTCTCTCTCGCTCCATCTATCTATCTATCTCTGTCTCTCACTATCTCTGCTTGTTTCTATTTGACTCGGGATTTAACGATAGTGTTTACGTTGCAACCGACGGCTTCAATTGCTCTGTAAACACAATTGTCCTCTTGTCGAAATATAGTATTACAAGTTTTCCTACGTACGTTTCGCATTATACTGCACGCAACCTTCCACCCCCTTTGCTAAAAGCTCCTGGAAGTTTAACGGAAATATATAGAATAACATTGCAGAAAATGTATAGAGATATATATATATATATATATATATATTTACACTTATAAAGCAACTATGACAAATTTAATATGTTCAATATAAATATATATATATATATATTGTATATAGAATTATATAGAATTGGATTGCCGCTGTTGTAGTTTGTGCTCAGACCCTGAGCTAATCCAATCGTAACTCATCCAAGTTGTAAAAGCCAACAAATCCTATCTCTCTATATCCGCGTATAGATCATGCGCGTATCAACGGTTTTTCGAAACAAAGATTTCGTTCTCCGTAGAACGTATCGTCGTTGTTTATTTACATATCTTAAAAATTCGGTTCAATAAGCAATACATTGTTTCATGTTTCAAATCGGAAACGGAGAAATCCTATACCGTACGTATATCGCGTAATTTTTATGAGTAGGTATCTATCATTTTTTGGACTTTGATATATGAAAGTATTTAACCCTCGTTATTTCACAATGTTTAAATTGTTGAAAAAATCTGAAAAAATTCATGGACCTTCTTTGTTATAGTTTATACTTTATAGTTTGTGTAGTTTACAGTTATAGTTTGAAGTGTCGACTTGAGGTACGTAACATAGGCACGGGACCCAGAGCATTAGTTCGTTCCTGGCAGTCCATAATTCGAGCACGTTTGTTCGCTGGGGGCCGCTGGACCCCGTCTGTATTTCGCGAGTTTGTTTTTGTGAAAAGTGCAAAGTATAATCGTCACGATACTTTATACGTTTTTTTTTCAACTTAAAAAATTATTGCTCCAAAATTTGTGCGCAGATAGCATATAATCTTCGGCATCGAAACGTTGCCTCGCACGCCGATTGTACCGATGAAAATGAAAACTTCGGCGACGTTTCTTCCGAATCCGAGGAAGACGTCGTGTCCGAAGAATTTCACGACAGTGATTTCGAGGGATCTAGTAACGAGTCGAAGAATGACTTCAAATATCGTCATCGCGCATCGATATAAAGAATGGAATTGCTGAAATTCTCGGAATTGATCACGGGGTATTCGCAGATGACAAGCATTTTGTCGTTAAAAAAATTCGGCGGAGATTATGCCCACGGAGTAAAGACCGAAAGACGAGACAGTTGTGCCCCTCCTGTGAGAGGCCGATATGCGACGAGCATAGAGTTGCGCTACGTCTCGAATGTGGGGGTATTGAATGAATGGTTAAACTTCATATTGGTATTCATTTATATTCATTTTCTATCATACAACTCATGTTTTCATATGTATTTCCATGTATTTATATAAGATAAAGATCATTTTTTACTCCAAAATGTCTCGTCTTCATACTTGCAAATAAATACCTTTTTTTAAACACCCAAAATTGCGCTATTTTTTTTACGAAACTATCATGTGTGACTGTACTTGCCTGAAAATTTTACTTAATTATCTATAAAATTAATGGAGTTATGTTTTTTTTTGTAAAAAGAAAATTTTTCGCGACCTTAGAACTTTTTGGATTTTTAAAATTTCATTCTATCGCATTCTCGATAGTTTAAGCTGCATTTTGGATTTTGATTTTTTGAAATCGAGCAAATAGTCTTCTCACAGCAAGCGTCCAAAAGTCGATGGGGGCCTCTAGACCCCGTGTGTATTTCTCGGTTCGGGGCAGAGCTGTCTACGAGAAGGGTTAACTAAATGATAATACTTTGTCCCATTCGACAACAAAAATTGTTAATAACAATTTCATGCAAAATATCAAGACGTATCGTAACGGGAAATTTTGGCTTGGACGAAAATAACCCATCGTTAGCGTTTGAGGGTTGACCCGACGGAAATGTTTTATCTTCGGCATTTGCGTCAGCGTTCGTGTTTTCCAGTGAAAATATGTGAAAATTTTCAAGTGGATTTTTGAAAAAAAAAATGCTCTTTTACGAACCAACCGTATATTGCAAATTCACGAACACTTGTTCATCTCTTACGACGGAATTTGCAATTTTCGACAATCGCAGGCTGCTCTATCCCTTTGTTCTCACTCACTCGATCTACTTCATTCGGTCTCTCTGACATTATATATATACCTATATATAATAACCATCGAACTCGAGTCCTGTGGCTACTGGGAATACGCGTGTGCTTTAATCGAACGCAATTACTAGCATACCTGGCGAGATTCAAGGGATGGAAGAGCCGAGCCAAGGGGAGTATCTCCCCATAGTTTGCCGTCAGAGGGAATCGTGGTATCGCCTAATCCCGAGAGTCCAAGTAGAATATTAACCGCACACAGGCCATTACGTATAGACGAACATTAAATATCGACATATTTCTCCAAATTTTCATCGATTTTTTGTATATTTAATTATTAACATGGTGTTATCTGTTCTCGTCAAATTTCAATAAAATCAAGCATTATTCGATATCACCGATATTTATATATACTTAAAAAGAAAAAGTGAAGAAACGGAATAATTATTCTTCGGGGATAAGTCGGTATATCGAGAGACGCGTGCGTTTGGTTTTTTTGTAAAATTAAAACTATCGCGAGTGAAGAATAGAAAAATAAACATTATTTGAAGAACTATTAACTCGAGAATCTTTCGATTACAGTTGACTGAATCGCTATCGTTATAAAATTAATGAAACGAGACCAGACAAGTAACGAATAAACGAAATAATTCATTCATTCTTCTCTTAATATAAAAGATTAAGATTGAGATTGACGGTCGAATTTTAAAAGGACGTAAAAATGTAATCGTTTCGTTGAATATTTATACATTGTGATAGCAACGATCAAAGCTCGATACTCGATATATCTAAACACACCCACACATACATACACATATATATATATATATATATATATATATAAATAAATATGTACATACAGTGGAGCAGGTGAATCCCACTAGCTTGGCTTTTCTCGCCGGTTTGCTAATGAATGCGCACATTGCGATTGCGCAGAGAGCACTCGTACGTGTTCTTTACTCGCGGAGAATGCTCTTCGTCGAGGTATATGGCTATCAACGAATATCGGTAATGGTGGTCGTAGTAGTAGTTTAAAGTAGATGCGCTACTTCGTGGCCATCGTCGCGTGCAGATGAATCCCAACACGCAGCCTCCAACGACTCGTGGATGCGTTCGTGCGAACGAGCCCCGGAAAAAACACGTACGAATACACGAACGTGCGCGCGCACGTATATACCCCGAGAATGCAAATATCTCGCTAAAGTCGAGGAGTTATGTATCGCAACCACCTGTGTAGGTAACGCGTTTTAATACTCACTTCTGTGTACCCCAATGAACGATAAAGCTGCTTGTACTCGTAGAGTGCGGCCTAGCAACGAGTAGCTGATATTATATCGGCGTTACCTATATATTATATATATGTGTGTGTGCCTATGTATTTCAGGTAGGTACGTTTGCCTTGGCAATTCCCGGGTCAACAGAACCCAATATAATATCGGTATACATTGTATATATGCGTTTACACGAGCGATAACGATCACGTGACAAAATCAATTATCGTAGTTCCAATTTTATAATTAATCCCACGTGTAAAAAGTTATTCTATCTATGTCAGTTATTATCTTACGATATCTTACGATAACGTCGAATAATAAAACGTGAAAAAATAATTAAGGGTGCAATGTGCGATTATATATATATTATAATTCGCGGTATTTCTTTTTTAACCCCTTATTGCACGAAGTATGAACGAGATTGAATAAACAGTTTGTTTGATTGAAAATCTCTTTTGTTCGTTCCCCCTTGGGCAAACGAACTTTAGCAGCCATATATACCTATATATGGCCTCGTATGCGGTAAGGGGTTAATTAAAAGTGGATTTTTCGGGTTCCGCATTTATTATATATAACGAGAAACGGATATCAAGCTTTTGTATCGTGTCCGGATCCTGGTACGAATGAATTTTCGATCGCTAGAAACGAAAGTAGGTACCTATATTTTCGCGAGAGAAATCGGCTGGTACCAACTATTTGGTAAAAATACCAGTTGACAGGAATCGAGTTTGCTCTCTTTCTATACATCGTGAACATATTTTATATATGCATAAGTATTTATAATATATTCACAAACGAAGTGAATGTATTCGTAAATATTTACATATAACACAACGCGCAGCGTGCATACACGTGGCTATATAAACCAAGACTCTCAGAAAACACCGAACAAGCTCGGCCTCAAAGTAAATTGGATTCGTTAGTGAACAGTTTTCTTTCAATTCCTCTCTCTCTCTCTCTCTCTCTCTCTCTCTCTCTCTCTCTCTCTCTCACGCTCTCTACCGGCCTCACGTAGTTTTCTTTCAGCGGCGATTTTCTCGTTTCACTGCAAGAGGTTGGGGCTTTCGCTCTCAGCGACCCGCGGTTTTACTTTGCGATCAAAATCACCGAGAAAGCTACGAAAAGCTCTTGAGAAAATTCATCATTTCGTGAAATGTAAAAGTAGCAAAAAAAAAAAAAAAAGAAAAGAAAAAAAGAAAAGAAAAACACAAGAAATACGTCGTATTACCGCACAGAAAATTCGCGGTATTTCGTGGCTAATTGTAAGTCATCCGCGGCGAGTACCTCGTGGTACAATTAAGAGAAGAAAGAATTATTATACTCGCTGCGTACGCTGAAATTTACAATAAGCTCGTTGTACGATATTTTTCTTTTCTTTATTTATACATTGTCGTAAAATTGAATTAAATCCTGAGTATGAGGGTTAATGGTTAAACTCTCCGGGACTTGGCAGGAATGCCAGCAATTCCCGAGATTATAACCTGCAAGGTATATTTGCGCCATGTCTATAGCGAGTCATCTGGCTTCCACAGCACTTTTCCTCTCTCTCTCTCTCTCTCGTTCAATTCTATATTTCCGAGGAGGTACTTCCGGGTACTTGCGTTGCTTGTGCTGCTTCGGACATAGACAAATGGCGCGTCATATAAGGCAAGAGGACCAAACCCACCAAAACGAAAATCCCGCGAGTTAACTATACCTATATGTATATACATACATATAATCTAATTTAGTGTACGTACTATATACCGGTATATTCGTTCTCTTCTCTGAAACTTGAGCCACGTTTTACTTCCGCTCGAAAGCTATACGGACCTTGATAAGAAATGTGAATATCTCTGTCTCTCTCACTCTCACTCCCACTCCCTCTCCCTCGTTCCCTCCCGCTTGCTCTTTCCTCTCCAACAGTCGAGTTCGGCTAAATACCATTGCCCTGGGGAATTACGATTCTCCTTGGACCAGAAGCCCGGTTGAACAGGCTCGTGAAAGACAAAAGTGGCATTCATACATGCGTCAGTCGGTTTTATCAACGTTCGTATAATTCGTCTAGCTCTCGCCAAAGCTCTGTACGTTAAAAGAATTTTCTTTTCTTTTTTTCTGACAAATATAAAATGCCTATATCGCGATCTATTAAAAACGATCGTCGCTTGATCTTTTCGAAACGTTTTTCGCGAAGGCAACGAAACAAAAAAGAGATTTCTTTTCTGGCTCCAGCCCCTCTATTCTCGTTAAATTTAACCTTGCGTTAGAATCTTTACCAACCAACGATATAAAACTTTGCGTTTCGCCTCTAGCGTAATTATTTCTCTTTGTTATAGCACGGCCATTAACCCAAACTATGTAAAATGTAAGCTGATTAAATACGTGGTCTGGAATCACGTTGAGAACATATAAGTCCTAAATAACGTATGTATTATATCGACGATGGCCATTATTATTTGCCATACATTAGTCGTAATGAAGCCCATGCGTTGTGGAACCGATCGCATTCTCGATTGAGAGAAGCTTGTAAGCCATTAGATCTCAGGGATTGAACAGGAATAGGTACCCACCGTCGAGCCCTAATTAATGGAACATGCTGGAGAGACCAGTCGCTGCTTGGAGTGTCAGGGACAGATCAAAATCCTAGGTAATATATGTTATATACATATATATTTTGAAGAAATATCGCACCATATATTCTCTCTCACTCTATCTATATATATAGGTAGATATATATATATATATATAAGTATAAACGTAGTGTATGTTGTATAGCCATATTCCATGGTTATGATTTGTTATGTATATAACAGTATATAGTCTTATGTATTATATAAGTGCGGACTGGACTCTACGGTCTTGTACACCTGAACGATCATGTTTCGCGAGCTGCCGGTACCAATGCATTAGTGGGCGTGTCTCAATCATCATCGTCCTTTCTCTCTCTCTCTCTCTCTCTCTCTCTCTCTCTCTCTTTGTGGTCCTCGTCAATTTTAACGATCGGCAGCAGAGCATCATTGGTCATACGCTTCAACGTTGTCCGAACGCGGGATTCATCGAGGACAAATGCGGCGAATCTCGATCACATGCACCATTTCTCAATCGTTCGTCGCTGGTAACGATGTCTGCCTGCATCACCAGCTGTTCCAATGTTATTCACCGATCGAATGTTATCTTGGAATTAGATCGATTTGGAGATGATTAATATTGTAAATAAAAGGGACATATTGTAATATGAATTTTGAAGAATTTTTACCAAGACTTTCGAGTATAGCGCGCCAATAATACGCCTAGCGGCGCAACGGGGAACTAACGTCGAGATCCTGGCATTGGGGTTTCCGGAAAAGAGATAGCAGCATTTCTATTAGTGCGAGAAAACGAGTTTTACAAAGTTACCAAAAAACTGGCACTAATCGTAAGACGGTGCAAGGATAACGCCTTATCTGTTAGATTAACGATGTTCGCGGGAAGATAGAAACTTCGGTACCTTTAAGCAGCCATCGAAAGATTCTTTCTTTTCACGATACTTGGATACCCGAGTCGAAATTTCTGGACCGTTCGAGAGTAAGCCGAATCGAGAAGAGCGGTGTGGATCGAGGTCGGATTCCAAATTATAATAGACGGTAGGTAGATACATAAGGACCCTCCGCTAAACCCCCAAAATAGCAGTTATTTTACATTTGGATCGAGCGAAAAGTGCGGGGGGTTCTCACAGACCGCTTCTTTGATTTTCACGAGTTACGAATTATCGAATTTTTGCCTGCAAGAATTTCTACTTAATATTTAGTACGAACCTTATCCTTCATGCTGTACATCAATTAAAACAAAAAAAAGAAGAAATCATTCGTAGGATTAAAATCCGTGACCCAGTTTCGTTCGATCCATAACCTTTGCGACACCCTGTATAACACGATGAAAGCATTAGATGACTCCCTTATACGTGACTCTTTCTCGATGGTGGAGGATTCCTTTCTCGCTTTGCTTTCCCAAGCTTATCTATGCACTATAAACAGTCACTCTACGGGTTTTTCCCTTTGCACTACGGTGATTTGTTGAGTTAGGGAGAAAGGGAAGGGACAGAAGTGGGGTGATATTGCTGTTTGTGGCAATGATTACTCCGTGTTCCGTGCGTTCAGTTTCCGTATCGCGTCTCTTATACTTACACTGGGAGGAGAAGGTATCGACCGTGAAAGCGACTTTGCGAACCATCAGCTCCGACCAACGGACAAGCCAATTCGTAAGTTGGATGATTTTGTTTTCCTTTCGTTTGGTATATCGCAAAGAAAGAGAGACAGATATAGAGGGAGAAAATAAATATACATGCAGAAAAATAAAGGAAATGGTGACCCCCTGAGAGCATCTCAATATTTGCAAAAGGATATTGTCCTGTTTGTTCCGTTTCAAGCATGCGATTACGTCTAAATCAATTTTCAGCACAATAAATACGCAATCGATAGATGGTCGACGGAACGATTGAAAAATGTATTTTCTTGAATTTCTTATCGTCGATAAAAAGATAAGTAGGTACCTATACGTATTGAGAGAAAGTGTTTGATCTAAGGAAAGTAAAGGTCGGAAGTTGCAACGACGCGCTATACACAACTTATTAATATCGAAAAGCTTCGATATTCCTCTTCCTCTCTCTCTCTCTCGGTTTTATCTCTCGTGTCGGATGGCTACACCTGCTACCTTCAACCTATAATCCCCTCACTGGAACTGCCGACTTGACTATATTATGGCTCCTGCTATATATTCTCACGAATTGATAGCATTACCCCCTCCCCACCTACCCTTACACGTTGCACTCCGCATCATGGTCTACCTCCAGTGTTCGTATTCAGAGAGTGACTACCGAAGGAAAGGTCTTACGCGCCTGATCCAGAGACGGTCTACGAATATTCTCGGCACACGTCGAAGTAATTGTTATACGTGTTATAAATGCAATAATTATAGTTATAATAATGAACATTGTTGCCACTGTCACTATTAGTATCATCGTTGTTATCATTGTTATAAGTATTGTTATTGTGGTTATTGTTATAATAACCCTTGCTTAACACCCGGCTTTCTCCGAAAAAAGATGCTTACACAACGAAGAAGGAAGAGGAAAGACGAAACGATCCAAAAAGAAAGGGTTGGACGATGCGGACAGATAGAGATAGAGGGAGTTGGAGAGAGAGAGGGAGAGAGAGAGAGAGCGAGAGAGGAGCAAAGACGATGAAAAATTCATCTCACGTAAAAGCTCTTAAATGGTACGAGGAATTCTAGCGAGAAGGCTGCCCAATGGTTAAAGTATATATCACGTGCATACCATGTAAATATGCGCAGCCAGATGTGTCCACGTATAAAATATTTATTCGCATAATAGCGATGCCGATATATATATATATTGAACAATTTGTTTTATATTGCTAATATTATCACCCTTTGAATATCATAATTTTTCGTAAAACTTTGAAATCCGAACTTATAAGAAGAATTAGAATTAGAAAGGCTCATTTAATCGAAGAAACGCGCGCGATGATCCATCAGCGACGAAATAAAAATTAATATCACACGGATACTACTTTCGTACATTCGTGTGAAACTGACCAATTGCAATTAGTTAAAATCGTTGATATTGTAAATAATTTGTTATTGATAAAACTGATATTGAAAAATGAAAATTTATTAGAATTGTCGGAATTAACAATGAACATTTATCGGATAAAATCGAGAGAGATAGAACAATGATAAAAATTTAAATGATCATTTCCGTTAATGTTACGAATTCGATGTTTATTCTATTAATTTACCGTCGAGAGTACACCGATATATATATATATATATATTTATGTAAGTACCTACACGTATTAAAGGTCCGTGCATCAGGCTCGAAAGGAGGAAATCGCAAAGAACATTAGAGACTTTGTTCGTATTTCCCCCTAGGGAAAATAAGCACTCGGATGACATTCTACGAACTAGAAGGTGAAACAAAAATAAAGAGACTCGATATGGAACCATGTAAAATGGCGAACTCGAAGGGGGGGGGGGGGGGGGGGAGAGCTGATTTTACCACATCGTTGCTAAAACGTTGAAACTACAGAGTTCGCTAGAAATCTATTATTCTATTGGTATATTGGCAAAACGTAAGAGATGAAATCATTTCGAGCGCTTGACGAAGGTTGAAAAATCGTGCAAACACACGTTCGACTCGGAATGCCACTAGGAATTAGCGAGATTTTTTGTTTTTTCTACGAATACAGGAACGTAAGTTAAAGTTTGTACGTACGGAAGGCTAATGCAAGGCTGGTCGTACGGTAAGAGCGGTATGCGATAGACCTTGAAGGCGGTACTACGGAAGGATAGTTCATTGACTTTTTCCGTTTTTATTTTTTTTTTTATTTTTTTTTATTTTTTTTTATTTTCTACTTTTGTTAATCTCGTCTCCGGAGGCGGAGGGCGGTCCATGTGGCGTTAAGGCCATGGTATATGATTGCTGTCAAAGGGCACGAGCGATTAGATACGCGATAATTAAAGTTCTCGGCGCGGCACGTCGCGAGACTCCGCTACAGAGAAAAGAGGAGGGAGGCCCGAGAGATTCAACGATCGTGCCAAGCAGCGTGAAACGAGAACCACGCACGCTTTTTAATACGATCTCAACGTCGACAGCCATCAATGATTTATTCTTTCTGTCCGTATATCGCTCGCATGGCCAATACTGGAATTTCGATTATCGACCCGAGCAAATTCGAAAATTGTAACCATTGTTCGCAAAAATTATTTAAACATTGGAGTGATATTTTTTATAACACGAGGCGGAATTCGAATCGTCTTTTATAAATGAAAATAATTCGTTAATTACGGTCTAATGATAATATAATGAACGAAAAAAAAAAAAAAAGATTTATTCGTGGAAAAATCGTCACGCGGACGTAATTTATAGACAATTTATGCAAATCGCGTAATTTGTAATGCATCGAAATAGTCTCACTATTTTCCGTGAAATAATCATTATTTAATGATTTTAAAAACATTTTCAATCTACGAACTCGAACGAATAATGAGAAAAACGTGGGAATGTCGCTTTAATGAAATGAAAAAAAAAAAATTGAGACGAATCAGGGTCGAATACGTCGCGCTGGTTCAAACTAACGTAAGTCCCTGTTATACCGAGAGTGCTTAGTTCGACCCCGGCCTCGGTCAAGCGCTCGGTACGAAACCCCTAGTACATATTACGTATCGAATATATAAAGCTCGCGACGAAGGGCTTTGCGAAGAATGCTTATGTGTATAAAAGTATTTAAAGCGCGTATCGAATGGCCCAAGTGGCATAGGGCTTTCGAGAGTCTCAAGGGTGCGGACGAGCCGTACGTAGGTACGTAGGTACACACGGGTTATAGTCTCGACGAGTATAAGAGCCGGAGGAGAGAAAAACGGAGGTATCCGTGGAATGTCCGAGGGAAGCTGATAGCCACGAGCGACGAGCACGCGCGCTCGCGAGACAGACTCTCTTTCACCGGATGACGCGGGGGCTCCGAGAAGCCGGGCCGAACCGAGGACAAGATTTTCGAAACGAGAGAGGGATACGACGCGAGTTTATTCACTCTGGGCACGACCTCGTCCTTCTCCCTGCACCGGCTCTTCCTCGTTACACATACCATATGTGCCTGTATATATTGTTTCTCCCTCTAACATGTACCTACCTATATACTATAAATAAGTATATATGTCGAGGTCTCGTGAGAACCCGAAAATTTTCATAATCGCACGGTGAAACTGACCCACCTGTTATGCTTTTACTTTGGAGAAATTTAATCAAAACCTAGGTGTAGAGACGGAAAGAGAGTGTGAGGGGCAGGGAGGGAGGGAGAGAGAGAGAGAGAGAGACACGAGGCAACTAAATGCAATGCGAATCTTTGACATTCCTGCCGTAAGCTCGAAACAGGTCTCACCCCGTCCCACATTTACGGCAACGATCGCGACAGCTAAATACAACCCCCGAGGAGGGGTGTATTATACCGACGATTTCATCGTTCGTCCTATAGTCGCATCCGTTTTTTCGATTTTAAAGCAGATTAGCCGGCGTTGGGTAGAAACTTCGGAAAGACGAGAAGAAAATCCGTGAATGAGAGAAAGCCCGAGGATCTGGAAAGGGTAATCCAACGATAAGGGAAAGGAAAGAAGTGGATTTTCTATCGCTCTAATTATTCCCCGGTTCGGCACGACTTATTGTTAGGGTATATTAAAAAGAAGAAAACATGCTAATTTTTGTATAAAAAATATTATTTTACAAAGATCGATCGGAATTAATTGTTTGATCAAAGAGAAAATAATAAACCGAATTTTTTGTATTGACTCGTTAAATGGAATTTCGGATGTCAGCGGATCCTTAAAAATATAATAAGAATAAGAAAAAAAAGTTGAATCCATTGTAAACCCAGCGACTCGCTATCTACTTGGATTCACCCAGCAACAAAGAGCGCGAAGCGTTCGATGAACGAACGTTTTTTTGTTCAACCACAAGATTACGATAACGATCGCAGGGTCAAAGGACATCGTAATCTCATTCGACACGACAATTGAGTAACGAGACTCGACGCTGGGAATCTCGCGTGTCCGCGCTCTTCTAGTGTTTCGCGGCTCGGAACAAGAGATCAGTACGTGGTGGAGGCAGGTCGACGGCAACGTGAAAAGTGGAAGAGGTGAACCTACGATATATATATATATATATATATATATATATATATATATATATGAGTATATAGCGTATACCTAGAGATAGAGAAGAACAGCGAAAGGACGGATGGATAGAAGAAAAGAGAGAGAATTCAAACTATACTATATATATATTATGTTTTTACACTTTACAGTATGTGTATATATACATATATACATGTATAAAGTGAAAAGAGAAAAAAGACAGGGTGAAACGTGAGTAGGAGCGAGATATACGAGGTGAGGGAAAATTGGCGAAGCTCGAGGAAAAGGAAGGACGGCAATCGCTCTCGAAAGTCGTGAGAAAAGCGCATAGCTACCGAGGCGAATGAGCAAAAGAGAAAGAGAGAGAGAGAGAGAGAAAAGTGTCGAGATAGGTACGTGTGCGAAGGAAAGAGCAACAGAGAGTGCAACGTTTGAGGCCTTCGTGCCATCGGGGAAACATGCGAGCGAACGGGTATCTTCGACGTAGAGTTCTCTCGCGAGTGTAATAAACGAAGGGCGCTCTATCCTCACGTAGAGCAGAGAAAAAGAGAGGAGTGAAAGAGTAGGACGAAAGCTGGGAGGCCACATAGTCAGTAGCGGTGGAACAGAGAGCAGCACGGCTTTACCAACACGAGGGTCGGTCGCTGCTCGGTGTACTCTCGCTTATACGTAAACGTGTGTGTCGAACGAAACGAGGAACGAAGAGAGTTGCTTTCTGTCGCGGTGCGACGGACCTACCTCTCACTCTCACTCCCTCTCTCTCTCTCTCCCCCTCGCTCGCTCACTCACTCACTCTTTATCTCCCTCACTCTACCAGCACTCCGCACGAACCAGACGAAGGAGGAGAAAAACGAAGATAGGTACATCACCGCGAATACGCGGGCACAATCAACGACAGCCGCGCATAGCCGCGTTTATATTTTCTACATATATAGGATATAAAACCGAGAAGAACGATAAAAAATTGGAATGAGCAACGGCGAGAGGGAAAGGATAGGATAATGTGGGCGGCATGTATATATACATGTGTGTGTGTGTGTATGTGCTCTGTTGGGAGGATCGGTAGAAAGAGCAAGAATGACGAAGCAGCAAGAGGGGATAAAAAAAGGCCGATGCCGATGCAACAGGTCCGCGGAATTGTGTCTATATATTTCGGTATATATGTATATGTGTGTATATATATATATATGAGAATCCAGCTGTAGCTTTTGAGACCGAGTAACCTACTTATATGTATCAGCGAAGTATCCCGAGGAAGCGTTACGAACGCACTTCGGTTCGATAAGGGCGGTTTTTTTATGATTTTTTTTTGTTTTTTTTTTTTTTTTTTTGTAAATGGGCGGATGGACTTAGATTATCGGTTCCTCGAGTTTTTACTGGAGGCGTTTTTATGGATGCGATTGCCTACGTTAAGACGACTCGGTATTTTTGATAAAATAGCTCATATTTTTCTGACGCGATAGAGTTTTTATAACTCGAGCCGATTTTCGACTCGTCTCTACATTTTTCGAAAAAAAACGCTTTTTGGAAAATTTGATAGACTTTTTCATAATTCGAAGAAACGATTTCATCTTTCTTCGTTATAATATAATTTTCATAACTCGGGTGGAGATTAATTTTGTTTTGTTAAACTATTCATTTGGTGAAAAATAATCGGTTTCATCGGTCGAGAATAGAACGTCGCATTTCGAAAAAAAATAGCCATTTTTGTTGTACTTTTCCAAATTTCTTGCATCCTTGAATGACTTTTCAACGTTTTTTCGACGTTTCGAACACTTCCGTTCAGAATCTGTATACATTCTCAAACTTACTATTTCACCGCCGAAAAATTCTCGAGCGCGAACGAAGCGACGCGGATATATTTCTCACGTCTCGAACTAACAGATCCCATGCACGGTGTTAATGGACATTAAACAAATGTGTAACGTTCCGACTCTAGCCGCGCCCGAGACACGACCTATATCGGCTCTCTCGGGTATATCGGTCCGGGATTAATTTATTTTGATTTTCCGGTCGAGTTTTAACAATCGAGATCCTGAAATTCCGGCGAATCTCGCTTTCGACAATTTTTTCTCGAACGATCAATTATGCGACTCGATTAGGTACGGTCGCACGATGGGGTTTCCTACGATCGAAATTCCAACGTGGGCAACTATACATAAATTATATGGATGATACGGGTTGAATAATCGTTTTTTATCCTCGGACCTCCCGTGTTGGTTGACCAAAAAAATCGCGATTCTACTGTACTAATGGATGTTTCTCTATCTTTCTCTCTTTGTTGGTTTTTTTCTCTCTTATGTCTATCCAAGACGGTTTAAACATGTATAATTTATGTCGTCGTTTTATAATGTACAATCGCGGTCGAGTCTCCTTTGCTGTATATGCACGACTCGGTCTGTTCGAGAATTCGCTGTATACATATATATATATATTTATACATATTTTCAGATGATACGCCGAGTGAGGAAGAGGCTGAGATGAATACCGAGCTACCGAATTTAATTTCCTTTTTTTTGTACCGCTATTGGAACCGAGAAATTCATCCTTCACGGACCCCGCGTCGACTCGTCCTTCCACATTGTTGTTTATTTTTCTTCTTCTCGTTATCTTCGACGCTCGCGAGAATCAGGATGAAAATCCGCTACCATCGTTCTGGTCCAGCCTTTGACACCGCCGGTATGAATCATTAACGAACATTTACGAACATTACGTAGGGCATATTACAACCAGAAATTGACATCGTTTGGATAAATAAAAACAAAATGGTTGAAATTATTTTACGTCGAGATCGTTATGACCTGTTATTACGGAAAAAATAGTGCTTTTTTCTTTTTTGATGTATGACCTTAAAGTTGGAAAATATAGGAGATAATTTCGCATAAAGCTGGTGATGTACGAACGAGTCGAATCGGTTAAGAGTCATTTTGCGATCTCGCATAAGGGAAAAGATGCGAAATATGGTCCACTAATTGTAAGATTTTGGTTATGGAATTTTCTCAAGAAAAACGCACGGTTTATCAAATTTTTTGTTCGGAATTCCTTCATATTTTTTTTATATAATTCTCTCCATCGTTCCAAACTCGTATAACCAATAAAACTATGATCGAATATTCATTAAAAATTTCGTAAAAATATCCAAACTTTATGTACCAAAAGTATATTCGTCCATTCCACGTTTCGGATACTTAAAAAAGAAGAAAACTTACAAAATAAATTTTAAAAAATTGAATGTTAAATAAATTCCCTCGAGTAATCCCACTTGATAAAGAGAACGCTTCGAACGAGCATGAAATCGTATATACGAGAGGTATGCACATAAGAGAGTCAATATTCATTCAACCTTTTTTTGTTTTATTAATTCGCGTAAAGATGCTCCTGCGTCCTTTGATACGCCGATGGTACACGCGCGAAACTTTCATTAAAGAATCGAGACACATCGTACATTTATATACCAACACATATATATATATATATACATACATAAACACATTTACGAGAGAGTAATAGTTGATCGAGGTTGAAGAGAGTATACCCGGAGTCTAAAAAAAAACAAAATAGTACGTACATGCATTTTCAAGGACGATGAGAAACGAGAATCGTTTGTGCGGCCGTGCATCCCGCAACGGAATTATCCTCGCTCTTTTTTATACCGCGTCTTATGAGGACATGGTAAAAGCGCAAGCCTGTGAGGCGGAGTGGGGGCAGCGAAGGCGGAGCCGGGGGGGAGACAGAGTGGGGGGAGTAGGCATATCAGTCGTTTCTGAGCGGTCTCGCCGCGCGGCACGCAGAAATGGCTCTCCTACCTCTCTCCTCGTAGCATCTCGGGCAATATAATAAACCTACCACCGTCGCGATATTTATCGGCGGTTCGCGATCTAACGAGGACCAAAGCGCACGAGCAGAAGCGAAGAAACGGTTAAGTTTATATGCGAGAGAGAGAGAGAGAGAGAGAGAGAGAGAGAGAGCAAACGAGAGGCTGCGAGATGAGAGAACGAAAAGGAGCGTGGGACGCGAGCAAGTGTAAGGACGAAAGGGAGAAAGAAAATAAGAGAAATAGACTTTTTTCTTTTGCAAATAAGAAAAAATAAATAAAGATGCGAGAGCTCGTGTGTGCAACGGAGCTGCGGTTAAATCGTTGCGAAGAGGTTCCGATGTGTATAATACGGGAACAGGCCGGCTCTGGGACTCGACGCGAATCGTGAATATCGTGTTTATAAATGCACGCGTATACGTGTACATATATACGTATATATATATATATATATATATTGTAGAGGTCCTTCATTGCACATCCCTGGGAGATCCGTTTTCTTTCATTCTCGCGGTTGGTTTGCACAGGCCAGTCTACCCGAACGAGAAGTAAAAAGAGCAGGAGAGAGTGTACGTGCGGCGCATTTGCTCGCGCGTCTCGTAATTACCGTAATCAAACAATCCAACAGCAAAGAGCCCTCGTGATGCACACTCACGTTGGCCCGGTTATCTCGCGGTTCAACCAGAAACAAGAAGAGTAAACGATTTTTCGTATATATATATATATATATACACACATAGAATCCCATGTATCTTTTCTGACTATCGATATATATATACAAACGATATACATGGCATTCTGACCGTACGCGTAATACTTTTTATGCATTTAATGTATGTACGTTAAAAAAATGTTCCGATTTATAAAGATCCAATCGTTTTCTTGTAGAGTATTTGCAAGCTCTATCGATACCTCGAATACCTTTTAACTTATTATAAATCGGACGCGATAGATTTTATACGTGTAACGTCCGTTAAAGAAAAATATTCGAATTATAAAGATTTGATCATTTCTCTTATTCGCTATAGTCAAAATTTCTCAACGCCTCTATAAACTTCGAGTATCATTAATCGAGTCCATAAAAACCATAAATAAGTTCGTTAAAAAAATTATCCGTGTGACGAAGATTTAATCATTATTGTTTGCAACAGTGGATACAATTTCTGAGCCCTTTGCTAAATTTTAAATATCATCAATCAATTGAAATACCTACTCGTTATACCTACTTAACGTGCAATTTACGTTACCGAAATAACTGGAAATATAAAGATTTTTCAACGGCTCGATAAATTTGAAAAATATTAGTAATGGAAGGAGGAAATGTTTGGATCGGTGAATTTTTGTTCCATTACTTATTTAGTTTTTTTCGTTTATGTAGGTACGTGATTTGTGCCAGACTCAACGTCCTCGATGAAAGTTTACACCGGTAGTTAGTATGCGTCTCGAATTTCGTTCGTTATCCAAAAATAGTTTGATATATTCTTGAATTTTAACTTGTACCGTTCGTAGTGGCTTTTTAATATATACGTGAATATGTCTACGGCTTATAAACGTTGTACGACGGAGCCACGACAAAGTTTTTTTCAAAGTCCACGTTCATTTTATCGTTCCAGTCGTACCTATCGCGAGCAAAAGCGAGATGTTACGTCAGTGTATATATAGGGGAACTCGCCATTATGGCATAATATTTAGACGTTCGGGGTAGCAGCGGGCGTGCGACAGTCAATCTCGATTCTTGCTCCGTACACGAGCGGCGATCGAGACATTCGTGACAAGCTCGTTTCCTCTCTTCCATCGTCGCCATCTCTCCGTACACGACGAGAAACATCCTCTCCTGGACTACCGACTCGACAAATCTCCTCTTTATTGTTCCGACACCTCGTTCCGTTTTCTTTTTCGTTCATCGACGTTTTTACTTCGTTAATTCATCTTGAAATTTTTCACGCACGATGATTCATCGATGCTCCAAAATGTTTTTATTTTTGGCAGCGCGAAACGATGAATGATAATTTCAAGTTTGCGACTCTGTGAGAACAACGCGGAGAATCGCGAACAGATTTCTGATTTCAATAGTAGAAACGATTTTTGAGAAAATGGAAAATTATTGTTTTAAACTTTGTCGAGAATAACTTTTAGAATTTATAGACTATAATTATAGTTCGTTTTCGAAACAATATTTGAGAAAGATAAAAATTATAATTGTAGACTTTTAAAAAAAATGGTTTTTAAAACGAATTACAATTACATAGTCGAAATCAAATAAAACATCTTTTCGCGGTTCTTCACTTTGATTTTGCCCCAAAGTATCGACCGTTTTTTTTTTTTAGCGAAAACCTCTTTTATTCGTCTCCCCCAACTTTAGCAGCCATATATTGGCCGCTAAAGTTTCTAACTTCTTTTCACCTAGGTATGTAAAGAGATTTTTTTTTTCTCAAAACCAACTTTGAATCCCAATTACATTGTATTTTCTGTTGTCACAAAACACATCAATTGGGGAAAAAAATCATGTAATATATTGAAAAAAAAGAAACTTTAGCAGCCATATATCGCATGTGTATGCGGTAAGGGGTTAATTAAATTCCTCAAATTATTCAAATCGCGTATCAATCTACTACTTCGATCGTCAAAAATACATTACGAATTAATTTGAGTTATTTCAATTATTTCGTTGAATTTTACAACTCGACTTGGGAGTTTTTAATCGCTTCTTGATTTATTAGCATTATTATAACTTCCCGTACATAAAGTCGAACCTTGTCGAGGAAGGCTCGTAAACTCTCGGGGTGAACGAGCACGTTCTGATATCAATTCTGTAAACACAGACACAGTCACACGCAAACACATATTTATATATAGGGAAGATGACTAGTTTCGTGGCAAGTGGGTCAAAAGACGGTAGGGGTTAGTAGAAAGTTCGAGGATGCTCGTAAAAGTGTGCCCGAGAAAGATAGAGAGAGAGAGAGAAAGAGAGAGAGAGAGAGAGAGAGATGGGGTTAACCGAGTTGAGCACAGACACCTTGGTAATCGAAAGCCAAGGGTGCACAGGCACACGAGTGTGATACCTCGAGGAGAGCATCCTCGCGTTGAAGCTTCTTCAGCAAAATTCCCGAGTGTGACAGAGTGCACATACACGTATATAAACATACGTATTGCGCCCTAAAGTCTCGGGAAAAGAACGAAAACACGTGCTATCGACGTACAAGCCCGTCTTATGGTCGTAATGGATTTTTGTGTTTCGGAAAAACGAACGAATAAGAAAAGAAAAAAATAATAATATCTCCGCGCAACATACAAGTTACACAACGTATGTTTTCCTTTACTTTTTTTTTGCTATCGACGCTATCTCGAAGTGGGCGAAACGTCGAGCCCTTTGGACAATCCTTGAAACGGAACTCTCCCACTGCAAAACACTATGCGACGCAACGGAGAGAGAAGGAGAGAGAGAGAGAAAGAGAGAGAGAGAGACAAACAGACAGAGACAGAGGAATAAGAACTTTTGTTTATTTCTCGCAACCTCATAACTCATGTCAGGAACCAAACGCTGTGTTTTTTCCGTATACCGAACTGTATATATACACATGCATATGCATACGTATATATGTGTGTATATATGTGTGTCGGTAAAAAAAAACACATTATATATATATATACTTGTTTGCCTTTGTATTATGTCATGTAGCGTGTACGTCGAGGATCAGGGATTCCAGGCGAACGTAAACTCAGCTCCGTACTTGCTCCTCCTCCCGTTGGAAAACACTATTTTCTCGGCTACAACGTCGCTGCTACGCGCAGGATACAAAGGGTAGGTTTATTTTCGAATCGAGACCTCGCATATTACGATGTAAAGTATATCGGAATTTTGAGCCGGACACCCTTTTTGTGTACAGCACAAATTCTCGGCTTCTGTAAATTTTACACTACGAGTTATATATGTATATATATATAGCGCACCGAGTTAAAGATCGATCGAAATTGATTTTTAATCAAAGATATTTTTCTCTTAAAAACCTTTTTGGTGAACAATAAAAAATAATCATTTATTTCTTTGTAAGAATTTGACGAAATTTGTCTGCTTTTGTTAAGACTTGAAAATTTCATATTTTTATCAAAATAATAAATATCTGGATAACGTTCGCATACCCGAAATCCGTAATACAAATTATATACAAAAAAAAACTATCCCCCTCCCCCCTTATGTATTCGACCATTAGTGCCACCAACCCTCGACACTCGAACGATTTAAAAATAAAAAACAAAAATCTTAAGAATTAACAAAAAAAAAGGTTACCAGCAACGGAATTCGACCGAGGCCTGTGGGAGGCTAAGGAAGGATCTCTGACTGGGAACTTTCAACGGTAAACGATAAAAATCCCACCGCTGTCTGGATACTCTTACCTCACCGTATATGTCGGGAAAAAAAGAAAGAAAAAACAAACGCGAGAGCGTGCACGTAGATACTTTAATTTAGAGGGTATATACTCGGATAGTGTCGAAACGAGCCAACCAGATGTAACGCTCTTGCTCTTTTTTCACCCTCCACCCCTCGGCAACCTCGGGCACTCGTAGGATTCTATTACGGTTGTATTATTATATTGCGGAAGAACCACAGGGAGCTTGCAAAGAGTCTTTCCTTCGGTTCATATATATATATATATATATTCGATACAACAAGATACGGGATGCTGTATGAACACAGCGTATGTCACAAGACCGAACGGGGTGTATGAACCCTCGGATGTGCACAGAAATAACAGTTCCTCTCCGGAAGCGAAAATAACCCAACTCCTTGCTCAGAGACAGTCAGTGTATATACGGTAAGTGGCGTACCTAACATCTCTCGGTACAGCTGGAATATTGTTACGAAGCCCGTGACTCTCTTTGAGAGTTCTCTATACATATGCATGGATGGATGGATGGAACGATTCACGTGTAGGTACAGCCGAGGGGGAGTTTAAGTTTAGATACGAATATATGGTTTTTTTTTCTTTTAAATTTTTTTTACGTAAATTGGAAAGACCCCGGGCGTCGTATGGTATTTATGAGTGAGTAGGTAATAATTTCGCAATTTGACGATTCGAGATAATTTGCATATATAAAACGTAACATAGTGGAAGAAAATCCCAGGCTCTTTTTCTTAATTGCGTTACGAATATTATTGTCGTTAATATTATTATTAATCACCGTTCTTAATGACATTTATGATAAATGTTGATATCGATAAACAGAATCTCAACGATAATACGAAGAAAAGTGTTCTGTGTGGAGGAAAAGATGAAAATTATAATGTCTGAATTAAAAGCCGTTATTTAAACAACGTAAAGGGTTTTGTAATTGTCGCGATGTTTCGATCAAGCTCGTCATAAATTCATAATCATGAAGTAATTGAATTAATCGACTAAGATAATAGGGATAATTATGAATTCGTCGTCGATACCGAAAAAAAAAAATGTTACCTAATAATTCCATCATATTTTTTAAGAAGACTCGTAACGTTAAAAATCATTTTTTAACAAAAAAAATTCGAAAATAAAATAATAATGAAAGATATCCTATTTAGTTGTTATTATTAATCGACCGATTGATCGAATATCGAGCGAATATTTAACGTTTTATATATATTATCATAAAATATTATACGGTCAATATTACTCAAATTAAAAAAATAGTTCGATAAAGCGTTTGCGGACATTGTGTAAACATTAAAAATCTCGATAGTTACTTTTTTTTATAGTCGTATGGGTTTAAGAATCGGACGTATCGAGCGAAGATTGAATTGTGTCGAGCCACGGTATTACCGAGTACTAAAAGAAAGAGAGATGTCCCGACATTGTCTCTGTCTCGTGCACACCCTTGGCTCCCTGAACAATGCTCGGTCTTATGTTTATACCTATATATCCTTCGAGAAAATTAGCATCAAGCATTGTCCTGTTCCCTCGGATATACTCGTTGGACTGTACAAAGAAACCGAGCTTCGAGATTCCACGCAAGCACGGTCTTATATGCACTTTCGTGCGTTTCTCGCAGGTGTCTCTATCTCTGCCTATCTTATCCGATCGAAATGATACAAAATTTATTCGGGAATAATGAAAAAATCATGACAATACATATTTGTATTTTCCACGAAAAAATTGTAAAAAATAAATAAATAAACCCTTACGTCGAATGAAATATTTTTCATTCGACGGTGGTATTCCCAGTTTTCTAAAAGAAAAATTCCAAGCGTTGCATCTCGTTCCCACGAATTTCACTCCCCGTATCTCAAAATTTCCAGTCGTTTATTCTTCAAAATAATCAACATTTTTTCACATTCGAACAAACCATTCTTCTTTTAAATTAAAAACCGTGAATCGTTGTTTTGGACGACGATTTAAAGCCCAAGAAAATGAATTTTAAACGTAAAGGATTTCCTATCAACTCCGCGTAAAGAAAGTGTCCACCGTATTAGTATTTTCATTCAAGGGGCTAACCGATGGTCACGAAGATTTGACGATTGTCACGCATGAGTTCCATATAGGCGTGGAAAAAGTCCGGGAGGTCCGGATGACTCGAGAATCTTTTCTTCTCACGTTCCTCTCTCCGTTTCTCTCGCTTTTTCTCGCTATATCTCCACATGACCATTACACGACCAACATAACTATGGTACGGGAGAAACAACAGCCCCGGCCAAAGCGTACTGCGTTGACTACACATACGTATATATATGCGTATATATCGAATGGAAATATATATATATATATATATATGTGTGTAGTTTATCTTTCTCTATGGCTAACTATAGTACGCCATTGACGAGTCTCGTGAACACGTGTCGTACAAGCGTCGAACGTTGAGTTTCACGGTGAAAAACTCCTCTGGGTAAGGCACGAGATCGTAGCAGCAGTTTCACCCGCGCTTTATTCTTCGCACGAGAGTCGGGCGACTTGAAACGAATGCTACAATAACACGTGTATTCGAGGGTAACGAACGACCGGATAAGATCGAGAAAACGGAAACTGAGACGGATTAAAAAAGAACGAGATCCAAGTACAAGAAAAAATATTCGAGAAAATAAATTGATACGCCGATTGAGTAATTAACGAATAGCCCAATCGTTATTACGATATAAATTTCGCGCTATCTTCGGAAGAATGAGACTTTTTGTTTTTATCGACGATCATCAATTGGAAGTAATTAATTATGTCGGATAATTGTGTGTTTTATCCATAGGAGAAAAATATAATGAACGCGTATCTACGTTACAATGAAAAATGTTATTATCAGATAATAAAGCAGCGTCCGTATTTTCATTCATCCGAGCAAATTGAGTTCTTGACTCGGAGAGGTCGGTCACGCAATCTCTTCGGATTCACATTGTGGCACGGAGGTCTGTGTAGTTACGGTTTTTCTCCTCCCCCGGACTGATTTTAGTACTCGTTCCAGACTGAAAGTTAAGTAAGGGCACTCTAGACGAGTTTACTCGTGTAAAAAACCGAGGGAACATCAGGCGGCTACATATATATATACAACCGGTTAATTTATGAACATATCTGTAATGACCATCTCCGACGTGATTAAACCCTGTTTTTCTACGTTTTGTCGAAGGAAAACACAATTCGGATTGTTTAATACAGTCGTACGGTCGCCAAGGGCAAAAAAGCATCATTGCCTCGAAGCGAAAGACCCAAGCAAAACAGAGGAGAACAAAAACGAACGTCACCTTCGTGTTCCTCCAGGCAGGGTGAACGGATAGTTACGTTATTTTAAGATAAATATAAGACGATATTACGATCGGACTGTGTAAATTATATGAAAATTAATTTGTTGTATATGTATGACTGACCACGTGTTTCTGCTGATGAACGACATTCCCGCCGCCGTTGTCCTCATCGGGGATAGCCAATGAACGTCGCAACGAATCTACCGGTACTAAGTACATAAGTACCGTTCACGTACGAGCTACGCTTAGATTATTTTATACTTTATGTCAGATAGAGAAAAACGCCGGTATAATTCTGAATGTAAGATATGCAGAAACGCGAACACAACCAGCACCTTCGCGCGCCGGGGTCGGTCACTGACTGTCGATGCTGTGCCAGAGGAACCGTACTACGCTCTGCCGCCACGCATGGCGCTGGCGATCGCGCTTGTGTGCGGCCCTAGCTCTGCCAAAATTGCGCGCCAAGATTTTTCCGACTTTCTCACGGATCTATACATGTTCCTATATACATATATATCTACGTGGAACATAGGACGGTTCGTAACGAAAAATAGTGTACACCGATATTGTAAAGAAGACGCGCGAATTCGTTTCCGCGATACTGGGTCGAGAACGAAGTTAGCGAGCGATTCGTGCGCCGTCGCCGCCGGCCGGCCGGCTAGTCGAGACGTCCGACGAAAAAGAAAGAAAAAGAATAACGAACTTTGCCGCATAACCTAGTAGACACGAGGCGACCGCGGCACGTCTAACACTACGAACCGGCTTAGAACGTTCATCAGCTAATTGCTCTCGTGCTACGCCCGACCCGCGTACCCCGAACCCGTGAAACTATATTCTCGAAACTTTGACCAAGCTAAACTCAGGTAGGTGTTATAGTCCGTGGTACGTTCTGTTGAATTAGCACTCGCGCATACTCCTATACACGCGTAGCGAGAACGGTGAATTCCCCGGGAGCGCAAACAATAATGCGCCAACGATTCGACAGAGGACTTTTTGGCGGCCATTTTGAATTTTCAAGAAAAATATTGTCATTGTTAACGTTATCTTTATAAATCCCATGTTCATTATCGTTGGACTAAAGTGGCGCTTATTCGCCCCGAAATAGAGGGAGCTTTTTTTCTTCGACGAGGCGAAAAGTAACGAATCGACGCGACGAGGGTGTTAAGCATAATAAAGCAATAAGATTAACGCGGTTAATATATATATATATATATATTCGTTCGCATAGCTTACCAATTTAGTCGATGGCGCATGTTGAAGCGTGTCTGCTCGTCCCCCGGCGCCGCCGGCCCGCGGACACGTCGAATTTACCTCGAAAACTCCCAGAAGTATCGGTGCCGATTTTTCAAAACTTGTTATAAAATACAAAAAAGTTCGTTCTTCCTTCCTTTACGAAACCTCGACGAGCTTTACGGCGGCGATCCTTCGCTCGCGACGTCGGGAAATACGTTTTGTTTCTCGTATCGCGTAAATTTACAAGTCGATTACCGTCCCGTGCTTTCTCAACAACATTTAACGTGCAACTTTGCTAACTGACGAACGTTTTGTCGATATTTAAGATAGAGACAGAGCGTGTGCAGGAGAAAGAGACAAATATTACTGCACCGACGACGAGAACTCGCGAGTAACTGAGCGAAGGATATGCCTCTCGGGTCGTCGTGAGTGAAGCGACCCCCGATGGATACTGCGGCGAGGTGGCGACTCTCGTGCGGGCCACAGAGGGACACACAGAAGAGCAGGAGAGAGGCCACCACCGAGCGCGCGATATAACGCAAGGGCCGCGCCGTTACGGCTTTACACTCTCGTCTACTCTTCCTCTCTCTCTCTCTCTCTCTCTCTCTCTCTCTCTCTCTCTCGCTCTCTCTCTCTACATATATATATACATATAGCCCCCTACTCGACTCGGCTACCCATAAGGGATAAGAGCGACTGAGAAAGATATACGCAGCGGCGAGATATCTCGTATATGTGTACATTGTGTATATCGTATATTATATATAATACATTATATATATATATATATATATATATATATATATATATATATATATAATTTAGGTACGTGTACAGGGAGTAGGAGAAGCACGAGGACGCGGAGAACTGGCCGCTGAGAATCCTGATGTACACCATTCGGTGAAACAAGAGGAGTATTCCTCAACTCATTCATAGTAACGCAGACGCCCCCTGCGAACCCTCGACCGACTACCGGCACGATAGCTCGAGTTACGAAAAGTTGGCGCCACCGCCGTTACCTCTATCTACATCTCCCGCTAGGCTCGCCTCTACGCTCCTATCTTATGCTTATGTTTTTAGATTCAGGATCTAGGATACATAGAGTTTTTGGCATCGTTGATTTTGACCCAATGTCAATATTTTCAAATTGTTTATTTTGGCGGGAAAACTTGATCGGCTGAAAAAACATTTGAATTTCGTTGCGTTTCCAGTTTTCTTTGGGCTTAAACGATTTAACATTTCGTAAGACGATTCTCGATCTTCGATACGTTTTAATATTGGTATACATTTTTTCAAAGCGAGTTTATTCGAGAAACATTCGAGATCGATTCCGAACAAAATTCGATCGATGTAAAAGGGAACACAAAATTTGAGAGCGTTTTTAGAAAATTTTATTAAAATTTGGAGGGTTTTACTGCTAAGATTACTGATAGTGAGAGATTTAAGAGTCGTGATTTTTATACATTAATTTACGTTTGCAAAATTTGTAATCGAAGAAAAGACAAATAAATGATATAATTTTTAAGATTATTTGTCAAGGATTTGCGTGTATTGCGTTACCACTTAATTTCATCTAACAGGTAGCGATATAATAATGGCTGCCTTTGATGATTTAAACATTAAGTAAAAACATTAAAAAATTTAAGTAATCTTATAAAAATTAATCCGATTTAAAAAGGTCACCTAGAAGATGAAAAACAAACTTCGATAAAAATGTCTTGTCTGTATGTATTTGTGTTGAAATCAGGGCCCAGATTCTGAAGTACAAAATAGGAAAAACGTGTGAATTTAAAAAAAAACACTAATAATAAACACGGGATACAATTTCTAGACCGAAATCCCAATATAAAATTTGCAAATTTCCATTGCAACCCTGGACTATTTTCACGAATTCGCCCTCTCGACAATTTCCGTTTATTATGCTTTTCTCGCAGCTTCGCTCTTTCTCCAATCGCAGAGCTCGTATCCGCGTTTATCAATTTTCTTCTATTTGTACAACGCGCATATCCGCATACTCGTAGAATATAACCAAATAGACAAATCGTATCTATTTATCAAATTTGATCATTTTCCTCGCGGTAAGCCGCAAATGTATTTATTTCCGGTTAATTAAAAATTGTTAGTTTCCCTCACGATTTGCGATTCCCACATTTGTTTCATACGAGCTGAATTTTAATGAAGATATATGAATCGAATTGTTGCGATTATTTAAGACTAACTAACGCTCAAATTCCGGTTGACGAAAACTGATAAATTCTATTTCTTCAAAAGTCTATGCCCCGATTATCAACGTTAAAAATAAGCGAATAATAAATATTATCAGAAACATACAATGGTAAATGTGATTTTGAAATGATTTATATTATCGTGAATATTATCTCCAAACGTTAGATATTATCTAAAAGAAAAAATATTATCTTCAGCATTAACTAGAAGGTATTGATATTATCCACGATATTGTCTCAAAAAAATAGAATATAAAAAGTAATTCAAATCTATGAATGAAAACAATCAGATACGATTGTTTTCATTCATGCACAAAAAGGATTTTATTCATTCATTAATGCTCCCATTCACAGAATGTCAGAGTAAGCTGTGCGGTCATTGGATCTCCTCGGTAGTTCCGGCAGTGGACATGAATAGCGGCACGTGCTCGCGCTTCGCGATCGTCTCCCTCCCCGAGCATTTGCAGGAAACGAGAAATTCTCGAGCGATCTATCGTGCATGGGAGAAAAGCGGGTATACAGTGATCTCTCGAACGAAACAACCGATATAGTACCCTATATATATACTCAAATTCCAGTCGAATAAAGTTATGCAAATTTTGTGTTCGAACGAAATTATATTATCCCTTCATTTTCAATCAGATCAGCGTCGAAAATTACTCGACAATAATATAGATAAAAAGAAATTGAATATGCATATACATATATACACACACATATATATATATATACGCAATTATATAAATAGTTCAATATTTAGGCCATCCGACGTCGAGAATGAACGATGTCGACGCGTCAGGATGCCAGAAACGATAAAAAATTATGAAAAAAAGCTTCGTTCTAATATTCAACCGAATACCACAATATACAGCAGGATGGAGGATGATGTATATATAGTACAAAGATTCTCGTAAAATTATACGGAATCACGTCAACTCGGAGAAATCGTTTTTCTAATATCGTGGCACTTCTTCCGGAAGAAATTAATCGCGTTGACGAGTTCTCCTCGCGCTCTCTCTCTCTCTCTCTCTCTCACACACACACGCACACTCACTCTCTTTCTCTATTCGTCCTCCCCCCACCTTCGAAACGGTAGAATCTCGTCCTACTCTTTCAGGAAATGACCGCACACGCCATTATCGCGATATGTTTTTTTTATATACGCTCTATAATGGTATAGAAACGCTTTTGTGGTGTGTCGATTTTAACTACGGCGATTATGAGAACACTGCGCATTCTTGTCATATATACTGCGACGCACACGTATATATATATATATATATATATATGTAAGTTTAAAACTGATGTGTCCCTTTTTTACTTCGTTAAATTAATTGGGTCGTTCGATAATGTAATACACGTCGGTCGCCATTGTGTTCTTTCCCGCGTCACGTCATAAATTCGATAGCGACGAGAAACCCGGCGAAATTTTTTTTTGTTTTAATCCAAGGAACGAAAAGAGGAAGAGAGAGAGAGAGAGAGAGAGAGAGAGAGAGCGAGAGAGAAACTATATTTAAAAAGTAGAGCGAAATGACGAGGACACGGACCTCTCTTCCGCCGACCGGATGTCAGATTTTATTCTCTTCCCGCGAGCCATCGAGGGAAGCCCCCAGACAAATGAGATATGTCCGAGGAGAGCGAGCGACGAACGAACTACGAACGAGAGAACGATTTTCGCGCTGGATAAAGTCCGACGAGAAAAGCTTCGGCAAATATTTTTCCCCGTACGTACGGAGATAGCGAGAAAATGTCTTTAAACTATAACGTCGACGAAGACGGAGAATCGGAAGGAGAACGAAAACTTCCCAACGTCGAGCATGACATTAGTCGTGCGAAAATGTTTCTCCAACAGCACAGTCCTGAAAGCGGTGACAGTCTGTGAGTTTGTTGAGGAATTTCCGATCTTTCACGATCTCGAATCAATTCTCGATCTTGAAACTAATCCCTCGCTCTTTAAAATGTTATTTCTTTTCTTATTCGATCTTTTTATATTTCGAAATTTAACCAATCTCTTTCAGCTATGACCATCTTTCCGAATTGCTGGAAAAAATCTTGGCCGAACGTCCCCGAAATGCCGTTGATGTCTTCGAGACTTACAGCAAAAAGCTCAAAGACGAGAGATACAGGAGCAAAACTAATTATCTTCGCGAGTATTACGTGCCTGCCGTACCGTCCGAGGAGGCGAAAAAATTTGTGAAACTTTATCAGGTTAACGAGCTCGGAGATGTCAGATGTCATGCACGATTATCGGTTTAAAAAATTTGTTATAGAGTTTGTTTGGGAAGGTGGGAGGCATACTTGGAAATTTTGACAAAATCTAATTAATATTCGGAGGTATTCGAATATGTGTTCGTTTCGTTAAGCTTTTTATGGAGCTTTTTATATATTCATATTTCTTATACACTAGTATTTATCGAACAATAATATGAATAATATCATATACGTGATATAGTAATATAATAATTTTCTAATAAGACGCCCGAAAAATTGAACGAATATTATTTTTTAAAAAATCTTGATTTACATAATATATTTATTTGGTGAATTATTTTTATCGAAAGCAAATAATTTTCGTTTAGCCACAACACGTCGAAAAATTGAATGAAAAACAAACAACAAGTAAATAAATAAATATATTATATATATATATATATATATATATATATTTCTTTATTTTTTGTTTATTTCTGTTAATTCTTGGGTGCATTATTGAAAAATAAAAAATACTTGGCTTAAATAATTTTGTAATTTTATCATATAAATCGCGACAGAACTATTTTAATAATTTTTCAAGATTTGTATTTTTGGCAGGAGGTACACGGTAATAAGGAGTATGACGATGTTACGGAGGACGATGATGGAAACGACGATCCGAAACGGATATCACCCGATCTGCTAGAATTATTCTTTTATCTCGAACAGATCGACGTTGCACTGGCACGCCCGGAAATCGTTGCACTGAATTTTTCCATTCGTAAACTCATCGCCGACAAACCAATTCGTAACGTCAGGTCAACACTTTTTTAATTTGATCTTATTCAAATAAAATAGAACAATAATAATAAAACGATAGTTTATTTATATATCATTACATCAACTTTGAATTCTCCTTTTTCACTATAATTTACGTAATGAAACGGAAAACAATAATAACACGATCGTTCATTTTATTATATCGAACAAAATTATTATTTAACAAGAATTATAAACAACACGGTATCGTACGAAATTGCAGAAAAAAAAACCAAAATCTTTTTTTTATTTTAGATTTTGGGGAAAAATAATCGGTAGACCGAAAAATTATTACGTCGTCGAAGCTGTACTTCTCGACGAAGAATTGGCCGCTCGACGATCTTCCGTATGGCCAATTTATCTCGAGTAATTATGTATTCATCGAATTTTCCGTCAAATCGCGAAGTTTGTTGATTTGTAGACAACGAAAACCGCGGAAACGCTCGAAGAAACGCGAAACGAGATTGAAACCGAGGAAACGTTAAATGCGAACGACGAAACGAGGACGAATGATGAGATTGCAAGAGTCGGAAAGGAGGGGTCGGAAAAATTGCAACTCGTATTTCCCCCGATGCCAAAAAAATTGTGGAAAGATCCACCGATCGTGCCGACCGAGGAAATCGGCACTGGACTCAATAAAAATATTTATTATGTCTGCACGTCACCGGGATTGGACGACTGGATCGAGTTACCGTCGGTCACGCCGCAGCAGATCGTTTCAACCAGACGGATCGTTCGTGCATTCACCGGCGATTTGGAAAATCCGGTCAGTCTTTTTCTCCTTTTCCTCAAATTAATAATCTCGTTCGCGACTAATTCTCACTTTCTCGAAGAAAACTTATTATCGATGTATACGAGATGAGCTATAATTCTTAATTACCACTTCGTACTCGCGAAACTTTCGACGCGCGAGCGTGAAAAATTGTTAAACACGCGTGCAACGATGCGTCATGCTCCCCCCCCCCCCCCCCCATTGGTACATATATGGGGTATTCCATGGGGATTCGACACTCTCCGATTTTATTTATTATTCTTTATATTATCGTGCGAACTAATCAATAAAATATTTAATGATTTTACGCCCCAATTTCTTTGTTCTTCTCATTTCTTTTCCACGAAACGAACGTTCTAATTGTAAAATACAGCCATAGGGTAAAACAATTAATGAAACATAATATTATTTATCGATTTTAAAATGTCGTTGATATAAATTTACGATTGAATTGTTTCTTATTTACTCACATAATTTTCTGAGATAAAAACAACAAGATCGCTTGTCACGTTCAACGATAATTTTTGTACTTTATCGGATGATACGTTTTTAATAATTCGATCATTTAAATTATCGCAAATATTTATTTGATTGTATTTATTTTAGTAAATTTTGCAGTTTTTCTCGGAATAATTAGCGCGCAATGGTTAAAAAAAAAAATTTTTATAGTCAATGCAGTAAAATAGAGAATACTGAAGCAAATCGGAGAAGGTCGGATAAAATATGAGATCAGGTGGCCCGCGATAACCAACGCGTGATCATTATTGCTGTAGTTATATACTTTTCCGCCGTTTCCCGGTACGGAAAAGAATTATCTGCGAGCTCAGATTGCGCGAATAACCGCCTCGACCCTCGTCTCGCCGGTCGGTTTTTTCATATTCGGCGAAAGTCTCGATGAGGAAGTTGAAGAGGAGGAAGAAGATACGGAAACCCCCGGTGAAGAGGACGAGGCTGGTACGTGCGAAAAACAAATTTTTATTTTTATTCACGATCAACCAAAGCAACAAAAAGTATCGACACATATATTTCGTCATGTAATAAAGAATGTCTCGATAATGATTGAATTATTTCGAAAAGTCGAGCCGTAACGAGAATGTTTGATCACTTTTTCACCGTCTTGTTTGAAAGGGTACTTGACGTATTCGGGTTCACCCAAAAGTTAGATTGAATGGAAATTGAGAATGCGTCGTGAATTTTGAATAATTTCCGTGAGGGGTTGACCCAAGGATATGATACTACAAAAGTTTCAATGCCATTGACCGAACATTTTCACAAGTAAATCCAGAGTCTCTCAAAGATTTTTACTGGCGTATACAAAATCGGCCAGTTGATAATTAGCCGAATAAATCTTACACTCGCATTCTATCTAAGAAAATTCGTTGGTTCTAGTGGAAATTTAAGAAAATATTGAGACATTTGTATAATATTCGAACGAAAGTAGGGAACAACATTTTTGTATTTCTTTATTTATTCATTGAAAAAATCGAGAAAGTCGAGAAAGTCGAGTTATACATAGAGATATAGTCCGAATTGGTTCTTCAATCTTTACAACGTCTCTCTTCATTTCTGTGCAGCTTGGACTGTTTTTTTTATCGAAATTATACATCTTTTTAGAAACAGGGTAACAGACAATATTTAAAGCAATTAAAACATAAGCACTTAAGATACTTCATTTTATTCGTTGCTGTATGCAAATTTTCTGATATTTTTCATCCCTACTAAAGACTGGGTTCAACGTTACCGGAACACTTAGGCAAAGGTAGTTTCAAATTTGTATTAATTATTTAAGGACTGTTACACAGCGAGCACAGCGAGTACAAAGAGTTGAGATTTGTTTTATAGGTAATGAAACATGTTGATTTAGTTCATATGTATTTTATTTAAAAATAACTTAAATCGACAATGTGATAGTTGGTCTCGCGAATGATGTCATTGTTGTCAGTGCCCAGTACATCTCAGTAACTAATGGACCGATTCAATTCCAATTTTCCACACATGTACTCCATAGAATTATTGAGTCTTTGCCATAGGATTTTTTACACCTCACCGTTGGTTTCTCATAAATTCCAAAGCGGCGATTGTTTATAGAATAAAATCAAATATCTATGTTCTAAGAGTTTATATTCGAGAACAAATAATACTTATTTAAAAAATCGGCTGCGACAAATACTTGTTTTTTTTTTAACTATTTGAATAAAAATATTGCACGGTATAAGTTTCAGATAACAACCAAAACAACAATATTTGGGACGCGCGTCTAGGTGTATAGTGGGACTAGCTGCCGTTTTAATTATGTTTTAATAGAAATTACAAGCTTAATTCCATCTTGATTATAATTCAATTACCATAAATCGTACTATAGATAAATAAATTACCCAAAGAACTTTGTTCGCTATAAATCAATTTTAATCAATATAACGTAAACTCAAAGTAAAATCATAAAATTCAAAGAATTTACAAAATCTTCAATCAGTAGTAGGTAATTAGCGGTTGTTATTGTAAAGCCTTCCAATCTTTCTCCATACCCCCGGATCTTTCGGTTGACCCAGTCATTGAGTTTTAAAATAAAAAAAGAACAAATTGCGTTCCAGACACGGGAATGATATCGGAAAATCGACGTTTCGAGCCTCTGTCACTGAAGGAACTAATCGACCCTTCCATGTCGAACTGGTGTCATCATAGTTCTTACATTCTCCAGCAGGGTCGTACGTTATGGTGGGACCCGAGGAAGGCGGAATCTTCGAGAAACGAGGTGAGCAGCACTTCCCCGTCCTGCAACAGGAACGGTTAATTAAAAATCGCGGAAGGTCTTGTAATCGACGCGATAGCAACGATTACAGTTAACTTTCCGATAAGGATGAAACTGACGTCGAGGAGGAGGAGGAGGAGGAGGAGGAGAAGTGGGAAGAGAACGAGGACGAGGAAGAAGAAGATCGCGATATCGGGATTGGCGAATTCCAAAAAGAAGTTGGACCATCGTTGCTCACACCGTTGTCGGAAGACTCGGCCCTCGGGACTGTCGGTGCTTGGACGGCACGAGCTTCTTCGACGATTAAATCGAATCTTGCGGCAATCGCGATCGTTCGCTCAAACATCTGGCCGGGAAGCTTCGCTTTCGCCACGGGCAAGTGCGTGCGCTATATATCATGTGTACCTCGCTGATTTCATCCTTGAAGACATGTTGTATACACCTATATATATATATATGTGTGTGTGTGTGTGTCTTATATATAAAGAGGAAAAGTTGTTCGTCACGCCTCATCAGTAATCGGTGATCCGTTTCCTAATGATTGATGGGTCAATATTATTTTAACTAAAAAGTTGTCATTATTAACAAATTATTAATTTTTATTGAAAGATGAACATTTTTTTTTTGTTAAAAATGAATGATTTTTTGATGATCAAAATGCTTATACATAATAAAGAGTATCATTTCGATGAGGCGGTCGACACAAGGTTACCACTGCGACCATAAGGGATTTGGGGTAGATCGGGATCGAATGAAGCGCCCAATACGGTGTTCCATTTGACCCCGCTCTATCCTGAACAGCTCGTAGAAAGTCGAAGAAGCGAGAGCGAGTAGATACTTATGAAACCAATTACTTCGGGAGCAAAAAGAAATAATAGAAAGAGAAGAACTTCCGCAACAACTATAAAGTGTATCGTCGTGTATTGTAACAGGAAATTTGCCAACGTCTACATCGGCATGGGTCAGAAGTTCAACCCTTATAATTACAGTCCACCTGACATGCCGATTATTCAAGAACAGTACAGCATAGGCCCGGAAGTAATGGAGATTCAGGATCCGAGTTTCGAGGCGGAGGAGGCTTATCGCATCGCCCACTTGCCCCTTACAAAACTTGGACCACTCGAGTTTGGTGCGATATATAACAGTGGCCTCAATTTTATCGAGTTTTTTCTTTCATGAGAATAAATTAATCATTATTCATTTAACGTATATTTAACGTTGAAAAAATATATATACGTTGTTTCAAATGTAGATGGGGAAGGGGAAGAGGAAGACTTGGATCAGGAAGACGACGAGGACGACGAAGACGACGATGATTAAAAGAAGATCATTGGGAGAATTAAAAAATGTTATTCCTACGAATGTGCAACGATAATTAATAATAATTGTTTTCTTCCGATTCCTAATTGTTGTACCACTTCTCCATGACGTATAGGTAATGTGTTTTTTTTCTCTTGGTCTTTTTATTTTTATTTCCTTGTAGTTTTCCTGTAAAAGACGATATTTATAAAGATGGCTCACTTCTGAGTTAACTCGGCAGTGATCCGATAGGCGGCGCCACCGCCTGGGCCGCCAGGTGGCGTCATCGATACGTGAGAGCGCGAGGCTATGTTGATTACGAAAAACGAATATGTAGCTGGGGCTCGTGCATCGCACGTTATCTATTCCAATCACGCATCGAACGTATATAGTTATTAAACGCTTACGTTTATCAGCGATTTGCCGAATCAAGTAGATCATTTTGGTTGACAATCATAAACGCATCGAGAGCGACTTCAGCATTCTTATACGGACCCTGCTTGCCGGTTGGAAGTTTTGCCGTTAAGAAGATAAACACAAGGAAGACAATAATGGCGATAAAGATTATGAAGATTGACAAAATAATTGAAACGAAGAAATAAATTGAATATAAAACACACAACAGCTGAAAAGAAATATAAATCTCACCGATGACTTTGACGGAAATACTTAATGACTATTAGTTTGCATTAATGATTCATTGCTCTGTAGTCCAGTCGAAATGTACAAAAATATGACCGACTTCTATTCAAAGACACAAGAGCAGCGCCAATTTATTTATAGGTTATTTGGGCCTCCAGAAACATGACCTGAAATTTGCGATTCAATCCGATATGTTTTTAGCCACCGGAGATTGTTGAAAGAAAAAACGGTTTATTAGAGTTTATTTATTTGGAATGGGTTTTATCGAAAAATGCTTTCCACAAAAGTTGTGTGCCATAATGTCCTCTACAAAAAAAAAGTCCTATGCAAAAATCGCGTGACATTGTTAGTTTACCGGTGAATTGCAACTAAACAACGACTTTTGTGTTTTACTTTTAGCGTCTGCTATTGGTCATTTATCAACATACCGGTCCAACACTCATATATCATCTAGGAAAAACTATCCCCAAAAGACACACGCAAACTTTATCGATCCATGTTATATAATTTAGCAACAATCTCCGATCTGCGAAAATCCGGCGTTATGAGATTCTAGCCTACACAGAAGGCTCACACGATAGAAACAAATTCAGGAGGTTCGTTCCAACACGTACATTCAGGATTTGACTAAAAAAAAAACAATTTCGAGAAAAAAAACTCCATTTTTCGAGGACATAAAATTCAAGCTTATAAACAAATAGAAATGCCGCCTTAAATTATGAAGCTGATTGAAATATTCTTTAAGATTATGATTCGCTTGTGCAAGGTACATAATATAAATAAAAAAAAGTCTCAATATCTTAATTACAAGCCGTGATATCGATATTGACATGTCTCTTTGACTTATTATTGTTGTAATCAAGATTTTCTCAAAATTCAAGTTCCAGAGCCTTCTCAACATTTCTGGGCATAAAATTCAATATGACACGAAGCCTTTAGAGCCGTCATCTCATTGCGGGTAATGATCTAATTCGATCGCCCGCTCGCGGATCACCGAGCGACGTCGTCCGCGTAGCCGAGCGGCGTGGTGGTGGTACCGCGTCTCGCCTCGCGACACACCTCAAGCGACTTAGTTAACAATTTCAATAACTCCCTTATAAATTATCGTAGAGTTTTTTTTTATTCTGCGTATTTTTTTCTCGCGAACTCGGAAGTGTTCTTGAAAATCAATTTTTTCTGATAGTTGCCCCAATAACCATTGTTTTCTCTGAATTTAAATGTGGTTGTGCCTATTGAAAGAATTTAGAATAGGTTTTGCTAGCTGGGAGTCGATAGAAACACGCCGAACTATATATGGAGAAGAGGACTTGGGGTGGCTACTTTCGAGTATAGAATAAGCGAAAGGGCCTTGAGATATGTAAAGAAAGTGTCAAGGATGGAGGAGACCAGGTGGCCAAGAATCTGTTTATTGGAGGAAATTAAAAAAAGAGCGATTCAAAATGGGGGTCCGTTAAAGTGGGGGAGGAGCTTGGCGAAAGTGGTAAAGGATATATGGGGATAGAAAACTTAATAGCAATGATATGGGAGAGAAAGGATGTGGAAGAAATAGAGGAAAGAATAAATGAAGGACTGGAAAGGCTGAAAAAGGAAAGTTTAAGAAGGGAGGAGGAGAAGATAAATAGGTAATATATAAATAGATAAATATATTTGTAAGAATGAGGTGATACCGTGGAGTTATTGGTCGGAGGAGGGAGTGAAGGGAAAGAATAAGGACGTGTGAGCGATAATGAGGTGTGGAAATATAGGAAGGGCGGGAAAGAGAGGGGAAAAGGAATGGCTATGCAGGATTTGTGAAGAAAAAAATGAAACGCTGCAGCATTTAATGATATGTAAGAAAGGCTTGGAGGGGGTTATGGAAAAAGGGAGAAAGACAGCAGAGAGATGGTTGGAAGGAGTAGATATATATGTTAGGGGGGAAAATAAAAGAGGATATCTGCGTGTATTTTAGATAAATCGAAGAGGAGTGCAGGAAGAGTTGTATGGAGAAGAACGAAATCGATAGTAAGGCGAATTAGATTTAAGAATAATTGTAGGATTTTGTAAAAATCTTGATGTAAATGAATTTACAATGAATAAGTAAGGGCATGATAAATAAATTGTATATCCTCAGGAATTTTATTTATTACAATAAATATATTTTATACATTTTTCCTAAAATTCTAGTAATAATGATTGTTTTTTTAGTTTTTTTCTCGTCAGGCTCATAGTCTTTATCAATAGTTGCATCATTCGGGACTCCGGTTAGCGAAAACGTAACATTAGTCACATTGTCAATTTCGTCGGAAAATCTTAAAAATTCTTCGTCGATTTCATCATCACTTAAAACTATTTTGAGTTCAGAAACATTTGTACAATTCAACCCGTTGCATTTTTACACAGCATTGTACATTTTAAACCTAATTAAATGACCATGAGCCGTTAGGCACAAAATACCTGCGTACAAGTATCGACTGGTTACTAAGAATTTTTAGACGAGCTCCACTTCAACAATATGGGGAAGCAAAATTTAAAATATTATATATCACAATGCTTCAAATATTGGTTTAAACCTTACGATGAAATTACTTATTATTTTCAGTCACTTTTAATCGAAAGTTGAAGTAATACTGAAATATACTGATTTTCAAGAACATTTCCGAGTGCGTAATAAAAAAATACGCAGAATTAAAAAAATACTCTATGAGAATTTATAAGGGAGTTATTGAAATTGTTAACTAACAATAAGTTGCTTGAGGCGAGCCGCGGGGCGAGACGCAGTACCCCCACCACGCCGCCTGGCCACGCGGACGACGTTGCTCGGTGACCCACGAGCGGGCGATCGAATTAGTTCATTACCCGCAATGAGATGAATGCTCTGAAGGCTTCGTATCATATTGAATTTTATAGCGCTAGAACTTGAATTTTGCGAAAATCTTAATTACAACAATAATAAGTCGAAGAGACGTATCAATATCGATATCTTGGCTTGTAATTAAGATATTGAGACTTTTTTGTATTGATATTATGTGCCTTGCACAAGCGCATCATAACCTGAAAGAATATTTCAATCAGCTTCATAATTTAAGGCGGTATTTCTATTTGTTTGTAAACTAAAATTTTGTCCTAAAAAAATGGAGTTTTTTTTTTCACGAAATTGTTTTTTTGAGCCAAATCCTGAATGTACGTGTTGAAACGAATCTGCGAAATTTGTTTTCTATCGTGTGAGCCCTCTGTGTAGGCTCGAATCTCATAACGCTGGATTTTGCGCAGATCGGAGATTGTTGCTAAACTATATAACATAGATCGATAAATCTTGCGTGTGTCTCTTGGGGATACTTTTTCCTAGACGATATATGAGTATTCGAACGGTATGTTGATAAATGACCAATAGCAGATGATCCAAGCAAAACAAAAAAATCGTTGTTCAATTGCAATTTATCGCTAAACTAATAATGTCACGCGATATTTGCATAGGACTTTTTTTGTAGAGAACATTATGGCACACAACTTTTGTAGAAAGCATTTATCGATAAAACCCATTTCAAATAAATAAACTCTAATAAACCGTTTATTTTTTCAACAATCTCTGGTGGCTAAACACATATCGGATTGAACGACAAATTTCAGGGCATGGTTCTGGAGGTCCAAATAACCTATAAAACAATTGGTGCTGTTCTTGTGTCTTTGAATAGAACTCATGTCTATTTTGACTGGACTACTATAGAATGTCTATAATATGGTCTCCTTTTTCTTTTTCTTCGTGTTCTTTTGTAATTTTCCTGATAAATGACAGTATTAGTTGGTACATACAGAGATTGTTGGTATTGGTAAAAGAAAACTAATTTTGGAGTTAATTTGACAATTCTGCGGTAGGTGGCGCCACCGCCCAGACTGCCGCCGGCGTATAAGAATTTTTCCTGCGGTATGAGAATTTCGTTACGTTGGCATGAGAAAACCGTCAGTCATCTACGATCAGTACGATCCCTTACTGCGAGTCTTCTTGATACGCGAGAGCGCGAGATTGTGTTCGCTACGACGAACCGGCATGATGCCGCTTCTAGTGTTCCGAAAGTTATGTATTCGAACCACACATATACAAACACAATTACAGTGACTAGACAATTTCATTTATCAGTGAGTTGTCGCGTCAAGTAGATAATTTTGATTAAGGAGGTTCGCTGATTGGAACGACTCTAAGATAAACGTCCATTTTTTTGTATAGCGTTGTCTAGCCCTTCGTCCATCCATAAGCGGCGTTTCCACGAGATTTACCGCACAGTTTCCGAGATATTAATTATTAAAGTCAAGTACATTTAACACATGTAGCCGACAAAATTTGCCTGTCCTGTCATATATCGATTTTATTATGGCACTTGGAGGCAAGACACACGTAAAAAAACTGATGGTTGCATTCATTGAATGTTTAAGGCAGCTTGAATTGGAAAGCTCACCGGAATAATAAGCAATCAATTCAGGAATAAAGTCGAGAAACATCGATGTATTCGAAGAGTGACATGTCGCGGGACGTAGCAGTAGCCATCTTAACCAAATAATAAGTCGGGCGCGTGAGACCGAAGACAGCCATCGATGTCAAACGTCGACGATATGTCGTATTACTGAAGTCGAGTAGTAGATTATTACGTTTTTTCCATATTATAAAAATAATAGGAAACTTGAAATTCAATACTTGAAAAATATTTCTCGAAAAATAGGAAATATACATATATATAAAACGTGTCGGTATTGCGGCGCAAAATATACTCTAATAATAAGTTTACTAGCATGGTCATCACTGTATCTCCTTAACAAATCGATCCCCGGTGCAAGGGTCTTGGCCATACCAGAGAACATAGATTTACATGGAACCACAGGCCTTATGGGCGCGCTTGGCTGGGGGATCTTAGTTGATCCCCAGCCACCATAGCGCTGTCCAATATCTGTGTGCACCCATACACTGACTCTGGGGGAATAGCGCGCGCTTTCTCGCACGCAACCAGTCACCCATGCTTGGGATACTGTTCCGCTCTCGCTCGCACCCACGAGCTGTGTACCCCGTGGTTGGGGCACTTGTAGCCCAGTCGAAATGTACAAAGATATGACCGACTTCTATTCAAAGATACAGGAGCATCGTCAATTTTTTAATAGGTTATTTGGACCTCCAGAAACATGCCCTGAAATTTCTGGTTCAATCCGATGTGTTTTTTAGCCACCAGAGATTGTTGAAAAAATAAACGCTTTATTAGAGTTTATTTATTTGGAATGGGTTTTATCGAAAAATGCTTCCCACAAAAGTTGTATATCATAATGCCCTCTACAAAAAAGTGCTATGCAAAAATCGCGTGACATTGTTAGTTTAGCGGTGAATTGCAACTAAACAACGATTTTTTTGTTTTGCTTCGAGCATCTGCTATTGATCATTTATCAGAATACCGTTCCAACACTCATATATCATCGAGAAAAAACTATCCCCAAGAGACATACGCAAAATTTATCGATCTATGTTATATAGTTTAGCAACAATTTCCGATCCGCGAAAATCCAGCGTTATGAGATCCCAGCTTACACAGAAGGTTCACACGATAGAAAACAAATTCAGGAGATTCGTTTCAACATGTACATTGAGGATTTTATTCAAAAACACAATTTCGTGAAAAAAAAACTGCATTTTTCAGGGACATAAAATGTTAGCATATAAACAAATAGCAATACCGCCTTAAATTATGAAGCCGATTGAAATATTCTTTCAGATTATGATGCGCTTGTGCAAGACACATAATTTAACAAAAAAAAGTCTCAATATCTTAATTACAAGCCGAGATATCGATATTGATATGTCTCTTCGACTTATTATTGTTGTGATCAAGATTTTCGCAAAATTCAAGGTCCTCAGCCTTCTCAACATTTTTGGTCATAAAATTCAATATGATGCGAAGCTTTTAGAGCGTTCGTCTCATTGCAGGTAATGATCTAATTCGATCGCCCGCTCGCGGATCACCGAGCAATGTCGTCCGCATGGCCGGGCGGCATGGTGGGGGTACCGCGTCTCGCCTCGCGACACACCTCAAGCGACTTAGTTAACAATTTCAATAATTCCTTTATAAATTGTCGTAGAGAGTTTTTTTTTTAATTCTGCGTACTTTTTTCTCACGGAATCGGAAATGTTCTTGAAAATCAGTATATTTCAATATTACTTCAACTTTCGATTAACAGTGACTGAAAATAATAAGTAATTTCGTCGCAAGTTTTAAACAAATATTTCAAGCATTGCGATATATGATATTTTTAATTTTGCTTCTTCGTACTTTTGAAGTGGAGCTCGTTTAAAAATTCTTAGTAACCAGTCAAGACCTTTACTTCGCGTCGCTGGTACAAGAGCGCGTCGCTGATACAAGAGCGAGTGAGATACAGTTATCGGCAGGCACGCGTAAGTGCAAGCGAGATATAATGGGAGTGAGGGTCAGCTGATGCGTCGAGTGTGTGTGGCACACCGAACATCGCCGCGCGCTCCACAGTCCATAAGTGGAACTACGTCTTCTGTGCCAAAAGTTAACACGGGACCTGTGGTTCCATGTAAATCTATGTTCTCTGGTCATACTTATGCGAACCGTGCGTGCGGCTGGAACTCCTCGATCAGCTAACATCGAAGTTTTGTTGCAATGAAGAAAATCGTTATATTTGGTGGAACGGGCATGACCGGTTTATGTGCCTTGGCACATGCTGTAAAGAAGGGTAATAAACAAAAGAATTTTATGTGTAATAATCGTCGATCAATACAGCTTTATAATAGATGTGTCCAGACTTTTATTAACTTGCCCGTCGCTCTCGTTACTTTTGTACCTCTTCTTATGAACAGGTCCATACAAGTGGACGAGCGAGCTGAGTGATTTTTAAATCCCAGTATTCCAAGGTCGAAATACCCAACTTTTAGTTCTCTTCGATCGAATAAGGGCTTATTTTTGTTTTATAACCAGGTATGAGATTTACCTGGTGACTGTGTAATACAAATTTACATATTTAAACTTCAAAGTATCGTAAATTTGCTTCATAATGTTTAAACATTTATACTGATTACTTTCTTCGGTCTCTTTAAACATCAATGGACTTTAATATTCTGTACCTGTGAATTATTATGAAATATATATATTTTTGGCAAATTATTGCGGATGATAAATCATCGACGCCTCGTATTTATATTTAACCACGGTTAAAATACAATTTACATCTCAATCATAGTGAGTTAACCAGGAGCATTATTTCGTGCATCTAATCCTGGATTTATTGAGGAATACTAACACCACTTATTATTAATAATGTCTACTGTATAAAAAAGACCTTTTTTTTTAATATTTCATGATTAAAAAATACGACATTGGATGAATAGAGCTAATAATTATGTACAGGACTCGAAGTTCGAGCTTTTGTCAGGGACGAGTCCAAAATTCCCGAGGATATTCGCGACAAAGTAGAAGTATTCGTGGGCGATGTGACCGATAGCGATCAAGTATCGAAGGCCGTTTCTGGCAGAGAAGGAGTCGTTGTCGTTCTCGGAACGAGGAATCGTTTAGGTATGTTGCTCAGTTTATGTGAACGTAGGTATTAAAGATCGTAGTCCAGAATTTGTTACAAATGAGTTCTTTAAATTCCAGAGCCTACCACCGTTCTCTCCGATGGTACGAAAAACATTCTGAAGGCGATGAAGACCCACGGAGTGGAGGTCATTTCTGTTTGCTTGTCCGGTAAATCATTAACAAGAATTCTTTATTAATTCAAGATTTCATCAGTTTGTATTTAGGAAAATATAAAACTAATTTGAAAATAATTTTTTGTTTGTAGTATTTCTATTCTACGATCCACCGAAAGTGCCGGCTGTATTCATAGATTTAAACGCCGATCATCAACGTATGTACGATGCGGTAAAAGAGAGTGGACTTAAATGGATCTGCGTTTTACCACCTCACATAGACGGCATGTATCCTCGAGCACGAAATTTTCACTAACAATAATAATAATAATTCGTAATTAATTGTTAAACTACAGATTCACCGAGTTCGGACTACACGATCAAGTATGATGCGTCAGCGGGTCGAGCAATATCTAAATATGATCTGGGAGCTTTTCTTGTCGACTGTTTATCCCAACCTGAGAATTATCAAAAAGTTTGTAGTATTGCGACAAATCCTTAGTAATCGTAGTGTTAAGAACATTTAATCACAGCACAGATAGATAATTATGCAACATGAACATGGGTAACATTTGTTTGATATAGTTATATTGTATTTTGGGCTATAAACGTTTGACCATATAAGTCTTTGATGATGTTAAAGTGTTCGTTGAGTAGATGACGGGCATTGGCATAGGTGGTGGTGGAGGACCAAAAAATTGTTTCCTGATGGGGTTAGTGGTATTTGTTGTTACCGTTGAGGGAACTGATGACACGATCATGCAATTCCAAATATTCAGGGGTGGACAAACAATGTAACCGTTTTTTAAATAAAAGCCTTCCTGCCCTTTAGTCGTTAGATAAACTTTTTCGATGCCTCGCTTAGCCGCGTACTGCTCAGCTCCGCTTAGTAGCATGGAACCCAGTCCCTGAGATCTCCAAGCGTAGTCTATAACAACTGAATCGAGAGTAAACGTTGGGTAATATTTTTAAAACAGGTAACGGTGAATATTAACCACTGAATATCATTGGAAAATTGAATTTACCAGAGCCTAGGAAGCAACTTTGATACTCGCTGGGTATCAATGAAAGTTTACAATGACCAACGACTTGTTCCCCTTTCAGTAATACCAGACAGGTAGGAAATTCGTCGCGAGACTCGCTGAATGTCCTCAAACTACGGAAAAGAGCATTTCTTATAAGTACGCGACATATTTTATTTCACAAATGATACTTTTTACCTATAATTTATCATACTTACCGTCGGATTTCGCTAGCTGGCCATTCTGCGTTGATAATTCTGCAGCATTCCTTAAATAAATCTGGTCTTTCGTGTATCGGAACTACATTGTACATTGAATTCTTCATTATGTGCCTGGAGCAAAAAGCAAAGTACAGGTTGTCGATTAAAAAAGTTGCGAGTTACAATTACACTTATGTTTTGACTACAAACTCACAAAACATTATTCAAACCATGTGTAAGAACTCCCAGAGTCATAACAATTTTGTATTGACTCGTAAGTTAACTGGAATATAGGTTAAAATCGAAGCGAACGGAGAAAGCAATCCATGCTGGGTTTCAAACTGGTTAAGGAACAGCATCAAACGTTTAGATCTCACGAATCCATTTTTGGTAATATCTTGCTGCGAAAAATCATCCTGGTTGGATGATTCCTGTGTAAAATTAACACCGTTCTCACAACAGTTATTAAAATCCGCCTTTTTACGCCGCAAACATATTTTTTAAATTGCCAGACGTACTTTCGTAAAGTCCCAAAAATTTGATAAAAATTGAACAATTTGGATTACGTCTGAATAACATGCTGTCACAAGTCACTGTGGAGATTTTAGCGGATTTAGCGATCCTTGACTACCTTATATATATAAATAGAACTTTGAATCAAGATAATGAGCGGCTCTATGTTTCCACCGATAGATAAGACGTATAGTGGGAATGAGTTTTATAGCAGGAATCGGCCTGAAACGTCTAATAGATGGCGATTGGAGCATGCGACCAGGCGACCAAAACCAGAGAACATAGATTTACATGGAACGACAGGGCCCGTGCTAACTTTTGGCACAGAAAGCGTAGAGTTCCACTTATGGGCTGTAGAGCGCGCGGCGATGTGTCGATGTGCTACACAACTCGACGCATCAGCCGAACCGGCCGAACCCCACTCTCATGCTATTTCGCTTGCACTTATGCGTGCCTCCTGCCAATAACTGTATCTCACTCGTTCTTGTATCGGTGGCACGCTCGAAAGCGAAGGGTATTTTTTTCATCGAAGTTCAATAACATTTTTTCAAAATAGTGACTCCTGCTTTTAGTAAAAATGATTGTTTTTTTTAATCGAGAGAGAAATACAGTCTGTAAAAAAATATGTGCCTATCAATTTGCCGCGTTATCATAACTGTATGACATGTACAAAAAGCATATTCAGGTACGGAATGTTATTTAAAAAATATCGAGACGAATAACAAGAAATTAACAAATATTATTTAACATGATGACAAATTACATTTGTTTATGCGTTGAATGATTTTGTGACCAAATTTTTCTGCCAAACTGAAGTATGCGAATATCCCAGAGAAATAAGAAGAATGTTTGATAATAATAATAATAGTGAACGTATTAATAATAATAGTGATAATAATAATAGTGAAAGTATGAAATCCTTCGTATGGCTTAACATTTTTATATTTTTTACGAATTTGGTATTTTACCTTCGTAGTGATTTAAAAATCGCCACAATTTATCAATAACCACTGTAATACCGTCAACAATTTTTCCTTTGCCAGAACGTTTTTTCAAATTGTTTTGCGGAAAAAACATCTACTTAAAATGTTTTCCGCGAGCAGTCGATATTTTATTTTTTTCCATTCACAATTTTAGTTGACTCGCGAATAATTTATTTCTCGGTCATAATCAATAAATTTTCATTTTCTGAAAAAAGGAAAGAAAAATTGCATGCTAGGGAATTCATCAGTCAATCCTCACATTGCAATATCTGCACGCTCACCGCGTGACGATTTTACAAACTTAATTAAGTCAGAATGAATCATTTATCGATCCCATTCATCAGGGAGGCTCAATTTCTTAAACGATTAATTCAGAAAAACATTGTTCAACTTTCTGGGAAAGAAACATCTTTATTGTCTGTTACGAATAAAATCCATTTTCGCTATTACACAAGTTCTACAAATAATAGAAAATGCGCATGCCTAGGGTTCGGAATTTGTTGCGTTCATCGAAACCCCAAGAACCCTAACCACGAGATACACAGCTCGTGGGTGCGAGCGAGAGCGGAACCGTACCCCAAGAATAGCTGAACGCTTGGGTGCGAGAAAGCGCGGGCTATAAACCCAGCGTCAGTGCATGCGTGCACACAGATATTGGACAGCGCCACGGTGGCTGGGGTTCGCACTAAGCGAACCCCAGCCAAATGCGCCCATAAAGTCTGTGGAGTGTGGTTCCATATAAATCTATGTTCTCTACTATAACGTCAACCATCCTAACCTCAAGACTTCAATACTTTAATATGCTTTAATAACACCGACTATTTATTTTTGTTTAGGTACATCCCATAATAATAATACATCCCTGAGCAGAATGTTTACTCGGTTCTGTTCTGAAATAGATAAATATAAATTTTTGTTATAACAATCCGAATACGCCTATCTTTTCGCATTGTTTATGTCGCTTAAACATTTTTAACGAAATCCTATAGAATTCTGGTAGCTCGAGTATACATGTTTATATAATAACATATTTAACATCACAGATAACACGGAATTCCCTCTACACGGATTTGCTCTAACGCGGTTCGAGAATTGGAAAAACCTCTCATAAAATACGGTTTACTTCTGCTATCGTTGAGAATTACGGGAAATTCCCTTATGAGAACGGATGTGACGAAAGTTCTGTATGCAAACACCATTTTAATCAAACGTGTAAGTTGTCCGTCGGATTTGCGTATTTGTTGAATAATTTTATAAAGAATTTTATGATTTATCAGAATTTTCAATTAATTTTTCTTCGTGGAGTATTAAACATATTTTAATACCTTCATCATTTTTTTCTTTTTGTTATATTCTTACATAGATTACAAATTTTCGGACGTGCAGTATTATTTAATCTGTTCTATAGAAATGATAACTATCTATTTTTTCTAATTTCATTCGTAGATCTGAAGAATGCCTGGTGAAAATAAAAAAGTACATCTCAAAAGACATTTCATCTCGTTGGAACTAAAAATACAGATTTTAGATCGTCTTAACAATAGGGAAAAGATATCACACGTCGCAAAAAGTCTTGATTTAAATGAAGCAACGATACGTACCATACAGAAAAATGAACAGAAAATTCGAGCTTCCGTTACCGCTGGTTGTTCTATCTCCGCGAATTTAACTGCTCGTCCCAGAGCACCGATACAAGAAAAAATGGAGAAAGCTCTTAACATTTGGATCAATGACTGCTTCAAAAAACGAATTCCAGTGAGTGTCACCGCCATTCAACATAAAGCATTAAAAATTCACACCTTATTAAAAGAAAATGGAGAATCGGCCACTAAACCTGATTTTGTTGCCAGCAAAGGTTGGTTCGATCGTTTTAGAAAACGCTTTTCATTACAAAACATAAAAACGCAAGAGGACAACACATTGATAGATCATAAAGCTGCTAAACTTTATCCAAAGGAATTACAAAAAATTATTAAAGAAGGTGGATATACAGCGCATCAGGTTTTTAACGCCAATGAGACGGGTCATTGGTGGAAGGAAATGCCAAAGAGACCCTTTGTTTCAACAAATGAACAATTTGTACCATGCTTTAAAGTATCGAGAGATCGGTTAACGTTACTCATGTGCAGTAATGCCTCGGGTGATCATGTAGTACAACCCATGCTAGTTTATAAATCCCTCAAACCTCGTGCAATGAAAAACCTAAATACGAGTGATTTACCCGTATATTGGACTGCAAATAAAGAAGCTTGTTTAACGACGAATTTATTCAAACAATGGTTTCTAAACTGTTTTGTACCAAGCGTAAAAAATTATTTACTAAACAAAAATTTAGATACTAAAATTCTGTTGATATTAGATAATGCACCAGGCCATCCAAAAGATTTAACTCATCCAAATGTAAAAATAATATTCCTACCACCAAATACAACTTCGTTGCTTCAACCGTTAGATCAGGGTATTATAGCTACGTTTAAAACACTTTACATCAGGAAATCATTACAATGGATTATAAATAGAGCCAACGATGAATCTATTCAAGTCATGAAGGCATGGAAACACTTTACGATTTTGGACTGTATTAATCTCATAACTTCATCCATCAAAGAAATAAGTCCGTTAACATTGAATGCCTGCTGGAAATATTTATGGCCAGAGTCGATTCATAGTCAAAATCGAACCGAGCTGCCAACAAATGGAATGGTCATTGAACGAAATGTTTCCAAATCTCTTGGACGGGAAGATTTTTACGAGATAAATGTCGACGATACTCAAAATACAATGATAAAACAAGAGACTTGTGAAGAAAATTTGGTCGAAATAGAATCTGGGATAAACCAAATTAAATCAGAAAACTATAGTACTGATAAAAACGAACGAGTTCCGCCTTTCGCCCTAAAGAGTATAAAGAAAGGTTTAGATTTAGCAGAGCAATTGGAGACATATTTTCTAAACGAAGATCCTTCCACTGAAAGAAGTACAACATTTAAGACACAACTCCACAAGTGCTTAGCTCCATACCACGAAATCTATAAAGATTATCACCAAAAAGCAAACGATTGGTAAACAAGATTTTCGAAAACAGTAGAGCGTAGTAGTCAAAATGCCGCTGAGGAAAGCGTGGAAGCCGAGTATATATTGCCAAAAACAATGCATTTGTTTAATGATATTTAGTAGCGACAACTACATAGATAGAAACCATTATGTAATATTTTTGATCAATTATTGTGTTAATAAACATGTTTCTCTTAGTTATAAAATGAAAATCATATCGGTTTTTTAACTTTTGAAACCTAACTCTATTTGCTTTATTAACCCTTTGTTCCGTGTAAGATGAATTCGATAGCAGATATTTTATTAAGTGCATAAAATAGAAATAGCATCAAATTATTGTCGCGAATTTTAAGGGTACTGTACTCATTTCCGGTCGGTAGATGATCATTTCATACTATAGTAAAAAATATCCTACAAATTTTGTCTTTGTATGATAATTGCACCTGATACAAATTTGGCGCGCAATAAATAGATTTTCAAACGACTTTCCTCGATGACCGTGTGAGGGCGCCACTGTACATGCCCAGCTGATTGCGAACTAACCTAACGTTATCTCCGCGTACTCAGTTCGTAGTGTAAAACCGCTGGTGTATTATCCGTATTATGTTTATCATTTCGTCCAAGTTCGTGTTTTCCAAGTGAACGAGAAAGTTTTATTCCATCACAGTTGAAAATGATGTCGGGCAGAACTCCCGTGCCCGGTAAATATTTTGACTATATTAGCTTTTAAAAGATTTATTGTAGAGGTCACTTTTGTTAGTACAAGTTATTAATGTTTACGTTATATTTTCATATGTTTTATTTCGCAGACAATCCACTAGGATTGTCTTGGCACGATAGTGCTTGGATTCCAATTCTCAATCCAACCAATATAATGGAATATTTTTCTGAAAGAAGCAATCCGTTTTTCGATCGCACTTGCAACAATGAGACTGTAAAGATGCAGCGTCTTAACCCTGAACAACTAACGTAAGGAAAATCAGTTTGTAGTTAAATATTGCGCGACGTCTGAATGCAATTTTTATGCATGAGAAATTATAATAAAGTTGCAATGTGTTGTTTTCCTTTTTAAAGGACCATGACGGGCTTAGAGTATATACTTCTACACGTACAAGAACCAATTCTATATGTAATAAGAAAACAACATCGTTATTCGCCAACACAGGCAAATCCATTAGCGGATTACTATATAATCGCGGGGGTTGTCTATCAGGCTCCCGATCTCGCCTCTGTTGTTAATTCCAGACTGGTGAGTTACCAAAAAAAATCAATTTTCTAATCATCCTTAAATATCCCACTACAACAATAGATTATTCTTGTTTTATTGATTAAAAAAAAGTTGTCGACGGTACATCACGTGCAATCGGCATTCGAGGAAGCCAGCACGTGCTCACGATATCATCCTAGCAAAGGTTACTCTTGGGATTTCAAAAATGGTAAATCTTTCACTGCCAAGAAAGAATTACCCTCGCGGGAAGAACCGAGCTCGTTGTTTCAGCGGCAGAGGGTTGATATGTTACTTGCAGAGATAACGCGCAAATTTCCATTGCCTGTCCCAAAACCTGTTCAACCAGCTGCGGAGCCACGTGAGTTTTATTTTATAAATCATTTCTGTAATCTGATGATACTCTATTTTTTTGCGCGCGGTTTTCCAGTGATACTGTTACGTTTCTATTTCAGCCGTGGAAGTTAAACAGGAGATAAAAACGGAGAAAAAAGATATGAAACCACCACCTGAGAGAAAGCCAAGGGTCAATTGAATAGCATATGTTCCTTTCCATTCCTCTATTTCACAAGAAGTCTGAAATATCCTGTGTGAAATGTATATTATTTCTGTTCTTTTTTTTTTTTCCATGAATGTGAATAATATTAAAATTGACGATGACCACATCGTATTTGATGGTAACCGCTGCAGCATCTCTTGGGAAAGTTCAATTAATATACTTGAATATGTTCCCTTCTATAAGTTGAATACCATTCATTTATAACTGTTTCAACAGCATGGAAACTGTTTAATAATTATCATTTCGTTGAGATGCAAGCAGGATAAAAGTGTAAATATTAGATGTGCGAGAACGCAATTGGGCTTTAAGGCAGGAAATCCATATAGACGCGTGAATTTTAATCGATTTCCATGAATTTTTTTTTTAACGTATAACTTATTCGATGTTTTTGCAATTTGGCATATTGTTTATTTATATTATTAACTGCTACGAGATTTTTTTTTTTTTTTAAATGAGAAATGGCCGATTCATTGTTTATCCGTGGGGTTTCTAGTTCTTGTATTGATCGTAAAAAAAAAAGAATTTCCGATTGTTTATTAATGTTATAATTTGCCTATGAACCTAAAAAAAGTGGAAGAAAAATTCGCGGATTGAGACACTTTATAAAAAAACTTTGCAATTTTTACCCCATTTTCCAATGGTTTTCGCCTCGAAAAGATTATGATTAAAATTTTTTTTTGGAACAAGTAGGTTCGCATAGAAAGTGATAGTATAAAAAAGATGTGTGCAAAATTTCAGCATGATTGATAAAAACCTTTTTGAGTTATCTGCCCCACCGATTTGATAAATAGTTTTGAGAAAAACGCGTCTAAAGTTCTGACGGCGCGCGAACGTTCGGTATAGGACGGACACGTTTCCACGTTGTAACGTGAGAAATACTTTGAATTAAGTTTTATAATTTTGCTGACGTATTCTTGAGATGTTATATTATTATTTTATGAAATAAAAAAAAATGATTTTTTGAAAATTCGATATGGATCTCCTGCCTTAAGGGGGGGGTGTTGTTATACGTTACGACAGCTACGACATGAAACTTAGCTTAGCATAGGATTGTGGTAAAAAGGAGGTGAGCTGAGATTCTTCCTGGTCGATCGCCCTGTGCTGGAAAATTTATAAATCATATACTTAAAGAAAACTGCTAATGAAAGTCCTAAATAATTTATCACTCGGGAAGGCAATTAGAGAAATATTAATAAAATCATTAATACATGATTGACCTATCGTGCAAGGATGAACAATGTTCCAGTTCGATTCAATTTTCTTCAATTAAAGTAAGAAAACAAGAAAATATCGCGTAATAAACAAAAGAGAAGCAACGGTTCGACGACCACGATTTCTAGTTGCAAACAATTTCAATTCGGAGACATTTTTAACCTATTAAGTATTTACAATAGCATTTAGAAAAATATACAGATATAATCCAATTGGAATTAAGTCAAATGGACATGACGTGCGATCGAGACACATGTGGAAACGCAGATTACATCAAGACGGCTTCGATCGGTAGCATTGCAATGTTATCATCCGATGATTTCATCGCGAATTTGTTGCATCTCAAGTGTAAGGTCATTCAGTTGGCACGCAGTCAAATGCAAAAGGTCTGAGGACCAGAGATATGCGAAATGAAAACAAGCTACATATATAAACACCTCCATGCTCCGTAGATAATCTCCTCGATTTTATCGAATCCCGGATGATGTGGATTGTAGGAAATACCAGGATTGCAAGATCTTTTGACGAATCGGGATAATCGGAGGGGTGTCGGTGGAAAACGCGGCGTAACTAAGATGGAAGAAGGATCGGCTAAAATAGGATCGGTAAAAACGCTATCGGAGGTGAACCGAGGGAAAGATTTGGGAACGACGAAGCACGAAGAGATTCCTAGGGCGGAAAATCCACAGCAATCCCTAAATGTAGAAACATCCAGTCACGCATCGCCTCGCACAGCCGATAGATTGGCCAGTGTCGTACACGATCCAACAGAAGACTCGCAAAATTTCCTCGCCCATTGGATCAGAAAAATCTTGACGATTAGCTTACCATTTTATTGGATAATCGTCGTCATTGGAATACTCGGACTCGCGAGTCTCGTCTGTGGCGTTATGCTTGGAGCATTTATATGCACCAACAGACACCACAATTTTCCGTTCTTCTTCTGGTCAACATCGCGAGTCGGCCGTGCTGTCTATTAAAAGATTTGCATCTCGAACCGTTGTAAACTGTACAATCAGTTAATAACACTGATAACTTATTGCCAAGGGAGACAGAAAGGAATGGAAAAAATGGAAATGAGGATAATGATATATTTTTTTTTCTTCTTCTTTTTTATAAAAATGAGCAGACAAAATTACGAGACGATTCAAGACTTGACACAAAATATATTAAACTTGGAATAATACACCGTGCGTGGCGTTTCGTTCGAGTAGTAGTTTACATAGGTGCGAACAGATCGCAATTTTCGTTTCCCTAATGAAGCGCCGCGGGTGAATCGATTATTGCGATCTCGTCGTATCTGTCGGCATTTTTTCACTCGTTTGATCGTCCCTGGGTGGCGAGGACGTTTTTGTGAATTATATTTTTGTTCTTTTTTTTTTGTTTTGTTTTTTTTTTCATTCCGAGAATTCAGTCGAATACGACTGTTCGTTTCAGGCGTCCGGCTTTAATTCGTCCATCTGTGGCTTTGAGCCAATTACGGCACGTGTAACACACGTATTTTCTCACTCTCTCTTTCGCGTTCCCTCTCGCGGTTTCTCAGCTATTCTGATATGTCACTTTCACCCGATTCGTTGAGAATTATCTTTTATTTTATTTTTTATTTTTTTTTTTAATTCGTTTATACGCAACTCTCCGGACCGGGTATGGAGTTTGCTATTATGATTTCCTTCATGAGATTCCGATCGGTCTTGAAGCTTATGGGTTCCCACGATTTTGCGGAGAACGGATTTAACTGCGAACAAAGATACATTTTTAGGTACAAGCAGAGATAGGAAAATACCAGTTTTTTTCTTCTTCGGTTTTTTTTCTTTCGTTTTATAACTGGCAATTTGTCATCGATACTTTTTTGTATCGGAATCTTTTCGTACGTCGCGGATATAACGTTCTTGTTCTTGACTTTTCTCAAAAGATAAAAAAAAAAAGAAACGGAACCACTTTGGCTAAATTCGTATAATATACGCTAATGGTAATTTGCTCGTTCAAAATGTAAAATATGTTTTTGCTCAACATTGAGTGAATCGTACCGTAATCGAAAGGTAATCGAAAATTGTGAAAAATACGAATATTTTGAAATAACTTACGCTACACTTGTTCGTTTGAAGGCCTTGTTTGTGAATGTCGTACGGAGCAAACAGCGTGTCCGGTCTAACCGGCAAAAAGAGCTGGGGTTCCCTTTTTATTTTTTCTTGATCTAGACAAAATTACAACAAAGTAAAATATCGAATTATTCATCGACGGATTTTTTCTCTTAAGCTAGGAACCGCACTGTAACAGATTTTTTTTCAATTAATTTAATGCTCTTTTCGAGCTCAATTAAATATATGTTATTCTACGTACCTTAAAGTAGATTCAAGTAAATTTTTATTGAAAAAAAACAAAACACTAGTTGAAGTACAATAAATTGTTCTTGAAACCACGAGTTTCGTACTGGTGCGACGATAATTCGAGCAATAATGGTCGAATGTGTACAATTTAGTTACGAGATTTTTTGTAATTGTAATAGGCATCGTTGAGCGAAGCCGTTTATTTTGGAAATGAATATTTTTCAAAGTATCTTGAAAGAAAATATTTCCGGTGAAAATAATACGTTTTATTTCGAAACGTGGCCAATATTTCGAAAACTAAACAAAGTTAAGAACGGCTACACTCAACGATCGCTATTACAATTGTAAACAAGATTCGTGCACAAATTTTACATATCCGAATATTATTGCTCGACTTATAGTCCGCACCAGTTCGGAAATGGTGAGTTTGAGAAAAATTTTATTTTCAATAAAAATTTACTTGAATCTACTTTAATTCATGGGAAATGACACGATCCTTAATCGAGGCCAAAAAAACATTAAGTGAATTAAACAAATTCCTGAAAAAAGCTTATTTTTCTGAGCGTCACAGCGGGGCCCTACCTTAAGACTCAATTATTTCTTGATTATTTACCTTGGGGTGATTGTATAATATCCGGTTGGTTGTTGAGGGCATAATCGGCGACCTGCTTGAGAGTATACTCTACAAAATAGGTGTGATCGCCGTGCGTGACGTCGAGCATGGAATTGTTTCGCGAATCCGGTGGACTTATTATCGGTTGTTTCATGTACGGCTCGACGTGAACCGGTGACGTCGTGCCACGACGTCTGTACATCATTAGCATTACCGACAGTACGGTTATGCCGAGGGCCATGAGACATCCAATTAGCAATAATACCAATGGTATCACGCTAACTCCACTTTCTGCAATAATAATACAAATAGTTAATAATTAACAAAAATGTATAAATTAAAATTTGCAAATTATTTTCCTTTTTTTTTTAAATTATTCTCGCAACTCCCTTTGTGAACAAATGGCTTTGAAAATTTCTCTAAAGAATGATTTTTTTCGTCGTTTCGGATTTTTCTCTGCGAATGCAAAAATACGAATTACATATAACGAATCTTACGGTGAATTCGTTGAACAAGAATTTTTTTGTTTCCGGATTTAAAATAATTATATACGCGATTTTTCGTTACAACGATCGTAGTTTTTGAAAAGTAGTTTTTGAAAAAGTTTATTTTCAATGATATATTTTTCTTCGGATTTTGTTTTCTCGTTTTTTTGTGAAGACGTGTGATAAGAGGGATAAAGGAACTCACCGGTTGGCTTGCCCGAATCTCTGAGCACAATGTCCTCGAGAAGCGATACCTCGCTTTTCCCTTTGGCATTAACTGCGTAAGCCGTTAGATAAAAATGTGTTGCTGGCAAAAGTTCGCTGACCGATACGCGAAATAGGGGTATTTCGTTATTGATACTCGAAACGTTGATTCGCAAACTGTTGGTTCGTACGTCGTAAGCCTCGAGACGAAAATCTTGCTTGAGTCCACCGTCGTAACCGGGCACGCACTCGACCTCGAGTATTTCCGAACTTTGATTCACCGACGCCTTGATCGTGCAATTGGTCAGAGGACTCGGCTTCACTGAATATAGACAAATATTTTTTTCACAAACTCCTGGAGACGAATTTACGAAAAATTGAAAGCACCGCCCACGTGGAATACAATTATACGGTAAAATATAACTTTTACGTGTAATATATATTCAGCAAAAACATTGCGATTTTTTTTACTAAATATCTAATAAATTTCGTGTAGAAAATGGCAAATTAAAAAATTTATGAAAAAAATACTAGCCTCAACTTTATAAATTACATTTGCAATCCATTTTATAAGTCAAGTATATTGAAATCCCATCTCGTCCGAATACATTGAATTATTATAAGGCACTGGGGAAAGTCAATTCAATTTTCAAAACTAATTAAAATTTGTCAAACAGCTTTGTAAAACCGTCCTACCGACTCTCGTTAATCTTTGCTTGAGATTCAATTTTCGCAATATTCAATACGTTGCTGCACGTACGAAAATGAATGTATTTGTCTTTTTAATAATGGAGAAAAAAAGAAACTGTCGAGTCTAATCGCGAACTTTAAAAAACGACGAAAGGAAAGTTAAATCTATTTATTTACTTCCCGAAAATAAAATTAATTCGAAGAAGGCACGATGATAAATCCGTGTTTTCAATAGATGATGAAATTTAATAAAGAAACGTAGTAAGAAAAAGAATAATTACCTGCTGGTATGACCCTGTAGACGCAGGGAGCTTCTTGCTTTCCGATTATGTTTCGTCCCCAACAAGTGAGAGTACCGTAATCACGCTCGTTTACCGGGGTGTGAATAATTTCACTGGTCGTGCCATTATTACCGCCGTCTTTTACCGGAGTTATCTCAAAATTTTCCCCGCTGTAGTTGAATTCCCAAAAAAAGTCGACCTCGCTCGGATCCGCCTCGACCTCGCATCTCACCTTGACCGATTCGTCGAGCGATGCACCGATTGTCATGATTTCTTTAGATTTGCAAACTGGCGAGACTAAATTATAATAAAAAAGAAAATATTTAATTGTTACGGTCGAAGGACTTATAAGAATACGTTCGATTTCGACGATAGAAAAATGTGGGTCAAACGATTTTATCAAACCGCGCAACTTACACTGAACTCGTAGTTTCACCACCGAGCTCGTCGTTTCGCCCCGATCGTTGCTCGCCAAACACGTATAATTTCCACCGTTGTCACGCTTTATTTTTTGCAGTATCAAACTCTGAGTACTCATTATTACGCCCGGCGTTCTGTTGTGCGTCAATATTTGTCCCTGTAAGAAAAATCATAAATTAGAAAATATATTATTTTACCTATTTCACGATAAAGATTGTATTATCGTTCATGTTTACGTTACAATCTCTTAATTATTAGACGATATGTATGAATTTGATGTTTTTAAATTATGACGCAGGTATTTTCGAAAATAATTCTTTGCCAATTATCAATTATAAACATTTGTCATAATTTTACGTTAACGATAAATCAAACTTACGTTGTGACGCCACGTTATCTTGTTATAGACCGGATTAGCACGGACTTTGCACTCGAAATACACGTCGTCGCCTTCCTTAATATTTTGTGGGTTTAATGTACTCCCCAAATGGAGCTCTACCTTGGGCGGAACTGTGAAAATATCAATTCGATGAAATTCGACTTTTCTTTTTGCTCATAATTGTTTCCAATCTATAGCAACGAGCCCTATCTCTTTTTCGTCGAACGCAATAAAATTATCATTTTCAATCTAAAATTTAAAGAAAATGATTGAATTTCGAACAAACAGAAAGTAAAACGATTTATCGAAAAAAACTTATTGATTTTATCTAAAAATAATTATTATTCATCGAGAACAATTGATTTTATTATTAATTAAAACGATCGTTCACTTTACTCGTGATAAATCATAGTTCGTCGAACGAAAACAGTTGATATTTTTGTTGTTGTCAACGTTAAAGTTTAATTGTATTATTTTTTGAGCGATACTCACACTCGACGTTGAGATGATAAAGATCTTCCCGAAAGGCATTAGGAATCGCTGTATTCTCTCCTCGGCATCTGAGATTCTTTTCGTTGTCCTCGTTAGTCGGTGTGAATTTGAGTATACTCAATACGATACTGGAATTTGCACCGTCCTTTAATCTTCCATTGCCAAATGTTGTGTCACCCTCGAGCCAAAGTACGCGAGCCCGTGGGTGCGAACCGATCACTTCGCAACTAAGCTCGTACGATTTTTCCGCCACGAGTATCGCCGGTTTGTCGAGAATCTTTACGCTCACCGGTTCCACTGAGATATTAGAATATGCCAAAGATAAATTCGTCCAAAGGCCACTTCAAGAATGAAAAGAAAACTTTGTACAATTTTCACTTATTTTTTCTCATGAAGTTGCGTTCTTAAATTGGACTTTTTCATAATCCAAGTTTTTCTTGATTATAACAATTGTTGGTAAAATATTGTGCAAATTTGAATTTCCGAACTTGTTGTTTCGGCTCGAAATGGGAAATATACAAATGTTTCCAAACATCGTTCCGTGGTAGGAGACACGGTTAATTGTCAGGAGTCGAGATCTGAAATTGCTTTCGCTCCATACGAAAATTCTTTTTTTTGTCTTCTATTTTGCATTAAGTTTTGTCAGAGATTAGGTTTTGCCAGAACTGAATAGAAATATTACTGTCACCCGTGACCATTTTTGTGAAAAATATCGACTTGATAATATTCATTTTTTACTCGCATCTCTCGCTCAAATACTTGCAATAATGAATGAAAATATAAAAAACGAAACAGCCGAGAACATATTTTTTTCGATATATCTATATGTATTGCGGCATTAAATTATTTTTATTAATTTTTGTTGCTGTATTTAGGGAGATAAAAATACCGTTATTAGACTTTCTTAATAATTGATAATTTTCCAAATATCGAGAATGAATATTTTCCAAAAACGACCGTCTATTTTATCGTTTAGAATGATTTTTTTCTTCTACGAATGGTTTGAATAAGTATACGGTCTTTGCCAACGTTTGCCGTCGTGGACGGACATCGTTGTTGGGGTTTGTCTCGTTCTACTTCAACGTGAAATGTAACAGCCATAAATTTTTGAACTCACGATGAACGTCGAGTAGGATTGATTTTTCCAGAGGTGGCACGAGATCCGTGTTGGATGCTTGACATTTGTACGTGGTATTGAGGTGCTCCCTTTTCAGTTGCGACACGGTCAATTTGCTCACTATGATGTTCGGCTTTATATACCGGACATCGTTCACCCTTTTGTCATTGACCGTTTGGTTGTTTGCGTACCACGTGATCGTTGGTAATGGTTTTCCTGTTTAATCAATCGTTCTCGGATTTATTTAAAGTCAATTTTGCGACATCGAACTTATGTTAGATCGTTCCCAAGAACGATCTAATTTCGAACCGAATCAGTATCATTTTATTTCATTGAAATTGATGTACACCGATTGAAGAGTCGCTGGATTTATCAAATTCACGGTCACGTATGGGGCAACGAAGATTCTTTAAAATCAAACTCAACGGTTGTATTTCCTCTAACGTTTATTCGATGCGGTGAATCAAATATTTTGTTGCCCTAGCCGAAGGTTCGTTTCGCCAGTCCTAATCGCAAATACGATCGATCCGACTATTTTTTCTTTGTACTACAATTTTTCCAATCTTTGGACGAATGAATGATTCGTGTCGTTCGAAAAATACACGAGACTTGGTATAGACCGAAGAATCGTTAAAAACAAAAACTCACCTCCCCTGACTTCGCACGACAGGGTAAATTCTACACCGACTTGATACGGCCCGACGACTTTATCCACTCCACGGCCAGAACTGTCGTATATAAAAAGTTCATGCGGCGGATCTGTCGAGTCAAAAATAAATCGTGAACTTTAATTTCATACAATTTTTCTTATTTATACAGTTTTATAATAGTTATATTAATAATTCTACACGTAGAAAAAATAGTTCGTCGTTGGTTTTTAAGTCGATACTTGTTGTGCGAGATAAAAGTTCGGTCGATACCAAATTCATATCGAACTGAAAAACCACTTCGGATCATTTGTTTCCTAATAAATATTTGTTTTAAAATAATAATAGAATTGCGCTAATGAAGAAATTATCTCGAAGCGAATATTATTATTGATCATTTTTATTACTCCCAAATGGGACAAAAATTATTGATAATTTCATTATTAATGCAATCCTTTTACCATCTTCATTATTATTATTATTTTCATAAGAAATAATGATAATTTTAATTAGATTAATTCATTATTTTCGTGCGATGCAAATATTTTAAAAATAAATTACTTACGAATTACAGTGAGATTGACTTGATAGTTTCGTGTAGGAGAATTTCGGAAATCGACCCGACACCTATATACACCTTCGTCACTGAGCTGAACACCCTCGAGAAAAAGAGCCTTCGTTGACGTATTGAAGTGGGCTCGTGGGGATACCGAATCGTCCGCCCAGTAGATGGCTTGTTGGAACGCTCTGCCACGTACGTCGAAGCTGCAACACGGAGATAAGCGCGAACCCCGTGTCACGTTATAGGCGTTATATACGTACAGGCGGCTCGTACTTTCCTATTTAACACCTACCTAAATATCATCTATACGTCTATTCTATCTCTATATATTACCTATAGTGTATATATATACACACACGCGCCGATATCATTATCCTTCCTACCTAATATTTATCTCGATATCCCTACTTGTAAACTAAAATCTTTATCCGACAATGCAACGGGTCAAATGCCCATAAAAATTTAACAATGATCTATCTATCGTTCAAGCATTTTTTCACGTAAATGAAATCGAATGCTTTTTATAGTTTTGATCAATTTTATTTTTATGTTGAGCAAGTTGTGAGCCAGGTCTGTACTTTTTATTGTCCTTTTTTTATGATGACACTGAAGAATTTTTTTTATTGCCCGGAGTATGTGTGCGCGTTCGACGAGTTTTCAAAAGATTATAACTTTGAAATGATTTGGTCGTTTAGCCAGCAATTTGAGGATCGAGTAGAGCTATGTAACCTCTCATTTTACCATAATAGTTTCATCGAGATTCGGCCTTCAGCTCTGATTTCAAAAGGATTTTAAAGCTATCGAGCTCAAATTTATCGTTTTAACAAATTATTATGAAATAATATTCGCTATGGGATATATAAAAAAATTGGGGGAACGGTTCAAATTTGTGTAATTTTATATCGTTTACATAATTTCTGTAGATGGTTTAATCTAGATTTGATGAAATTTTCCGAAACATTTTGTTTTCATGTGGTCGTAAATTAAAGAACAATATGCAACTATAATGAACAAAAATTGATTATTTTTCACGATGAAAAGGATTCCTCAATTAGGAGGCAAAAAACCGTCGAAATGTGAAAATCGCTTTCTCGTTCTTTCATCTCGTTCGCAAAGCTTTCACTACGAGAAAGTTAGAATTGAAAAACACAGCATCGCTTCGCACACGGAGGAAACCGTGCGAGCCAGACGGTATAATGAGAAAGCAATGTGCAAGTTTCTAATTTGCACTGTGTTTTATTTTTTATTGATAAATCTAACGAATACAAATTTTAAACAAGCTCGTCGTGGAAAACTAATCTCCAAAAAATGGCCAAAATATAATCTCATCTGCTGTACCTACTAATTCAATTTTATTTCTCGTTCCAACGTACTTTATTAGGTCGGCGAAAAATGCATTGTGTTTTTTTTTATCGATTTTCAACGATAATTATATGTTCATCTTGATAACTATTCTTATCGTCGTTTATTTGACGAGTCTCAAATTCAGGGTATAAATTTGACGAGGATACGAATAATTAATGTCTATCTCGGTACGAAAGCTACCTATGAGCGGGAATAAAACGAGAATAACGTCATCAGTTCTTTCCAACGTTAAATATAAATGTTCGACCGCGAAACTACAAGCTGCGAAGTGGTTAATGTTATTAATCATTTGATGGTCCATGCTCAAATATAATAGCAGTTTGTACCTGTAAATCGGCTTGATCAATTTATCGCGGAACCACAGGACCATGTAAAGAGTTTCACCTTTCGTGGACGGTTCGATATCGCATGGCAAAGCCGCCAATTTTCCGAGGACCGCGCTGACCTCTGTCGTCGATACTGAAATCATGAGATTTCGATCAATATAAATATACAATTTTTTATTATCAATTCAAATCATGGCTTATAAACAGTGATAAGATGGCATCTGTTATTTATACTTTATTACTTCCATTTCATTTTTTTTTCTGCGAGAGAGAGAGAGAGAGAGAGAGACAGAGCGAAAGAGGTCTTGATTAATTTTGTTTCGAAAATAGCAAGTGTGACTTCGAAATGTCAGACATACGTTAGAGAAAATATTTTCCGATAGATTCTACACTGTAAGAAAATATCCTCGCGGAAAAGCTTTCAGCGGATTCTTCTTTACACATTTATATATGGTTTTTAATTTGAACAAATTTAAATAAAAAATCTAAGTTTTAGCTTAATATTCATTTTTGAATTTTCCATATTCCGCAATGGTAACATTGTTAATTTGTACGAAAATATATATCGGGTATATTTGTGGCATATCCATATTCGATCGATACGTAATAATTAGAATACAAATTTTATAATCAAGATAGTAATTTCCTCATTGCACAATTCAATAATCCCTTTTGCTCTCCGTGTACTAAAATAATTTTGGCGATTTATTATTCGATACGATTGCCGAAGTAAATGAAGAAGAGACATATCGTTGATCATTGTTACGAATTATTAATAATCTCCTGGTCACAATGTACTTACGCGCGGCTTCAATTTATATTACGTCGATATTTTATTCTTTTAATCGACAATCTTGTAAATTTTATGACAAATTTTATATTTATTTGATTCGTTCCATAATTCCGATGAAATTAGTTTTTTAAACTATCGACAATATCCTACGGATTAAATTTTACTACGAACAACGCTCGAATGGCTGCCAATTTTTTTTTAGTCAACAGACCACGTTATTTTTCTTTTTAATGTCATATCTAATTATTTCAATGTTAGTTTTATCTCGTTACTGAACGATTATCGTATCGGCTCATTTCTCTCTTTGCCGGATAAATAAAATTAAATGACAACATGACTGAACGGGCGATCGCCGTCGTTAAATGGCGATCAGTCGGAGGAACAACAATTTACACGCAAACTTTATGCTTTTTCGTTTAACTATTTTCAATAAATAAAGATAATACGTACTTGGATCGTCGTCTTTGTCCCAGTTTTCGTTAGCATTGGCATAACTGATAAGAGCGACGGCAACGACGAGATATAAACCACCGAGAACGGGTCTCGTTACGAGTCCGTTTATTTTCTCAATTGCCATGCCGGCAATTTCTTTTCTCTCCTCTTTTTCCTTAAATTCGGTCTATTGTCGTCCGAAGTCTCCGTGATGAAGCGAGCGCGATGAAACGTTGGAAGAGAGATTTCCGGTGTGACATTGAACGTCGTATCGCACGCTCGCACGAAATATCGGAGAACGCGTTACTTTCGTAAATCTCGGGACGAACGTCTTCCCTTTCTCGTTAGTCCTTTTCGCGAAAAGCGATATCACCATCGCCACCGCTGGCTGCAGCACCACCAACAATTACGCGACATTCCAAATTTTTTATCATTCCACAAGTCTCCCCTTGCGAAATAGCTTCCCACTCCTTTGCCTCACCGTATCACCATATCTATTATATATCGATGAGCGAAATTTAATTAATGAGAATTTATAAAATAAACACAAAACGAGGTTTTCTCTATACTTCTCTACACATTAATATATATATATATGTGCGTGTGTGTATGTGTATACGCCTGTGTATAAGTATGCTCGGGTGCGTGTGTCGACGTACGTATCGAGTGGGCCAAACAGGAAATTTCGTTTGTGTTTTTTCTAATAGACGAACGTACGAGGCCGTCGATCAGAAACACGATTACTTTTTAGCCAACTGGTACACACGGCTGCGAAAGTTAAATTCGACGTTAAATTATCGTGACGATCTCGCGGAACGAAAATGGAAGGGAACAAAAAAATATCACTATAAAATTGGCGTTTCACGAATGTTCGAGAGAGAAGTGGACACAGTCGATCGAGGGGATAACCGCAGCAAGTGTATAATCAAGCCTCTAGGAACGCGCACTGAAATTCCATCCGGTCTATAGCTACGTACGAAGGGTTCTTCGTGCACCATCGACATGCCATCGTGTATTACCACGGTAGTCAGGTATTTTCTATTCTGTATAGCGACGTAAGGGAGCAGGGGGAGAGCCGGAGACAGAGAGTGGGGGAGGGTGGACGAGGGGGGGGGGGGTCTAGGGAAGAACGAAGGGGTTGATAAAAAAAAAGAACGCGCCGCGTCGCGAGGGAACGGCCACGAGGGGATTGAAATTTTATTCGTTTCATTTATTTCGGCACACGATTCTCGCAAATCTTGCCATACTTTTTCGTTATAATCAACGTTTCGCGATTCCACCAACGATAACAATAATTATTATCGATTGAAAAATAATATCGAACGAACGTTTTTGTTTTGCTTTTTTTTTCGTCCTTTTCACGCTCCCTCGTTTCCACCCGTTTATTCCTCTCTTTTGCTTCTGTTGTCTGTGCACGGGAACGATTATATCGCGAGGGGTCGGGAGGGCGGGAGGAAGATGAGAGTGGGAAAGAGAGGGTGGAAGAGAGAGAGAGAGAGAGAGGAGAGGACACACAGGCCGAGCCACCCTCTCTTCTATCTCCCTTATTTCTATTCCCCGGCATCGGCGGCAAACGCGCCACGATCGATTTGCCCGCTCCTCCTCAACCTCCTCATCATCCCTTCCATCCCCTCTTCATTCTCTGTCCACCGCTCGTATCTCCGTTCTCGCGTTGGTAATAAAACAACGAAAATGAAGTAGGCAAATGAAAAAGAAAGGAAGAAAGAAAAAAAAGAAATCAAATTCGGGAGTCGGCTACGCAAACTCGACACGCGCGGGTAAATGTATAGGCGGTGAAAAATTCCGCAAGCCCCGCGACTCACGGACGAGACGAGACGCACAGCTCGCGGAACGAACCGCGTTCTGACGATCTTTCGCTATCTCGAGCTTCGCATTGCCTCGTGCGCGCACCCCTTGGTACACGCGAGAACGAATCGACCCGTAAGCTGGCTCGCTTCTGCTGCTCTTCTTTCAGGCGGGGCGGCTCGTCGACTCGCGCGACGCTAAAACCCCGAAATAAAAAAAAAAAACAAAAAAAAACAAGCGTTTATGCTCAAATTCGCCGCGGGGAAACTCGCACGTCTTTACTTCCGCTCCTTCTCTTGCCTCTCTCGCTACTTCCGGCAATCGAGAAAAAAACGACAAAAAAACAAGAATTTCTTTTCAAATGGAAGATCGTCGTTTCTCTTTGTTTTTTTTTTCGTCCGTTTCGTACGACGTTTGAAAAAAAAAATGCCGAGAAATATCGCGCGGCGATGATTCGAAGCCACGTTTTCTCATATTTTCATGAAACACCGATCTTCCATTGGACGAAATTTGCGCGTACGACGCGTCGCTTCGCGATCGAGAGACGCCTCTACGTGATCGCACATACGAGTTATCGTTATCACCGTGTCGCGACGATAACTTCATCGCTGCGACCAACGATTCGAACGCTTCTCTCTCTCATCTTGACTCTCGGCTTCACTTTTTAATCTTCGTTTCACTCATTCTTCGTTTATATATATATATATATATTTATACGCGTACGTCTCACACTTTCGCTCCACTCTCGATAGCGCCGAGATACAAGCGTCACGTAACGCGTGATCGTTGCTTAACAATTTCTCGCTTTTATACGTTTCACTTCCTCGCGTTATTTTCACAGTTTTCTTTTTACTTTTACTTTTATTACTTTAATTTCTTACGATTAAATCGAAGTCTAGGAGATAAAACGTACGCAGCAGCGTTTTCGTTAGATCGCGTTGGACAGGAACGAGACGGCCGTTTAACCGAGCCTCGAGGAGAGAAACAGCGGCGTTATACATAGTTATATTATATTATATATATATATATATATATATACATATATATATATATATATATATATATATATATATATACATGTATATAACATATATGTACACTTGCGAGTTCGTTAGTCGTGTGTGAGCGAGCCGAAGAGAGGAAGAAAAATTCCTCGGGATCTTGGCCCTCTCTAGCCCTCTCGATAGGGGTGGTGGTGGTGGTGGTGGTGGTGGTATGTACAACCCTCCCCGTAATACCGACTTATATACGTATTGGCGAAGAGTTGGAGACGTTTCGGGCGTTTCCGTGGTACGATCGTTAGGAGACCGAACGAATTTATCCCCGCGATGAACCAAGCTCTCTCCCTCCAATCCACCCCCGTTTCTTGCGCTCAACTGCCGACGCGTCGCGCGACCCGAATGCGCATGCGCCGACGCACACTCGTGCACCATGTATTATACTCCTACCTCACTCTCTGTTATACACGCTCGATTTTGCACTTTACTCCGAGGGAGAACGCGCGTACGCCACGCGACCGACCCCTCTTGGTAACGCCGGCATCCACGTATGTGACGCCCCGATTTTCTCGGTGTGTGTGTTTTTCTTCTTCTCCGTTTTTTTCGTCGAGCCGGCATTTGCCCCCGATTTTATGCTCGCCCGGCACATTCGCACGCTTTTCATTCCTCCATCCTCCCCTTATCGCACGATTGGATGATACGGTCTAGAAGATCCATCGTACTTTACACGAAGATAACGAAAATAGGACCGAGATGGTTTTTTTTCTCGAGGAAGGATTTTTTAGCGAGCGCTTCGAACGAACGGGAAATCGATGCGTGGTTGATTCTTTTTTTTTGTCTTATTTGTCATTGAATTCAAACGGCGAGCGTATTCGCGCAAGAGCGGTATCGGTTTGCTCCGTCGATACGGCAGAATTATTATCGAGAGCATCGACCCCTTCTACGCTCTCCTTTTAGGGTTGTCAATTTGTTTTCCAACGAATTTGGAATCGGGACGCCTTATCCCCTTCGAAAGCTTTCGTTCGTCAGGTCTCTCTTCTTCCAAGAAAAAAGAACGTTGTCCACAAAAGGAATTTTAAGATTTATCGTTCCTTAGATTTTCAAGATTTTTTTGTAATTTTACGTAATTTTTCGGTCCCTGAGCTAAAAATTTGCGTCGCGTCGATCGATCGATCTTTTGGCTTTTTCTCGACTTAAGTCGAGACGTCTATCGAGTGCGACTCTTAAGGCAAGGTGACGTTCGATTTACATTTTTCATACCGTCTCGAAAACTTTGGAACTAAAATCGAGAACGGGTTAAAGGGTCGAACGAGAGTTTAAACTCGTCTTAATTTTTCTCTTTGTTAGATTATTGCTGTTTTTTTCTCTTTTTTGTTGTCAAACAATTTACAGAAACATAAAATGTATGGCGCTAAATGTTGTTTCGTGCATCGATAACAGTCGTTTTCGGTAATTAGCTATCTCAATGAATCCATTTCGTATCATGTTAATTAATTATATTTGAAATAGTGATGTTTACAGCATACAATTGCGACGTAACTATACAGTATCGAGAAATTCGTTCATTAATTTAGCAAATTCTCGCTGTTACATGTGGGGATGATTCGTCGCTGTGTCCTACCGCGTAACCTTTTTCTCTCTCTCGCTCTCTCGTTCAACATTTCTTGTTTCTTTTTTGTTCAATTTTCTTATCTCACCTATACGATATTGTTTTCTTCCGTTTTTCTTTTTCCACATATATCGATCTGTTTGTTTTCTTCTCGAACTCTATTTCATTACGAATTTGTATGTAAAGTTGCGCACACGAAACAGAGACAATGACTCGCTTGTCCTAGTTGTAAGTCTCTCTCTCTATATATAGTCTTCCATAAAAGAATTGAAATTCAATAATGTATATCAAACAGAATACTCGTACAACGATAGGCGAAGACGTGATGTTGGTCAGTCAATGCGCGTGCAACGAGAGCAAAGAAAAAAAAATAATCGCGCCACATTCGAGTGAAGAATAGACTGTAAATTAACGTACAATGGCATGTTCTTTTTTTTTACTTTGAGAATCCGTCGGAACATCGTACATGGAAATATGTAATATTGTCATTAAGTGTCGGATAAAATTGTCGTTCCTCTTTCCTCTCTCTCTCTCTCTCTCTCTCGCTGATACGAAAATGCTCAAGCGAGCCTCAGCACTCCGTTGGTCGCGCGTTTCTGATGCAATTGTTTCATTTTAATTATTACCTCTCATTATTATACATTATTTCGTTCGCCGTCGCGAAATTTTAATTCTCCCGAGGCAAAAAATTGTTTTTCTCATCGGCGTAGTTCGAAAATTCGAACACGAGCAATCGCAACTAGCTAATTGGGGGATACTTAGACGATAAAATTAATCATTCTTTATAATATCGTTATTATTTATTAATATTATTATTATCGACGTAGTAAATTATCGCGCGCGATTCGAGCATGCCCGTGTATGTGTGTCTCGTGTCTGGGTAAAGGAAAATTAAAAAGGTATATGGTAAGTAGATCAACTCTCGCATCGTCGATAATCGTTAAATATTGTAGATCTATATATTTGTCCTAGCCTATGCGGACTATGGCACTTGGTGCAACGCTATAAAGTTGGAGTTTATGCCTCGCGGTACGTATGTATATTTTCACACATGCTTTTTCTTTCTTTTAACTTATTTTCCCCTTGTTACGTATCGCGTATCGATCGTTCGCGCTTGAGACGTTCTTTATCTTCGCTCCTTCCATTGTTTTCGATATTCTTTCTTCCTTTCTTCCTTCTTCTTCTTCTTCTTCTTCTTCGTCCTCTATTTATTTTGTTCATTTTCCAAAGATAATACTTACATAATTACGACACGTAATATTAATGTTAGTGCGTTCACGTTATAATACAGGCATACAAGGCGATACGGGCAATTCCTCATTGACTCTGTCGTTCTCCGTTCAACGTGTACTTTTATTTGGTTGTTTTTTGCTTTTAATAATTTATCACGATAATTATAATAATCACAATTTATATTGTAGTTAATTGTTTAATCATCGTGACTTTGGAGCTTTGATTATTCATAGGCTGCGATATTATTTGGTTTCGCGAGAGCGTGTTACAGTCCGGTATTTAGCTAACGGTATCGTGACATGGAAAAGTGTACGTCGTCGTGGACGAAAATTGGCACGGATCGAATGACATAACGTCGTAAATAATTTTTATGTCAAAATAATCGCGAATAATAATGTTCGTAATACAAAATTAATATTTAAAAAAACGTAACGATTATTACGAGATAAAACAAACATTCTTATTTCGTTTATTTATTCTTTTTATGGTTATTCGTGAATATGCCTAACGTTCGAAGAAGAAATGAAAAAAAACAACAATTTCACTCGAGCGAAGCCCGTTCCTGTCTCGAGACTCTGAACACGACGGAAGACTTGTGATCGGCAAGACCGCTCCTTCGATTCGATCCTCACACGAAATGTCGATACTTTTCCTGTTTTTTCTTTCTTTTTTTTCGTTTTCATCTATTCTCGAACTTTTGACGAAAGCATTGCTATTTTTATCCTCTTGATTTTTCTATTTTTTTTTTCTTTACGTTCATTTTTATACCTACCGATAATTCGATCTGTAACGCGACATAGGGTTGCCTGAATCGCCTTGAATAAGACACTCTATATGTCGAATCGTTATCTTAAATCTATTCGCTATTTCCGTATTTTTCTTAAAAGTTAGGTTTTCATCTTAAATTTAGTACGCATTCATTGGGTTAGTTACATTCAGAGCGATTCGCGAGTCGAATATATAATTTGTGTGGGTGTGCGTGCGTGTGTGTGTGTGTGACCAAGGTAAATGGAAGCCAAGAATGATAAGCGTGGAAGGGCGCGATTGTTTGTTGAGCACAGAAATTACAATTACTTTGATGCATCGTGGTGCGTGCGTGTGTGTGTGTATGTGTATCACGTACGAGTTTCGTCCGGTGTCGTATTTATATTAAAAAAATTAAACAAAAATTCTTCTCTGTGCGAACGGTACGATTACGTTTTATACATAGAGAAAAGCGGACTTATCAATGTAAGAAGAACAAAAAATGTATATCATTTTGTTCAGATTTATTTACATCGCTTAAAATCTTTTTTAGATTAATTTATTTCGATTGTTCGCGTAATTAAAAAATTCTAAAACGATGTAAAATAAATTTGCGGTGATATGAATAAATATAAAAAAATAAAAATCATATATTTCTTCCACGGATTCGACTCGATCCGAATAATTTCACAAAAAATTTGCTTTTGGTCAAATGAATTTTGTCGATTTTTTTTTGAGGCAATTCTTTGACCTTTGATAATTCATCTTGCCACGCTCGGTTATTCTCGAAACAAATCAGAATCGCGATCGATACGGCGATACGCAAAACGCATCTCGAAACATCGATAGGCCATTTGAAAAATAATTTCTGTACCCAATCCTCGATCGCTTTTCTTTTTCATGATTCTTACAAGTTCCTCCGTTCGGTCGTTTTCATTTCGGACATTTCTTTCAAATCCTACATTTTTGAACAAGTAAGTTGCAGCTTCGCTTCATCACCCGGCAACGATGCGTTTTTTATCGCGTAGCACCAGTAATCATTAAATGCTCGTAGCAAAAAAACATCTCCAGCGTATTCACGTTTTTCTTTTTTTATTCTGGGTCGCCCCCTTGTATTATATCGAGAAACGGGGATAACGGATCTTGAAATCCATTATCAATGTTATCGCGTATAATATACGATGTCGCTATGAGCCATACTCGACGCATGGTTGAACGCGGATTCATACATAGTCGGGAATTCTAAATCATTACTTCATTTATTTTTACATCACACCCGGCTTCATTTACGAGACACTTAACGAGTCGTAAAACTCTCGGCGATCGTTCTTTCTCAACGAATCTTGATGTCTCGTCGCAGCGTTATTACATTACGATAAATTTTACTTTTTCATTTCGTAATACCGCGCTTCTTCTTTTTCATTGGCGGGATGTAAACTGTGTAAAAATGAATTACAAAAAAAGACATTTTTTTTGTTTTCGCCAAAATAAAAACCTCGTGGTCTCATCGATTTTCCATAGTTCGCCACGCTACGATCCCCTCGTTTCGCTGTTTCTTTTTTTTTATACATAACATTTGTGTGAAAAGTGCGCGAGAAGCGAATAAAAACGTAGTTGCAATAGACGCGCAAAAGTTTTGCGAATCTATTATTGCTGGAGGCAACGATACAGCACGCGGGTATTAATCAGTTAGTTGTGTGTGTATATATAGTCGCATACTTCGCCTACGTGACACGTGTTAACTATAAAATTTATAATCGGCGAGTCGACCGGCATGATACGACGTTTTTCCTCACCGCAGCCAATATACAATTTATCGTCGCGTTAACGAGACGAACCGTCTTACAGAAGGTGAAAAATATTCCTCGACAATCCTGCGAGCAATCTTGTACGAGACCGTACAAAAAATCATAGGTATAGTTTTTTTTTACGACACGAAGAAACAAAAAACAGGATAGAAAAATAAAAATTATAATTGGTAATAATATATTTTCTATAATAGAATAGTTACCGCGCTATATATATGTGAATACATATACATATATATATATGTGTGTGTGTGTGTGTGTGTGTGTGTGTTTATAATGTATGTATAGTTTATATATACGTCGTTATATATATATATATATATAGAGTTAAATGTAGTGGGCTGATAAATATTTACAGAATACGTAGTGGTATCAACTTTTTTTTTGTGGATGCGTGTGATGCACAATGCGTACCTACATAGGTCTACTTATGATTATCGTAAAAGAAACAAATCGCAAACTATGGCAACTATATCATTATAATGGCAAGTATGTTTTTTTTTCATCATTCATTGGTGTTTGTATGTGTGTGTGTGTGTGTGTGTGTGTGTGCGTCTGTGCGCGCGCGTGTGTGTTATCTATCGAAACGGAGTAGCGATTTGGGTGCGTTGCTATGTGGAATGAAGACGTGATCGAATCATCGTGTTTTTCTCATCTCTTTTTTGTTTGTTTTCTAACGTCCGAAAAATAAACGAAGAGATATTATAACTACAGCGTATGAACGAAAGTGATAAATAAAAATAAAAAAATAAAACATTGATCGGTAGTCGAGAGAAAGGATCGAGACGATTTACAAATCGTGACGGAACGAATCGTCAAAGTTCACTCGAGTACGAATCATCCAGCTTCGTTATGTTTCAAGTTTATTTTTTGTTCGTTCGTTCGACGAGACAATACGACGGCGATTTTCTCTTTTTTTCTTTCGATCTCACGGCCATCCATCGTCAAACGTCACGTTGCAACAATCGTACGTAACAGGTTTTTACCCACTGTAAAGTTTTTTACGGGGTGCGCCAAACCGACGGAGAAGTTATGAAGATGGACACACGAGAAGAACGAAATGTTAAGAAAAATGAAAAATAAACGTAACAGACTCACATAGTAGTTGACTAAATCTAATTTCTAACACATCCAACAACGATAAACATAAACATCGTAATGATACCGCGAGTCCGTAATATCTTTACATCATGGAAGTGTCTGGGTTTTTTTTTCTTCTTTTCCTCCGTACATAAATTAATGTCTATTACGAAGCAATTCTCACTTTCTTTTTTTCTCTTTCTTGTCATCTTGCAGTTCGGTCACCAGTCGATCGCGCCAGAGTGATTAGGATTTTTCCAAAATGCAGATCCTCTTTATTTTTGTTTTGTTTCGAACGATTTTGTTTTTTTTTATCTGCTACACATCATGGCTATCCGGAAGATTAACAGTTGAGACAACAATACACGTGTGTACCGCCAATTAAAAATGAACAATCGATATATACGACGAGATTGCCGTTACAAGCACGTCTCTAAGATGAGCAGATTTTTCTTTTCTTTTTCAATCGACAAAAGTTATTCGCTAGTCTCAGAGTGACAAAGAATTTCTTTCTTTCCGTTTTCGTAAAAAAAAACATACGATTCATAACGCGTTGAAAAATTGATTAAACGTGTAAAAAAAATGAACGAATAAACAAAATAAGAACGAACGATTGACTTCTTTGTTTGTTTATAATTAAATGAGTGCTCGTGGTATTGGTGCTTCAGAGAAAGAGAGCGAGAGATGAGAGAGCAGAGTGAGTGACCCAAGTCAGATTTAAACGAATCGCCGAACTTTAGCCGATGGCTTCGAGAACGCCATTTTCACACTCCGTTCACGTTTCTTCATCAAGAGAATATACAAAACTACTACATACAATAATCATTGTGACGCGAGACGTTGATCTCTTTAAACAATAATAATAATTTTAATGCTTTACCTACTTATCATTACGAATTTGTTTAGAAATTGGCTGCGTCTAACACTATCCGCTAATAGGTGCATCCTTGTTTTGTCTTTCTTTGTTACTTTTTGTTTGTTTGTTTGTTTGTTTGAAAATTCATGAGAATCTTTCAGCCAGACGCAATTAATACAGTTACGCTATCATTATCGGACATCGCCGCTATAAAGTAATAATAGTACAAAAAAAGAAGGTTGAATTATTGTAAAAACTAGAGAAATTCTTCATTTTTTCTTTTCTTCTTCTTTTATCATTATTTAAAAAGCTGTTTCGTCGACAGTGTAAAGTATAATTCGCTTACGTTTAGCTTTTTTTTCTTCTTCTTTTTCACTGGTATATACCGTCGTACATTGATTCAATATGTAATTAATCAACTTATTTTAAATATTCCTTTATATCGTCTTATTATGCACTTTGCCCTTGGGCAGTTTAGGACCATCACATTTTACGACGCAGAACTTTTGTTTCTTGTAATCGACGAATTCGCGTTGAAACGACGTTGATCTTTTCTTTTTTCTCGTTTTTTGTAACGCACATAATCGATATTTTTTCGAAACATCGTTAAAACTCAGTTTTCAGTGTTGGATCTTTTTGATTATTATTTCGGTATCATAGATCGAAGATTTTACAAAACGTTCAGACGTTTATCGTCTGCTTTTTTAGCCAAGGCGACTTTTGCTCGCCGAGATACATATTTGTTTGTTCATTGTTGCTCGACAATTGTGACTCGCCGAGATCCTACATATTTCGGGATTATCGATATTCAGTAAATCCTGATGATCGACGCTCGTTTTATTTTTGTTGAATTTCATGAAGAATGTTCTCATCTTTCTTTTCTCATTCGCACTTCTAGAGCGCAATTCTTCAGTAACAAGTATTTTTTTCAGTCGTTCGCACTCGCATACACGCACACACGTTCATTCATTCTATCTATTTGCGGTTCCTCCTTTTTCTTTCTCCCTTGCTCTCTCGCTCTCTCTTTCTCTATCTCTTCTATTCTTACATCCGTCGAGTTTACACAGATCGGTGCGGATCGATGAAAAGTTTCTCTGTCGCAAACGATTCAATCTCCAACCGGACTGACAATTTTCTTTTTTTCCATTACGTTACACGCAATTTACATTTGTAACAATGTACGTTTGTATATTTTGCGATCGGCATCTTCTACGAATGTCCTTTTTGTGCTTTTCTCTCCCGTATAATGCACTAGCGCGCGATGCTTCGTGTCTTTACAACAAATACGACTTGCCGAAACTGGATTCGATCTTTTTTTATGCGATCGAACGACTCTGGTATATCGCGTATACAAAAAATGTGAGGTTTTGTTCGAGAATGTCTACCGTTGTCGTCGTGCGTGAGGATAAGATGAAAATGAAAATCAAATTGAATGAAAAATAAAATATTCCGAAGCTCGCGGAGAAATCATTATCCATCGTTTCTATCTAGAGTTTAGAGTCAGAGAGATCACGTATTTCCTCTCGAAGGTAGAAAACAGGAAGTTATCAGACTTTAATTTCGTAAAGGGACCTTACAACGATACGGTATATTAAACTTCTTGCGCCATTCTTGCTTGAAAATAAAAGGCAAAAATTAACAAAAACATGATTGCCCGAGCCTCCAAATCGTCCGAAAAAATGAAAAAGAAGAGCAGGTACTCGCTGCTTTCGAATTAAAGCGAGATTCGTATTAAAATGCTTAAAAAAAAATCTCGTGAATGAACGTCAGGTAGCGCGAGAAGCTGAGGGAGAAGAAAGGGCCAACTGAATCAGCAATAACCATCTCTACACAATGGTAACAACGATAATGACGATGACAATGAAGATGACCGATGACAATAATAATAATAATAATAATAAAATAATGACGACCCTAATGACGACGATAGGCATAAAAATTATTATTATTGGTAATAATAATAATAATAATAATAATAATAATAATAATGATAATATTAATAAAGAAATCAGCAACAAGTTACCGTGTGTGAGTGTGTTTGTGTGTGGGAGGGAAGGGCGTGTCTGTGTTGTTCGCGAATCACGGCACTAACGACTCCGTGTCGTTTGATTGTGGTTTTGGTGACTCTCTTTTCTTTTTCTTCTCGGCTCGCTTCTTTCTTCAAAGTTTTGTTCCTAGTTGACCATGAGTGTATGCGATTCCATCGGCGCGGCACTATCGTACAGAGTATCGGTGTCCTGAGTCGGTTCACCCTGAAGTTGGCACTGATTACTCAATGTGCCGGCGCCGCAGTCACAAAAGAATCTGTAATGGACAAACCGGTTGAATTTTACGAATATAGACGGAGAATTTCGTTTTGAGAAACGACGATGTAATAATAGCTTTAGCGTTGCACGAACGATATGGGTACCTGTCGTGTCGTATGAATTCTACGTCGTGTCCAGCGTGACAGGTTTTTATGCAATTTACGCATATTGCATTTCTATCAGTAGTGTTGCACGTTTGACAGCGATAAAAATCGTGCATCGGGAATGAAGTGTACGATGAAATTTTGTACAAACACTGTCCATTTCCCACCGCTTTTTCAATTGCATCTTGATTGTTGAATATTTTGTTACCTACATTGAAAATTGTTGTTTTCATTAAAAGAAGAAACTATCAGTGACGAACATATTGAAATAAAGGCGTTAACAATTCTGAGGTACCTCTGGTGGTCGGCTGAACGCCACTTGCCAAACACAAACCGCCGAAACGATTGTTGAAGATCTGATTGAATTCCAACGTGGCGGTCGCGTTGTTGGTTATCTCGACCCCGGCAGCTAGACCGTCGAAAATACGATTTCGCCTAAGTACCGGATGAGACTGCGTCGATATGAGCACACCAGCCTGAGCATTTCGGAATATATCGTTTTCCTCTAAAACGCCTGATAGAAACCGTAAAGTAACATTGCGAATTAATACAAATGTCGTTTAAACCAAACTCGGATCTTGTAAAGTCAGAGGAGAGTCGAGCTTACCCCTTCCACCGTTAAATATACATATGCCACCATCTCGACCGTCGAATATTTTGTTCCTTTTTAATGTCGGATTAGAATCCGTTTTAATCCAAACGCCGGCCATGGCGTTATCGAAAATTTCATTTTGCTCGAGCAATCCAAGTCCGCTGTTGTAAACGAGTACACCACCATTCTGACCACCCCAAATCTTATTACCGCGAATAACCGGATTGCTTCCCGTTCTGCGATTACGTAGAATACAAACAACAAAATTCAATCTCGATTTTATAGGAATGGTAACACGACCTAGAAACGATCGTTTATCAAAACAAACGAGTCACGATACAAACACTTACCTTATTTGTACTCCCGAATAGAGATGATTAAAAATATCATTATCTTCCAATTTTCCGTGTCCGTTGTCGTAAAAATAGACACCAACTTGTTTCCCGCTATGAATACGATTCCTCCTGAGTACCGGTGTGGAGCCGGTTGTTATCCAAACGCCGGCCAGCGTGTTCGCGTAAACCTCGTTCTCCTCGATCAGTCCTTGGCCCTTCTCGTGCACGTAAATACCGCCGTGCTGTCCATGATGAATCTTATTGTGTCTGACTATCGGATCCGAATTTGTTCGTATCTGTATGCCGGCTAATGCGTTGCCGTAAATATTGTTGTGCTCTATGAGTCCGCGTCCTTCGCCGAATATATAAACGCCGCCCTGATGACCGTTGTAAATCTCGTTGCGACGTATCGTCGGATTCGAATTCGACGTTATCCAAACGCCGGCGAAATTGTTCGAATGAATTTTGTTATCGATAAACTGGCCGAGACCGTTTTCGTGGACATAAATTCCCCCGGTCTGTCCGTGATGAATCTCGCAGTGAACGACAGTAGGATTCGCCCCGGCTTTCACCTCGAAGCCGGCGATGCGATTATTGTGAATGTCATTTGCCTCGAAATATCCGAGGCCATTGTCGAACGTGAATATGCCAACGTCGCGACCGTGGTGTATGTGATTTCGTCGCATTATCGGATTGGCGTAATTCTTCACCCATATCCCGGCAAGCGCGTTGCGCGATATCTCGTTGTCCTCGTATGTGCCTTGGGCATAATCGGTTACGTAGAGGCCTACGTTCTCGCAATCCGAGATGTCGCAGTTCTTGACAACGGGATTTGCTCCACCGCCGGAAACGCACACGGCCGCTCCCACTGCAAGTTTACACACGGCAAAGGTTAACAGTCGACTCAGCCTACGTATAATGATAAATATTTCTAGATACACACCCGCAGATAACGAATACTACTTACCGACGCTCGAACTCCTTATGATGCAGTGATCGATCGTGGGACTACAATTTTCTCCGACCTCGAGACAGTAGTGTTTGTGATGTGGCACCGTGCTCGTTACGTCGGGTGTAAATTTTAACGTGAGATGTCCGGCGTAAGCGCGTTTGGCGCCCTCGACGAACATCACCGTAGACTCACTCTCTCGCTCGAGTATAACAGATTCAGCAACGTTACCCGGAGCGGCTCCTATAAGCGCGACATCGCTATCGATGACGAGAAATTCACCGCGATACGTCCCAGCGTGTAGAAATACCAAATGTTGAGGCGGCACTTCGGCCGTTTGTGAATTACTCCCGCAACAATTTGCTTGAGTATTCGGCGCTGTCGTGCTGCTGCTGCTGGGCGACGATGCGCTACTGCTTCTGTACTCGTCGACGTAGTCCAATGCCCCCTGTACCGTATTGAAGTATGGCAAATTTCGTCCTTTGAATTTTAAATCTTGAAAGCCTGGTCGCACGTGTACACCTCTGTACAATTGACGAAAGCTCTCCTTCCAAGGATTCGGATAGTCGGACTCGTCGGGCGAGACGAATTCGAATTTACAAGCCGATGGATTGAACAACGGCAAATCGTATTCATAAACTTGTTGATATAACGATTTCCATAATTCCGTGTCGTTCGCGATTGCCTGAAAACGCTTGCAGACCTGCGACACTCTGCACAGATCCAACTCCATGAGGTAGTTGAATATCGTGAGCAATACTTCGTCCGGTAATTCGTACTGGAGATAGTGGGCTGCTGTGTTTGTGTTTGTACCTGTGTTTCAAGTACATAATCAACGAGGAGACGATGCTTCAACGACATGACGTAAAGAGATACACAATCGAACAAATGTTCATTAAAAATCGTTTAAACGCCCGTTTGAGAAGCGTTCGATAAAGTACGTTAATGTACTCAACATTTGATCAACGTTCATCGAATAAACATACCTACGCGTTTTTAAACAAGTTTGATATCCGTAATATCGACAAATTTACCAATTGACGTACCATCGGTGGACATGGAGCACGTCCTCCTCGGTCGTTTCCTCGCTGGAAGAGACGAGGTGCCAAGTGCCGCGGCAACGCTACTACCGCCTGGAGGTGGCAATGCTGAGCTGGTACCTGGTGCTGGATCGGGATGCGGTGGACTCTTTCGTCTGAGATCATAGGGCGACGAGTGTGACGGCGAGGGTGATGGTGATGGAGCTGCAACCCCTGAGACGCTCGGGGATGAACCTCTCCCTCCGCTACCTCCTCCCCCTCCTCCTCCTCCTCCTCCGCCTCCTCCACCACCGACTCCAGCACCTGGAGGAATCTGGTTCGAAGCTGGACAAGGGAGGTCGCATGGCTCTGCTGAAAATATTCAAAAACAATTATTTCGTTAGCTTTTAAGCTTTTTTTAGTCACAACTATGTTTGAAAACATTCATCCTTAGGGATATTTGATGATTTACACGTTGCATCATTCAATGATAAGCATAATCAATTATTAGCGCATAGAAGACTCTTCGGATGACTCATTTGTTCTATGCTTTAAGCCTAATGAAGAAAAATGCTACTGATATGTACCACGGTTATATTGTTATCAGTAACTAACAGGTTATGTGATTAGCATAAGCGCATTTTTGTATGATTTAGTACCATAAAGTTTCAAAAAGACCTGCCTATAAAGTTCGAGGCTGTTAAGTTTTAAGCGATGTAAGAAAATAGGATCTTGTTCTTAACTAGGTTCAACCTTTTGCGTCTGCATGAAATACATTAAAAATGATGACCAAATTGTGACAGTCGCAAAATCGTGGAAAACCGATGAAATAAAAAGCGCGTCGTAAATAATAATATTCGACGGGATCCGCGAACCTTCTCGTGGCGAAGCGTCCATGTCATAGGGAAGCAATATTGGTCTTGTAATTTTTGGGACTCTCCCGATCTGTCAAAATTACGAGATAGTAGATTTGACGGAACAAGCGTGACCTTCTTACCGTGAAAAAAAGATTAAGCGGGTAAAGGAATATCGTTGGCGCAGAAATTTGCTTGATATATGCTCGGAAGTGTCAATAACAAAAAATACGTTGCAACGAAATCGCGAAGTGTCAAAAGTCGATATTAGCTGCAAGTGTGTGTTTCCCGGCGTTGCGTGAAATTTGGGATTTCGGGGGATAAATGAGTTCACCGAAATAGCGGTAGGGAACGGGAGGGGCGGGGAGGGAAGAAAAAGAGAACAGCAGAGTGGCAGCAGCAGCGGCAGTAGTACTATGTATTATAGAGTATGTGATAGTTGGTACAACCAAAGGATGTATGTATATAGGCATCGTTGCACCGATTAAGGGTAAATTGATCGGGGATGGTTGAAATTTTGTATTGAGAAAGAGATTCATAAGAATATCTCTCCGCTTTATAGTTTTTAGGTCATTCCCTGCATATGCCAACATTTCGATTCATAGAGGGATCGCGAGACGTGGGCAGAAAGAGAAAGAAGGAAGGAAAGAAAGAAAGAAAGAAAGAAAGAAAGAAAGAAGGAGCGAGCGAATGAACGAAGGTATTGCATTGGTTTGCGATGGTGTGGAGTGTTCGAAGGGACGAGACATGCCATGGGAATAAAGGGACAAAGGGTAACGGGATTCGAGGGTTGGACGTCTAATCGAGGCCACGGAAAAAATGGTAGATAAGCTAATTCGCGAATTGAACGATAAAGTGGACACATATATATGTAAATATAGATATTCTCGCTTATACGAGAAAAAGAATGCTCCGATGATTGGTATAGGAAGAATGTTTCCATGTAGTCCAATACTATTGGATAGTAATGCATGTGTGGCTCCTCTATGTATGCATGCGAGTTGTGGAGACACAGGAGAAGGATAGACAGAGAAAGAGACCTGCGGGATAGAAAGAGAGAAAGGGAGATGCAAGCGTCGAGCAGGTGAGCAGTGAACCGAGCTCTCGGGGAATGAGTCGAATGAGAGTTTCTTACCCGAGGTAGTTCTCGAGGGCAGGGGAATCCTGTTGGCACCTTTTCTCCTCGATCTCCTTACGTAACTTCGCGACGATGTGAACGAGGCACTCGGCATTTTAACGGCCCGATTAACGTTCAATAACGCCACGAAAGAAAAAAAAATATAAAAAATATTAATAATAAACTAAAACACTAAACAATGGCGACACATCCACCGAGCCCAGCGGCCATCTTCTCGTTGACGGTAGTACAAGACTGCCAGACTTTGCCGTAGTGGTGCGTGTATAGAGAGAGAATTGCTGTCCGACTGGTGCGCCAGCGCCAATCGGATGAATTCCTCGTTTCCCCGCTACGTCGGTGCTGACTGGCTCTGCCTGCTGCCCACTCTCTTCTTCCTTCTTGTGATTGTGTACGTCCTTTCTGACTGTCGAGGCGTGTGGTGGTTCCCTCTTGCACCCCTTTTTTCACCCAAATATCTCTGTAGTAGTTTTCACCACACTCCCGTGCGTATCGATATACGCAGTGGTTGTAATATCGTGCCGCGAGTTCTCTAACTTTTGGGCCTCCCTCCTTTCCGCCGCTCGTAAATCCCTCTTTCCACCGTTGATACGGGGGGGGCGCACGGCCAGAGAATTGCTCCGGATTACTCCGGCTAGCTTATACTCCGTGGATAAATACACACTCGCGAAACATCAAGGAAGACCCAAGATTGAGACGATAAATCTCGGAAACGCGTGTCAACGACGTCAGTATGGAGTTATGGAGACTGCCGAGACGAATGATGATTTTCTTTGCATATCAGCGATTCTCACGTGCCTCGCACTCTCGATCGTGTACGTTGCGAGCCTCTACGTATGGAATTCGCCTTACCCCAGGTACATAACTTTTTCTTTTTTTTTTAATACTATATTCTGTATGCATATATGTATATATATATATATGTTTATAGATACATATATATATATATATACATACATGCAATTGAAAATTCACCGGCTGCGGACCTTCGGTACTAGGAATATAGGCGATCGTCCATTTTTGTTTTCTTTCACCGTGAGTAAGACTCCGAAATTCCCGTATGTCCTAACACTACGACACACTGCCGTGAGCACGCCTACCGTTTCCTATGAACATGATAGCCGAGTTTTTCGACAATTCACGCTCCTCTCCTCTCCTCTCCTCTCTCACAAACTTTTTCTGCACTTTTCTCACGTCCCTCAATGGGATATCCGCACGCTTGACACAGGCACACACACAACACACACACGCACGCATACACCCTCCGCCCGAGAGGAGAACACGCAGCTCGCAACACCCCGCGATGTTCAACCCTGTTTCAACATACGTAATGCAACGCGTCCAAACGCTCGGGCTCTTTAATAATGACAACCACGAACCAACGTACAATCGTATCCACGCCAAGATGGAGCACCGCCTCGGTCGATTATCGTTCTCGGCTACTGTCGCTCATACCCCTTCCATTCCGAAAAGTTTTCTCTCTTCGACTCTCCTCCGTATACCGTTGTAACTTGGAATACTACGAATAGACGACGTTCACTCGGCGTACAAGAAAATACGCGGTCGCGCATAATCCTTTCTCCTGGTGCCTACCGATTACAGCAAAAACCACAGGTTACACCTCGCGATATATTGCATACTTGCCCCCACGAGTCGATACGGTTCTCAGCGCCGCCAACTGCCCCTACGGCTTCGATGATAATTAATCGACGGTTCCTCGAAGCAGCCCGGGAATATTTGAAAAATTTAAGCGACATTTTTTTTATTTGTAGAGATGATTCCAGTACGATAAAGAAACGATTCCTCAGCGTTTTCATAATGACTCTAGTCTCACCGGCATCGTTATACTTTGGGATGAGTGGGCATATATTTAAAAAGGTATATCTAGCTATCGGACATGCAATGTTTGAAATTATTCAAGCTTTGGTTTTTTTGTTGTGAAACGACTACATTTTATAGGCTACTATGTGGGAATTGCTGGGCCTGAGATGGTCGGGTTTCATTCAAGCAACCTTCGTACCGCTCTTTTTGACAATGGTCCTGTTTTTGGGACCTCTCAGTATGCAGGGAGTCAATGGACTGTGGCGGTTATATACTGGTCAGTATACCTGGTGAGATATTCGCACTTAATGTTCAACGATGAATCCTTTAATCGTTTGATTTTTTGTTCAATATAAACATTCCTGCACATAACAGAACCTATGTACTGGATAGGAAGTGCACGGACTCTGATTTGGTGGAGAAATCAAGTCGTAGCTCCGCTCTCGGAAGAATGGACATTTAGGGCTTGTATGCTGCCATTGCTTTTGCAATGCTTCAGTCCAACCACTGCCATTTTTGTATGCCCGTTATTCTTCGGCGTTGCTCACTTTCATCATGTTGTCGAAAGAACGAGAATGGGCATGCAATTTAAATCAGCCCTTATAATATCTTGTAAGTTATCGGTTTTTTCCCCGAATAATCACATTGATTAAGTCATATAGATATGTATATGTAACGGTTCATTCGGGCAATGACTAACTTTCATACGACCGTTTTAGGTTTTCAGTTTGCTTATACCACGTTGTTCGGGGCTTATGCGGCATTCTTGTTTGCGAAAACCGGTAAGCGATACTTGAATTATTGTTTCACATAGTGTAGCCTTTTATCGTAAAGTTGCAGAAAGTCGTTCTTATGTTGTTTCAGGACATTTTGTAGCTCCATTTGCTGCCCATTCGTTTTGTAATCACATGGGTTTTCCCGATTTGTCGGAGGTCATTGACTGCAAAGATCCCTTCAAGAGAGCGGGTTTACTTTGTTTGTTCGTAATAGGTCTAGTGGCCTGGTGTTTTTTACTGAATCCACTGACTAATCCCGCCTTCTTCAATAACAATCTGTTCTGGAACAAACATTTTTTATGAATCTTCCATGGAGATTTTTGTAGTTAGTACAATTAAGATCACCATAGTGCCTCGATTGACGAATGCATTCTTCGATGTCATAATACTCTAGTACAGTTCATAAATCGTTTACAAGATCATTCGTTGGTGCCAAAAAGATTGCAAACGATCAATATAATGTGTAATCAGATTCACGACGGACCCTGCGAAGTTGCCGTCGTGCCAACAGTTATACGTTTCATAAATCAACGCAAAGAGATGTCGTTCATTACCAAGAAGACCATGGCAGCATCTCGTTTTTATCATCTTTCGCCAGTATATTATCTCATTCAACGATATATGTAGTGTGCCGTGGTTTCATAATCTCAGGGAGATTTCTTTTCTCATGAGTTTTTAGGTATTATCTTATTTCCTTGATCAAATCGTACTGAAACGTACGATCGGACGAAGGGCTTTTCAATTTTTTAACATATGACGCTGAGCCGCTACTCGAACGTGATGATAAATTCTTGTTCACGTTTTATACACGAGTGTGCAGTTCAGTAATGATTAAATAGACAACAAAAATCGTATAATATGTATTATAGCGCTGGTAATATTACGTTGAATATGATCGACGTGACGCTATTAAGTTTTCTTCAATAAAAAGAATACTATGTACCAAAGTTGGTAACCCGTAAAAATTGCATTACAGGATGTTGCGTTAATTTTATTACTTAGATCACAGAGAGAACAGTCACAACAGTATTACGTTAATGTTTTTCGTTTCTTTGCCATTTAAATATTTTCATCCCGAGCAAACGTAACAAAAGTAGTTAAATACGTAAGATTAGCTTAATTATCGAAAACGGACCTTTCCTTCGAAAGTAGAGGGCAAATTAATTTTCTAGCACATTTTGAAATCGCAAATTGTAAGGTCGTGCAATGATAAATCGGTTTCAATATATTCGGTGAGAAAATAAAATCGGGCTTGGCTTGCTACGTTCGTTTAAACGAACAAGCACCTCATCGGCCGAATTTCGTGCAGAGAGACGCAGTCGTATCTAACTTTTAGAAATTGCCACTGAAGTATACAATGCAGCTGCGATCATCACAGCTGTTCTGCATCGACGGTTTTCCGATCTCGATATATGAGAAACTTGTTAGATTTGGCTAGGACCGGCGCTTGGTTCTACATTTTGGGATTGATTGAGGAAGAGAACGTTGCTCGCTTTGAGTCTCGGTCCGGTCGCAACGAGTGACGGACACGGGCTTATGCACGGTGTTGAACAATGACTGTTACTCAAATCACATTGATCCAACAATTTCCAAAGCTCCTCGGGAGTTGGTCCTCCAGCCACGTTCTTAGCTGCAATGGATCGGTGGAAGCAGTCATTTTTCCATTGTTTTTTTTTCACACTAGTAGTTTTTTGTTGTTGAGACTTTATATATGGTTATTACGGATATGATTATACCTTGAGCCGCATCGAAGGAAGGATCGAGAGCCGTTGTGAGGTCCCACATTTGTATCGTGCCATTGGAATGTCCAGTGAATATGAATCTTCTTGGTCTCGAGCCCATTCTACTGGAACCTTCACACTCGTGTACACAGAAAGAACTTATAATACTACCATCCACGGACTGGATGACGCAGACTCTCTTCCCATTCGAGGCTAATCGAACAAACAATTGATCGGTTTCGGGTACGACTTTTTGCACGAATACTTGCTCATCGTCCTGTTCACCGAAAGGCCCTGTATATCAAATAATACATGGAAAATAAGGATTACTTTTGAATTTTTAATCATTTTAAATATCAATCAATAATTTACGAGATTAATCAATGAGAGATTACCAAAATCGTTGCCAGCTGTGTAACTGATACACGAGTCCACGGAATCCAGTGATACAATCTTGAAACTGGCCTCGGGTGTCGATCCGGGCTGCGTCGATATCATACCACGAAATCTCGTGACTGCCCAACTTCTCACATGATTATACTCGGAGCAAACGGACACCAGATACTTTTCCGACAGCGTTACCTGAGAGCCGTTAACATAATACGTAGAAAACGTGAATGATGAGGCAACAAAGAATCGCAAGTCTCTCGCAAAATAGGACAAACCTTTGCGAGCTAAGGAAAGGCGTCTTACCTTCGTTACGCTGCTTTGATGAACTGTGAAAGTTTGAAAGAGTTGAGGACCGTGACCAACGGTTTCCGGATGCTGTACAATAACTCTGACACTTCCAGATTTCGTGCCGTAAGCGATCTCGATCCAATTGCCACAGAGACCTGCGAGGAGGCATAGGATATCTTCCGGTAACGATATATTATTAGTAGAGAGTGCGTGTCTCTATGGAATAAGAAAGAGTGTACAAGTGATCGAAAATTGGCGCAAATGCTAAATAATGTCTTGGTACTGTGAGAGATATTTTGTATTTGTCACGCGTGACAGTGTCTTTCAACGATATTCATACATGGGATTTAACTCAGAGCCAGGCTTTTTAAAGAAACAAAAAAAAATAACGATATCAGTACGTAGAGACGCACAACATATTGAAAATTATCGCATGCTCAAACAATACCGGGTGAGCCGCGGAATCACTATGCGAATTACACAAGGTTATCGAACATGCAACAAAACGATTCAGTGTTACAAAAATTCTCACATAGCGTGTTTATAATTGGTCGTTGGTAATAATTGAAATAAAATAACGTATAGTTCGAATATCACTGGATGATTCAGAAGCGAGAATACGTTATTGTTTTTTTTTGTTTTCTATTACCTTCCCTCCCTCTCTCAGATGCTGGCATGGAACATAATACTATGAATAGGGAGAGCAAGCTGGAACGTCTAGCTTTGAATGATACACAATCGATTCACCAAGACGCCGATATTCATCCGATTTAATACAAAAATGGTGAAACGAGAGTTTTTTTCGTATAAGAAAAAGAAAACAAACAAACAAATCCGAGATATATAACGCAAATTACGATCTGCACAAGTACAACTGGATGCATAAGGATAGCAAGGTTTTGAGCCAGTAAATCTAGGTTTGCAATGGAAAATTGATACGTTTCAAATCACGACAATTGAACTTTTCATGGACGATCTTAAACATGTACAGCACGATACAGTGGATACTCGAGTGAAACAAAAGGTATTTAAGTAATAATCATAAGTATAAATAATGACGAAAGGCAGGTAGGTAAACTACTGCTGCGTTACACGTATGTCGAGTGTTTCGATGCGAGATGCAGTTTCTGTGAAGTACAAGATACTAGTGTAATTCACTGAATCGGACTGAAGGACCCATACTTGCCTTGTACTACGTATCCAGTTGTACGGTACGAAATCATGTAGCAAAAGAAAACGATAGTCGTGAGTTATTCGTACGATTTGACAAAACGTATGATGATATGCTTATAGACATTAATGAATTTTAAGTCGCGACGCTTTCACGATATATCCTCTACCAGGTAATTAACATATGATCGAACAATTCAAATGATGTTTATAACACTCTGTATTCACATTTTTATACAATTTTAGAAACTTACTTGTTTTTGGTGTGAGATAAACGGATATAGCGGTGATAGGATCGAGGCTTGGATCTCTGTACAATTCCGTAACCAATAGATCGTTATCTTTCATCCGTAGTGGAAACTTTTGCATGTCTGTAACCGAGAAACAAGAAATTTATTGAAGCATGTCCATTATTGGACTCAAAATTTGATTTACCCCAATTGGCATGTTTTTACATATGAAAAGGTAAGAGAACAAGAATACAATTTGCCAACGTGACTTCACAAAATCAATGTGAAACACCCATATATGGTTGTAGGTATCGATCATTTGGCAATTAAGTAGAATCGAAATTTTCAGTTTACGTTGATTTTTGGCCGATCTTTAAAAATGAAAATGAATATGTGACGTAAAATTACCGATGTAATAGATGGAACCGTTATTACACCCAAGTAATAAAAATGAGCCAGCGGTATCGAATGACGAGATGGGCACGACGTCTTGAATCTGCCAATGTTGCGACATGGCGTGCCAAACACCAATTTTTCCGGTCGACGATAGAGCCACTAATTGGCTACCGATGAAGAACAAATATTCGACGCGAACATTCAGATTAAATATACCGATGTTCGTCTTAATACCGTCTTCGGATACGCTCCAGAGTCTGACTTGACTACCGAACGATATCGCTACCATTTTTCCATCGGCGCCACTACCCATTTTTGCGTTTATCGCTACTCTTTCAATAATTGATTCTATATGGGGACTTGTGAAGGCATGCTGCCATCCGGACGAATCTTTCAGACGATAGCACGTTATGAAGTGTGCGTATGAGATCACGATCCAATTATGATGAGCTTTTATTATGTGAACTCTCAGCGGGTCGTACCAGCCTGAAACTATATGAATTTATTTTAACAAGGATCGCAGGTTTTTTCGTACTACGACCTTGATTCTTTCAATGTAATAAGAAATACCTTGATGCGGACCAAATATCAGACCAACGTCATTCTTGAACAGTTTGTTCAGGTCTGCCGAACTGTTTCTGACGTGTCTTAAATCCAGCGATGAATTCCGAGAATGAGGTAAGCCTCTTTGTGAAACTCGATAATCCAAGGACGAATTTCGTGCGTGCGAACAGACCGATGATTTTTCGTTCTGCTGACCTGTAGATACGAAGAAATTAATTGCGACAAGAGCTAAATAAAAAGAAACATTCATAGAATCAATGATTAATTCACCATTTGCACTTGTGGATTGACTCGAAGGTCCTGCGGGTTGAGAATTTGAATTAGACGTATTCGAGGTTTCGACTCTGGAAGAACCGGGTGCGCTTGCAAGCCTTCCATGAACAGAAACATCGCTGATTGTTGGTGCAACGGTCGCACGGTCGTGCAATGGAATATCTGTTGAATAAACAACGCGATAAAATAAGATTCGGTGCTATTTGATTAATCTTGTCAATGGGGCGAAGTTTCAATAGGATCTTACACGGTGGTGGTAAATAGCCGTAAAATAGAACATCGCCACAAGAAGACTGCGATAAGTCTTCGCAAAGCATCAGACGTTTTACCAATGGCGTTATTCCATAATACTCAGCCTCGTGCCTCAGTGTTCGGATATCGATGTTCCGTAGGTCAATGTCCCGTGTACGGAGATAGTTCAGTATAATTGCAAATATCTTTGGATCTCGGTCGATAAAGAGTGCACCATTTTCATCTCGCCTCGAAGTAATTCGATTACTGAGTAACGCTGTAAAAAATGAGTCCGGTATCCATGTGAGAGTTGGTCGAGACGTTGAGAATCTGAGAAGAGTTAATCGTTCCTTGAAAACAAAACGAACGAATACTGGTAGTAGCCGTTAGGCAAAGCTGAATTAGACAATGTTTTTTGTTAACCTGGTCCCCCCGACGTTGAGATGAACGATGTCTCCCATGTTTAGTGAGTATAAGGCTGCCATTATTGTACATATATGACTAAAGTATCGTTGTTTTGATAGATCATTGCGGCGTCGACAACGAACGATCTATTATCATAACCTTTATTTCCTTTGGCCGGGAGCACCCACAGGAAGGACCACTGTTATCTGCCGTGGTTATGATAATATAACATGCCAATTTTACGAGCGCTGTTTATGTGTCAACAATCTTATGCACAATTAACAAAGACCCGACTGTAATAACCTTCCAAAAAACTATAATCTTAAAAAAACTGCTATTCCGAAATATCCGCGTCCCGTTACGTATCAGAACATTCAGAACGCGATGGACACTTTGCAAACGGGCGCAAAATTATGATTGTACGCTGCAGTGCGCTGCAGTCTGCAGTACACTGCTTGTTCGTGGTGGTCGTGGTCTCCCGCCGCCTGGAATAAATACCCGATAAGAATCTTTTTACTTCACAAAGCGTAGTCCCGAATGGTAAGTCATTCCAAAAAGCAAAGTTTTCTTACCGATCGGGCGATATCTTGAATGTCGTTTTTGTCGACCGAAATATAACTCACAGAACAAACGTTACGCGTACAGTAATAACACTTTTTCCCGGAATGACATTTTTAAGGTGCTTAATTTTTTATCACTTTCCAAAATGTTCTTTATATGTCAGGTCCCGAGATGACAAAATAATTGTACAGAACACGGGGTAAGGCGAAATATGAAAAGTTATATATATATATATTTGAATCACAGTTATAAGAAGGCATGCACTTAACTAGAACATACGACACCTCGCTAATTGTAAGAATATGTTATTCCCACTAGTCTCTCACAGAGGCTGCCGGCCTCATATTGACACCGGTCCCAGTCTTAATCACTTAATACCGTTATCCCGAGACGACCGACTCCGGTTGCTCTTACTCCGTCTCTTTGTTTTATATCTATCACAAAGCTACATGCTCTTTTTATTGTTCTTCACTCTTTAACTTCCAATAGTCGACTACTTATTGTTAGTCTCTCCTCGTGCCGCTCTCGCGTCGACTCCTTGCAGTGATTTTCACGCATGGGCACTCGCCACCATATCGCCGTCAACACATTTTCCTCATTTTCGCTGTATTGCGATGAAATAAAATAAATAACATTGTGTAAAAAGTGTGCACTGATCTCTCTACTCGACAACAAAAACTATATTTATTGGCATAGTTCATTAGATGTTTGTCGTTTTGATTTCCGGAGCTGCAATTAGCGCCGCTAGTAGCGATTTCGTCAACTACAATATTAGGCAACGAAGTGAGTGAAATAAGCGAGTCTGTATTATTCCCATAACCTAGTACTCAGCGATCCCATCAAATTACAATTGTATTTAATTCCAACAACTTGTTATTAATATTTGGCACGCAAATCAAACAACGCCTCTAGGATATCTCACTAAAAAAGATAATTTTTTTTTTGTACGCGTCAATCATTGTACGATCAGAATGTTTACGACCAAGGTACAGACTCAAACACTTCCGTGCGTTATTATCAATGGTACATTGAGAATTATTTCAGCGATTTGTTTATTGTATCAGGTATATATGCCGTTGACGAATTACGTATCCAAAGTATTTTGTGAGAATTTGATACCTCATAGACTCACTTCTACAGCTGTGGATGCAGTTCAACAATTTACGGAAACGGTACTTTTATTGTACATCAGTTTTTGCCCTATAGCAATCTTTTTTAAATCCGTTTTGTGAAGACTTATTGTAAAACGTTATTTAGCCACCAGTTCCTGACAAATTATATAAGAAAATCGAAGTTGAAGTGCGAGGCAACGATCGTTCGGTATTAGGCAGTTATGGGCGATTCGTAACAATGACTGCTAGTCATTTGGACATTACTATAGGACGGAAGTGAGTGATTCATTCGAATATTGCTCATTACCATCGTATTTTATCGACTTATTTTTATTTTACAGTATCACACCGGAAAAGGCAGTACACGAACGTTTGACGGTTTTAAAATCTGTACACGTATATAAGAAACACAGAGTTCAGTACGAAACGAGAACTTACTTTCGATACATAGATTTCCTGCGTCTTACCGGATCAACTGCAGACACACTTTTGGAATATCTGCAGAGAAACTTGCCCGAAGGAGTAGCCATGAAAGTCACAAAGGTGTCGTTTTATTGACTCCCTATAAATGAAACATAATAAATGTGTAAATACATCCAACGAATCCTTTCAATGAATGTATTGATTACAGATTGAGATTCAGAGGTTACCGCCAGCCGTTAGTCCACCAACCGTATGAATACGATATTCGCGATGGAAATAGTATCATCGAAAAATGTTGGCAACCGAAACGTGTGAGCTCATGAAATAAACTGTACATACGACACAGAGACAATGTGCGAGGCTCCTTTATTTTTTAAACGATTCTTTCGTTTCTACGAAATAACTAATACAAATTCTTTATTTCTACTTTACGAGCTTATGTGAACTTTACGTACTATCTGGCGGCTGAAAGGAATTTGCGATGACGATTCGATCACAATAATGGAAGCTTCGTTCTTGGTGCTTTTTCCATTCAATTTCGAACTTCGAATTTCTGGCAACAGATTGTTTTTCACAAAGACTTGAGGTGGGTCGTCGCGACCTCGTCGCTCTACGTTCAGTGTTCTAAGCGGTGTGTCGGCAATCATTTTTGTTGCTGGACGTCGTCTGCCGATAGAACGTTCTCTAGATGTTTGTCGCAACTGCGACGATGATGATCGTACCGCGGGTAAAGATTCGCCATTAGCGATTCGGCTGCGCGAACGTTGAGAATAGATGGGCCATTCCGTTTTTGATCCATCGATGTTACGTCTGTTCAACTCGACGCTCGACATACAACTTCTCAGTACATAATCATTTTCTGAGAATACAAAACTCGTCATTGCGCTTCCAAATTCGTATTGCACCGATTATAACGTCGTAGGGGTTGATTAAAACCTTTCAACTTACCTGGTACCACAGAATGAGAATCGTTCGTCGATGCACACATAATCTGAATACCGATCAAAATAAGGATTATAAACATTTTCTTCGCAATCCCGTCGTCACTATACATATTGGCTTTTATTTTAGAAAAATACATATGCAGGGTTTGTACAATCGAGGCCCAGGATTTTTATTTGAGATAGTTTCACGGTTATGAGTGGCTCACGCTCTCTGACCGACAAACGTATACATACTGGACTCCGAGTTCACGAGCCTCGCGTAAAACGACGCATAAAGCCCGAGACGTGAGAACGATTAAATTTTCGAGTTCGATGTTTCATTTGGATTTACAAGGTCAAGGTTTTCGCGAGCAAGGAGAACGTGCGCTAATGGAAGAACAACTTCTTTCATTCGAGGCCATGTAAAGTATATCGCCTAGGGAGTCGTACGGTGGGGCAAACTTGTGTGGATACTTTGTATCAGCAGGCAAAAGTTCCCCTCGACGCTATACTTGAGGGCCTTCGCAAGTAAAAAAAAAAATAAATAAAATAACCGATAAGTCATTGTATCCTGGCTCATTCTGCTTAGTCGACCACGAAACCGGTTTTACGGATTGGTACGTAAATAAAATAAAAAAAATATTAAAACAGGGTCCAGATGCTCTAGGGGATACAATTTTGTTCTCGTTCGCAAACGAATATTCGCGGAGCTTGAACATTTTCGAGCACTTTTCTTCCCCAAATTAATTATTTGGTATCAAACCGTCCAAACTTTTATATAGTCAAGTTTGAAATGCCCATCGGGAGCAGCGTTTCTGCCTTGCCAGCTTGGAAGCCATAGGTGTCTCGTCAGCCAAAACTTAAACATTGCCTGGAAGAATTGAAATAATTTTGTTTATTCAAGATTTTACAGTTTTTCTCATCCCCCTAAGATTTCTTCTCGACTAACCTTGGCTTCGACGTTTCTCCAAGGTTTAGCGTATCTTCCGCTCATCGACTGGTCCGGAAAAACGCGAATTCCACCAACGCCCAATCCAACGGTGATGTACAACTGTCAAGCAAGGGAATTTCAGTTTATAGCGCACACTCGACCATTCGATTAATGTGTGTGTTATTTTTTTTTATAAAACATGGATACCTCATTATTATAAGGAGCCATGTTATTTTTTTTCCCAGACTTGTCTGCCGCCTCATCCGATGAGTTTAACCATCCACCTGGTGGTGATGCGAGTCTTCCGACATCTTCGCCATCAACTTGAAATCTAAATTCTTCCTCGTTCCAAATAGTCGTGTAAACGTGAAAATCATCATTCCATCCTCCTGACGATCGTTTCGTCGTGACTTTGTCCTCTCGTACATTGTTGTTCGGCCCGGTGCGAAGACCAAATTCGAGAGTCGCAGAGCCATACTGCGATGATTTGGAATTTGAAACTTTCGTTAAAATTTCATTTCCACGAACTAATCCCAGTATGACACGACCACTCGAATAACCGATTCCGTAAGTATGGTGCTTCGGTTCTAGCCAGAGTTCTACGAAGGAACAATCGTTGTTTTAATCGTTGTATTTCCAATTTATCAACAAAGTGTGATTCTGGTTATATGAGCTACAGAATACGCCTATTTATCAAACGACGAATACATTTCTGGTTCATATTAAAATGGCAATATTGATAAACTAATAGTTTGCAGTAGTAATACAAACTATACAGTACAGTTCTTATGGGAAACAACCTATTCAGGTATATCAAAATATTAGGTTTCAATAGTATAACTATTAAACACATAATAGTATACTATAAAAATCCAAAAATATGGACGACTCTACAGTAAACTGAATCACTACTTTACCACCTGAACTCCGAAAGATGAATCGATTAAAGGTTTGTATATATGTTAGTATACGTCATAAAATATTCCTGGAACATTACAAAAAATGTATGCAGGAAGACTGAAGAAATAAGACGTAATGACCAGAATGCTCAATGTTAAAGGAGTTATCATATAGAAAGGTTTTTGTTCAATCTGAGGAGTCATGCGAGTCAATGTATGCGGTTTCTGTAGAATGACTTATACGTACTCACATATTTTCGCTTACCCGAATGAATGGTATTCGTTACAAACAAAGATAAATATCTGCACCTACTTAAACGGATTGAGTCACACTGGGAATTGAGAAAGATCGTGTGCGTATAAACACTATGCAAATCCGTAATATAAAAATGTCTCGATAGTCGTACCTGCTTGAATCTCCTTTAGTATTTATTTTAGACTTACCCGGATATAGCCAATCACCCTTAGGAAATTTTGCTCGTATCTCGATTTTTCCGTAACGAAAGTGAAAGGATTCTCTCGTTACCAAACGTGCTGATATCACTGGAGGCAGAATACTGTGGCCGATCGCACGACGATTACATTCCAATGGGAGTGTACTCGTGCATAATCTTTGATAACATAAAAAGTGACAAATTAAGGAAGTTGGACCATTGCTTCTGTGTTAAATAAATAAATAAATAAATGTTGAATATACAACGTACGAAAATTGTGTTAGCGATGAGCTTTCATTAAACAATGTTAGTTTCTTATTTCATGAAATTTTCGTATGGTTGGGTCGAGCCTTCTACAAAAGTAAACCTTTGATCAGGACATTTACAATTGAGTATATAATAATAACAACTCACTCAGCAAGATCGAGTTTTCCAAAAAGCGTGATGTTATCACCATATACCTCATCCAGAATAAGTGGAACAATTTCCATAGTACCATTGTCGAATTGCAAACTGTTCGGTAGTTCTCGATAGATGCAAAACTCGTAATCCTATGGGACAAAGATGAATTTGGTGTGTAGCGCTCCGAACAATTCACATCAAGTTGGATATAACGGTTTTCCTAAAGATGCTTTAATTATAATTACCGGATCTAGGGGTAGCATTATTTCTCGTATCCACGATGAATGATTCGGGGCAGTCGAGTCTTGTGCAAAGATTTCTTCGTCGAATGTTTCCTCGAATATTAAACGATCGCGACATGGAATTATTTCACCCCGAACCATAGTGATGCTTTTTTCACAGTTTGGCAAGTCACTTGTTTGTACCCTATCTGTTTCAATATATGGAAATTGTTATTCACTTATGATTACTCTAACTTTTTTGACAATAATTATTCATAATTTGCTTGAGGAAAAGGGTATTTGAATAATTCTGTACATGAATAATTATTACTCGTTGTTCCATTTGATTTTTCGCCGACTCTCGTATACGGATTGCCACTTGCTTGAACGTAGATCCAATAGTGAAGAATATCCGTGGCCTTGAGTACAATATTTTTATCTTCAAATATCCAACGATCGTTGTGCGGTCGTGATACTTCTCCGGCGATGGTACCTTGTTGATTCGCCTCGATGCGTTTATTGAGGTTCGCGTGAAACGCGAAAAACTGTACTCCAGGCTCGTCTGCATAATGTAACAGTTCGTATGAATGCGTCAACGTAGGGTTAACAGAGGTGAATTGACTGATGACCCGAAGATAAAATGACGGATTTAGTAATTTGTGTTATTGAGAGAGAAAGAGAAAGAGAGAGAGAGAGAGACGTTTGGTGTGTTATTATCGGATATTAATATATTCGAGTCAAACGGTTCGCGTATCATAATTTAATATTTAATTTAATAATTAAAGACTATAATTACTAGGTATAGATACTCGAATTCCTCTTGGGTTCAATCTTTCGAGATTGGGATCCGGAATCTCGTAAGAACAGGCAGCCATCGCTAGAAACCCAACGCGGATGATAATATCGAGTGTGAACATTTTGGAGATCAATTAATAGCGACGTATACTAATTGTAAGATTGAATAAAATAAATATCCTTCTTAGATAAGTCAACGAATCAAATAAATAAATAATATTGCTCGTTTGATTTCCACTCGTTCACGAGCCTGTGCCGTCAGGCGACTGTGGAGCCGCAATATTTAAGGCGAGGATACAGCTCACGGGTATTCCCGGGTATTCCCTGCGCGTTGTTCGGTCTGTACCGATTACATGCAAGGAATTCCCACTCACAATCCAAATTAAAATGTTATATTGAAATATAGTGAAACTTTTGATATATTTATTATTTTTGACCATGCATTATTGCTGGCATGTATATATACATCGTCTCCTTTAAATTGTCCATTTAAAATTGTAGCTTCGATGATATTGTTCATCATCTTTTTCCCTGAAAGCCTGGTATCGCCGCGAATCATGGTGGATTAACGTTTTGTAGAAGAATTATCGGCACGTCAATTTTCAATGTTAAAACGTGGGGCGGTGTGCCTGGCGAATCAAGCGAATTCAAGAATTCACTTGAATAATTAACAAATTCTTTTTGATTCATTATGAAGTATCAATCGACTTGTACGTTTTAGCTTCTCCTCGTATTTTGTTTTCAATCGTGAAATTTATATAATTCACTTAACCACTTATGATTTTCAAAAACTTTGTTAATCAATACGCCTGTTGTTGCTGTTATTTTACAGAAGTTTGTACGTCTTACGTACTTTGACGATTTCCAGTCTTGCTTCTCGTTGCTCGTCCCTTTTCCGAACCTCATAATTTTGTTTTTTTTCTCGATCGAGGTGTAGATTGACCAATCGGTTTTCGTTTTGGTGACACGATTAATTTGAAATTCGCTGTCAAATCAATTATATATATACGTATGTAAATGTTTTTTTGATCCCGTATGCGTAATTTATTATTATTTATTATTCGCCGTAATTTATTATTATTTATTGTTAATTTTATCGATCTTTTATTGAGTCGAACGTTTTGAAAAGTTAGAAAGCATAAAAGCAGGGAAACATGTATGTTTCGAATGTAGCTCTTTTATGCGCGGGATCATGTTCGTCCTACCATCTATCGACCTGTTAGTGAACCAAGAGAGTGGTTATTGGGATGTAGTACCGACCTACTGCCTGCGCGGAGTGTCGTTCTTAGTTCACCAAAAAAACTGTCATCCAGTTCAGAGGGCAGAAATGTTCACGGTCTCGTATATAAGGTTTGATACTGGCGCTCTTTATATATCTTCTGTATTTCTGTATTCAGTCCTCGGCGGTTCTAGACTTCACGCTCGGATTTCGGATTGACAACTTGAAACTCGACGTTGTTTGACGTTCTATCGCGCATAACAACTTGTCACACCGCCAGGAAATCTACGCCTCTATCACGACCAGAATTCTCAGCCGACAATGGAAGAGCGGTGAGTAAAAAAGAAAATTTGTTTCGCTACTTCGTGGATAATACGAGAAAATAAACTGTGTGGAAATTCGTCAGATCGGAGCCGTCGAAGTCGTCGCGAACGAACAAAAGTTCCCCGGGTCATTCAAAAAAGAACAAAAAACGTAGTAGTAGAAAAAACAGCGTTAACATAGAAAATTGGTGCGAGGAACCACCGATTAATCACAACGGAGGTCCCGTGCCAACTATGGATTATCGTCAAATGTTTTGGCAACAGTCCGGTGTGCCGCCGCATCTACAACAGCACAATGGTCAACGTCTCTTTGCGGCTATGTCGGATCCGAGTGTTTGCGGTTATTCGGCGGTACCCATGGCTTATACAATGGAGCCCGTTTCCGTTCCACCGATGTATCCGTTGTATCAACCAATTTCACGGCCGAATTATAGAACGTACAGAGGCAGACCCAGGAGAAACATGCCACAGAACAATCACAGCATATTACAGACTCACAGCGTTATGACAAACGGCTATTCGAGTCTTCAAGAGAACAGATCGAATTACTCGAACCCACCGGCTTATCAAAATGGTGATTACGCATCGCTACCTCCCACCGCCAACAACGAGACTGTCAATGACTGTGAAGAACTCAATTCGGAGCAAAGACGATACTCTGATCCGGGTTTAGGACCTGCCGATTTGCCACATCCCACCAATAGCGACGAATCCGACAGTGGCGAGAGCGGGAGTTCCATTACGACGATAGGAAAGAACAACAAATTGGTTCTATCGTTGGTCGAACAGGTAATTTAGGAATTCCAATGTAGCAAAATGCATTCGTATCTCGAATTAACTTACCATTTACATTGAACATTTATCAATTCACCGATAACAAGTACGATAGAATTTTGTCGTCGCTGATTGAAATTTATTGTCTTGTTTGCCCAGATGAACGCGCTGAGAGAGACCAACAGCCAAATGTTCAAAGAGCTGCACGAAACGAAAAATGATCTGGAATATATGAAGGGCGAAATGGCGAGGCTCAAGCATGGCGGTACTACGGACTATCAGCCAGGAATGTTATCAGGTAGAAAGTCTCTAATTTCACATAGTAAGGGATGTAGAGACTTCTCGACTCGTCGACCGGGCGTCGATTATATCACTTCCTTTGTCACTTTCGCAGATATCGTACGAAAGATGAGAGAAGCTAACAAAGTTCTCGACGAGGCTATGATTACGAAAGTGAACGTGATGGTCGACGAGCAGAACAGACAGAGAACGATGGAGTTTGAAAAATTACGGGTGAGTCAGTACTGCCTGGAATGGAAAATATCTTACTCCATCGTCATTAGGATTATGACGATGTAAGAATGAGATACCGATGCATAATCGTCGATTCATACGTATAACCATTGTTTACGTGCTACATAACTCGCGTCGTGAGTAGTTCAATGACGAATCCAAGTCGTTTAAGCCCGGTTCTGTATCGATGCCTGTCGCGTACACTTTACACGTAGTATCTTCGCGTACGAGAGAATGACAAACGCTTATCGAACGACCTTACTTTTACGACTTGAGGATTAAGGCATCACAGCTTATGTTGCAGCAATCGAAACTCAACTGTAACACGTGAGTGGCCGCAATGATATCACAGCTCCCGAGTTATTGAACTCGTCTTCTAGGAAATTGATGAAATAATGGGAGGGCGCGTTTTATTTTGCACTTTTGCCTATATGCTATTGAAATTTATTTTTCCATTTTTTCGCAATTGCGACATTATTTTTTTCAATTCGTCGATCGTTGAATCTGGTTGAACCTGAGATCAACTTGTTCCCGTAGATGTTAAAACGTCACTCCTGCCGAATATAGACCACTGGTGAGAAACTGTGAAACGTCAAAATTCAGAAAGTTCTCATGAAAGGCGATACGGTGAAATCTGAGAAACAAACGAAAGCAAATTGGGGCCTCTTTGGTTCCTCTTGATGGATATTTTACTTCCCTTCCTTCTTATGAGAAAATGGTACAGAAGAAGAGCGTGAACAATTTCTGAAGCTTTCTCCAGCTCCAGGGAGCCTGCGAACGGCGAATGTATCGTTGCCCTGAGATTTCCATTTTGTTTGATCAGGCAAACCACGGCCAGGTGATAGAGCTGCGGGAGCCGCTCTTTTGCTCTCACGATCCGTTTTCACCTTTTTCCGTTTCCTTGTTAGATTATCGCGGGCACGCGATTTCCTGTCCAATTTTTAAACTTGTTTTGCAGCCGTATGGGCGTGGTCTCAGCGGGGAAATCACGCGTTTTTTTTCTTTTTTTTTTCGTCAAGTGCAGTCTCGAACAACTTTTAATGCACGGTCAAACCTTTCAGAATGGAAAAACGGGAACCAAGGTTCGTGCCGGTGAGAATTCATACGAGACTTCTCATACATTTATACTCTTCTTCGTACGAGCGTTTGCATAGAAATTAGTTGGGTCGGTGTGCGCATGTGCTTTGCATGATTGATGAATTTCTCAAGAGTTCGACCTTCGGAAATAGACAACATTGGGACGCGCTTTGAATGGAAATGAGATGACGTCGGGGCCGAGGCTAAGTCGTTTCGATTTACTGGGTAAATTATGTTTATAATTCGATCTTAGTAAATATCCATCGATCTACGGGAAATTATGGATGATCAATTTGCGCTCGTTGATATGTTCATTGTTAATATTCCTAAAAAGCTAACGATGGGCGTTAATGGTACCTGACTTGGTAACGCTAACAGAAGAACCCAAGGTAATTTGACCTCCGGTAATGAATCCCACTGTAATTCTTACCCGATGCTCGTCGTACTATTACATACTATACATACATAGATTATCTACATATGATATAATAAATCCCGTAATGTTATTCTAAACATGGCTTTATACATAACATTTACACAATTGAATATAAGAGAACAATACCCCATCATATAATATTCTTCAGTCTTAAACTGCATTTTTCTAGCTACTTGATATTGGGTTTCAATTTTTTTTTCAAACGGAAACTAAATTCGATGTTATTTTGTGATTCATTTGTGGCAAATTATGTCCTTCTCAGGATGAAATTGATGTGGGTCTTTTTTTCGCGCAACAATAGATATGTACAAATAACAAAATGACACTCGTAGTAAAATAATTCGTCTCGTTACAAAGTTTATCCCAATACTTGTTATATTATATTTGGTCCAACAATTATTCTGATGGGAAACGGTAGAATTTACGTCACTGTGCGGTTTCTTTTGTTTTTTTTGTATGATGGAATAGTGTTCTATTCCATCATACAAAGTCCATCTACCACAGAATAGGCGTCTGTCGTAAAATATAATTCTTTAATTTATTAGTGTTGGGTTCAATTTTGTGCTCTATTATCAAATATTTCGTTTCGTTGTTGATTTTTCGTCAGTAACTTTTGTTTTAGGATGAGATCGTCGTGATTCTTCGTTCCGTGGGATGAATCGTTCTAATGCAAAGTGACCGATATAGAGCGCGAGAATACAAAAGCTCGACGTTGCTCGGCATTCTCCCTGAAACTCGAGACAGCCGTCTTGGCGTTTTGCGAGGTGTTAGGAGTTAATGTGGTTTGGTCCCCGGCCGATATATCGTTGGATCGTAAGATTAGGAAGCCTCGTACATGCGATCTGATTCCATCGTATATGAAACGTATCGATGGAGGCAACCACGAGTTTGCAGCGAATTCTATAAACGGATACGAAATATCCGTGTGTGGCTGAGGAAAGTGATGAGGTTTTACGCGAAGAGGGGAGCTCGTCATCGTCGAATATTGGAGGGTCGTGAGCGATCTATGGGGGTTCTCGCGAGTATCGGAACGGAATGGAACGCAACCGTCGAGAAGTAGGGAAAGTCCGGCGTCGATCGGAGTCGGAGAGAGTTCTCTCGTGACGAGAACGAGAATCGGGGTTGGGGCACTTAGCGGCTGTCAGAAGGTCCTCCCTCGTCCCTCTCTCTCTCTCCTCTCTCTGTCTTTCTCTCTCTTTACCCTGGGCTTCTCAGGTTTCAACCGTCCATTAGCTTCATCAAGCCCGGCAATGGCTGCCGACCAGAACGGCCATCATGCTATACCGAGAAACGTAATTTAGTAATTGAACCTTGGAAATCGACGCTCGTCACATCATAACGCCAGTTTCTAACATCTTCAATCTACATTTTCCCCGCTCGTTTTATTTCTCGACATGGTCTCGTCGACCACGTCGTTTAGAAATCTCACGGTATAGATTCGAAGCTGTACTTCTTCGTTGTTCATATTGTTCGAAAACGAAAACGAAACGAATATTTCTCGTAGGACAACGAAACGATCTAGTTGAAGCATCTGCTTTTGAACTATTCCTCTTTGCAGGATCAACTCAAGAAAATGAGCGAGGAAAAGGATGAAAGCTACAGACGCATTGCCAAGCTGGAGGATGAAGTTGCCGCGCTAAAGCTGAACGCTAAGTAAGTAACGACAAAGAGGAGACGAGTGGTATGAGACGTTGTGTCATCGAGAGACGATTCATCCTGATAAATTTTGAAGCAGCACACAGTAACAGAGAGTTAACAAAATATGAACGTTTTTATATGAACGGCATATATATATGTGCCGTTACGCGAGCTTATTCTGTAAATATCGGAACTCATGCTTGATCACTGCACGGTATATGAACACTTTTACATACACGATTGATACATCTTTCGGCTAACAATTCGGTCTCGTTACAAAATAGCCTTATGGAAATAAAGTACGTAAAGTGTATTTTTCATAACGTTGAATATCTGTACGCGATATAAATTACATTCTTATAGCAAATAACGTGGATATTTGAAGAAAACCTTGAACATCACAAGAAAAAGATACTTTGAGACCAGTTTGTACTATCAAACGAGAAGAATTGCTTTGAATTAACGCACTCTTTTTAATTCAATTCTTAAAGACGTTGATGTGAAAATGAAACGTGTTTTTGAAACGGATGGTTCGAAGAATATAAGGTAATTCGCAAGCAATCATTTTATTTGCTGCAAAGCTTCAAAAATATCCAAAGACTTTGACAATGTTTTATACGTTTCTTGGGTTATTTATTTTCCATGGTTCGTACTTCATTTCTATAAGGGTCATTTGTCGAACGTTAAGAAACTAATGAAAAAAAAAAAAACAGAAAAGAATAAACCGTTTGGTGTTAGCAACGAAGGTCTTCAGATCGCTGCGTTCGAGGAGGAGACGCTCGGCCTGAGACGCGAGCTACAGGAGGCACGTGCATCGAAGAACCTAGCGGAGAATCACGCTGCAAAGTGCGTAAACGCGTTAGCAAGACCGCTCACGCCTGTAACTTTCGAGACACCCTGTATAACCAGCACCCCCGTGCGTACCGAGCTCCAAAACAATCCTTATACATCCCCGTCACGTCCCATTTCCGCTAATGATTTTTCCGATTCATCGACCAAGACTCTTGTACGTAATTCGGGAGAGAGCGAGACCCGTTCGCGTCGGGACTCGACGAGCTCGTCGCCCCAAGATCCCAACTTTTATCGCGTATCCTCGTTCTCACCCTCGTCCTCGCCATCCACCTCGAGATCCCCATCCGACTCGTCGAGATGCGACGATAGAGACGTCGACACGGCGGAGATCGACGGCGAATGGAGATGGAGAGCAACTACCGTGGACCAAATAACCGAATCTACCGAGCAACGTGAGAATCGACGAGTGACTCTGCTTTCCGACGATGGGATTCGAGTAATTGATCGAAATACGAACGAGCGCGAGAAGCACGAATCTCAAAACCATAAAGATTTTTTGGCCGACGTACCGGAAGTGTACGACGAGTCCGAGACGAACGAGCGGCTCATTGTATTTTCCTCGAGAGATTACGACGATGTGGGAGAGACGACGAAACCTCGTGCGAGAAAGTCGGGCAATGTTACGGTCAAGAGAGTCTACGACATGGCCAATAAATTTTGCAATTCCACGAGCGCGAAATTCGAGAATTTCGTTGCCTCGACGACGAAGACGATGCCACCTAACGAGACACCGGACGTCGTTGACGAGACGTCGATCGAGACCGGAGACCCGACGGGTCCAAACGACGATGGCAAGAAGAGCCGAAAACACGCGATCACAGAAGTGCCCGACGTCATTGTCGTCGCTGGCAAACCCGTTGTACCGAAAGATCTGTGCTCGACGAGAATCCCGACCTCCAGAGTCCTGACACGAGCCACTTACACCACCGCCTACATCTAGGTTACGTACGGGGCCCACCAAAAAAAAACAGAAAGATTTTTTTTCACAAGCGTTTCACCATCACCATCGAGTAAAAAAAACCGGGGGGCTTCACGGGCTTGCTAGAGGCTACTTCTGTACTTGTCGAATGTCACGTAGGTCTATCATTCACTCGTCACGCATGCTTCGTTATGTAACATTCGTTCTATCTCGCGGCTGTTACAGCTTTTGCTTCTCGACTCTACCCTTCGTACCTTCACTGTGTAATTGATATATATTTGTTTGTTTCCTTCTCACGATCACTTTATTCTAGCGTGTCTGTAAGCATGTGTGTGGGTGTGTATGTATCGTCGTCGTCGTCGTCGCCGTCGTCGTCGTCGTCGTCGTCGTCGTCGTATGAATATTTTGGTTGTGCTCTTATATGTTCGAAATAAGAAGAAACGATATTTGTCACGACGACCCTCGAACCCTCCGACGAACTCGATTTCTCTTTAATCCACGCTGATAATAATTTTGTCATTAATATCCAATCTTCGTACACTTCGGGTATCTTTGCTTTGGCATGAAAATTTGAAAAATATTCAATTTTCGTTGGGACGAGCTCGGAACCCAAAACCATTTTGAATGCAAACGAAATTTAAATAAGTCCATCATATCTACATAAATTTCTCGATACCTAACACGTGCGAATGAAAGGGATATCGAATTCTCTGTTTCTAGTTGGCAGCATGGCTTTGCTCTGAAACTTTCGCTTTGCTCGCTTCTAAAGAAAAAAAAAAAAAAAACAAAAAAAAAACGTTTCTTTCGAACGATTATTAGACGTCGATTGGAGGGAATGGAAAAAAACGTAACCGGAAACGTGATTTATCAGACTGGAGAAGCTGGTCGACATACTTCGTAAAAAGATGAACGGTGCCAGCAACGAGGAAACCGTTGCGGACATAAGGGAGCTCGTCAGTTCCGGGCTGAGTCACGTCGCAGCGGCCAAAATTTATTCCGGTAAGCTCGAGGAGATGCTGAGGACGTCGTCGTTGAGGGAGGAAGTTAAGAAGAACGTGGAGGACAAAACGCGGAACGACGACGACGAGGACGACGACGAGGACGACGACGTCGACGACGACGAGGACGACTTCGATGCCCTTTTCTCGTGCGATCCGGATTCCGGCAGTTCGGCCAACAGTCACAGTCATCGAAACGTCGTATCGGCGACCGATTCGGTTTGCACCAACAATAATGCAAGTCTCATCGGTCCAGTCACCGATCTCTGAAGCGATTACACGATTTTTCACGTGGCGCTCGATTATTGTTTCTTAACCGACCATTTTCTCAAATTACGATTTGTAAACACACAAAGAGACGCGAGCACAGACAATTTCCTTTTTTATATAATGCAGCTTGACGATCAAATCTCGTCATTTCACTGCCTGACGACGAACGAAACGAGAAAATCGATGATTCCTTATCGAGTAGGATTATGATCGAGGACGCGAACTTTCGAGAATACCGCAATACCGCACTGGATACTATTGTTCCGAGTAATTGTAAATATTAATTGTAGCGGATCTCGATATAACGAATCATATACAAAACAGAACAAATATTTCTGAAATTATCGAAAGGGTAGAACTAGAACCGATTAATGTTTAATACCAGGACGGTAATTGTATACGCTCATCGTTCATCAATTTAATTTATTACTTTGTTTACTTCGTAACGTAATCATGTGACTTATTATTCGTATTATAAATGATTTTAATTTTATACAAAATCATGTACTTACGATACACGGTTTAATTAATAACGGCGTGAGGATCGAGGGAATGGCGAGTAATCGTGAAATGGCGAAATCAATGCGATCGCGTTTTGAGAATCTCGTACCGATTCGATAATAATTTTTGAAAAACCGATGCATTAATTATGCTGGCAATCAATGCATGAGCTTAAATTTTATACTAAAGAGGCAAACATATATCAATTCGTAGCAATAAACATCGTAATTAATATCGTAATGACATCTGTAATTATAATATAAATTTATCGACCGCGACGATGTTTTTTAGAAAAATTCGTACGGCGCGTGGCGGCTCAACTTTTTTCGTACATAAGCTACGTACGGCGCGTTACTTTTTACTTTTTAAACGACGCGTGGAAAATATCGGGACGATTTTATTGGTCGTGTTGCCGAAAGTTACGGGTGTATAAACGCGTACACCCACGTACGAAGCTCGGTCGCGCAACTTTTTTCACATTTTATTAGATAAGCACGAGATGCTCGTACACGTAATAGCCGAGTACAGCAGCGAGTATTATCGTACGTTAATCAAGAACAAATAACAAAAAAGGGAAAAATAAAAAATAAGAGGTCGTTCCTCGATCGATGAATACATAATCGGCGCAAAGTCTTTGTTCCCTTTTTCTAGAATCTCGTGGTGCCATTAAACAGCGACGAGCGAGCGAGATTTCGACGTCGCTATTCGTGGAGCGCACTTTTTTTTCGCACGTAAGACATTTCATGAAATATGTAGAACATATTTTTGTTTCAATGAAATCGATAAATAATTGAGAGTATTGATAAATTGACCGACGATACGATAGCCCAAGGGTATTTATATACACGGCACTAGGCGCGTAATAGCGCTTGATACATCATCGAACTTTAGCAATAATGAAATGTTTGTAACATTGAAATACACGAAAAGTGAATACACGCACTTAACGCCGTGCGCTTTTTCCTCGTAAATTGTAAATAATACTTTTTGTAGACGTGACGGATTTAATAAAATATCTACAAGCCAGTTTTTTCTCCATTTCAATTCGATGATTTTATTAGCATTCGTGAAACTTATTTTTCTCTTCGTTCGCTAATTTTTGTATCTTTGTATTGCAGCATATTTGGCTCTTTGATCGTGCCAGTTTCTTTTTTCAACGGCGTTGACGATCGAAACACTTGGTTATCGGCGTTTAATCGTTGCCGACGATTCCCTCTCGTCGTTCGCCAACGAGGAAATATTTTCCTTGTCTCCTGCTGCGTGGATTTCGTCTCGGTCGTTCGACGCTCGACTCGATCCACCACCTTCGTCGTCGATTCGAAGCGAGAGCCAACGTGTTATTCTTGCATATGGATCTCTGTTTTTCCGAGGTGTTCGGTCTCCCACGGGGATCGTCTGAAACAGCGAAAATGACGGAACCGACATAGTTACGATAAGAATATATCGATATAGATATAGTCGACGACAGACTCGAGTAAACATTTACATAGTTCGTATTTTCGATGGCTTTTCATACTTTATCAGTCGCCACGCGCGCACCGTATCGAGTTTTTTTCTTCCTTAAAGTCATTGCACCGCTTGAATCGTTTACTCGACTCAAAGAGGCTTGTATTTCTTTTAAAACGTTGATTCTTGGATCGTGCGAAACCACGAACTAGCACATAACCTCTGAGATTGAAAAAAGTAAGCGCGCTCTTCTAATCTTCGAATCTTCGAATCTCGAAAATACATTGAGACGATGCCTTTTATTGTCGAATGTGATCCTTGAATTTTAGAATAGAATTCGTGAAGAAACCTCGACGGGTTTGTCCTACGCTAGGCTACGCACACTTGGTGGGAGAACCACTGTGTTTCCTCTGTTGACACAATCGACCCCCGCTCGGTGCGACGCTCCAACGTCACGCTCGGTTCTATTCCGCCACGTAGCGACGCTCTTTCGTCGAGCTTCGTGGCACTACGATTCTTCTTTCCACGTACTTAAAATTCGCGAATAAATATCTCAACGATTATCCGCGCACGGAGAGACGACGAATATTCTTCCTTTTCTCGTTTAGCTCTGGAGCTTTCGATGCGAAACATTTTTGTTTTTTAAACGATGTCGGGTGGGTGGGCTGTTTTCAGCGCCGGCCAACAATCCGGCGGTTTTTCGAACTAACAAATTCAAGAGCGATTCAAACTTACGATATTCCTTCCTTTTCATAAGTTATTTCAAATACGCTTGTCGTAAAGACCTCGAAGCAATTTTCCTCGTTCAATTTTCCAATTTCGTCATTCAATTCGAGCATTAAATATGCTCAACCGTACTGTTTTTCTTTGTTATAATATTTATCACGAAAAGGTAAACGATAGGGTTCGATTAATTTCTCTAAAATATGTACAAAAATTGGCTTTTCCGCTCTCGTATACCTAGACATTTTTCTAAAATGGCTTTGCGATCGAAAACGATTTTTCTTCCCTACGTAACCAAACCGAATGGTTTTATCGATCGAAAATAATATTTGCGACACGCGCGCGAATGAGTAAAATAATTGTACGAGCCTTTAACGGGGCGCGTAGGTCACAAGGGTTTTCCCTCTCACGTTCGAAGCGCGTATTCTTCAATTTCGTATTATTTTTACGACGAACCCGAAGAGAAAGAAGAGATATCGCATCGATCGTCATAAATATTCGTTGCGCGTTGCCGACGAGAAGAAGAAGAAGAAGAAGAAGAAGAAATTTTCCTCTCGTAGTGTTGGCACCGGAGTAATCCGAGTACATACATATAAGGTAGCCAGTACCGTCGGAAGTTTTTCTTTGTAAGAGAGCTCGCCGCGGTCGTAAATCGATTATTATTTTACAACCCAGTCGCGGTTTCGTACGGCAGCGTTTAAGGGAGCGAGGAGCGACAGGCGGTGGATTTGCAGTTGTAAATGTTGTTGTTTTTTTTTTTCTTTTTCTATCTTCATTTTCTCTCTTTACCTACTATTGTCGATGCCGCTACGCGCGTCTCGTATCCAACGTCCGTTCACGTTGCGTTTCACCTCGGACGAGACTCTCGGTTCGAAGCGAAAATATATTTTCTATACGCCGTAACGTTCCGCCGCGCAAGGGTGGCAAAAGTTCATGAAAACTACTAGATTCGAGACACCGTCGCTGCTGACTTCGATAACCCGTAAGAGCTTCTAGCGAGAACACGTAATACCGGCGGCGCGAAGATAATCCCGAAACGCCGAGGGGGGAAAAACCGTGGACGATCCTCGAGATCTTCCGTACCGCACGAATTGGTCAAAGTTTTGGCAAGCGTGGGTAGGTACACAAAGGGCCGACGGTCTCTTCGCGCTTGGCTGTCGAATCGTGCGTACGAAATGTTCGTTATCGTATCAACGTCTATTTCTATTGTGAAAAAAAGTAAAGGATTTTTTACGATTTTTATTAATTTACCGGTCTAATTTTTTCATCTTCGTCTAAAGTTAACGAAAATCATGAAATTGGGTGGAAAATGAATTCTCAAAATGTACGATATGATTAATCTATTTTTATTAGGTCCGAAAAGGAAAAGTGACTGAGTCTGATATATTTTTATATAGGTATTTTCCATCTTTTCGATCTTTGTATCTTCGTCTTTCGTGTAAAGAAAAATTACGAAAATGCACGGAATCTCTGACGACGGTTTATAAGAAGAAAACAAAAATATTCAACCGTTTATTATAAATATCGATCGATTCGATGGAAAGAATCTTCGACGAATATCTATTAGCAGAGAAAAAGTACACACTTTCTAAATTGGGCTAAATTAATTGGCCAACGATTGGCCAGAAATGTCGTCTGGCATTCAGCCAAAATAATTTCCTCGGTTTTCAACGTCGTCGGGTAGATTTTCATCGAATCGATTAAATCTTGTTTGCATCGAATTACATTTTATTCGCGGCAGACGTATTTATCACTTCGACGCAATTTTTTGTTTCATGAATTTCTATCGACGCTTAGAGTTTTCATGTTTTGTGAAGAATTAAAAAAATATTATATCGTTATGTTTTATCGGTAGGCTCGAGCACGTCTCGGTCGTTCGATCGATATTGCGAATGGACACTACGAGTGTTGTAGAACCCGTGGGAGCAGGTCGTCGGGATAATTGAAACGAGCTGTCATAGTCCGTCTCGTGTCCCGGTGGTGGAGAATATCGCGAGTCATCGTGCGAGCCACACGGTCGCCCGTGCTCGACGAAAGGGTAGAAATTATTAAAATTGACTCGTGTCGACGGGGTGCGCGTATATGTATATCACCACGGCATATACGATGGGGGTTGCACGAGACGTACGTACGAGCAATTGGAGGGTTATTCGAGAAAATCGCTGCTAATTCGGGGCGTTTGATCCGCGGACTCATCCACCACCTGCACCAACTTCTCGCACCTTTCTCTCCTCGATCGATCCTCGATGTTCTAGATTCACGGGAATATTAATTAATTACATCGCGTAATGTAATTATTTCGATCGATTCATTTCACTCCATCGATTTATCGATCTTGTTTTAATTGCGATAATATCGATTAATTAATTCAAATGGCAATTGGACGATCATTATTTTCAATTAAATATTGCGAATCCATTGTATTTTACAAAAAATATAAGTCGCAAGTATCGAAGTATATACCTACAAATTATTAAATTTTTATCGATTGAGAAAATTTTCCAAAAATTTTTGAAAAATCATCATATTTCTCTTCTTCGTATATTTGCATAATACCTATTTAAATTTCGTATATTATCGATACCTATATACCTATATTGATATTCCACATAGGTATATCATTATTTATCGTTCTATATTTTGCCATATATTCTCAAGTGGAAAATTACCATCACGGTTATCGTATTAGAATATTTCTGTTTTCGGAAAATTGTACAAGTATTGTAATTTCTGGGAAGAGTCAGGGAGTGAGTCAAAGTTGGTACGAACTTTGGCGCCAAACGAGAGATAATCGAACGATTCTTCCAACTTTATCGAAAAACTCAAAGTTTTTACGTTATTTACGACCGTCCTCGTATACACATAGTGTTTTCTGCTTCATCTCACATTGTTTTGTTATCTCGCGTTTTTTTTCTTCCACTCACGCTCGATTCGGTCGTTGGATAAGATTTCTCGAGGCAGCGTACCTACCTCTCATACGCACCGAGAGAGAGAGACAAGAGAATCGACGAGCTAGGATAATGAATAGGAGCGATGTCAGCGACGACTGACGCATCGTCATCGACACTTGCATCGGGTAAACAAGGTCGTAAAGTCGTCACTGCCGCGGCGGTGTCGAGGCGACACGAGAGAAATATATATATATTCGAAAGACGACAGGTCCTTACGCGTGCTGGAAACTCCCGGGGTGTACCCAACGTGTACCAAACAGTCAAATTTGAGTCACGCGAAATTTTATGACCTTGTGTTTCAGTTTGAATTTTCTATGAAAAGGAAACAAAAAACGTTCCCTCGCATCTCGTAGCGCAGCGCGAATATTAATTGTAATCGTATAAATTTTTAATTTCAGACGGGAAAGTATTATTTTCGACATTCTTAATCATATGATCAATCTCCGAATAATTAATGCAATTAATTTGTCGATTAAAATGCGAAAGTTAGGAGCGATATTTTTGTTGTTATTATTTCTCAAAAAAGTACCAGAATTGCTCAAGAACTTAAGAATTATCGATTTTGTTTATTTAACAAGTGATTTTATTATTAGAACTTTGCGTTTCGAATAGTTATATTCACGTATTCGTCATTATTAATAATCTCGTTTAAAAATCGTTCGATATTATTCGTATGAAAAACAAAACTATATTTTTTACTCAAATATTATACTTATTTCGCGAATTATATTTTCCGATCGATATACGAGTACAAATGATCCTTCATTCGAGGTAACGGGAAGATGTGAGAAATGTGCGAAGGTCGGGGGTCGAGCGTTACTCCGGGTCTATTATTTTTGTTTCTGGACCAAAGAATCGAGGAGGGTGGATGGCGCATGTCTATATATATATATATATATATAGTCGAGTGTATGTGCGACCTGGTCGTAGATACGGGGTAGAACGAACGCGCGTCGGGGGCTTCGTCGTTTCGGGGGCTACAAATCTGGGAAAACCTCGTCGAGGCACGCGTACGCCGAGGCTCGACGCACTCGATATACGCCGCTTCTCTGCTTCTCCTCGGGGTTGATAAAGCACACTCGAATCATCGTTTTTTAAATGGTCTTCTATCGATCACTTTCGTTTCTCATCCCATCGTAAGTATACCATGCACAAACGTCATAGACGTATACCCGGAAATTACACGAGCAACCAGCGCTATCTCGAATACCAGCCCATTCAAATTTCTACATCGTATAAATAGTTCCTCGATCGTTCGATACAATTTAGTCACTTGAAATTTTTTCGCACTCGATCTCTCCTCGTCGTAATTATATTTCACGAAATAACGCGAAAACTCATCGTGACTCGAAAGAATTCTAGGATAACAAAGAGTTGTATCATTGTTTTCGCTTCGATCTAAATAAGATACGTTGCCGGTGAATAAATCGTCGTTGCCTATCTCGACCGAATCTCGATATATTTTCACCCACGAGTACGCGCGTGAGGTTTACTGTATTATCGGCCTATGGAAAAGCTTCGTTCGGTGACGCCCGGTGCGGGCTCGTATAGCTCTTGGATTATCGCACCGGTCTTAGGATTATCCTCGCGCTGGCAGACCTTCGCTGCGTACGTGGATTTCCCGTTTATTCTTACCGAAAAAAAATAATAAAAAAAATAAATATATATATATATATATATATATATATATATATAATATCCCAATATGTATATCAATAGTAATAACGACAATAAACCTCGCGCGTCGCGCCGTTTCGTCGCGACGGCTCGAGAAATAAAAAAGTACGTAGGTACATGTAAAGGCGCTGGGATAAAATAATACCAAATGCATCATTACGGAATAGTAGTAAGAAAATGCGATGGGTTTTTCCACCTTTCGGGTAAACTTGGTCGATCGTTGCAAAACCGTCAAGTTTTTGTCAAATGTTCGACCTTCGTCACATCGAAAACGCACCAACCTCGTCAATTTCGGTACAAAAGATGTTTCCCTTTTTCGATTCCATTCGCTCGCGCAAATGTTTTGACAGCGTATTTACGGAGTCAATATTTCGCGGGTTGGTACGATTTCCACGTTTTTGTCGTACCGAGAGAGCGAGAGAAAATGTTTTCGTGTATTCAGGAAGACTTTTGGGACCAGTTTCGAGATCAGCCGGTACAGTTTAGAATTATATTAGTCCGGACGATAATCCTTTAGGAGTTCAACGTCAGGCGTGCTCCATATACACATATATATATATATATATATTGTGTAGGTGGAAAAGACCTCAGAAAAACTGGTAACGCATTTCAGCTCTTGGGACTTTCCGAGTCCTTCGCATTTCAGCGTTTCGAGAGACGCTCGTTCCCGACATTTTCGTTGGGCAAGTCCCGATTAATTCTCGCTAATGGAAATATTGACAAAACGTTTCGAAGTTTACGGAACACGAGATTACGCGCGGCGGCAAATATACGACGAATTGATCAAACAACAAAGGTGGAATAAATAAATAAAATATACGGTTACGATGGATTCGTGCGACGATATTTTATTAAAAATAGTCAAGATCGTCTTTGTTCTTATTGTCTCGTTTGAAATACTTTAGAATTTGTAAAGACTGTTTAAAAAAAAGGATTGATGAACAAAATTAATGAAATTTCGGCGATTTGTTGCAAAATAAAAAAAACGTATGCGAAATTCGAAAATTATTTGAATTTAAAGTAATCGTGACGAGGAATATGGAAAGAAAGACTAATAGTTCGAGGGAATGCTGGAGTTTCGCGGCGAGCCGTCGAACCGTGGTACGTTACATCGGCGCGCTGGGCGAAAAAAAGCTCCTAAGGGGTTTGCCCGAGGTGAGCAGGGATCGGCTGGCCTTTAAGAAAAACAATCTCGAGGGTGTTCTCAATGAGATAGAGAATCTAAACCAGTGAGATGACGTTGGTTTTGGGGGTGAGCCAAAAAAGGGGGTGAAAAATACCTGTCACACGATTACGAAGGTCCGGTCGGTCCGAGGGAGGACCAATACAACGCCGGGCGGTGAAAAGAGAAAGGACTCTGAAGAGGTTGGTACGAAAGAGTGCACAACGGCTAGCCCGGGATTTGTTGTTTCAGCGCTCAGGGACAACAAACCGCCTCGTTTACGGCTCAAATCTCGCCGCATACGCACGCACGTTTATATATATACACCTATACAGTCGATATATAGCGTTGAGAAGTCAATTTTTCGGCAAGGATCTTCGTAAAACGAACTTTTCTTATGCAGCTAGAAATAAATATACCGACAAAATCAGGTGCAACGGGCTATGGGTCACGTTCGAAAACACGAGAGCGTCATCTCGAAGAGGGAGGGCGGGTTACCATACTCGGAGAGAGAGAGAGAGAGAGAGAGAGAGAGAGAGAGAGAGAGAGGAAGTAAAGAAACTTCGTGAGATTGAAGGGTGAAAAGAAAAGGGACGGGGTCAAAATATGTTTCTCGCGCTGAATTTCAGAGTAAAATCAATGCATGTGTATGTACACGAGAACGAGGACGAGAGCTCTCGCGAGATCTCGTGCTATCGCATAAATTCCCGGCGTATAATATGCGAGACAACTTCGACCTTGACACACATTTTGCATATGTTTTCACACGGCTGAGCGCATATATATTTCCCTCTATACAATGAAAAGATTTCCCGTAGTACTAGAATCGGGTGATAGTCGGGTTCTCCAGGCGGTGGAGACAAACAGCTCGTGATTTTAGCAAGTCGTCTACGAGATTTTAGAAACGCAGGGTGGACGGTTGGGACAGACGGACGAGACAGGTGGAGAGGACGAATGGACGGGACACATGACAGGCTGGCAGGCAGGCAGGCAGACAAGACAAGACAGACCGACGGATATGACAGACAGGCGGACGAAGATGTCCGCGCTGTCTTACACACGACGAACACTTCGAACCGGCTAAAGTCACGGAAGAATGAAGCCTACGAGCCAAATTTGATGTACTGGCTTTTGAATCGTTTGGCCAATGTCACAGAGGATACAATTGGATTTTGCCAACAGGTATTTTCTCTGCGATCGTATAGTCATTTGGCTGAAATTAAAAAAGGATCAATTATTTTTTTTACTTTTCCATCTGTGACTTTTGCCAATTTACGATTAGATAAAGTAACGAAGCCGAATTTGGTTCGAAAAATCCATTATTTCAGGGTTGTTAGGTAAACGCCTAACGTCACGGAAGTTTTTTAGATTGTGTAATTTTTTCCTCCGAGTTTTTAGCCACGTTGTTAAAGTCACGTTTTTTTATAAAATACCCAATTTTTTATCGTTCTCCCTGATTTTAGAAACTTTGTGACTGTTATGTTCCGTGTGCGTGCGTGTGCAATGTGTGGCACGTGGAGTCAATTTGTGTGCGAGGTGTTTGCCCGTAGGTGGTGAGCGTCATTCCATCCTGACTGTCTTATCTGTCATGTGTCCCCTTCTCTCCTGATCCAGTCCCTTTGTCCCGTCAGTCTCGTCGGGTTGAACTGGCAGTCCTGATCCGACTGCTCCGTCCGCACAAATCGTTGTCACGTTTGTTATGCTAAATTTTGGTGCATCGACGATAGTGCCAAGATAAGCAAAAAATCGAATCCTGCGATTGTTAAAACCAAATCTCAAAATTATAATCAACAAAATATATTTAGAAATTATTCAAATGCCCAGAAGCTATTTTTGTTTAAGCTTCGAGTGAAAAAAAAGGGAAAGTGGCTATTTCCATCAGGATACAAAAATATTGTGTAAATATAAATTATGCGGGGAATCGTTTTAAAGTCAACACCGCATTAAAGTTACCATCGATTCATCGACTCATAGAGCATTTACCTCGCATCATGATCGCTTCAATCTCATCATTTCAACGATATTACTTTCTCGTTATTCAACGTTTAATTAAAATTATTTTCGTTATTTTTTTAAGACCTATATATTGTTTGAGCCGCGTATTTTTGGTTCGATCCTCGTGCATTTAGGTCCCTTTAGTTTTCGAGAAGAATCGAAATAAAGGCAAGATCCGAAGGGTCTCTCTATGGATCTCGTCCGTTCTCACTTCTTTCTTTTGTGTGTCGAGTTATCATTGGTGTTAATATATACGAAGTGCTGGTAGCGGTTGGACCACCCACGTGGTCGTAGCCACAGGTATATACATATAGCTTCGCACGGCTATATACGTATATATGGCTATACGAAGCAATAGAAGATATTCTGAAGGATCCACTCTCATAATGCTGGACGAGCTCGATGCACCGGTGCTATATATATATTCGTCTCGAGCATTTCGCTTCGTCTCTTAGGGCCTCGACCAGTCGAGGATCTTTCGGATCCTCTTGTCTACCTTATAAAAATGACAAAACACTTTTATATCGGGTGACACATCACGGCACGTTCATAGTCTCATCGCAACGATAATAATATTAGTAGTACCAGTAATAACGGTAATAAAAAATAGATAATATGATAATAATAATAGATAAATAAAAATAGATAGATAAAATAGTTAATAAAAGCATGCAGTCGATGAGCAATAGACGTGGCTTTTGGCTTTGTCCAAAGTGTTTCGAGAGGGGCAAATCTGCTGTAGGTATCTACATATACTCGACAAGATCCTCGACGATCGAATATTGCGATTCTTCGCAGAATCTGGGTACCGATACATCCCTGATGTGTTCAACGTATGATCGTGTATTAAAACTAATATTGATACTTTGCGAGAGTGATGACGATTATACATTTTGATTTCATTTGCAAATATGAGGTAAAACTCAAGAGGCTTTACTTTTTATAATCCGATGTATTACTTCGCAAAAGAGCGAGATTATCGCAATTTTATATCATCTTGTCGATAATCTCATCGTCGACCGTTCACGAAAAATCATCAAGCGTTTATTTTGTTTACGAACGACGGCGTATTATGCACCGATTATCGATGGACCCATTGTCTGATAAAATCGATGGTGAGGATCGATAAACGTATAATGTCGCGTAGAGTCGCGTGTTGTATACCTACATTTACATGGAAATTATCGAAATCGTTCAACCGGATATTATATCGATTTTTGTGATCGGTTATTTCGCGGGGACGAGACTGACGGCGCGATCGTTCGACGACGATAATCGTGCGACGCTCCGCGTAGAATATTGCAATCTTGGGCAAACAAAGAACGCGATCGTTCGTTATCGCGAGAGGGGTAATCGTGTTTGGAGACGGAGGATCGACGAGAAAGTATAACGAATCGGTCGAAACGAATCACCGAAGAATCGTTTCAACAGTTTGATCTTTCGATTAGAAAGATGCGAAAGTAGCTAGGTTCGAGCGTTTTCAACGAGATGAGCGTTTCGTTATGTTTTTCTTTTTCCTCTGGTTGACGATCGAGCGTGCTAAAAAAGGCAAACAAGACTCGTATAAAAAAGTCTTGTTTTCTCATCTGGAGCGTAAGCTCGTTTGTAGTAAATTTGTTATATATATTCTAGACTATATAGATAGGCTATAATCGGACGACATACACGTGCGATGAGAGAGAGAGAGAGAGAGAGAGAGAGAGAGAGAGAGAGAGAGAGAGAGAGAGAGAGAGATGCATCGTCGCGACGCTTTGTTTACAGAAACAATATTTTCATCGGGCAAACAATTCGTGCGGCTCTCGATAAAGACACGGGGACGATGATACGGTCTACTGTATTACTGTGGTGAGTGTCCCGCGCGGGTGGTTGCCCGGATTCGTGTACATCGTTTGTACATATAAGTTGCATCTGATAATCTTTCTCAATTTATATCATTTTTCATTCAATAACTTACGCGGATTATCGATAATACGAGCGACGAAATCACGGGGAGCCAACATAAAACATCATTCGTTAAAGACGAAAGTCCAGATTTGAAACTCAAGTTGACTAAGCTTATACTAATTCGAAAATATTATTGCACGATAAATATTGAGCTTGATTGTTGTTCGATAAAGTTCGACGTCGATCGTTTTGGTTCGAATTTATGATGAAACTTACATTTGATCGTTATTACACGGTCGAGTTTGAACTCAAGATCTAAAGTCGATTATTAACTCGTCGTCCATTCACTACCCGCTCGCAGCAAAGAATCATGTCTTAAAAACTAGCTGAAGATAGTCTCTTTCAATGGGATCGGGAATCGATTTGATATACTCGATGTAATATTTCTCTTGAAATTAAACTATTGCCGGCAAGAGAGCGAAAGAGAACCTCTTCTTTCGACTTTTTACAGCCGTCAGAGAGTCTCGGTGGGGAGTGACGTGCGCTAAGGGATGGTTTGTTAATTCGTACGGCTTCGTCGTGGTACCGGTGGTGAAAGAGATGAGGTTTGGGAGGTGATAGAGGGGTGCTAATTTTCCCCGGGCGGTATATATAGGCGTGGGGACATTCATTTCCGGTCTCTCTCAAGGCACGTTTTATGGCGTGTCCGGGCATAGGCGCCTCTGCGGTTCAATTACTCGAGTGAACCCGAGAGCTCTTTTCGTCTCTTTCGTCTTTTTCTCTCTTTCTCGCACGCGGCCACTATACCATCTCTCGTCCAGGCAGAGAGAGAGAGAGAGAGAGAGAGTAATACAGTACTGCGCCACCACTACGGGCTACGGGCACACCGTCTATATATACGACTATCGACTGAAACGCGGCGTACACGAGGCGCGGCAAAAAAAAGCTCTCCGATATTTGTCGAAGCTTTGGCGCGTTGGTTGCTCTATCTCTCTCTCTCTCTCTCTCTCTCTCTCTCTCTCTCTCTCTCTCTCTCTCTCTCTCTCTCTCTCTCTCTCTCTCTCTCTCTCTCTCTCTCTCTCGCTCTCTCTCGCCATATCTCCAGCTACATACAGAGTCCTCGCAGTTTTTTTCCCGGGCTTTCGTGTGTGTGTTTCCCCTCCTCGATGCGTATATTTTCATCCCTCTCACTATATATTTTTCCTACATCCTTCTCGTCATAACTCCCTTTGGACGCACGACCAACTTGCAGCCCAGTTCCAACCCCCTCGTTCCATCGACCCTCCCGATGGCGCCCTCTATACGTATCCCTCTTTGCCTCACTCGTGTCCGGCGCATTGTTGTTTTTTTCGCTTCACTATATCGGCGCTTCGGGGCTTTGTAAAATGAGCGAAAGGGCGCAAAAAAAAGGAATCGTTGTTGCCGAGTTCTCTCTTTCTTTCTATCCTCTCTCTCTCTCTCTCTCTCTCTCTCTCTCTCTCTCTCTCTCTCTCTCTCTATCCCTATCGCTTTATCCGGTGCGCCGGGAAACTGGTGAGAGAGGGCATAAATAATCCCGTGGGTATATATGTACCTATAGTAATACTAGATTTGTTTCTTTTGGAAAACCGCAAGATCGAAAAATGCCCATAAATACGCTGTCGCGCGGTACGAGTTGTATATATATATATATATATATATATATATAGGCAGAGCGACGAGCGAGAATAACGGAGAGAGAACACTGTACCTCCCCACAGACCTAATGCCGAGACCAATAAAATGTGTTTCGTATTTGATTTAATCCGGCTAATAAACACACGGTGCGGAAGAACAATGCGTTTTTGGAACGAATGCGCAACCGGCGAAGCTTTTCTAAGATTGAAATACATTTATAATATAATTTTCATAAATTTTATCGTCGTTAAACGGAATTTAATATTGTATTCATTGTTATTATTAATTTATACGAACAATACTTATTTGCTGAATGTACAGTAAAGTTTATATTATATCAAAAATTCAACCAGAAAGTTCTCAGATTTTTAAGAATTTTCAGAAAATTTCGAGATGCGAAGACCCGGTCTTCCAATATTTATCGATCGCGTTAACGAATAAAGAGGATACCAATGTATTTTTTGAATAACGGAAAATTATCAAAAGACAATGAGCTGATTAGTGGCAACTTTTCTCCGCATTTATACCGCAAAAAGTAGAGGAAAGAGACGAAAGAGACAAAGAGAGAGAGAGAGAGAGAGAGAGAGAGAGAGAGAGAGAGAGAGAGAGAGAGAGAGAGAGAGAGAGAGAGAAAACGGCGTATTCGACACGAGACGATTGAGTTCGGATAAGCACATGAGTGTTTGTTCAAGTATACAATTTGAGAGCAACTAAAGTGTAAGTAAACAATCTATATTGACAGATAAAGATCGCAGCATTTACAAGGATCCGTTCGAGTTGATCTATTAACGCCGGTAGGGGAAAGTAGGAGGAAGCGTAGACGCGCGCGCAACATATACGATACGACAGCCTTATCTCTTGATTTCTCAAACCACGAAACATATGCAGTAGCCCGAAGGTTATTTATACGCATCGCACTATACGTGAATTAATAACTACGTTTTGCGTTGAAAAGTCGACTTTTTCGTTGAATCAAATTTAAAAAGTCGGTACGAGGTTGAATAAAATTCCGATAGAAATGTAATACGTATCAAAGGCAGCAATTAAAAGTTGACGAATCGAAGAAGAGAACAATATATTCCCATTGCGCGACCAAGTTATATCCGAAAAATTCTCGAGGTACAAAAATTATGACTCACCCGCGGCAAATCGCGACCTCGAAGAAACCGTCGAGCTTTCATCTCCGTCCACGGGCGCGAAGTCATTAACAAAAAAACCGCAGCTGTGCCACATGTTCACTCGGTGAAGTCTATGTCAGTTCCTGTAATGAAGAGTGAAAAAGAATAAAAAAATGAAAGAAAAAGAAAAAGAAACATCTGACATCGACAGCTTAAACGCTGCGACGAAACAGGTTTACGTCTCCGAGTTGCCGTATTACCGACTATATGTATTTTTTAAAAACAATTCCTACCTCCCACGTGCATCGATTCTTTATACCAAAAGAACGCAACAAAAATTTCCTTACGTGTCATTCTCCTTGCGAGTGTTTGTTCTTGTTCTTCTGGTACACGCATCTCGCATCTTCGTCTTGCATAATCGCGGAGTCGGCAACTGTCGTCGTCGAAGCACCAGCGTGCGACAGAGAGAGAGAGAGAGAGAGGGGGGGGGGGGTGTGAGAGAGAGAGAGAGAGAGAGAGAGAGAGATCCATCGAAAGAAGAGACGCGCGATCGTCACACTCCATCGATTCGGCGAAAATTAATTTCAAACTTTAAACGAACATATTTGATTCGATCGATGGAACAAGAAACCGTTGACCGATCGATGTCCATTGTTTTCAGAACCGGGAAAGTAGGTTCGAAAATTCGTACGAACTGCGTTTGTAATGGAGTCGGCAGTTATGCGAGACATAAAACCACGAGAGCCGCGAACCACGCGGGTGTAACATCGAGACGTGTCAAACTCCACGACATCTGACATGGCATGGAGAACGACGAAAACGGCAGCGACGACAACGACGAGGACGAGGACGACAGAACGGTTCCGTCGACGACGTCGTCGTTGGATGCCGGGACGATCGTGCACGACGTCGGTGCAAAATTACGCAAGCAAGCGAGAGCGAGCCACGGGCCCAGGAACGCGACGATCTCTCTCTCTCTCTCTCTCTCGCTCTCTCTCTCTCTCTCTCTCTCTCTCCAGGCCGTTTAACGGGTGGCCTTCTTTGCGCATGCGCCCTGTAATATTTTACGAACGACTTACGGCAGTCGCGTCGGCGAATGGGCGTTATCCATGGGGTTCGAATGGAACGCGATGCCCCGCCCGCGTGACCACGCGATTGGCCGACGGCGAGGGGCTGCGGGGATTCCGGCGCGCCGATTGGACGGCAGCGGGGTTGGAGGCGCGGCCGGCCCAAGCCGAACCGTCGGGACGCCTGGTGGGGATTGTTTGAACAAGACTCGGCGACTCAAGAGTACCGGAGTACACTCGCTAACCGGCCTCCATCCACACTACACACAGAGTGAGAGAGTGAGAGAGGGCGCGGGAGCTTGCAAACAGCCGCAAATAACCCAAACGCGTGTACGACGTTGTTGTCTATCCTCATAGACCGGTGTGGGCTCTTCCACGCAACCTGGGGGCCCTCTATCCGTGCGCCAGAACCTCGGATAAGTGTGTTATATAGTTGTTGTGTTGAGACAACAATTACCCCCCTGTCGCAGCGAGCGAGACCCGTAATCGAGTAGTTTGTACGCTTGCCGCCGGGTAACAACGCATTGTGTTGGCGAATAAAACTATCGCGTCGGGCCTGTCGAGTAACGTCCCCCGCGAATCGTTATTGAGATTATCGGGGCCCAGTGTTTGTTGTTGTTTCCTTGGTTCGAGTGTACGCCGCTGTAGTTAATCGTTCGCGCCTCGTTTTATTTTTTTATTTCGCCTTCATTCGCGATTGTTCCTTCCTACTTTGGATTTTGACGGATAGAACGAACGAACGAACGGGATGAAGACAGTTCGCGATTGGAACGATCGGTATCGAGGTAAGAAGTGATCTGTCGAGGCTAGGGCTAACTCCGGTGTTGGTACGGTACAGTGTTGTTGTTATTGTTGGCCCAGTGAAGTCTTCGAACGGTTCATCGAACGTGTGTTTTTCGGAGTGTGCTAACTCTCTTCCCACAATCATCGAAAGTTTCAAGAGACACGAAGTTGTTTATTTTTTTCTCACCCCCGTCCGCTAGTTTCAATGTTGTAAAAATACCAAATGGTTGCCCAAGACTATATGAATTAGCGGAGAAAGAGCCTCGAGCGGAAAGTGTTGTGACAACAGAGCCTCGAAAGATATCGCCGAGACCGACAACAGACTCACGGTCATCGATTTCCAAGATATTCGAAAAATAATAACAGCGAACGCCGAACGAGATATTATCGGTGATAAGAAGGGGTCGAGGGATAGAGAGATAGAGGAGGGAGATAAAGACAAAAGTTTGATAAGCGTGCCGTGATAATCGGCGCGCTTAACTCGCCACACTCATGGTTCCGGTCTGACGAAGTGTCCCGCTCGGACACAGCGAGGAAAAGCGTGAGTGAGAAAACGACAACGACAACGACAACGACAACAACAACAACAACAAAAATAACGAAGAAAAGTGAAAACAGCTGAGAATCCCGGCTGCGTCGAACAACTCTTATCAAAGTGATTCTCTATGACAATGTTACAGTCGCAGAAGCTGTACAGCGAGGCTGGCAGCCTCGGCGGAGCGATGACGAGCGCTGCCATGACGAGCATGGGTAGCATGGCTCCGACGTACAGCTCGATTAATTCGTCGGGTTGCGTCTCGATGGGTATGTCGATGATGGGGGTCGGTGTCGGTCCAAGCTGCAGTCCCCAGGGTGCGAGTGGTTTCAACATGAGCAGCATGAGCTCTATGGGAATGGCGTCAATGGGCGGCGGTGGTATGGCCGGCTACGGGAGTGGCTCGATGGGTGGAGGTGGTGCTTGCATGAGCGCCGTCGGTTACGGACCGCTGACGCCAAGCGGAGGTGCCGGAGTAACGAGAGAATCGCTCTCCCTTACCGAGCCGGATTCCCCGAATTCGGCTTTGCAACGGGCCCGTACCGACAAATCCTACAGGAGAAATTATACTCACGCCAAGCCGCCGTATTCTTACATAAGCCTGATAACGATGGCGATACAGAACGCACCGACGAGAATGTTAACGCTCTCGGAGATCTATCAGTTTATCATGGATCTCTTTCCGTTCTATCGACAAAATCAGCAACGCTGGCAAAACTCGATAAGGCACTCGTTGAGCTTCAACGATTGTTTCGTCAAAGTCCCAAGAACGCCCGACAAGCCGGGCAAGGGTTCGTTCTGGACGTTGCACCCGGAGAGCGGCAATATGTTCGAAAACGGCTGTTATCTTCGCAGGCAGAAGAGATTCAAGGACGAGAAGAAGGAGATATCGCGACAATCGACGAAGCATCAGCATCAGCAGCATCACACGACCTCGGGCGCGGGGGGTCACAACAGTCCGACGTCGCAACACGATCAGTTGGTGCCGCACGCGGGAAAGAAGACACCCTCGTCGTTACACGGCCACGGGCCGCAACAGCAGGACGACAAGGATCTCCATTCTCTCGTCTCGTCGCATCATCATCATCATCATCATCACGGCTCCGGTCTTCATCAGCATCACGGTAGCTTGAAGGGAGATGCGACGGACATAGGTGGATTGCTCGGGCCCGATCTCGGCGCGGCTCACGACGAGCTCGCCGCGATGGTCGGCCGAAGTCTTCATCCTCACTTGCTCGGTGATCCCGCGGCCCTTCATCACGGGATGTCCGGTAGCTTGAAACAGGAATCGCCTTACACAGCCTCGAGCCATCCGTTCAGCATCACGAGGCTATTGCCCGGTGCGACGGCTGGTACGTCGCCCGGTTCCCAGGACACGAAACCACCCGAGCTCAAGATGTACGAACAGTTGCATCAGAGTTACGCGAATTACGGCTCGCCCCATCATCCACATCCTCACGCGGCTCCACCAGGCCATCATCATCACAACGGGATGCACTCCGGTGCCAATCCCGCCGGTACGATGCACAACATGACCAATCATCATCAGGATTATTATCAGAGCCCCTTGTATCATCACGCGAGCAGCGTCGCGACCTCCGGCGCACCTCCGCCACCTCCGTCCACCGCTGCAACGGGATTGTGACATCACGCTACGCACCCGTACGCACTTGCCTGAGCCGCTGCCGCTGCGGCATACAACGCCGCAACGAGTAACAACAACGACAACGACGATGGAGATACGATGACCGGTGACAATGTCACCCAGCAGCTTCATCATCATCAGCATCAGCAGCAGCATCATCATCATCATCATAATCATCATCAGCAGCAGCAGCAGCAGCATCAGCATCAGCAGCAGCAGCAGCAGCAGCCACAGCAGCAGCAGCAGCAGCAGCAGCAGCAGCAGGATCAGGACGAGATACGACGGGAGAACGATCCCCAAAGGATCGGCACGATAAGACCGATTGCTAACAACAGCGAGGTATTCGCCGGAACGAGCGCGGTTCACCATGATTCGCGTCACGCGAGCACCTGGCACATCGTTACCGGTGTTGAAGATCCCGACGACGAGGAAGACGGCAATGCCGTCGCGTTCAGAGAACTGCGTATCTGAGATCGATGATAGATGACGACGAAATCGGTGGAATAGCTTTTATTCCATGGAATTTTATTGCCGTTGGGTCAGTGTTTATCGTAATAATCGCGACAAGGGCTGGAAACCTTATCGAGACAGGCACTATGGGGTGTACGTGAAATCGCGGTCGATGCAATCGAGTCTCTCTCCTTATCTTCTTACTGTCGCTCGTCTCTGCTTTTATTCCTTTGCCTTCTGTTTCTTTGTCTCTTAGCCTTTGTGTCTCGTTGATTAATTATGCGAAGAATTTTTAGGCTGGACATTTTGTTACATTCAAAGAAAGAAAGAGAGAGAGAGAGAGAGAGAGAGAGAGAGAGAGAAGGAGCGGTAAAGAGAAAAAGGAAGAGCGATAGAGATAGAGAGAGAGAGAGAGAGAGACAGAGAGAGAGAGAGAGATCGGTGGCACGTGAAATATATGAAATACTCGGAAAGATGACACATCGGTATCGTTCTTAGTTTGAGATTATGAATTGTGGCTAATAAAAATAATCGTGGCATCGATTCGATAACGCCGAGAGGCATGAGGCAAAAACCCACTTTTAAAAGTGGAGCTCCGTTCACCTCGATCGTCCTCGTATGGCGCATCGTGCGAGCCCAAAGATTCTGGGTTCGGCGACGTAGCCATTGGTACGAGTGTCGATAATGAAAGAAGATACGGAGAGATCGTGGAGCTTTATTAGATCCGATATCGTTCACCCCGCGAGTTCTCGATTGCGTCGCGGCCAGTTCATCAGTCGCGTTTGATACCGCTACCAAAAACGTTTCTCACGGCTCCGTCCGCGGTTTTCAACGTGTCTCGTGCGCTCGTACCTTTCGTTTCGCCGAACGCGCGTTATGCTTCTCGAAATTGTCCGTGATCGTGACAATGGCCGGTCGTTCCCGGACTTGCGAGGTGTGATCGTGCGGACCGATCTCGCGGTCGCAGACGACAGAAGGCGTATAATATTGTGATAATTCATGAAAAATAAAACAATTTTGTTTTTAACAATAAACAAATTAAACCAACGTTCGAATGCGGAATGCATCGAACGAATTGAATCGAGATTTTCACGATGGCGGATATACGAAAAAAAAAAACAAAAAAATTTCCTCGCGCCAGAGATAACACGTCCAGTGTTTTTTTTGTATCATACGTGTAGATAGTCGCACAACGTAACGTGTATAATGTACATTTCTATATGTTATAAAGAGGTATATAAATATATAAATAAATAAATATATATATTATATATATATATATATATATATATATATATATATATATAGATCTATATATGTATATGTATAAATAAATGGAATGTTTAACGATACATTATATTAGGCGTATATAGAGATACGCCATAAATCTATACCGCGTGTCTCAATTGCGTCGTCGCGATCTCCCTCTCTCTCTCTCTCTCTCTCTCTCTATATCTCTTTCTCTTTAGAGGAATATTACTATTAATAGCTGAATAAAGAAAACAAAAAAGAAAGGAAAAAGACAATGAAAACGATCATTTTGCGCGGTCGAACGTCTCGAACGATTAAGGGATACGTTTGATCGTCGATCGTACGAAAATGTGTCGTACTTGATACACCGCAACGTTATCGAAAACAAAAAAATGAAAAGAAGAAAAAAACCATTGTAAATAACACTAGTAACTATTCAGCGTCGTGAGAAGAGGTCACTATACAGAAATATTAATTATTATTTTAATTATTATGATTATCGGATTACTATCGTCATTCCAATTTTACCATCGTCCTTCATACATTATTTTGAAACGGTTATATACGTCGTTATTATTTTCTCTTTTTCTCATTACAGCGACGATTTAGTTATTAATTATGCTCCGTCTCGTTTACGATTTTTTTGCACGCAATACACATATACACACATCAATATAGTGACGGGCACGCGCGTGTAAGAAAAGAGGAGAGTAATTGAATGAAAATTTGTTCAAAAAATCTCAGAGGTTCGTTGATTGGACGATGCGTATCAGTAATTCTCGAAATCTCACTCGTGTAAAGAAAATTGTTTTTTGTTCTCGTCCTCTTTGTTCACTCCTCCTAATCCCCCCGCCCCTCTTCGAACGTCGATCGATTCACGACCTCGTCCAAGAATCCTCCCTCGATATTTAATACTCTCGCCGAATCTTTCGTGTCCCGTCGGACAAAAAACGTACACACACACACACAAACCCACGCATACACCGCCCCCCCCCACACCGGCAAATCATCGTGTTTGTCGAAAAATAAAAAATAAAATAACGAAAAAAAAACAAACTAAAGATGACACGAGGAACAAATTTGATCGTCCATACGAATTAGAGGAGTTAAACGGAGGAGAACTATGGAAGCGATGAGTGATTATCGTGAGAAGGAGATGTACATGTTTCAATAAACCCACGTATTTCTACGAAAAAAAAGAACATCGAGACTTTCGTTTCTTTTTAATTATCCCTTCTCCAAATCCGAATACCCTAGTAAATATTTATACGAGGATATGGTTGAACCGACACTGTAAGAAAATATAATCGCAACGAAGATTGTAGCTAGCCTTACAAAACAAAAATGGTTAAAATTTTCAAAAATTTGAAAAGAAGCAAAAAATTGTATTTGGAAAAACTTAAATCATATATCAACGTTACTACAATTTACAATTCTCCCTGGCACTAAAAAACAAAATAGATTTTATTCCTTCAATTTCCTCTGGACAAAAAAAAGAAAAAAGTAGTATTATGCGTCATTGAGACTGGAGAGTAGGTGCACTATTATTAACAGACGATTCCACCGTCCCTCGAAAAGTGAAGTACGAGCATAAACAATGCCAACATTAATGGAAATATGCGATATCCCATATATACAGATTAAATTTGTTCGTTCCCAGTGGCATTTATTAATCGTGTTTCCCGAGGACAAACGAATCTCAACAGCGATATCTCGTGGGATCAATTCCTAGCTCATTTCGTATGTGAAGCAGGGGAAACGGGGGAGGGGGGGGGGGTGATGAAGGTGCGTGCCGCACACAGGGACGAGCATACGCGCATCTACATGTATATATATGTATATATATATATATATATATATATATATATATATATATATATATATATACGTAATACAGATGAATCCATAATATATACCATCGTCGGGCATCACATATGCATAGATAGTACAACACACGAGAGCTCAACGAGTCTTACTTAACGAGTGGACAATCGGCGTGCAATCTCCGTCGGATTATTCGGCATGATACATAGTTGGATACAGCCGAGAGTGAGGCACTACAAAGCTGTGTATCTCGCCAATATTTGACTAAATCATGAACAATGTTTGATTGTACACACTCGCGAGAGCAAGAGGGAAAGAGAGAGATAGAGAGGCGGGAGGGGAGAGAGCAGAGAGACGGTGTAGAGTATACCGAGCAGGTAGGTATATAGTCACAGCCGCGAAACTCGTCGTCTCTCTATAAATGTGGGCGCGCTTTTCCGTGTCCGTGTCGCCCTCTGTGTGCGTGGATCGGTACTTGGATATGTCGAAAGCGTATATTATATACCCGGATCTATATCGTTGCAACAAGACGGCGTCGATGAATACACTTGCACACGCGTGCATCGCTTTTGGACGCATGCGAGTTATGTACATGCGTAGGTATGTAGGTGGACATACATATATAGATATAGCGTAGCTGTGACGAAGGAACTAGGGATAGCAACTGTTCGACATATGCACTCTGCAACGAGAGGAAGGAAGAAAGACGGAGAACGAGGTTTGAGCGGTGAGTCTGGGGGTAGGCGCATGGGGGGGTGGTAGCGAGAGGGGATAGAGGACATGGAGGGGCTAGAATGGCTAGAGGAACGTACATATACCTTATATGTATATATAGTTATGTACATAGGTATATAGGTATAAAATGAGGATGAGGAGGGGCGAGACGATGAGAAGTTGGGCTTGCCTATGTACCAAGTTTGCCCGGTCGTTATAACCCTATGTATATATATATATATATATATTTATATATCTATATGTATGTATATGTGTATATATCTTTAATATAGGTATATAACGAACGTTTAAGCACAGTTGCGTGTTCACGCTGGTGCGGGGTAGTATGTGCTTGCTCGCGTATAATTTCACGGCGTTAAAGCCTCCAGCTGCGCTTCTAATCGGACAACAATAGAAGCGAGTAAGGGAAATAGAGCACATCTTATGCACATCGGTGAAATCGAGTCAAAAAAGGATAATCGATAGCCTTCGTAAGAACAAAAAAAAAGAAGTGGAAAAATTGTGGAGATAGGATAGGCTTGGCGTATGAACTTTTAGGAATCGTTGGACAAGTTGAATTGTTGAGAGAAGCGTCGATAATGGAACCGGTCGCCATATAAAAAGAACTAAGAGAGCTGTGTTTTTTCTATAAGTAGTATTAAATTTTTGGCACGTATCACACGGTAAATAATACGCGCGACCACCTCGCTCACAAATGTAAACGAAATAAATAATCGACGATGTAATCAGGCGATGATTTTATTTTTACCGTCTACCGCGTGTTTCGCGGTGCTAATTGAGGAGCAATCAGACGGCTACTTGAGTCGCAAATTAAAATATTCATGCGGTGCCAGGTTCATATATTACGAACCTAAAGAATATATCAAGCGTGTCGCACGATAATGCATATAGATATATATATATATACCTGCATAGGTTAAATTCATGCGCATGGTTCGCGTGTTTCTGAATTTTGAATTTGAAGCAAAGACAAACTTTGAAATAGCACGCTCGACGTCCATCCAAGAGTCTTCGGTCGAGACGTACTCATATATACCTTAGTACATATATACACTATATATTTCAACTCTCCTTCGTCGACGTCGTCAGTCGTCGTTCTCGAAAACGCGAGGGCGATCGTGCTAGGATATAATACACCGACACGTACATACACCATATATAACGTAGGTAGAGGTACCTACGGTTTACTTAGGTGCGGCGAGAGAAATTGAAATTTTCGTCAAAGGATTAGGGAAGTGCGAGGAGACGACGTCGGATATGTTTCCTTCTGTTAATTAGAATATAATCCTATCCTTAATGGCACGTAGGGTCTATCGCGTCCGCATATATTTCTCTCTCTCTCTCTCTCTCTCTCTCTCTCTATATATATATATATATATATATCATAATCTGTTATATGCATATGTGACTGATCGAGATTGCAGTCCAGCTAGAGATTAATACACATTATAGCATTAATATTACAACCCACGGAATATCATTTCGATTTGAAATTTCATTATCTTCTCTATCTCTCCTATATTTCACGATTTATCTTACTCCTTCAATTTTGGTTCGCCAAATTAGTGCAGAGAAACATATTTTAATTCGAGGATGAAACTCCCGCTCGAGCAAGTTCACGCAGGCCAAGGGATCACTTTTTTGACGTGGTAAGCCCGGGAACCAAAAGCTTCAAAGATTTTCAGTAGAAACAGGGAGAACCGAAAAATCTCGCTCTCTCACGCGCATATCCCACGACGAGGTGAATTTCGCGATGCGAGAGGGTGGGAGTGCGCCCGTGCGAACTCATCATTTTCACGAGAGATAGGTACGGAGAGTGACCCGAGGAGAGATAGAGGTCTAGCGGGTGTTTTAATATTTCACGCTCTGCCCGCGGTGCAACCCTTTGGCACTGTCACTCTTACTGTCTCTCGCTCTCTCCGTCTCCTTCGTTCTCGCGACAGAACGAGGTGAACGTTTGACGCGAGCCCGACGACCATCGACGAGTAGGTACGTGCTGTTAAGATTTTTCCGCGGACACCAGGTAGGATTTATGGCCTCGCTGCAGGGCCGTCGTGACGTCGTGCGAACGGCTGTCATGCAAAACAGTGGAAATCCGAAGTAAAAAGAGAACAGAATGCGAAATACACGACGGTTCGACTTTATATAGAGCCTTTTTTCGAACTACGTATAAGCTATCTATCTTCATTTAAGATTTCATTTTAAATACATCTAAAATCACAGTAGGACAGATATCGATCGGTAGAGCTCGCACTCTTTACGTCCATAGATCGTTACTCGATAATACAGAGACAAAAAGTGACTTCGGATCGTTTCGTAATAATGTGCTTTTAATCCTTTGCACTCGGAACCATCCCGGACGTTATCTACCAGCTACTCGCGCGCCACTTTGTCGTAAAAACTTGCACTTACGAACCTTTATATTATATAGTAGGTATAGTTTTGGAACCAAGTAAGGTATTATAGTGATCTTTGATTTATATTAATTTGTAGATATCGAGGAACATGTATTTCCAGAAAAAATCAACATTTTATTTCTTATTATTTTGTTGGGTATGATAAATTTTTAAGTATTGTTCTATATGCATTGCAGGCTGATTAGTGCACGTTTCGCAATAATAAGTCGTTTGACGTCTTCCACCTGGTATTTTTCTGCCAGAACAAACAATATTGTCCCGTTTTATGTCGTGAGCGCACTTCTCACGTAGGCTTCCGCCGTAATATAAAAATTTATATATTTTTTTATATTGCTGAGATAGCGGCTGATATATTTTTGTTTATATATCTTAGTAATTCTACCATATTTTGATTTGTTTTCTTGTCCCGTTTCAACAGAAAACTTCAGAGACACATCCATTTCTGAAAAAGTTGCGCTGGAATAAGTCGATTCCCCGTAATCGCTAATAAATTTTAATGTCTCCTCACAGGGGACACCCGAGTGATACGATAGAATCGCGATGTCTCCTCAGAGGAGACAATGGAATGGAAAGGGTTAATGATCTGCAAAAGCTATTAATCTGTGAATATTTTGAACTTCGTCACGCCTTTCTCCATTTTTCACGTTTCATCGACAAGAATGAAGAAGCAAGCCATATAGGTACATACACGTGCATCTCTCTATACGAGAGGCGAAACGCTCTGTACGTGGGAGCTACGCGTCCGGTGTCAAGATTCCGCCACGTTGGTTCTTTCCCACTTCGTGCTATCTCTCAGGCGTTTGCTTTTTTTTTTAAATTTCATTTTACTCCGATCATATATTTTTTTTTTCGTCGTTTCGCTCGTTCCCCCGGTTTTCGGTTGTTTTCCCATTGCGTCGAGGACGCAACCGATGACAGAAGCGTGAGAAGGGGGAGTGGCGCCCTCTAGGACAGCTATGGACAGCGAAAGAGACTGCGAGAGAACGAGAGTGAGAGAGAGAGAGAGAGAGAGAGAGAGAGAGAGAGAGAGAGAGAGAGAGAGAGATAAGGAGACACGTATAGAACTCGACGTCCTCCTTTTCCACCGAGTTTCGAGCTCTTCGTCTTTTCATTCCTCTCTTATCGCTCCGACTCTCTCGCTCGTTTTATAAAGACGAGGCCGCCAGACGTCGACGAAGGGGAACTTCTCTCGAGAAGCCCCCGGCAGAGGAGTTCGCTCGCGCGCACCACACGTCGCGTTGCCATCGCTACGGCGCTCTCGCGGGGCTATACGAACCTCGCGGCCACGGTTCCATATCACCGCGAGCGCCGATTGGCGGAGAGCTATCCTCGGCTGCTCCCTCCCCAAGCCACGCGACGTCGAAACTCTCGCCCTGTCTCACTCTCGCGCGCGCGGCGGCCGCTGGCGCCGCGACGCCAGTACGGGGAGTGGAGGAACGAATCGCGAGATATTGACGCGCCAGCGAAGGCTCTACTGTCGTGATAGTGCGAGCGAGCTAGAGAGAGAGAGAGAGAGAGAGAGAGCGAGGCGGGAGAGGGAGAAGAGAGAGGCGACTCCAGCACGCAGGCTCGTTCAACATGGCCGACTTTGGTACCTCCGACTATACGTATACACACAATGTATATACGCACACTATCGAGAATCGTGCTTCGCTTATACGTACGTATACACGTCGAAGCTCGGATAAAGAATTTCGTACACGTACTGTACTTGGATACGTATATGACTAAGTGCAGTTGCACACTTTCGCTTTGTACGGACGATCGCGTGCGCCTTGCACTCGGAGAGATATTTCCCGTGTGGCGCGACACACAGTGGGAGATGGTAATTTCGAGTTGAATAATAAACAAAACAACAATTTTTTCGAAATAATATCGTTTCGATGCCGAGAGTGATTAAAATTTTGGAAATTTTCACGAATAATAATATTCGATCGTGCGAGAATGAGCCGATCGAACTAATTATTAATCAATCGCGAAAAAATTTTCATCGTATTATTTTTTTTATCGGAGAATACTTTTTATTTCCAAACGCTCGTCGATTATTATTACGATTTTTGTATTTATTTTGCGACAATTATTCATGTCGCTTTAGGTCCGATGCGAAAATTATGAATGATAGTTCGTAAAGTTTGAAGAAAACAAAAATTATTCAAAGACCGAAAAATACATTTTTATTATAAGTCGCGTATCTCGGAATAAAAAATTAGTTCTCGGGAAGAAGGATGACTCTATTTTACTGCGAGCGTGTCGAAGCGGATGGTGCCCGGGCGTGTGGAAGAGCTCGTTTGTATACGGCGCGTTAATTCCCCCGGTGCTTAATAAAAATCGCCGTCGAAGCTCGGGCGAAGGGTCGTATATATCGAGGTTACAGTATTGTATATGTATATTTATAGATGCACCCAGGGAGATGGAGTCGTGGTAGAGGATAGTAGGAGAGATCAGGTGGAGGACGTGGATTCGCGCGAAAGAATCGACGATTTGGCAACTGCACATGTTGCTTTCTCGTGGATTCGCTATCGTCAAATCTGTCCACACCGCGGAATATATATATATATATATAGACAGACGTATATGGGACCCTCGCCAAACATTGGACCGAACGATCGCATCCTTAAGCCCCGCACCGTGCCCAATTATGCTCTATTATAATCCCTAATAGGATCAAGACGCGACAGTGCAACATGTTCACGGTTTGTCGTACACAGGTCACGGTAGCAAAGGATCTATAATGCATATACGTAATTAGCATAAACAAATACATGATTCATTATATCACCATTTTCAGTTCTCTCTCTCTCTCTCTCTCACTTCTTTATTTCTCGTTTTATTCACCGTTTATCGGAGATTTACTCGATACACGCATGGCGAACGCGAACACACCGTTCTCACAATTTCATATGAAATGCACTTGCAAATGGCGTGTCAATAAATTAATCACTGACTTTTTTGCGATTTAACCGGAAAGAGGAATCATTGAAATGCGATAGACGAAAAGAAAATTCTCGTTGAACGACCAATCCGATCGATGGTGCAGTGAACGTCGTGCTAGAACTGCATCCCGGCGATATATATATATATATATATATAGAGAGAGAGAGAAAGGGAGAGTTAGAACAGACGCGCTGGTCATCGCGATGGGTGTTTCAAATCAACGATGTAGACAATATATACATATAAGCATCGATCTTCTCACCGTGGATGTGTTACGCGTGTCCGGGGATGGACATTGGTCGCCACAAATCCGGAAAACGGTCAACGCGTCACGTTATTCGGATAGGAGAGCAACTGTCCATCTCTATACGCTTATACATATACATATTTATATGTATACGTATAATATTTTTATAGATATGTACATTGTTACGATTTCCCGGGGTAAATCCTATGTGACGCACAATATTACGCTCAAGTGAAATAACGGCACGTATCTTACGTTTTTCATCCGGATGAATAGTTTCATTAGAATATAGATTCTTAATTTCTCGAAGACTTGGATGATTCGATTCATTCGCCAAAGATATCATTATTTTCATGGCTACGAGAAGATTGGGAAAAACGCTGTAATCGAAAGAAATTGAAATTGTTGAAAAAAATGTTTAACACACGGATACGAAAGAAAGCGCAAGGACTTTCGATTAATCGAGCGACGTTATTATTGCTGGAGGGTTAACGAAGAAAAAATAAGTTGATAATAATCTAGAAAATTGTGGTCATCTGCTTGGAAGATATTTGATGAGTTCGGAGCACGAAAAGCGTCGAAGAATCTCGCAATGTTTTCAAGCTAAAGAAAAAAGGCGAATCGAGAAAGAGGGATGCTTAAAAAGGGATGCCATCGTTGATTTCCATTGGCTCTCACACATATAGGGCATAGGGTTTATTTGCAGTGGTTGAGTGGGCGGAGGTGGTTGTAGGGGGTGGCTTCATATGTTTCTCTCTCTCTCTCTCTCTGTATATATATATACGTGGCACAGGGAGGAATACTCCAGAGAGTGGCGATGCTATATAGTCGAGACTCGTGGTACACCGAAGGACAGCATATAATTAATGACCGTCATCCATCACGATGGGAGCGACGCGCGGTCGGGCGCACTTTTCTCGTCGTCGTCGGCTCATAGATTCGATTATACATATATAAGCTTGGCAAGTTTTATTTCCTTCTTTCGCGTAACGTAGGTATATGCCTCGACGAACGTTTAGCTGGATTGGATAGATATAGGAATAAATTTTCTATCACATCGATTTTCTCAACGAAAAACAGATAAAACAAATTCTGTCACGACGCGAAAGTTCGTTCGCTCTTTGCCGGTGCAACATTTTGTGTATCTACCTACTCAACGAGATAGCGCACTGTGATTACAAAATGTCGAGCTTTCGTTCGGGCCCATCATTGGTATTTTTTTTATTTGTTACGTTACGGCTGACAAAACTGGCTCGCTTTCAATTCTTCGCAACACCGGTATTATTCTAGCATATAAAATTCGGTCAATACTTATCGCTGCCGTTCGCAACGCTCTTCCGGTTCGATCGTTCGCGTCCGATCGATGGCGCGTAAAATTGATCTCTTTTGAATATATCTCGTCACTGTAGGTAGGTAAATGTACATCATCCAACCGACAAACATCATGGCAACGGTAACGGCAGTAGTTAGTATTAAAAGAGAAGATATATATGTATAAATGAATAACACGGAGTATGTGCTCTGGCGCTGCTGATTTCAGGGCGTTGGCTCTCGACCGTACTCTCTACATTCGCCGTTTCTAATAGATAGGTATATAGCGGTAAGTATAGGTATACATCAATATCTATGGGGCGTATATGCGCGAACCGGTTAGTTAATTCCTCGCAAGCACCGAAAACACGTATTATACAAAGCTAGGGCTGATAACCTGCCCAGAAAACTTTCGTACGCTTGCGCAATCGAAATAATTGTATAATTAATGCGATATGTATTTATTTTCAAGTTGGACTTATTTTTAATTTTTATAATTATAGTACCTATCTATTCTATATACGAGAAAAATTTCATCTTTAATTACGTGTCAAGAATGTCGCGTGTTTACACGCAAAAGTCTCGTAATATCGATTCTACGTCATTGACGCGCATGCGCTTATGCGAGCGTCGGCGCATGCGCGTGTCAGTCGTACCAGTAGGTACGACTGCCTATTTGTAATAATATCGGATAAGAATGGAGAGAAGCAAAAGAGAGCAAGAGATTACGTACACGAGAGTAAGGAAGAGTCGCGTTGGGGCCGCGAGAGGGCCGCGCGTGCGAGACAAAAAGAACACCCCGTCCCCTTTTATTCATCGTCAACCCCCGCAACGCGTATTATAGGTGGCAGTTCGTGCGGCTCTCGCTGACGTCTTTATTCGGGGGTGTTATACGCAAGCCACGGGGGTCGTGCTCATTCACCATATACATAATACACTGTAGCTCATTCACTATATAGATAGGTACACTGTATTTACGTGTACGGAGAGACGACACTAAATACGTATAGTACACAGTATTGCTATATATATATATCGGTATAGGAAAAACCCCCTTGTGGTGCCGGAGTGTTAAACGGTGCGATCTTAAGCCGGATTCCGAACGATTGGCACCCTTCGTCCCACCGGTCAGGCAGAACTATGCGGACCAGTCGGTCGAGGGTGTAAGGGTTTTACGTATAAATTTATGTGGGGCGAGTGAAGCGGTGAATGAACAATTTTTTGCAAAATTTTGTTTATTTTAATTTGTTTATATACGAACGTTGAGTGAAGAGGTGGACGAACTTGTTATGTTATTTACCATGTAATTTTCTATCGTTCGATCGAAAATTATAATACCTATACCCCGGGATTGGAATTGAATAATTAACGATCTTGTCGAATTCATATTATCGTGTAATATAATTCTTAAGAAACGACGTCTTTTCAAAACGCTTGACTGCATTTTGACGAAATTAATGTGAACTGTGAACTATGTTCGATGCTTTTGGTTTATGGGACGATGTAGCCAACGAAAGAAGACGGGCATTATGTATTTAAGAGTGCGAGCGGTTCCGCGAGAACGAACCCGTCGAACTTAAAAAAAATATGTTTTACGAGCGAATAAATATCTGGAGATGATGGCGAGGTGCGAGAGTACGACTCCGGTAAAAGAGCGAGAGACAAGTGTTATGTAGATACACCGCGCAAGCTCTCTCTCTCTCTCTCTCTCTCTCTCTCTCTCTCTCTCTCTTTCTCCCCGACCCCCGCTCTCCTGCTTTTTCTCTCGCAACTTATCGTTGTTCAAACAACTGCTTATCGTCACGCGAACCCCGAGCGGAAGCGAGTTTTTCTCATTTTTTTTCACGTATCACGACGTGACCCGCGACGTACATACCTATCGTTCGTTATTCTATTAGAAACGAGCGTCGCGACATATAAAATTCGAATTATTTTCAAAGGTACGTATCGAAAAAATACACTTTATCAAATGAAAAAAAGATTTTACAAAAAATACTAAAGTACAATAAGTAATTGGAAAAACCCGACAAGAATTTTCTTCGATAAATGGGAGAATTATAAATATTAAATTCATGATTATTTCGTTATATCGTATACACCCGTTTTATCGGCGATATTTTTAATTTGTGCTAATTGTATACAACGAGGATTTAAAAGGAAGTATTTCACGAAAGAAATTTACGAAACCAAGGTACATCCCGATGATTATTCCGAGAGGCGGAAGAGGCAGAGAGAGAGAGAGAGAGAGAGAGAGAGAGAGGGAGAGAGCCTTTGAAATAATGCCGCACTGAATTTTTTGCTCACATACACACGTCTATAATATAGTCATAGCCCTTTTTCTCTGCGATGCGAGAGTGAAGTGCCAAAGGAGCCTTTCCTCGTCTGACCGTTTTTGGGCCTTCGTCACAGGTACTTATCGCTATATACACACACACATACACCCATATATATATATATATATACATCGGGTACCATTACATATGCTATATAGCATAGAATATATACCCGCGGATGTGGAAACGGGCACGATCCAATGTTTGCCCCGTAGCTGGACAAACAGCGGCACTTTCTGAATTTTTCGAAGGGTCTCCTTTCTCACCGGTGCCGCGATACGAAAGACGTATATATATATATATATGTATGAGAGAACGCGCTCTCTCTCTCTCTCGTCTCCATCGCTCGAACTTTGCGTGATTGCATGCGTGCCTTTCTAGAGTGTATACCGGCTTCGGTTCTTTCTTCGACCATTTTGATTTTTGTCGGCATTTGCTTTTTCACGCGTTCTCGAGTCTGGAAAAGCACGAATGGAGAACGAAAACGAGCATCTATACCTACGCGTAGCTTTGTCATATACATCCGAGAACGGCTAGGCTGCTTAAGTGCTTGAGGGTAGATCGAGGGCTCGGTCTTTTTCTTTGTGACTTTTCGAAAATTAATCGCTGACTCATCGTGTGTCCAAGAGCTTCGCGGATCAACCTCATTTACGTTGCTCTACACGAATATATGAGTATACTAAATTTTTTTAAAAACTCTTTTCGCATAATCGGATCCATCGTTCAAAGGATCGGGGACGATTATAATTCCGTCTTCGCGAGGATAATTTTTTATCGTCTTCGATGTTCCGTTTCGAGTTTTCGATGCTCGACTTGTCACGTCGGGAAAGAGGAAGAAGGAGACTTGCAAAGAGGAAGAAAAACGGAAGGATCGATCGAACGATTTGTCGGAGTGGACAAAGAGAGAGAGAGAGAGAGAGAGAGCGGACGACAGTACCGGCGTGCTTCCTTTGTTTTACGTAATTTCCGCGCCAATATTAGCCCGGCGAGTTCCGTCGACGTCTACGACGACATCGATGTCGACGTCGTTCCGCCCTCGAGCTTTCCTCTTCTCTCTCTCTCTCTCTCTCTCTCTCTCTCTCTCTCTCGTTTCTCCCACACTCTATTCCATTCTCGTTCGCTCTTCCTTCCCCTGTTCGTTGCTTCCTCCTCCCCTTCCTCCTCCTCCTTCTCCTCCTCCACCTCCTCCTCCTCCTCCTCCTCCTCCTCCTCCTCCTCCAGCCCCTTCTCTAACTCCCTTTCTCACCCCCGCTCGAACAACCGCCTCATCCACCCCCTCGCGCAGCCCCGTTGACTCGCATATATTGGTTGTGTGTTCTTCGCAAACAGACCAATCAATACCAATCTCTTAACTCGACGTATTACGCACGCGTAAAAGCAACCGGTATACACGCTTTCGACATATACATATAGAGAGCTACCTTCATATGCGTGTAGGTACGTACACGTGCACGCACGTGTATCCTCCGTGAGCACATTCACGGAGTTGAAATTGACTTGAATTTTCACCGCTGAGGCGAATGAAAATCTTCGGTAACAAATTAACGATGATTTTTGTAAAAAAACAATATCGAGATATTTTTATTCGTTTGCGAAATAAGAAAACTAATTAACGAAAACGAGTAACGAGTTTATAAATTTTTAAGACATGCCAACAATGAAAATTTTATCGAATTATTCGTAAATTTTTCTATAATGTTAATTTGACAATAAATACCGCGCATAAATCATTAAAATTGTTTATTTTCTATGTGACCGTTGATCTTTCGTAAATTATAGGCGATCGGCGAGCCAAAATTTCTATCGAGAAACATTAGTCGAGGTGAAAATGTGGATAATTGATAAATGAGACGTTTTGTTGGTATTGAGGGAGAAAAAATATTCACTCGGAAGTGTGCCGAGGAGAGAGCGGTCGGTGAGGCGGGGAAGGAAGCGATGAAGAACGTCTGGGTGAAATTTCGCGAAGATGGATATAACGAGAAAAGAGTCGTAGGTACCGGGCCGGAGAGACTCTCGTCGCTGGTGCACGAACGGTCGAGACGAGATGCTGGACAGACTCGAGAAGAGAGGATGGGGTATGGAGTGGAGGAGGCTGAAAGGAGAGGCAGAGGGTGGAAAAGGAGCCACCCACGGTGATGGTAGAGTCCGACAAAGGCTTCGCCACTTGTCCGATCTCGGATCTACGCAAATAGACACCCCCGCTCGTGTACTATACAGCTTTTAAGCCCGTTTTCTCTCTCTCTCTCTCTCTCTCTCTCTTCGCCACTGTCAATGCTCAACATGCCGTCTGGCTTCGTTCGAGACGTTTTCATCTTTCGAGCTCTCTCTCTCTCTCTCTCTGTTTCTCTCTCTGTTGCACTCTTTTCATTTACTCCACAACGTTTTTTCAGTAATCCTAAATGTAATAATAATAAATGTTTATATATTTGTTTATTTGTGCATGGAGAAATAAATAATTCATCTTCAATTATAAGTAAAGACTTTGAAGTTTGCGAAAGAAATACCGATATAGCTATAAAATTGGAAAAGGTGTAATGGAGAAAAAATATGAAGGAGTCCTATGTAATAATATCTCGAACTATTGATCGTTATTTTGAGTTCCTGATTACAGATTGTATGTACATAACGTGGATTCATAAGATATTGAATATTTTCGTTGAACGACGATATATTCGCGATAAAATTAGAAAACTCCTGCATTAAATAATTAAAGTTTAATTGTTCGCAGGAATCCTTGAACGACAAAGTAAACATTATTTTTAACCTCTCTTAAAATTTCAGAATTAACTTTTAAGTATTGGGTTTAATCGCGATAATTGTTTATCACCGATTCGACATATGAAATAATTATGAATTATCTCGAAAACAAAAAGAGAAACAGGAATGCACAGCCACGAAAATTCGCGCAAACAAATACAATGTAGTATTCATATTTTACCAACGCATTCTCGAAACCCGGATAAATTCGTTAAGAAACGAGTGCTAATTACTTGATTAACACTCCTCGTTCACGAATATATATTGAGGAACCGCCGTCAGTCCAGCCCGATTCACACGAACGATTCCGAAAGTTGTATCGGGCCATGGCTCGTGTAAAAAATATAGCGCATTTTATGTATACCTACTGTGTATTAGAGATCGCGTATTTATTTATGTTGTTTCACAAGCGCTCGGTATAATCATTTCTTTCATTCAAACGGGACACTCGGTAATTTCCATATTTCGCTACACGAGACACCCTGTATACAAACCCCGTAATTACTGCGGCGTTGGTGAGTAATCTTGTTATTATAAACGTCTTTTTAATCGTAAGAATTTTCGAGCACGCAAAATATGTGATCATCCTCGTTGATCATTTTCGTATACCTAAACAAGGCAGCGCATTATTAACCACCAGTCGCTACGTCATAAAAAAACGAGACTCTTTGACGCCAGTTTCATCGAACTCTCGCCACATGGAAAATTGGGTGTTTCGGATCTCGAAAATATCGTACCCGATATTTCCTCGTAAAAAGTGAAAACGCGGCTGTATTTTATTGAAATGGATTTCTCGAATTAATTTCACACTTTAAGTGCATACAATAAATTTATTATGATTTATAAATATTTGTTTAATTTGAAAAACGTCCATTCCAGCGTAGAAGAATGGTTGCTCATAATAGTATCCCGAAAATTCTTTTGAATTTATACAGAAAACGTACGAAAGGGATTATTTGAAATAAGTAATTTAAAAAAATTAATAATTCAACAAAATTTTACTCATATCTCGGTTGTCTTGAGAATAACAAATCGAATGACAAAAGTAATCGTGCGACGAGAGCTTGTTATTTACAACTTTGCGTTCATACGAGGAGAGAGAGAGAGAGAAAGACAGACAGACAGACAGATAGAGGGAGAAAGAGTGTACTCGGGTGACGAGTGGCAAGTCGAGGATAAAAAGTCGTGCGGGGGTGCCTCGAGCGATATTATCGCGCAAAGTAATGTAGGTCGGGCGCAAACAAAACGATGAACGAGCGTGGGTTTATCGATTAATTATTATCGATAAAACTATTCACAATATCTTGGGATGACTCGAAACGCTTGTGTACATGTGGCTGAAATACACGCAAACGTTAAATAGGTGTGTATGCCCGCGGTTCTATCATCGACGTCGTCGGACTTTAAGGCGTCTCAAGACGCCATTTTTTTCAATATTTTTTTTTATCATGACCGGGGTCGAGGACCCTTTATCTACGGCTTACCTACACTCGTGGGTGACGTCGATAGTCACGCGCTGCAAACGCGAAGAAATCGATGCGTGCGGATCTTCCGCTGCTTATACGGTAGGTATCTACACACCAGAGCTTTAATAAAACGATCGATAATACCACGGCATGATAATAAATTGCAGAACCACGAAAATTCATCGATAAACCTACCGAATCGATATTTCGATATGTAAACGATTCATTCGTTGAATTTATTTTATTTTCAGCTTAATAAAAAAAAAAAAAAAACAATGTTTTCTCGTGTAATTCAATGTGAATCGAAATTTATAAAGCTGTTTCTCTCTTGTGAGAATCTTGCAGAAATGCTAAGAAAAGGAAAACATACGTTTTGTACGTCCGTTAACGTCCTACCCCCCAACCACGGACGACGAAAAAGATTTCGAAATTGTAAAAATGTCGAATATTATCCTCGGAAAAATTCGAGAGTGTTCAGGGTACGATATTCCTTTTCAAATCCAATCCGCTGCATTACGTTTTACAAGTTTGACATCATTGCTCTATATAGGTATCCAATTCGTTCGGGGTGCCTATCTCGTTTTTTTCCAACTTTTCCCTCATTCTCTCTCTCTCTCTCTCTTTCTGTATTATATATATCGCTGCAAGCCTCGCACCCACTTGTTCTTCCACCCTATGGCATATATATATGTACACATAGCTGTTCATCGTCGTCTCTCTCCTTCGCTCGCCCATGCTTCTATGGAACCAAGAGAGAGAGAGAAAAAGAGAGAGAGAGAGAGAGAGAGAGAGGTCTCACTCACGAGCCATTATTTGGCCGAACAAATCTTTACCTTTGATTCAGGAGTGGGAATCCGCACCCGGATGGTTGTTTGAGTTGGTAATATTTGGAGTAACGCTCTCTGGGACCAAGTCGGTCGGTTTACTGGATTTCGCTGGCAATATTGTTACACCGACATTCCTTTTGCCCCCGACCTTAGTCAACTCACGAGAAAAAGAGAGAGGGGTCGGAGAGAAAGAGAGAGAGAGAGAGAGAGAGAGAGAGAGAGACTGATACGGCAGAACCAATGGGGGTTTTCTTCGACTTTCTGCCTCTCGACAAACCCCCGATCTCTGTACTAATACGTTTGGATTTTTCGATCAACCTCGCATTTATGACATTAGTTATTTATAGTTGGCTCTCGGTTTCGCGACTCTTCGTACATCGCACATTCTAAAGAAATAATTTTATCCGTAAGTATACATACATCCCTGATCATTACTATTTTTTACATTATTTCTATACATCGTTTCACCCCCCTTTCTTCCTCACCATATAAATTCCTTCCCTTCTCCATCCATATATCGATTTTTTTCAATCGATATATGGATGCAACGATAATACTTCGAAAAACTAAGATAAATAGTAAAGGCGAGAAATAGACAAAGACAGAATAAAAGAGAGAGAGAGAGAGTGCGAGAGATTAGCAACGATTGCTGTATACAAAGCTTTGAGTACAGTGTTTGCGTACAAAGGGAAAAAAAGAAAACGCGGGCGATAAAGGGTCGATCACACTTAACCGATTGCAACATGGGCTATGTTAATAATAGCGATGATAATAACGTATAAGTATTCGAAGAATTGCACAGAGTGCAGGGAGGAATCACCTGGGAAAAGATCAAAGACCTCCATCGTTTATTTGCCACGTATACATATACATATTGATATATACGAATACGAGGCAATTGAGAAACATCTACACACGTATAGGAACTACAAACGGTACTCGCAAAAACATCTATATGTGTATATAAATCAAAATCAAACAAATTATTTCGTTATATTTATTCCGACGATTGTTGATTAGCGAATAGAGCAGCTTGTTGTGTACCTTGCGACGCATCCATACATATATGCATATGTATATATATATATATGTATATATATATATATATATATTAATAATGTGTATTGGTGTGTGTATATGCAAATGAGAGTACGCGCAAGCAAAAACGACGAGAGAGATAGAGAGAAAGATTGACTCTTTTCCCACTCTGTCTGTCTGTCTCTGTCTCTGTCTCTGTCTCTCCCTCTCCATTGCACGGTTGTAGCCACATAGTAGTATAAACTCGCGTGCGGTTAAAATACAAAATGTGTATTATCGGGTAAATAAATAAATATTTGGCTACGAGCAAGCCAGAGCAACTCAAATATGTTCAAGCGATGTCACCAGCTGCATCTCACTCGCTCTCCCTTTTTAACTTCCCCTCTCCTCGTTCTGTTACTCACGCTCTCTTTCGCCCCTCTATCACTTCCTCCATCCCTCGGAAAGCTGCCTTTTTATACTCATGATACTCTATTGTACTACTTTTTTTTTTACACCGTATATACATCACGCGACATTTTTTTTATATTTATTTCAGCCCCCGCCTCGGCCGTCGCCCAGCGGAAACTCGTCTTGCGGATTTTTCCTTCATATCGAGCGTCAACGGCAATACGCTCCGGTGCTTTTCTTTTCGCCTATCGGTGCTTACTCTTGACTGCAGTGTGTCTACGATTAGGTAGGCATACCAGAGTCGCATAAGTCTCTATACTGTCAAACATATATATATATATATATACATAGATAGGGATAGAAACGTTTCAGTTCTGGGTATAATTCATATATATAACGAGGGAGTATTTATCTACTTCTATCTATATATTAGTTAATATATGTATATACATATATAGATAGATAGATAGATAGATATTTAATACAATATGTACCTAGTCTAACCAGCTCCGTTGACTCTCGTTCTATTTGATTTTTGAATCATTCTGTATACGTCGGAGGAGTGCGCGTTTAATCGGAGGTCAAATATTTTGGGTACCCGCGCATTTTGTCCTGCCGAAAATTGCACAGGCACACATCGAACGACCATTATCTCTCCTTTCTCTCTCTGCCTCGCTATTTCTCGTTATTTCTCGTTTTTTCTCTCTATATACTGATGTATATATATCGAAGCGAACGTGAATGCTCCATATGCAGGTGATCTCGGTACGTGTTTCATTTTTTCTTTCATTTTTATATTCACTCGAATGTATGTTAATAATTGAAAGACTCATACGCGACGTATTCTTCGTCAATATTTGTCGTCTTTTCACTCGATAAAAAGTAGCCTCGTAATTCAAGGCCAATTATTGATATACGTGTAGACACATACCGATACGACGGGAATATGTGAAATTTCATCGATGACATATCCGTCATTGACTCGGGCAATTCTCCCCGCGTGTTTAAACAACGTTTTTTTTTTCTTCATCAACCCAGAGACCTTCATTCACAGATATTTTTCACCGTGTCTTCGGAAGGCAACTCGTGACTGCGATGTGCTCGGGGCAATTCGTCGAACGTGCCCGTCGCGATGGAAGGAACATTGCGCAATTCTACATTCACGCTTGTAATTTACAGTCGGTCACAAAAATATTCGGACATCAGCATAGAGGTGCTCTTTCTGTTTCTCATTTCAATTAAATGATCGAAGGACCAGCACATTGTGGTACGATATATTAGAACATACGTTTCAAGTAACATCAACGTAAAAAATCATTATTTCGCACTTATGAATGTTTAACTACTGCGAAAGAATCGAAGGAAGCACGAATTCGTATGTCGCAAAAATACTCGGACAATGTTTTTACACGGTTAATAAATATGTATAAACAATAGTCGTTGAACAGGAGTATCGGTACGATTTTCGTAAACATAACTCTCAAGTGACTTACAAATATCGTCATGGATGAAAATAATCATCAGATTCGTTTCGATTCGGAAACGTAAAAACATTTCGCTTAAAATACGGCAGTTAGTCGTTTTCCATGGGGAAAAGAGAGAACCATATCGTGAAATGGGAAATCTGTTGAAAATATGTAAAAGTATTATTGCACATACAATTAAAAGATCTAAGAATAAATATAGAATTGATTTGGTCGGTAATAGTGAATGCCGTGAGTTTTAAATATCCTGGCTGGCCAAGAATAGGACGTAGGTACATTAATGCAACAAATAGAAATAAAAGCCTAGGCATTGTAAAAGATTAGATTTCCAAAGAAAAGGAGTCGTGGAATAACAAATTATAGTAACAAATTAAGGAAATTTGATATTTATTGTGGTAATGGAAGAGTAAGAACGTGGAAAAAAAAGAAAAGGAAGAGTTAAATCTCAAACATTTGCTACTCATTGTAAATCACACTGGCTGTCAATCAGTATTTATAGAGGGTATTCCGGATAAGTATAAATATCCGACCATATTATAAAACAATTTAAAAAAAGTGCTGCTCAAATGGCGGTTGAAGAAAACTTAAAATTTAATCAAAACAATGATCCGAAGCACAACGCACAGATTTTTCACGAATATTCAATGTATACCCACATGTCCTAATAGCGCGCAATCGCCTCCACAATAGAGGGATTTGAATTCCAATGAAAATACTGAAAATATGTCGGCCGAACTGAACCGAGAACTTTGGAAAACCCTCGTGAAAATTAAGGAGGATTTGAAAAAACGGCATGTGGAGAACTGAAGTCTTATTAGCACGGATTATTTGAAAACAATTATTTCCAACATGTCAATCCGTTTAAGCTATGTTGTGCAACAACAAGGATATCCAACAAAATATTAATTTTAAGATAAAAATTATTATTTAAACGTTGTAAGCTTAATTTGTACGATGTTCGAATATTTTGGTGACATGCAAATTCGTGATTTCTTCGAATCTCTCGCATTATTTCAACAATCTCACGTGCAAAATAATTATTAATTGCGTTCATATTATTTGAAAAGAATGTTCTAATATATCATACTATAATATGCTGGTCCTTCGAACATTTAGTTGAAATGGAGAACAGAAAGAGTAACTCTGAATATTTTTGTGACCGACTGTATATTTAGAGTGGAACGCCGACCGAGTTAACGGCTTCGGGCCGACGATTTTTGTTTTAATTGCAACTTATCTTGTTCATCATTTTTTTTACTTCAACTTTTTTATTCATTTTTTGCCAAATATTGTTGCCCCCGCGATTCGTTATCGTAGTCCAAATACAGTGATGTAACTGCTTCCGAAAGAATGGTCGTGCAAAAAATGAACACCTGTCTACCTCGTATCGTTGCGTAAAGCAGGTGGGATGCGATTGAAATTTTGCTATCGGTGCATTTGTACGAAAAATACGCCTCCTCGGTCCATTTTAGCGGCCTGTGCCATATTACCCAACCTTCTCTCACAAAATACGTAGCTACGCACTATCTATAAGTTTACCTGACGCCGTTGAATTGTGAATCAAGATTTATGGCGGCGAATTAGAGCGACGATAGGGGAGGTGGAGAGCACGGTGATAGAGAGAACGAGAGAGAGAGAGAGAGAGAGAGCGTGACGCCGGAGTAATTAACGGAATACGATACACTTGTGTAAATGCTGCGAACCGTTGCTTTTCTCGTGTAACAGGGACCTGTGGGAGGTTAGATGAAGAGAGAGAGAGAGTTAGAGAGAGAGAGGAAGAAGTTGGAAGAGTGGGAGGAGAGTCGAGAACACGACGAAGATGTTCGACGGTAGGATATCGCTCCGTGTATGACGACGAAGACGAAGCGAACCTGTTACGTGACCCCTCGGGCCAACGACAAAGTCGAAGGCGAAACGCATCGCGCCGAACGTAACGCGTATAGAGCCACGCACACGCGTACATCTTACAAGCACGGGAGGAACAGAAATACAGTCCCCAAGAAAATACATGCTCCGCGACATCGTGCGAACGTGCGCCGATCTTGAGAGTCACGAGGCGTCTGCACAAACACTTCCCTTTCCCACTTCTCCTCGTGCCCGCCATTCCGCCCTCCTTCTCTGCGTCGACCGCCATGTTTGATCACCGGAATTTCGATTTTTGGTACGTCGGACGAATATATCGTGTAACATTTCACGTTTAGTTTATACATAGAGCGACGAAACACCCGACGATGGTGGGAAATTATTGTTCTACCGACGATGTTAATTCGATTGTCCTGAATAAAGTAAATAAATATCGATTTTTTAACGTGTCGACAGTTTATTCAAATATTGATTAGAAAAAATGTGAATATTTTTTTGTCCAGCAAAAAAACGGCTTGACCCAGCCTAGAAATGCTTTCAAGTAGGTAAAGCACTGCGAGGAATCCTAATAAAATATTTACGTTTATGTAAAGTTGGCGAAAAGTCGTTTTATATGTTTGTTTTTTTAATAGTTTTTCTAAATTTATTATTGGGCTTATTTATTGTCTTACAGCTGTATTAATTATTTTTCTTTCTAATAAAAAAACATCAGTAAAACTGTTATTTTTGGGGAAAAGATTGAAGTTGAGTGGAGAGCCGTGTCAGAACGGGCGCCGAAAATTTTTAAAAATAATTTGCCTAGGGCTCCTCGATACCCGCAAATAAATTCCAAAGTTACAGAAAAATATGTGACTATGAGGCCCAAACTCGTTCTCTTATTCCGGACAATGGCTCATACATAATTATAAAGTTTTATATAATGTGAAATTAATCCCCTAACAAATATTAAACGGTTTAAAATCAATAATGTTATGTGATTATCATTTTAGATACGATGGAATAAAGAGAATACAATGTTGAACCGTAGACAATCTTTTATTAAAATTATATTTATTCAGTTTGCGTAAATTTTGACAATGTTTTTTCAAAGTGATGTATTCAATGCAAATATATACAAATTTAATTTATATATTTGATCAAACAACAGAATCGATACAACCATCTGTATATTTATATTTTATATACATACACGGTTATATTGATTCTGTTGTTCGATTACATTCAAAAACCGCCAAAGAGCCTAGAATGAAATAAAAGGCGAGACAAAATCGCATCGGATATTTGATAAGACATTTGATGCGCGATGATTTTTATTGATAAATGAATGCGTCATCCGTATCATAATCACGTGAGATCGTATCGCGAAAACGTCGTGAAAAGAGCTTCGGCAATTTTTCGAGTATCACATTGTAAATACTTATATAGGTATAGAGAATTCCGTTGGAATGTTTTTTTTACATCCCTCTTTTCCGGTTCGTACATATTACACAACTCATTGAGAAAGGAGTTGTATTTGTTTGGTTCGCGCGATAAAATCATTAATTGTACAGTCTGATCGATACCCGGACGAATACGCGTCGATTAACGCTCGATCTTGCAACTCGCCCGGATCTAAATTTTGTTGTTGAATTTCGGCGGGTATTTAGTGGTAAGAAAATAATTCGAGTATAATAAATTAAACGTCGTCTCGATCCGAAGATTCCCTGGTTTAACTTGCTTATTGCGTACTTGTTCCTGTTGTAGACAACGATGCATTATCAGCAGTAATTATTGGAGATAATATTATGGAAGAAGGTATTTATGGATTAGAAAAATGAAAGTTTTTTTCAGTGTTTGTTCGGTGGTATTAAATTGCAGAATTGTGCGGAAAAAAGTTGAGTTACATAATATAATCGGATTTCAGCTTGGTTCTGGCGTTGGAGAAGTATTTTCCTTATTGGACTCACGAAATGTTTCGTACATCAACATTTGCACACGTAATGCGTTTATAAACTTGAAGTTTATATATTGAAAATTTTTGTTTGGCATTGAGCGAATGACCGGCAATCGATACGAATAATTGCTTCGATGAACATCTTTTTATAATAGATTGAATTAATTCTAAAGTAATAAAACGGCACCATACAACGATCTTCCTTCTTTTATTCCTCAATATCGATGTTTAATATTTCAAAAAGATGCTGAATGAAATGATTTCGGTGTAGAGTTGTTATATGAAGTGTCGAATTATTTCTATCAGATAATTTTATACGATTTTTCAAATCAGTGATCGATAAATCCTACCACGTGATAATCGTGGACTGCAAATATAATGTAAAATCATACGTCTCTCTGTGGACATTCACTGGTGATTTTGACAAATCAGACTTCGCTAAACAATTTTTTTTTTCATTCCTTACCCCTTGTATCCGGATACAGCGATACGACAAATTTATTTTCATTCATTGATCGACGATTGAAAATTGGAAGCGCGATTTATTCTCTCGGGAGTAAAAGATCAGGAGAAACATCAAAAACGTTATATTTTTTTTAGAAAACTGAAAAATATCTTTGTGGCACAATGTGACGTTGTCACGGGGAAGAAATATCGTCTACGGTATATACGTACCCACCTACCTACCTAAATACTTACCTACCTACCTACCTACCTACCTACCTACCTACCTACCTACATAGAAAAGGTGGTGTAAAAATATATCACAAAGGCATCGCAAACGCACGTATAACGCATATCGCGAGCGGGCTTCTCCGACGGTGATATCTCCGGTTTCCTATCCTCCGGGTTCATATCCCACCCCATAAATACATTGGACTGATAACGCATGCCTCGTCGAGACCTCCGATAAGATATCCAAGAGCGGAGAAATATCCGCGAGACACACCGCGACAGTATCGTGCCCGCAGCTTCTAGCATAAATATCTCGTTTGTACTGCAGTAAAATGGCCAGACTTTTAAAAAAATGTTCATGTTTTTTTTCCTCTTTCTTTTCATACGCCAGCAATGAAAGAAGAAAAAAGATTGTCTCTTCGTTCTCCGCGAGGTCTCGAGTCGCAGATAGGATGAACAATTTTGCTAAAATTAAACTCCGTCTCCTCGGCTCACACGCACGCTACACACATCGGGCTTTAATTCACAGGTCTTCACTAGCGATTAGAACGTGCACGCAAAAATTGTCTGGAATGCGCTGGACTTTTTTTCTTTTCTTTTACTCGCAACTTGGAATCGCTGTGTACTGATTCGCGTATCGTCGGAAAGATAATAACGAGCGGGACAGATAACTCGACCATACGTCGATATTCATTACAATATTCTTATTAGTATCAATATCATCGGCATTGATAACAATAATTCAACACGATGCATGATTATACAAATATTGTGAAATTAACAATAGCAACAACACCAACAACAACAACAATAATAATAATAACGTCAAGTTTCTTCACATCCGTTTTTTCTTATTGACGGAATAACGCGATATATTCACCACGATAGGATATGAAACACTAGCAACAATAGTAATTTAATACAATATTTTATTATAAAAGTATTATTTGATTAATGTCATTATTATCATTTTTATCGATTATATTAATAATAACTATAATAAAATTAATAATAATAATAATAATACGAATAATGTCAGTATTATTTACATCCTCTTTTTCTCTTTGACGGAAGAGCGCGGTACCTACGCTAACCATGGTAGGATTTTAAAACTGTGCAAACAGGAGTCAACGTCGATCCATTAGCCCCGATCTTTCTCCCTGCTCAATTATTCCAAGTGCTATATGTCCTCTTGGAGTCACGAAAACGAGCAAGCCATATCCTTCAATCCTGCAACGTGTGTACACGAACGGTTGTTGCTCGTTCATCTTCACTTACTCAATACATATTATGTACATCGTACGTTACGTACGAATATCTCGAACCAAACTGGATTATTATTAAATGATTGAGATGAAAATTGTGATTTATCGAAGTAATTTGATCGATAGGGAATTAAATTGTTTTTCTTGTCTTTTTTCAATTTTATACAAAATTTCACCTTTTGTTTCCGGGAAAAATTCTTCCAGGAAGATCAAATATTTGATTCTGCAATATTTGTCTCTCGTTTACGAGGGCGACGAATAATGGAGAATTAAATGAGCGTGAATCGATTCTCGTTAAAGAAAAAAAGGGAGAAAAAGGAAAGGGAAAGTACGACGACGACGACGGCGACTGTGAAGCAAGGATGGTCGGTTGTTCGGAAGAAAAGAGACCGAAAAGAAAATCGGTAATAGAGGAGAGTCTTTCGCTGGAGAAATGCAGCGACGGAGTGCAACGGAGTGAGGGAGAGGTCGAGGGGGTGGTGGGGTAGGTTCGTTAATTTAAGAATTTTGCCTCGTTAGCAAAATCACGTCCGCCTCGTTGCTCTCGCCCACGGTTGATACAATTAATTACGAAATCTACGAAGCGACGATGTCTGCTGCGCGTCGTCGTCGTGCATATATAACGCAACAGAGAGAGAGAGAGAGAGAGCGAGAGAGAGGGGGTGAAAGAGAGAGGGAATGAAGCCGAACGCCTTTCCCGTTGCCGAGGGGCACCTTTCCGAGTTTCGTCAAATTGAATTAAGCAACTGCGGGAAATAAGTATTCTTGGCTCAAAGTCGTTTTCTCTAATCAGCACCCACTTTTTCACGCATATCGATGAACTAATTACTCATTGAAATTAATCAATTTCGGAGACAATTACACTTGACTAAGGGACAAGGATGAAAACATTCTTTCCTCGAACAAGTGTCGTTGTTTTTCCCGCGTATCGATGAATTCAAGATTTATAGTCATTAATTATTCAAATCAATTACAAATTATTCAAGATGACGATTATAGTCGCTTGAGAATCGGGGATGAAAACAAAAACTTCGTCGTGTCCTCTAATTAATTTTTACTCTTTCGCGGATATAGGAAATGTATCCTAAATTCATAAACATGATTAATTAAGCAACGAGACATTACTCTCCATTTCCTGTTTTCTTCATAATTTTTACAACTCTGATTTTCACACTAATAAATCATTTGAATTTTCGAACGATGAACAAAATATATACACATGCACGAGAGAAAGAAATCGAGATCCTAAATTTATTACGACCCACTTGTATTTGTTACCGTAATAACGGTGACATTAGTGTATACACACGAAGTTTATAATTTCCTCGTGGAGCGTCGATGGCAACCGCACTCCTGTATACATTCGTCATTAGCGGGCTAGCGCGATGGTGGCGCGAGGGCAAATATCGTTATCGGGTGACGTTTCTTTGCCGTGGCGAAAAAAATATACAAGCGTTCCGACCGCACGTATTTCGAGACCGTCACACCCGAGAATCTTTGAGAACTACACGAATCGCATAGTAGTTTTCCTAAAACGAGAAGAACCCATTTATCGCCAACCTTTTTATTCAAACATAAATTTCAGTCGAAAACAATTTACTTCCATTTGAAAAGCCTCGTGTCTATTTTTGCATTATTCTATGAAGAAGAAAAATCCGAATTTTAATTGGATCGAATTGTTTGTTCATCTGAACTGACTGAAATGAGTTCTCAAACGAACTCTGTTTGATTAAACGAAACAAATATATTTCTGGACTGAAATAGAATGAGATTATCTCGGCTTAAATTTGAAACATGGCCTACACTATAAGTTAAGAATGATTTTCTCTTAATTATTGGGGCTTGATAGAACATTATATGTGATGAAAATAATGAAAAAAGACAAAAAGAAGGATAAATTTTTTGATTCGCTCGTTCATAATTTCTCTATTTCTTCCTTACACTATAATTTTTACATAACAACGTATTTCTATATAAGTAGGTACCGTACTGCTGTCAAGTCATCTTTAGCTCGTCACAGTCGTCTTCGTCGTTGTCACTTTTTCCCGGAAAAATATAATTTTATCTGACGATTCTCGAGTTGCCGGCGAGCGGTTCGTGTCCCATAGCACACACGTACACACACATACACACCCATACACACACCCACACATATGTAAATATGTGTATATATAAATGCTCGTGCTCGAGCGCTTATCTTGGCGAGCGCAAAATCGAGTAAACATGAACGTGGTCGTCCGACGGCCATGTTTCCTTAGAGCCGAGAGAAATTTTCTCTGCTGAATTCTCTCTCCCTCTCTGCCTTCTTTCTATTCTCTTTTCGTTATTCCTTCGGTATCCCGAGATACGTGAATTCCGGACTTGCACTCGCGTATACCAATTTGTCGTCCCACAGGCGTTTCTCCCTACGTGACAAGAGTCTCGAAGAATAAATTCTCGCAGCAATAAGACCATGATGCAATGCAGACCACGAGATCGGAGCCATAGGGCGACTCGGATTGGTCACATTTTGACGCGCTTTATGTCTATCGCATTGGCAATCATGCTAGGGGATGAAATATATTTTCTATTTATAATTTATTGACACGTCAAGCGTCATGCCTATTTTTAGTCTTCCTCTCCGTTTCCTAGCCCTTGATAATCGAGGTAGTCCGAACGAAACGTAAAGTAACAACGATCACCGGTGATTGACGCGGTCCGAACGGAACCCCTTAACGTGTTAATAAACAATGACAATTGAATGAGAAAGAAAATCTTCGAGGGTCAATCGAATGTTATTTCGCGAATTAGTTCAGCGCAACCAAATCGTAAGAGATATTTTGAAAATATAATTATTAATAATGTATACGTTTTTAATTATCCGTTTGAAAAAATTCAAATCAATCTCCGATAGCCCGAAGATAAGTATTTTACGAAGCATTCGTGCGTCGAGTCAACGAAGTTTTTCGTTATAGTAAATGGACAAGGACGATATAACTAGAAAGAAAACATTGAAGGGTCTGTTATAACGACGATTAATAACTCTGTAAAATTTAAATAAATACGTACGAGTGCGAAAAATTTCAACGATTGATTTAAAAATGACTTGTTTTTATGATTAAAAATATGGCTTTTTTTTGTCGTTTATTCGAGATCGAGCGAAGCGATTGATTCACAATAGAACTATTACATTCGGTTCGTCTCGTTCGTATATCCTTGACTGTCAGAAAAATATGACCAAACGATAAAAGAAATTAAAAGAAAAAAAAAATGTGAATCTCGGATGATAAAGATTTTACAAAGAATTCGCGTGTCGAATTGACGAATTATTTCGTCACAGTGCGTTCCTTCCATTTGATTCGATACTTGGGATCACCGTAATACCGCGTGTATGCGCGCGCGTGAAAAATCGGCAAGATTCCGCGGTGGAGATCACGAGTTCGCGTGGATACGAGAGTAAAGTCCTGTCTCGAGCACTTCGTTTCGTGCTCCGCAGCCGCGATTCTCGCTTAAGCTCCTCGAAGGGCCCACGTAATTACACGGGCTGTCGATCGATTATTCCTCGGGTGGGTAATGAATTTTTTACGACCCGAGACTATAATACAGCGTTCGCGTTCGTGAAAGGCTTTCGCGATGAAAGCGACGAGATGATTCGCGGGTGGCGAAACGCTCTTGCAACACGCTCTCGTCCTCTCTTTGCGTCATGCCCGATCGCGGCGCGGGGCACAATCTGTACAGAGGGCGATTCTCGCGTTCCGGGCGAATTGGAACGACGCCTCGAACGAAGTAAAGCGGTGAAAAAATAAGAGAAGAGGCTGAAAATAACAAGGATTCTTTCTTCGAGAAATACCCGAAATGAGGACGAGGAGGGTTCAAAAATATTATTCAATACTATTATTATTATTATTATTATTATTATTATTATTATTATCTCAAATAATGAATAATCTCCTGCACTATTTTCTAATTATAAAGACACTGAATATTAATATTTTTTTTGGCAAATTATTCATCAACGTTTTATTCGAAAAATGATCCTGAATGATTTCTCGATCGAACATGACATTTAGATTTTGCCTGCGTGAAATCAGAAGTATTAGGTATCGAAACCTTATAATTAAGTAGGTACCTGATAATTAGTTACAAAGGGTTAAAAGTTAAAAAGGCTAGTTAAAAAGGGCTTGTTGATATTTTATTCGAAATTTGACATTGAAGGATTTTTTACTCGAACACGGTGCTTATCCTTCGACAGCTGGAAAGCACGTATATGAAGAAAAGATGAATTATTCAAAATGGACGTGCTTAGGAAAATAAAAATATTTTTCTTTCAAATAACTAATAATCGTTTGCACTACTTCTGGGCATTTTTAAAACAGACAATGGCAACATCAAGAATTTACCAAGAATAATGATAAATGTTTCGTTGCGAGAAAAAATGAGATGAACTGTAATTTGCAATTAAAAATCGACGACCATGCATTGATCATCCATTATCTCCGACTATCCGCTTTCCGGCGACAAACAATGCCAAGCACATTTTCACATTTATACATACACCTATGCGACAGAGTCGACAACGTCTCGGTAGCTATATTTATATTTACATTAACAATAAGAGAACTTCTCGAGAATTTGAACAAAAGGATGGAGGGCAGAGTCCTGTAGCCGCATTGCCGGATCCAGACGTAGTAGAGGAGAGATGGAGAGAAAAACGTTGGAGGAGATACTTAATGACTGAAGGGCCTGACCATTTAATATTTCACGAAGAAGACGTAAGTGGCGTGAAGAAGTCACCCTACGAGAGGCGAAATGTACGAGTCTATTCGAATCCAGCCTTCCGAAGAATTTATTCCACAGAGCTGTGTAAAAAATCATCCACGAGGAAAGAAGGTTAGAATCTTATTGTTAAATCCAGAATGGCACAGAGCAGAATGAAAATGGGCCTGGTCCCTAAAATGGACAAGGGATCGAAATTCGATCGGTCTTCATCGACCGAGATCTAATCTCCAGGTCTCGTGAATCAACGAAATAATATAGAGACAAGAGTGTCCATCACGCGTGTAATAAAATGTCAAACAACAAAAATTCCTAATATTCTCATGTCGCTAATTCTACGATGACTTTCGAGCGAACTTTCGTGCCTCGCCATAATGAAAAGTAGTTCAACCGTCCAAGTATCTTCTCTTTCAAGATACTCGTTGAACAATTCACCTCACATAAGTAGATGAAATTTGTACCGAGTCATACGTGCAACAAATTCTCGCCTATGACCAGGGTGTCGAGGGTACGGGGTTTGTCTGGATTACAAAAAAGACAAACATTATTTAGCGTTTTTTTTTCTCGATCGTGCCGGAAGTGGCAGGTCTCGATTTGTGTCGTTGACCGGTCGGCGTTCGAACGCACACTACCAGCCTCGTTAGACCGACACACGAGTTTATATAGTTTATAGGATCGAGCACATCGGCATATGGCGTAGGTACCTAATAGCGCACGACGAGAATACGCGTACGGGGTGAGAACGAACGTTGACTAAACAAGGAACGAGAGGAAAGGGTATTTAATATTGCCACTGACTCCCTCATTTACGCCTCTCGTCGTCGCGCGGGCAGCAAGCACACTGTCAGCTCGTAGTTTGTACGTTTCGCGAAAGTTGCAGAGTTATGGCTGTTATACGTGTTCGCATATATGTAGGTACGTATATAGTTTGATCTATACGTCCGTGTGTACCATGTGCCAACATTAAAGCACGAAAGCGCACGGAAGCTCGACTACATGTCACGTTATTATCCTCGAAGTCACGCCTGATTGTTTGAGTCCTGTGAGGGCACGAGAGCTCTTGCGACGGCATATGTTACTTGCGAACCCCCGCGAGCTCGTTTTTCTACACACACGTACCTACCTACCTACCTACCTACCTACCTACCTACTTATGTATATGGTAGGTACAGGTTTAACGCGGTGGCTCAAACGGCGCACCTGACTCTCTTTTATTCAACGTATACACGGCAAACATATCAAATCGACTGATACAAGGGTTATCGCAATTAACCGGCCCTTAAATCTAGACCCTTATGTCCCTCGATTGCCATCGCTTATGCGAAAAAACGTTTTATTACGATGTCGTGTTGTAACCAAGCCTCTCGTGCGCATTACCAACCGGAGGTCGCTTAGGGTAATAAGGTTTGTGCGATTTGAGTCTCGTGCATCTCTTCCGCAATATCGTTGTAATTATTGAGAATAAAGAAAAAAAGAAACTCGGCGACACGTCGGTTTAAGATTTTTCATATAGCACGAAATTAAGGTAAAACGAATTTTGTATTACTTGAAACCGTCAAGTTTTTCATTCCGTAAGAATACAATTTCGATTATTTACGGTTCGTGAGTTATCGGGAAAAAACGTGGGAAGAAATCCTACATTTTTTCCAAGGGAAAATATTATAGGATCTTATATAGTCTGAAGTTTTCTGAAGTTTCTTATTTTAAAAGCTTATGTACGATTTTTTTTTGTCGAGATGTCAGCTATCAAATGAAAAAAGAAAATTTTGCCTCTGACAATGAGAGCTCGTTACGCTCGAACCAGTGATTGGCTAAAGATTCTAATTTTTTTTTCGTTGTCTTACGAATCTTTTCACAACTTTGCAACAATTTGTAGAAACATTGATTTTTTTACCTTTTTTAACTCGAATAATCCCTAAAAAATGCGGATCGTTTCAAGCTAATGCGATTTATTTCTCTTACTGTTCATAACCGTCAAACGTTTCAAACATGATTTACAGTACGACACAAGATCTTTTTTGTTTGCTTTTTTGGATAGACATCATCGTTCGATTGGAAGTTAAATTCCAAGTATTTTTCATTAAATTGATGACCGTTTCAGAGTTTCAAGAGACGATAGTGAGTTCAAAGTTCGATGCGTCAGCAGCTCTAGTCTCGTCGATGACCGTTGGAAGTCATCGTACCCTCGAGAAATACGGACGAGTCACCCGCGTTCGTGATCCAGTCACGAGGTCATTGTTTCAATTTGGAAGAAATTCGAATAGTTGCTACATGACGCACACTCGTGCTTATCTTTCTTGGAAAATATTTTGAAAACGCTCTTGTAACACGGTCTCTTTCACTTTTCGCGCCATGTCCGATTATGGCGTAGGGCACAATCTATACAGAGGGCAGTTCTCGCGGTCTGGACGATTTCGAATGGGTCAAACGAATTACAGGGAGAAAGAAAGAGGAACGTGCGAAAACGATAAGGACTTTTCGAGAAATATTCCAAATGAAACTGAGACGGGTTAAAAATTCAAAATTATTATGATTATGAAAAATTATTATTCGAATAATGATATTGAATGATTCATTGATTCAAACATGGCGTTAACCCGGTTGCCCTGCTTAAAATCATGTTTGTCGCAAGAGGATATAATTTTTTTGTGATTAGTCGAATAATTAGTCGCAGTTTTTTCTTGGATAAAGTCACGAGGTCATTGATTAAATTTCTAAGAAATTGGAAAAGTTGCTACACGAGGTAGATCTTTTTTTTTACAATTTTCAAAAGGCTCGTCCCAACGATAAATTTACTTCTGATCGAGTAATCGCGCGAAAAAAAATTCAAAAACATAAGACAATCCTTTCGCTTATATGGAAAGAATGTTATCGATTTAATATCATTGTATCGAAAACGCATTTTTGGGTGCTTGACAATAGGTACGTGCTGCTTTGAGTACCTAAGGTCTGTTTGAGTCCAATGAAAAATGTTCGATCAATGCCATTTGGTTTCAATAAATTCCGTTCCATACAAAGGAGTTCTAATATTCATAAACAATTACTTGTGCCCAATGGAATTAATTAATTCGAGACAATCGGTTAATTCCTACGTCGATCCAAACCGAGCGTATCTTGATTAAACTAAATAGAACTAAAAATGATTTGATCGAATAATACAATAAAGGTATAATAGGTATTTGTTTATAAATGGCGTTCCTTTCATATACAAACAAATTTCTAACTTTCTAACGAAGCAACGAGAACAAATTATCCACTGGCCATAAACCTTGTAAATTTATAACGGCCTTCAATTAAAATCCAATCAAAATGAAATAAAAATTATTACATTCAATAAAATAAGAAATTTATGATTATTTTTTAAATTTATTCGTGCAATATATAATAATATATTTAGGCAAGATGAAAATTGAACGCTTTAAAACATTATTCTCGATTCTTTCGAGCGTGCGCTTTTGAATTTATTCGGCAATCGTTTCTTCGTCTTTTGAGATAACCTTTGGTAGGTACACCGGAAATCGATTAAACCCGACAAAGTCTGCCGCCCACGCGACTCCATACGTCGATTGTAGATACATATCCTCGGCACATACACGTGGTTAAGTGCATATAGGTACATCGACTTGCGTTCGTTTTTTCGAGAGCTCGAGGGCTTCGCGTCGATGTGTGTTCCCGTGCAAGTACAGGGACGCGGGCGTTTCCACCCCCTGTGGCTCGTAAATGAGTTTCCCTCTTGAAGGAAGTACAGAAAATCCTGAAGTATATACGGCAGCAGCACAGTCCAGTGCTGCTACCGTATATATATATATATATATGTGTGGCTATGTTTCGCACGGTTGCGACGACGTACGGCCGCACGCAAGTTACCGCGCGCGCGAGAGCTTGCGAGCGGCAGTCATGGAGGGCGCATGCCTGCATATTTCATGAGCAAACAGAGACTTCAGCCGTGGCATGCTTCGCCTCTCGACCACCCACATCTATCCTCCTATACCATATTCTCACATATATATAAATATATATACATATATATCAGTGTAGAACGTCATCGTCGCAACCCCTTTGTCACCCCCTAAGGGGGATAACCTTTAACTTAGGCTTGAAAAATTATCGCAAAGAGTTCCTTCGATTTAACGGAAGATGCCCGATGGAAACAACTAAAAAAGGGACGGTTTTTTTGTAATCCGTTTGAATAGGTTTATTTTGAAAAGGACGACGTTTTTTTTGTTCAAAAATCACCGATGATATTCAAATCCGTCGGTCTTGATCGTTTCACGATTTAATGTGCGACGGATAGCTGATTTTTCTTGCAAAAATAAAAAAATGAAAATATTAAAATATTGTGAAAATCATGAGTAAAATCGAAATTACATATATGTACATGATTTATTAAGCCTGAGTCGATGGATATTGTATCGAGAATTGTAATGCGCTTAATGTACGAGATAAGAACTTACGCGGTTTCGTATAAGCCGCACCCTGTATACTTTCAATGAAAATCCATGGATCGCGCGTATAAGGGTGCGTCCTCCCTAGAGACGACGCAAGATTACGGTTTCTGTAACGAAGGTAGGGATACACAAAATGCACATGAAACGGAGAGTATTCTTCTGCGATCGGGTTAACCGCAAGAGCGGTCAAACCACGTGTGGAGAATTAACCCTTTTCGGTTTCTCAATCGTCGAGCAAGTAGACCGATCTCAGGTTTCATGAACTTTCTCAGATTAAGCCCGTAATGCTTATTTAGGACAAATTTAAGGAATTCGAACCATCGAGATATTCCTACCCCTATCCCCATACTCGTGTCATCGAAATGCAAATTACACTTTATCGATACGGACGATTTTCATAAAGTCACAAAGGTTTGAAAAACGATATCTTTTAAACAAATATTTTTTTTTAATCGTTTTCTCGTATCGCGCTTCACTTTTTTTTTTCAAAACTGCAAAATGGTTCATAACTGTTGGTAATTTAAAAAAATGGTCCGCCGATTTTCACCCCAAACCACCCGTTCCAACTTAGAGGCCTAGGCCATAATGCCCAATTTGTATTTATGCACACATAGGGATTATTATGGAGGGAGTTTGCAACGATGTTGCATAACGCTAGCGTTTGACAGCCAACTAGTGTTTTATATATAACGACGATTGCTCGATAATTAGTAAAATCGTCGGAAAATTCAACGTCGTTATATCGCCAAAAGCCTGTAACAACCGCAACGGCGCGTATACAAACATCGGGTATTCGTGCATTACATATGTATATACTTGCATATATATTGGATGTCGACAAATTTTATACCCGTAAGACCCGAAGGGGTGGGGAGCATGGGTCACCGAATTTCCATAACGATCGAGCGATTAACCAACGTCGAGTTCGCTCGATGGTAAATAAACGATTAATAAATGTGGTCATAGAGGGGTTCCGAGAGAGAGAGGGAGAGAGGGAGAGAGAGAGAGAGAGAACGAGAGAATGAGAGACTCGCTAAATATAGTACAGGGTAGCGTTTCGCTGGGATCAGCCCGGTGGAGGTGGAAATCGTTCGGCGCACACCTCATTTCCATATACGGCGATTCGATAATCATTTAACGTTCGGTAAAATTCGATGCAGAGACTCTCCTCCTCTCCTCCTCTACGTGCGTGCTGTTGTTGTTGAATTTTCCAGGCTAATATACCCGACGAGGAGTAGAGTCGATCATTATAGTTAATTGCACCGGTTTGGGGGCTTTAACGTTATTACGATAGTCGATACGCAACACGTACATGTTTTCGAGGGGTGGAAAAGATATTTTTTCACACCTCTGCGATCGAATTTACGGCCCGGTGAATTTTTACGTTCAGTCGTTAAAAAAAATGACGAATATAAAAACGTGCACTAATTAAAAGTTTCATAGTTTATTAAAGCCTCGATTAAGGCTGACAAATTTTCTTTTTCTTCGACTTAAAAATCGTGTTCGATCAACCATCAAGATTCATCGCACACGAATGAATGTATCTCGACTCGTACAAAATCGAATGAGTCAATTCTTCTCGTTTACGCGCCTAAATATGAGCGAGATCGAGATATTTTTGTCAATAACGTTCGACCGATCGTCGAAGCGACGATTTAAATCGGGGAAATCACGAGGAGTGTGGCCACCGAGAATAATTAATAACGCGCTGTGCGATACAATATAGTCGGTGCCTACTCAATAAAATCTACACAATGAACGAGAGTGTGGAAGATGTATGGCATATTATATTGAAGGAGCGTGGGGTGCAGGGCTATCGTTAACCGGCCCTCGAGCCGCAACAATGGTGAACGATCGAGCATTGGTCACGTGCCGATTTTGCGCGAGAGGCCGCTTAATATCTCCGTGAGTTTCTCTCTCTTACTTCCACGGGTGAAAAAAAGGAGCCGTCGAATGTTTTACAAACAGCTAAGCGCCACGTGCGTCTGCCGCCCTGTCAAAACACTACAGCCTAGGTATATATATATATATATAATCGGCATCGTACGAAGCCGAATATCTTTTCTCTCTCACTTTCTCTCACTATATAGGTAATACGTGGAACTTTGTGCTCCGGTTCGTGGCCATTTTACTACTTACGCGAAATGCTCTAGGAGTATCAAGGCTGCGCGTGTAAGGGCGCGGCGCCTCAGTCCCTTGTATACCGTGTTATATATACGAGAGTTACACGAAGCCCACGATAATGTACCATGAACTTTTACCGTAGTGCCGATATACGTACCTATATATATATATACGGAGAATCATGTATATATGCGTGCCGAGGCTCTCACACCCTCGGCACTTCTTCACGCTTAATATACGTCATATAGGACAACGTCGGGAAATATGGACCAGGCTGCTAGGATGGACCACGTCGTTTTCTTAATAAAATATTTCCACTAACAATAAGTTGATCTTCGTGACGATGAGATTAAGCACGTATGAAACATTGCATCGTTTATGACTAAAAACAGACGGCAAGTTCAAGACTTTTGAGTAAAATGATTATTGGTAAATGTAAGCAGGTAATGAATATTTCAGTGGTCCATATTGCCCAACTTTACATTACTACAGTGTCGGACGAGCATTATCGTCCGTACCCTCCACCCTATGTAAAAAGAAGACATACGTCCTGCGCATGGGAAATTACGAGATTTATATGCGTGTACACACGCACGCACACACACACGTATGGGAGGTCCTTCGCGTTCAACGCCTCGGGGAATTGGTACCTACCTATCGCTCACGCGTGTATATATCGAAACTGCATCACGCTCTGCCGTATCGTCCAATATATCCTTTCAGTACTATCGAGCCTCATTACTTTCCGTTCTTTTCCTTTATTGCAATAACGGTGATACTAATAATAATAATAATGGTCTTTTATATATTTTTTATAAAAGGGGTTTATAAAATTTGCGATACGAATTCAAAGAGTTGGTGGAATTCGAATTTCATTATAGAAGATTATTTTCAATTAAAAATACAATATTTTGTTTATACGATAAGTTTATTCAATAATACTTTGGCTTAAGTAAGTATTCCTCGATATGTAATTAATTGCTCGGCCTGATAACGCCGAAACGTTTCGATCGGTATCGCACGGGAATAAAATACCCGAGAGTGTGAGAGAGATAAATAAACGCGAAGGGAGGAAAAGAAGCATGGGAAACGCGTAGGGAAGCGAAAACGTGGGAGAGCCACAGATTCACATAGCTCTTCACATCGCCTCGGGGAATTGGTCCTCGGATCTCTCGTCGTCCGGAACGGACGACGAGAAGAGCACGAGTACCATCGAAAGGTGGTGGCTGGTGGTTTTCATCGAGAACTCTACTTTCTCTCTGGGCTATCTCCGATGCCCAACTACCGTGCCTCCGATTACTTTCACCCTTATTTGCGTCACTATACACGATTGCCTTTTAAATGTAACTCCTCGACCCAGAACAGCTCTTCAGCATCGTGGGATAGCTATATTATTATGCATTAAAACACGGCGCAACGAAGCTACTCGAAAACCATCTTCACTTTACTCGGGATAAATTGTTCTCGGCCCAGTAAAGATATATATCGCGTTGGCCAAGATATAATTTCGTTTTTCATCCCCATGTATTTGAAAAAGAATGCGAGATACGTTACTTTGTGACCGATGTAAAATACGTATATCCTCGGTGGTGTATGTAAGCATATATATATATACATATGTGTAAGTGGGTGAGTATGATTCGTCTACGAGCGTTCGATCAAACGATTGCATTTCTCATGCAAGTATTGCAGTCGTAACAGAGAAATGAAGCGGATAATAATAACTAGACCGTCGTCGTTCTCGCACCTTGTTTGCTCATCCAAAACACGCTCCGCAATGTAAATTTGTATACCTACTACATCTCACTAGGCCCTCTCGACCGACGAGCATTCGGCAAATTGGCGAAATTTATCGTTATGTGCACACGAGCGGTAATCGATAAACGATTCGTTGATATATCTACGTTTGTATACGTACAATAAATAAATCGTACGCGAGTGTTGCGGGAGCGCAAGTAAATCGCGAAAATCTAAATTACGAAATCGGGGATATATATACAAATTGTGCGGGGGGGATAAATCGACGGATGCTTCACAATTTTCCCGAGGATCATATTTGCACGAGATATGTGAACAAATGTTTTTTCCGCGCTTGTATCAATCGTTGGTAAAAAAAGACTCGTCCAATATTTAGAGGCTCGATCGAGATTATAACGAGCTTATTAGATGAATCTTATCGGCTTCGGGTATCGTCGTTGCGGTCGATGTGCCTATGCGTGCTTCCCATTCGACGATGTTAGTCCCTTCCGATACGTATTATGTTGTTATTATTATTGTGCATTGAGCACTGCGATATTGAATAGATACTATATATATATATATATATATATATATATATATATATATATATATTAGTAGTGAGTACTCGTGATCGGTCGGGCCGAACAGGTGGCAAGCGCTCAGCGAGGGGTAAGCACGCGTCCAACTACCCCCAGTGTGGTATGGCCGAGCGAGAGACACGGCGACCAACAAAACGGGGTTCTCTTTAGCTAGAACTTGGGGTCTTACGAATGGGGCACAGCTGGGTGCCGTGTAAACGTTCGCAACCCCTTACGCATTCCACCCCGTACGTATATGTGTATATATATGTATATTTTCTTTCTTTTACTCTCTTTTTTTACTCCCCCACGCCGCCCCCGCCACCCTTTTCCCAGTGGGCACTTGAGTATCGTAAAAACGAGCCTAGAGCCAAACCCGACGATTACGATCCAGGGGGAAGGGGGTTGACTCGGTGCGAAAATCACCGGGCATGCCGAATTTCCGGAACGACTTTCATCCCCGCTTCAACTTGATTTTGGAACGAATTTAATAAAAATTCATTGCGAAATCGTTGAACTCGGACTATTCCGGAATTGTGTTGCTATTATATTTGATATCGTGCCTTTTTGTTGTTGTTGTTGTCGTTGTTGTTGTTGTTGTTATTATTAAGATGGTTTTTCATGGAAGTTGCAAGCGGCAGAGTCATCGGGAATGGAGAAACGCTACTCGGAGCGCAAGGGGTGCGAAACGCCTAAATAAGTCCTTCTCGGCCCGGCTCTCTTTTCCCTCTCTCGGTTGACGCGATGCTTCAACTTTATTCCCATTCGGTGGAATGTTTCGACACGCCGACACCTCGATCAATATTTGCGCAGCCGGGATACTGGGTGGTAACCACGTCACTCGACCTTCCGCGGCCATATGTGAACGTAATCGAGCGTCGTAGCAGTCGTTTCGTCGTATCGCGAACGAAGAACCAGCGCGTATATCACGTAAGTATACCCGCGTAGATTTTCCTTTGGAAGGAGCTTATTATATTACGATATTAGTGTATTGACGATGCATAATGGGATCGTAATAAAAAGACTAAATATCTATGTTGAGTTTCGTGATGTGCTCGAGCAAATTAAATCATCGTCGAACGGTATTATCGGCCTTTGACCGATAACTACACATTATTTTCTTTATCTTACCGAATGGTATTTCACGTGTAAGTACCACTGTTGTGAGTCCGAATTCGTACAAATATTATATTTCCTAGAGTTACCCCCAAAAAACATTGTTTCCAATGTTCGGCTGAAAATTGACGTATTTTCATTTGATTCGATAATTATTTTTCGTCTCGTCATCTTCATTATAATTTTTTGATTGTCCGTTATTTATTAAATAAAAGGATCATAGTGTAATTATTAAAGTAACAATAACATAGGGACGTGTTTGAATCGTATTTACATAATTAATCGTAGGACTGTCGATTCTGAATAAAAATTCCAACTCAACGTGCGTCCGGATCTCCTGAGTGTGAAAATGATCCAGTAATTAAAAAACGGATCGATTTTTTTCAACATTAATTTCGTTAATTCGGGAATACGATTCGCTTTTAATAACGACGAATTTAGAACATCATTACAAACGATAAATCGGTGGAATTGAAAACGCAGTCAAATTTTATTTACTTTCTTACTCTGTAATTCATTTCCAACCTGTCTTGACCTTTAAAAACTTTCCACGGTAACGAGTATGATAAATGGAGAGATCGGTACTCATCTAGGGTAGAAAAAGTCCAAGATCGCCCGCTAATGAAGACGGTTTTCGAGATCGGTTTGCATGTTTGCCGTATAAATCTACACTCTCTTCTCGTAGATTATTTGCGAAAATCGACGACGTATACATATTAAAGTTGAGAGATGATCTCGGTACCATATCCATAAGAAATGTCATACAGTGGAGAGCGAGAGAGCGAGAGAGCGAGAGAGAGAGAGAGAGAGAGAGAGAGAGAGAGAGAGAGATAGAGAGAGAAAGAGAGACTGTTGTTCGTCGCACGGTCTACGTGTTGCGCGCTAAACGCTCGTAATGAGTGATTACCTTGGTTAGCCTAGTTAACACGTATGCGGTATTCAAGGTAGCGCCGAGTTCGTATTACGATCTGTCTCCGCGTACGCGTATACCCCCTTGTTTCCATTTCAACAACCCGACACGTGCCTCATGAGACGAGAGCTCGACCACGAATTACAATATTACCCATACGGCACTAACATACATATATATATATATATATATATATATATATATATATATTCGTATAGGACTTACGCAACTGCGTGAATACTTATTCGTCGTTCTTTTTATCCGAACCGTTCTCTTCCATCGTAGTTCTCCACTTATCTCTACTCCCTATTCTCCCGTCAGGCGACAGCGCGCGTACCGTTATCTATAAACTTTTATCACGCGAAATATTCCATCCGTACGTCAAAAATAGATCAATCGTTAACGTATCGTTCGATTCCAGCTCGATCGAAGAATCGAGAAACGAAACGAATGTAAACGAACGCGACTAGATTCGTGCAATGTTTTTGTTTATCGTGTCTAACGAAATGACGATTATATTGTTCGTTTCCATGAAAAATGGGCCGAGGGAAAGATGCGAGATAAAAATATATTTCACGCTGTTTGGGCCATTTTCTAATCGGTAATATCGTCAGTATTTTTTTTGCGATTCGAACCCTCTTGACGTAACATTTTATGATTCCGTATTTCTCGTTTGTCCATCGTACACTTTACAAGCTCATTTGCATCATGAGTGAAGTTTGTGCAATGATGACTTTTTTAAAAATTATTATTATTTCTACGTCATGCTACGTGCCAGGAATCGTGAAAACGTCCTAAACGTCAGACACTACTAATACTCCATTCTCGTCAGCAGGTGCAACAAGGACGGACACGACATAATTTCGTGGGGTTCACGGAGCGAATGCTGCTATATCTATATACAACATTGCATATATTTATTGTTGAAGTATATGGGGCGTTTCATCATTGACCGACGAACCATTCGTCAACAATCTTTTCAATTAGCTTGCTCTTTTTCCCATTCCACTTTATGTCAGAAAAACAGGCGATGGTCAAAGTTTAAGCTATTTCACTATAAAATCTTTCGAGGAATTGAAGCTAGAACTATTTTCGTGTCAATCTTCAGATCGACCATTGTCGCGAGAAACGTACAAAATTCAGTTAAAAGGAGGTTTATCTGGTCAACGAATTAACAAACAGATATTGATGAAAAAATCAGAATATAGTTATCAGTATGTAAAAAGTCATCTCTTAAAATTTCAAGACCCAAGGGTACCTTGTTTGTGAGAAGCAAATAAAAATATATTTCCTAAATTAACATGGGCCTTTATGATGACTGATTTTTCCGTCTATAAATATTAAATTCACAATCATTGACAAACAGTTATTGACGAAAATTGCAGAATTAATCAAAAAATATCTAAGGAACATATTTGTAGAGTTTCATAAAATTGATTGAGTACCTACTCGTGAGGTTCATAATAAATTAATTTGTCTCGAATAATGCTAATTTCTGTGAGGCTAAGCTTGACAGTACTCTAATCATGGCAACGTAGGGTGTCTTCCATTGTACGATAGCCCGATGATAAAGCGACAACACGAGTGACAAAATTCTCGTTCTATGACAGCTGTACGGGTTACGTGATCGCGGCATCGTCAAGCGTACCAAGCTGACTAGGCTAGTTACAAAAAATGTTCTTTCGACTTACTCGGTACCAGATAAACCTTCTTAAAACCTCGATAAGTAAAAAAAGTTCCAAAATTTAAAAAAAAAAAGAGTTTTTTTTACTAGAGGGGTTGTTTCCGCACCCTTAACTCTTATCTTCCAACAAACAATGGTTTACTAGTTGACATGATATATATTCGATAAGGGTATAATTTTACAATCCGTGAAAACATTTCAAGTTTTCCATTCGTCGAGAACCCTTGACGTTGAAGAGCTTACTTATACTCTTCGAATCATGAACTTCCATGGCGTTAAAGAAAATTTGAGAATGGCAGACGAATCAACAGTTTGTCGTGAAATGGTTCCGTGGTTAATGCTGGAATCACTGACATATATAGGTATAGTATATATATATATTTGTATGTGTGAAGGATGGTGGTAGACGAATATGTGTCTTCTATGCGACATACACTACGTACGTAACGCGCGTGCGTCGCACGACGAAAGGGCGACTCTCAGGATCCGTAGCTGTTTGAGCGACAAATATTTTGTCGTCAAACTTCTACCCCGGTTATATACGGAATGAACGTGTCTATATGTGCAGGACTAATACAAAGCGTTCGCGGTACGTTTGCTAAAATCAAATTATTCCCATTTCTGTTAGCGTCGAGCACGAGAAAACAACCGCGCGATCGTTTTTACATAGGTGATGTAATACAATGTGCAGTTGTTTTTTCGTCGATATATATGTATGTACTCGTGTATAGACATATTCTTTCGATCTATGGTAAAGAGGCGTGGTAGATACGATCGTGATAGCGATTTATATTGTGTGCCCCGGTCTGTTGTATAACGATGCGGCGATTAGGAAACGGATTAGAAAGTGAGTCGATGAAAATTAATCGGTTTGGGACTGCGAATATTTACCGATAACAAATCATTGTGTGTAACGAGCAATCGTTCTAAATAACAATGGTGGGCGTCGTGTACTCAAAGAGGGCCGATGAAAACATTACTCAAGTAGTTCGCTTGGGACAACGATCGAATCACTTAGCAAATATACGTTTTTTGGAACTAACGGTTAGCTTTCAGCTATTTTTATCTGGAACATAATGTACTTTGGAATTAAGGGGCTGGATACATATAAATTGAGGATGTATTTTTACATTCTTTTTATGGTTAACGATTTTTACTTACAATAATAATAACAATATACATCTTGATACGTACAGTTCCATCTATCGCGCGCGTCACTATTATTAAAAAATAATGAAAATCTCCGATATGGAGGTGAGTCTCGTGAGGCACTTATTTAGAAGCAGCTTTTGCGGTGCTCAAAATATTTTTGATTGATAGAAAAAACTAGTCTTTATGGTAGCCGATTTTACAAATATTGTTTTTTCTCAAAATATTGACTCTTTGAACATACATGTGGGATTTTTTTATAAAAAAAAAATGTTGATTTGAGATTAATAACAAATAAATGATGAGGGGTAAATAAACACCTATTACATGGACTCGATAATTTTATGGAAAATATCTGTGCAAAATTGGAACTGACTCGGTTTATTAGTTACTCCGATATATCGGCCATCGATTTAACGAAACGCAATATTGAGAAAAACGGTTTCGAACTTTTGCTGGACCTGGCAATTGTTAAGAGTCAGTGTAACAGACGACAAGCGCTTCGAAAACGCAGTCCACATTTTCTCTGGCACTGAGCAACCGATAGCCTTATAATTTTTAGGGTATATAGAGAATTGTGGCAAAAAGTGGCTAAGAATTTTGTTTTATTCTAAAACTGTTGCCATAATTCCCTGAAAATTTTAACGCGCTCGGTTGCTCAGCCGCGGAGAAAGTAAGGATTGCGTTTTTGAATCGCTCGTCGCCTGTAACACTGTTTTCAAAATCTTCGAAAAAAAACTCTTAGCCACTTTTTGCCATATTTCTCTAGATACCCTGAAAATTTTAACGCGATCGGTTCCTCGGTGCTGGAGAAAATGCGGATCGCGTTTTCGAATCGCTCGTCGTCTGTAACACTGACTCTTGAGGACTGTAATTCCGTCAATTTTGAACATTTATAAATGAATTTTTCAGATGATATAGTTAAAATATAATACCATCGATAAATTGTATTCTTTAACCTTCTTTTATACGTGTAGTCTCGTAATTCAGTCAGTCTAAGAAAAATAAGCCATGTCTCCGTATCTTACGCAGTGACACGCGCTCATTTTTTTTTTCGAGGTTAATCTTATGAGAAAAATCTAAAAATATTACTCTTCTCGGTAGAGAATTGATACAATTCTAGATTCCATCATTCCTTCTCTCGAGTATCATACGAATTCCTTCGATCGAGAATGAAAGATTCTAAACCAAACAATTTCTACGAATATTCGACATTAATGAGTTTGATTAAGAGAAAATAACGATTAAATTTCGAACGACTAGAGTCTCCATAATCGAATTTTCTATTTGATTGGAAAGGTGTGTTGGAGTTTTTTTCGAAATTCTCTACTTCGTCTTGTATCGATTCATTTGGCACACGGTTTCGCACGATAGTGTTTGTGTAAAGACCAATAGAGCGTGCGAAAGTGATGTAAAAGTGGGGAAGGTGAAAAAAAACGTGACGAGTGAGCTTTTGATTCGTATACACAGACGCGAGCAATAATAACACGGAAGGTTTGCGAACCTGTCGCTACAACGCGCACACCCAACTACGTTAAAGAGAGTGTAAAGTAGACGTATATGTGTATATATATATATATATATATATACAAACGTCGACGCGACGGAACAATCGCGTGAACAATCCTATGAATTACCGCAAATATTTGCCGGGCGTCAATTGCGCGCGCGATGTGTGTCTGTGTGCCTCTTGGGTATCTTTCACGCGCGCGTGGAATAGAAGAGCGATGATCCTTTAGATTTTTCGAGTGTTTGACTTAGAAATGGTAACAAATTTACATTGCTGGCAAACAGGCATGGGTGAATGAGAGTTTGACTCGCGGAAATGTCGCGACGTTTCTGTGCTTAAACTCTAACACGAGATATATGTTATTGACGCTACATAGGTACTTATATAAATATAATCCTAGCCTTCCCGATTGTTTGCGTATAGTACACCGACGTTGCCTTTTATCATTATATTATCCACACGAAAAATCCATATTAAATATTATTCGTGTATATCGCGTGTTGTCATATAGGTATTTACGGTGACGAATATTTTTCTTCTCCTAACGCGAGAAACGAACGCGGAAAAATAACAAAGAAATAAAAGGTTCTCGAAACGAGGAAAAGCACGAAATTAAACATAGGTGATTCGCAAAAACGTGGACAAAAATTATTTCGAGAGTGAAGCGGAAAAATTGACGTTGCTCGCGAGCCATGATAGAACGCGTATGGTAAACGCGTTATTTCCGAGAAATTCTTGGAAAAGCGTGGGCTTACACAAGAGAGGAGGCAAGGGCGAGAGGAAGAAATTCGCAGGTTATTAATTCACGCCGCGTGGCAATGTGTGACTAACTACGTGCATGATATTAACGAGTGATCATATATGTATATTCATATATAATAGTACTGATATACGTTGTGATACGCGGGTGCATGAGCACCTACAGCTTCCTCCCGTACGAAGATTTAATACACACGTGTGTAAGAGCACCATGGTACGTTTTTACCTCTTTTTAGATGTTTCTTTCACAGATGCGGAAGTAATATCAGCGTACCGATGAGCAAAAGAGCCCACCAGCAGAGACGAAGAACCACACGAGCGTCTCTCTTCACCGGAGATTCTGGTCTCGGCATCGCGAGAGCGCCTACGGTAGTTAATTAAGTGCTAACAAGGAGAGAGACCCACGTACGCCCCTCCGTGGCTCGACCTATATATATATATATTTGCGTATATTCAACTTTACTATATATAGTACGTATCTTTTCTCGACTGTGCCAGAGTAGAACTGTACGCAGCCCGTTACGGAAGATTGTGTGGCAGGAGTCCAAGAAAAGAGAGAAAAAAAACGAAAAAAATGTTTTCTCTCGGTCGTAACTTCGCTCTCGCCAGTTCTATGGAATTGTAAAATTGTTCTCCACATCTCCTCGGGCTGTCTACATACACTACGTCAATCGTGAATTTACGAAGAGAAATATGAAAAAATCCTCGAATAACTCGCGGTATACACGCCGACATTTAAACAGGACTTTGCTCGATCGGAAGAAAAATATGTTATATATGTAGTACGTGCTGTAAATATTTGTTCCTTGCTCCTGGGCCATGCGCTGAATATGTTAATTTTTCATAATGGTACTTTAGCAAGATTCGCATACTTACGGAACGAGTTTCATTAAAAAGTAGGCGGTTTTGCGAGAAAATATGACCGAAAATGAGACATCAATTTCCTCAGCGTTGAATCGAAAATCTTTTTCTAAAAATCTATATTCCAACTGAAACTTACGATAAATTAGACATTTAAGCTTATACGTAAATTTATATTCAAGTTTCAATTTAGTTCTAGTACATTCTGCTTTTAATTTAGCCGCGTTAATTTGGCTCAATTAGATTTTCCATTTGAGTCGAAATTTAAATTGACGTTAGAATTTGCCTTTCGACTTACAAATAAATTGACTTCTAATTCGTTAAATTTTAATCTCATTATAATTCGTTCAAATTATTTAATTCGCTTGCAATTTATAATTGCGGACTGTAAATATTTGATTTGAGAATTGAGTCAATGATAGAATTAAATAAAATCTGGAGGTTCTCAAGAATAGGTCCAAGTTCGCGATGAGTTTGGATTCGGGTCTGGAAGTAGGTAATTGAAAAGGGACTTTGCGAAAACGAGGAATCAACCGGAAAACAATTACGCGTACAATTCCCGTGAGCGAGAGGACGTCGTGTATATCATATGTGTTCGATGCAACGAGAAACAGCCAATAACCAGCCCATTTATAAATTTATCGTCGGGACTTAACCCCTGCTGACCCTCGATACAGGAATATCGTCCCACCCTGTTTCGTGTGAGATCGAGCGTGTCTCAAAACAATTGTCCAGATTGGCCAGATCCCCGGGGCCGGTAAATCCTCAGCGATATCTATATATACCCACGTACACACACACGCCCGCGCACACCCACAAACACATGTATATATATACATGTGTTTGTGTATATATATATATATATGTATAAATAAGCTCGTCTTCGCCCCCGGCGCCACCTCGTTCCGCGTGGCAAATACACATCGAAGAGAAAGAGAACGAGCGAACGTGCGTTGCACTGGCCCGAATCCGGAACGCCACACGAATATAATGTGAGCAAATCAGGGGTAAGCCTGAGCGACAGGGTGGCTTAGCACCCTCGGGCACCGAAAGCTACCCCTCCGCCGCCTACCCTCGTACGCTCGCACAGGATCCAGCGTGCCAGGGTTCGCGAACTTTACCGAAGGAAAACTGTGAGAAAGAAGAAGAGAGCGAATAGGCGATGAAAATGAGAAAGAGTGAGGAAGATAGAGGGGGTGGGGAGCGGAGGAGCACCCCCGGTAGCGTTAAATAGGCGACCAACCCCACGAGAGAGGTTTTTGCTCTTCCTATATCCATCCAGCCCAACAGTCAGATGGACGGAGATGCGAAAAGATGAATAAGAGAGAAACGAGACGAACCTCTATCGTTGCTCTTGGTATATGTGTGTTTGCGTGTGTGTGTATAAGCGCGTCGTACCATAACCACCCCCCCCGACAAACCAGAGTTTTCGGCACCCTCTCCAGTCGTCTCGCGGTACCGTTCTCTCATCATACGGGGGTGTCTCGAAACAACCCCCAACCTCCCCAAGGGCCAGCCGATAATGCCCGACTAAACGCTACATATTGCTCGATTTTGGCAGCGAATTTGTTTTCGGCTTTGAATAAGTAGCCCTTTGGTTAGTTCTGTATACGGGCGATCGAGGATCAATCGGGAACTCAATCGACGCGATCATGAAGAAGAGTTTCGATAATAATGCGACGGATATAGAAATGTGCATCGAACGCTTTCACACAACGATCGCACCGAATGTCGAAATAATTCTCTTCTGTCACATTTCGCTGTCACGAGGGAGGTTTATTACTCTACTTCGGGCGAAGGGTTACAAGAAAATATGGGAATGGGGTCGACGATGGAGTCGTAGAGATTTAGGCATTTTCGAAACCGTAATTGTTACGTGAAATATTTTAAGAATAATCAACGAAGAAATCAACGATAAACTAGTTTACTACGAAGCATTGAGGGAATATTAATTATCGTCAAAATCGATATAAGTTTATCGTTTATAATAATAATTGAATATTATTATTTCTCTATAATAGACATTGATATTTTTGTATCGAATCTTAACGAAATTTTAATTGGATCAAATGGTCGGGATTTGAAAAAAATATGGAATTGTGAACGAACTTGAATTTTTCGAAAAATAGGGCTGCGAGGTTTCCAAGCATGATGAAAAAAGCCAAAAAAATTGCATTTGTATCTCGTTTCCGAGTAATAATTCCTCGTTGACGCAGTTAACCGCTTCTCTGGGAATTCCCCTGAAAATGGATAACAATGTCGATAAAACAACGTGCAAGAATTGAAATCGCAGATTTTTGTTAGTTTTTCACTTAAAAATTGCACTTCAATGTTCGTTGACGCCAGCAGGCGGCAGATACACTCGAGGTTTGATGTAAAACCACAGCAGCTTGCCGCGACAACGAAACACTTCTAGGACTCTTGGGTCGGTGGTGTGGTGCACACATCGCAAACCTCTCGTTAAAACATTAAGAGAGAGGGAGAGACAACCTTGTCGACTAGTTTGGCGAATGTGAGTATGTGCGCGTTGACGCACCCAAGTTCGGAAGTGCGTCACCATGTATATGCCTGTGTGCGAAAGCACGGAAGGAGAGTAAAGGGGCGTCCCGCATGGCCTTCTCGAGGACACTTCACGTCAGTGCTACATACGCGTTACGAAAATATATAGAGCATAGAGTACGTGTCGCGCGCATTATCGAGAGACCCTATTTTCGCGAGGACCAGAAATTACAAAAAGTCCAAATGTATGTATGCCACAAACAGCCGACCCTCAAAACCGCCTACGTCGCACTCCCTTTTCCTAGAACCATTTATGCACCATTTTTCAGATTCCCACAGGACGCTCGTGGTATATATTTCTTGCTTTACCCCAGAAATACAAATTCTCACTGACCGTTCATTGCTACTGGTCGTTCACAAGTGTCAAAGTCGGTGGTCTTGTCCAAACATTTGGCACGCGACGAATCACGAATGGATAATCGAAAGAAAATAGTGATACCCCTGTTGGTAAATCACGGACGTGAATAGGTATCGAGGGTCGATAAAAGCAAAAAATAATGTTTGTAACGCTCGATACTTTCGAACGTTACAATACGCTCGAAAAGGGGACTGGATACGACCGAGACTTGTCAATACCAAATATCGTGAATTACACAACTCAACAACAAATATTGTTTTTGTTGCCTTGGATATCTATGCGGATTGCTATGATTTCAAGTCCACAGTTTTCGAATATATTCATGAAAGTACTGAATTGGCTCTGGTTTTTATGATTTTGACTTATAATATACTTTTTTGTTCTAGAAATATAAGTTCATTGCGAAGAAAATGCAAATATAGTGCTAATGTATTTTGTTATATTTCTGGTGTTTATATGACAACAAAACAGATACGAAATATCACAAACTTCGTCACGGAAGTTTATACTGATTATTTCGGATTACATATTGAAAAACTAGATAAGTCATGGGTTCCTCATAAGGTTTGTAAATCTCGGTTCGAGTCTTTACGTTTGTGGAAGAAAGGAGAACGCGACGGGTTAGATTTTGGTATTCCTATGATCTGGATCGAGCCCAAGAATCATTTCGATGATTGCTAATTTTACGTAGTTGCCATTAAAGGTTTCAATCGAAATAAAACGTGGCAATATCCAGATTTACAGTCTACAAGATGTCCTGTCTTGCACAATGAAAATCTTCCTCGGCCTATTTAGGGGGAAGTCCCGTAAGCCCGAACGGCTCATAAAGCCGGACAGGATTTAAATCGCTCTGTTGCCCGTTCTTCAATCGTAACCATTGCGACTTACCGAGATATTACGAGTGTCCGGCGTTAGGTGCCGTCCGGCGTTACGGGACTTCCGCTATGCTTCAAATGTAGTTCGTATACCCTCGAAACTACGATGTTGCCAAATTTACAGGATTCAATACAATCTACAAGTGGAAGTGAATTATGAAGGTGGAACTTCTGCACCGAGATTGTTTTTTGCAAAATGAGCTCAGCCATTTAATACGAGATCTAAATTTATCAAAACAAGCATCGTAACTGTTAGGTTCAAGACTGAACGAAAAGAACTTATTGGCACCAAATATTACAATTACAGCATAGAGAACACGGGAAAGTGAGATATTACCATGTTTTAGTAAAAATGAAGAACTTGTCTACTGTAATAATATCTCAATGTTACATCTAGACATGGGTTTAAAGGAATACAAATCTACTGATTGGCGGATCTTCGTTGGTAGCTGCAAAAAGAGTTTCAAATGTGGTTTACTGCACAATAGAAATCGATTTGCATGAGTACCAATTTCCCATCCAACAAAAGTCAAAGAAGAATATCAAAATATTAAATTGGTTTTGCAAAATATTAACTACAATGAACATCAATGGCTAATTCGTGTTCATTTAAAGATGGTAAACTTTTTACTTGGTCAGCAAAGTGGATACACAAAATACCCTTGCGTTATTTATTTGTGGGATAGTAGAGCGAAGCAAGTTTACTGGGAACAAGATGTGTGGCCCTCTAGAAAATTCTTAATAGTTGGTAAAGCTAATGCAATAAATGAGCCATTGTTAAGTAGAGAAAAGATCATAATTTGGCCACTACATATCAAGTTAGGTATGAAGAAATAATTCGAGAAAGCATTGGACAAGGAAGGAGAAAATATGAGCATAAAGTTAAACTTTCTCCACAGTCATCTGGATAAATTTCGTGACCATCTGGCAAATTATAGTGAGGAACAGGGAGAGCGCTTCCACCAGGATTTAAAAGTGATGGAAGAAAGGTATCAGGGTAGATGGGACCGTCACATGATGGCAGATTACTGCTGGTGTTTAAAAAGAGATTGTCCCCCAAAAAATTATAAAAGAAGAGCTTATAAAAGGCGTTTTGCTGAAGTTCAACATAAGTTTTATAATTTGTTCTCTTTTTCAACTTTTATGTACATTAATTAAGCACTAAAACAATTAGTAATAATTTTCAATAAAAGTTGATATTTAAGAATATACTTGTTATTTCTTTCTCATTTTTACTGACTTTTTAGTCATATGAATATGAAAATGAAGATTAAAAAAATCAGAGCCAATCTTCCAATACCATCCATAATTTCGTGAATTGTTGACTTACAACTAGAAGTATTCGAAACCACTCTTATATCAAGGGCAACAAAACCATTGTTGACCAGTGTCATAATTTCAAGGTGAAGTTTTTCATCCTATTGTAAAGTACGAGTGCTGCATGGAGAGAAAAAGAAAGAGAAAGGGAGAATGGAGGAGGAGGAGGAGGAGGAGCAGGAGGAGAGAGAGAGAGAGAGAGAGAGAGAGCAAAAGAGAGATAGGGATGAAGGGCTGCCGGAGGTATAAGATTCCCAGTCGTATTTTACTGGTAAATTCTGAATTGGAAAGCTTACTTTCTATGGAAATTGTGTTGTGTTCCTTTTCTCTTCTAGCCGTTCGTTATATCTCTCTAAGAAAAAGGTAGAGAGAGAGAGAGGGAGCGAGAGAAAAACAGTGAGCAAGAAATTTTCTTGTTCGTTTTCATCCCTCCGGGAAAAGGACGACGGATAACTCACCAGGCAGCAAAAATCTTCTCTTGCGTTTGTCGCTTCGTCCCCGTTTCTTGTATTGTTGTTTCGTCCGCTTCTTCCTCCTTCTCTATCATTCTATCTTGCGCACTGAGGTTTAGGGAAGGTTAAGTTTTACTTTCAGTACGAGTAATGATAACAAAACGAGCTCCGTGAAAAATATACGCGAAGTGTTCTCGAAGTGCTTGGATCATGAAACTGCTCTGCTTTGTCTCCCTCCCTCTCTCCCAACCTGTACCTATAGGATAAGGAAGAAGCTGCTCGCTCCAGGTTTTACTTCCACGACGAGAACTACCGAGTTTTATTAATTTCAAAAGTTTTCAAACTGATAATTAGATCCTAGGTAGTCTGTGTGTACATCCCGTTGGGACGATGAGATATTATTATCCTCGAGACTCCCCTTTCACTTTTTTTCTTTCCATCGTCGATATCGTACAGTCTCTTTGGTATTGAAACGACGAAGCTATTTTTATCACTCGACGCATTGAGTGATTTAACCGAAATAAAAATATCAACAAGTGTGGCTTGTTGAAAATTCATGAATCAATCGTCGATTAGGGATTTCAGAAAATTTTAAGTTTGCGGTATATCTTTCATATATTTTCAAGAATTCATACCGGGAATGATCAACATGGCGAAATTGACCTTTTAAGGATGGGGATTTTTATCTTGAAATTCATCTTTTATTTTACACCAAATTTGTGCATAATATCAATGAATTTTTCACGTGGAGTGGCCGACGAAACTAGTGATGGTCGCTATTTCGATCAGACCCGTCTGGAACGTAAAGCCCTATGTTAGAAATTTCGTCTAACGGCTTGAGGGTATTTTCCTACGTAACTTGATGTACAGAATACGAACAAAATTGTAAACAAAAGTCCTGGATGCATCATTAACCTTGAAAATTACTTTTTTCTTTACAAAAATTCTACAAAAACTAATCACAAATATTAGTAATACGAACATAAACTTAGTCGTACTACAAAAAATGAGTACAGTATTTAGTAGTTCTACCAAATTTTTCGTAGTGACGATAATTTTTGTATCATCACCTTCGTAGTTTTGTTAGATACACGCTGACCCGTTAATAGTAACTAACGATAATTTCAATTTTCAACCTAAGATTCACCTTCAAGATGAGTTTTGCAATACAAAATACTATTTGTTTCGAACTCAATGCATGTGAATATTAGGTATACCGATTTTCAGGCCAAAAAAGTAAAGAAAATTTGACGTTGAAATAGCACTTTTCAAGATCAAGTAAACTTTCAGGAATTTTCACACAATTTCTTTTGGTATTTACCGCATAATATTATCTAAATAAAACCTCAAATATTGTGTATCCCATGGATGGTCGATATATCGACCAGACCCGTCCTTAAAAGGTTAATAACCCGTTTACCCTTGTTTAATAATCGAACATTTTTAGTTGCAGTTTTAAATATTCTTTGGAAATATATTTGCGGGATGAACCAGAATTTTGTACGCCGATTTGAGTTTATTCTTGTGCAGAACTTCAAAAGATACAATAATAAATTGAATATCTCTATTTCAGAATTAAATATCTCAATGTCATACTTGTTCTTATCGTCGTCAACTCCTTTTTCCTATAAACCCAAAAAACTTAAGAACAAGTCCACGACGAAAAATAATACGCTCAGCTACATTTGAAACTCGGGCATGGTGATCCGAAACGATCTTGATAACTTTAACGATAGATGACAAAAAAATGTAACTCGTTGATTTTTATATTAATAATAATGGAAGAAGGTCGTAACCTCGATCCCGTCGACTAATCGTCGCGATAAACAAAGCGTACGATTGTTTTTAGCCGATGCCGTCGGAGGATAATTTCGACGGTAGGAGAGAGATGCATAGAGGAGAGAAAATCGCGGCACACCGGTGGTGGGCAATATATTCGAAGCGACGGCGGCGGATCGCGCGGTTCCGAGCAGCGCGTGCTCTTTCTCTTTCTCTCTTCTCTGAACCCCGGTCGAGCTCTCCCGCGCTACTCACCATTGCTAGGCAAATATACTCGTAGTCAACACGCACAATGTCGACACATAGAGAAACCCGGGCGGCAAACGGGTAGTAATACGGGGATTCGAGGCTTTGCATATATACCCCGCGATTGGAACTCGACTAATACCTCGTTGAATTTGTCGCACGGGTACACGTTGTTACTCTACCCATACGCCAATATACGTACACTCATCGGTGTTGGTCTTGATTCACGAGCCAACTAGGCGCTCTCCTTTCGCCCCTTTGCGCTGGCTAAAACACGAGCACGTTTCCGCCATACCCCTTAAACCGCGAACTGCCGGATCGTTTCCACGAATTTACAAAATTCATTCATATTTTTCTTCCTCGAGCTACCGTTTTTACCCGCTAATTCATGGAAATAAAGTCCTTGAATAGAAATATCCGATTGGTTCGCGAGCAAATATTTTTCTTCCCAACGAAATTCGTGAAATCAATGCCGCCTCCGTAGATCGACTTTTCTTGTCGCGATTTACGCGAATCTTATCCTCAGGACGAAGTATTATTTTTTAATTGTCATATTTACAGGAAACATCGCGTTCTAACGAAGTTGTATTTGCGGTGCGGAAAGGAGGGAGGATTATCGGCGGCCGAGTGTTTGATCGTGCGATTCGAGTGTCGCTCGTTTACGAATTTTACAACTTTTGTTGTACGTAGGTACCTACGTAGAAAGAGAGAGTATCGTTTATTAAAACAAAATCAAATATAAAACTAAACTCCAGCCGCGGAAAGCGTAACGGAATGTTGAAATCCGCGTGAGAACAGAATTCATTATTTCTATCTATTATTTTCTTCTTCCAGCCAATTCTCTCGGCCAGAGTTTTCCATGTGGTAAATTAGGTTTCAGAAATGTACAGTCGTCTCTTTTGGTTCTGATAAGACTACGACCTTTCTTTTTTAAATTTCAAAGGGATGGTCGAAAATCATGCCACGACACGAGAGGGGGTTACAGTCGGATTTTCGTCAAGGGGTGGTATACAGATGTACATACGTATTATATATCTCTCGGGGAAGAGAAATTCGCACGAATCTTGGTACGTGTAGCTATATATACGAACAGTTTGCAAGAGGCGGGGTCTGAACCAACCAACCAACCAGCATCCTGGGTTTCCATTCCGAGTTTGCTGCTTGTATATGCCTCTCTCTCTCTCTTCCTCTCCCCCCACCCCCTTCCGCCCTCTCCCTCTCTCTCTCTCTCTCGGGCTCCATGCTGTGCAGTCCCCGGAGACTACTCTACCCTGTCGCTCCGCAGAAGTCGACGAACCACCCCGTAGATATAATACGTAACACACACACATACACACACACTCGCACATATACATATATGTAGTTTCATATAAACGCTTTGAAGCAAAACTTGATGGCACGCACGCAACAAGGATCAAGAACGGTCTTCGATTTATACGGTCCTTCCCCTCTCTCCCCTCAACGAGCAACAATCCCTATAGCGTACCTTCACCGATTATCCCCTATAAAATATTGTTATGCTTGTTAAAAAATAAGAATATTCTCCAATATATCGATGTCGCTTCTCGCATCAGAGTTTCTTCCGTTACGTTTCGTTCGTTGCGCAAATATTTTGTATCCTGCCTGGATGCAGACTTTGACGGTAGTCATCTCCTGTTTTTTATATTCCCGCAAGAATTACCGGATATATCGTGGTCGAAGGCTCGTGATGAAAATTGTGAACGAGCGAAGCCTGGAGTGGACGTGGTCGTTATTTCGAGAATTTTCAAAAATAGTTTTAGACCGTTTTGTAGCTTAATATTTGTATTTTTTTCTGTTTTATACATATACATATAAAACGAATATATATCTGAAACTTGTTTTCTCCGTTTTTTGTCTTTCTTCCTTCGTCTTTCCGCTTCACGGGACGATTTTCTTACTTTGCCTCGGGAATTGCTAGGCGCATCCCGAGGGCGTACTCGAGGCAATATCGTGAGTCTGCTCGACGAAGCGTATCCTCACTACTTCACTACTGCTACTTCTTCTTTTCCTTCTTCGTCTTCTTCTTCTTCTTCTCCTTCTTCTTCTTCTTCATCTTCTTCGCCTTCCACTTCTCATTCTGTTATTTCGTCTTCACTCATGGGCGATCCGTCTCTCTCATCTTACCCTCACCCAACAGCGCTTTTCCCTGACAGGCGCTCTCTTCTACCCCCTATTTCCGGCAAAGCTCGTATACTCCTCTTACTCTCAACAAGAACTACCCCTAGATTCATTCTTTTCTCCTCTCCGACACGGTAATGTTCGCCTCTACGTCCCAAGGGTTTATTCCTTCTCTCTCTCGTTTAATCTCATCGTTCCTCTCACAACCAAGAGAGGTCACTGATACACTCCGCGTTGCAAACGTACGAACGAGCTTCTGGCCGGATGATGACGATTTACTCCAGGATTTCACGCCGCGGAACGATCTCCACGATTTTTCATCCTGGCAACGATCGATGAAATAATTCTCACCCTAAAATTCTCAACGGTAAACAAAAAAACTTCAAAGTTCCTTTCGAACGGTGATAAAGGTCGATGCGTTCCCTCGAGCGATTTAAATCGCTGCCGCAGCCTCGAATCTCGTCCATTCTCAACGTGATCGAGACGACACACGCGGGCTCTGTCCGTTTTTCACCGCGATCGAACATTCTTCGTACCTATTTCCGAAAATAATAATCAACGGCCTCGAATATATGTTTGACGCTGTCACTCGACGATCCTTAATGGACGCTGATGCGTTTCACCGCATCGAGCACGATCCACGGAAGCATATGCAGGAGCGAACGAGATGTGAATAGACAGAGAGAAAGAGGAAAAGCCCGCGCGCGCGCGCGCGCCTTACCACACAAAACAGAGAGCGGGCCATATCTCGCGTTTGGGCAAAAACAGGCCGTGGCAGCTGAGTGTACACAGGGCTCGTTCGCTCTTCTCCCCTTCCCCGTTCGAACATCCTTCTCCCTCTCGACTCTCCTACCCTTAAAAAAAACCTCTCACCGTCCGTCTCTCTCCTTCTTTTTTCTACCTTTGCAAACGATTTGCTCTTTCGCTCTTCGACTCTCCGGGCTCTTTCGGTTATCCGTCGGTGTGCTTTCAGCGTGTTTCCGAATCTACCCCGAATCATCCCCCCCCCCCCCTTTCTACCAGCCTCATCGTCCCATCTCTCTACCGCCCTCTCACCTATACCGTCTGCTTCCCTCGCGTCTCGTGTCATCCCTTCCTCCCGCCTTTCCACGTCCATTGCACCTCCACCGGGACCTATGCAAACACGTCGTCGTATTCATTGCCCAACATATATCCTCTATATATACGTCGCCGGTTGCCGCAACGGTGCGAGCGAGCGAACGTATGCGCGCTTCCATATACCACGTAGTGTGTCTCTCCCTATATTCCCGTATGATTTAATGGAACGACCAGAGGAGTTCCCAGAACTCAACGTTTCTACATATACATACACACATATACGTGTGCATATATATATATATATATGCACAACGTTGACGCGGATCTGTTATATCTGCGTTATATCTTGGTACGTAATTCCATGTACATTCGATATAGCTACTTGAGCTTTCCGCTGATTAATCGGTACGAACGACGCGACTTACGGACCACAACGTGAAAATTCTCGTCGATCAATTGGCGGGTGAGTAATTTTTTCTTTGTCGTCGCACGAATAACGGAGATATTTTTTGTCTACAGCGATAGAAGCTGAGAAGGACAAAACGATCGGGTTTTCAGTTATTTTAATCAATTGATCGACCTTGTTTTTAGGAATCTTTAAAAAATTCTTTAATTTCATACTCGCCTCATCTTACAATTAGATCGATTACTTTTGACAAAGGAGGACGATCGAAAGAACACGATCTCGTCCGGATTTTGACGATCGTATGGAATTTTTCGAGACCCAGAGTGTGATGAGAACGATGTTAAAATAATATTTACAAGATAAAATCCATTTATTTACGAATGTCCTTTTAACTCTCTTGAAACTATTTGGCCAAGCATAAAGGGGTATCGTACAAATCTTTCTGACACATTTTTTCATCGGTGATTACGATAAAAATACGTTTTTTTTAACACGACGGACGAGGAAAGGCGGGTGCTTGAGATTGTTTGTATTAAGAAAAATGGCATTGAAAGTGAAAGCGACACAGAGGAGAAAGTACGTTTGTCGGTTGGCTCGACGATGATAATACCCTCATAGCCGGGAGATATACTCGCGACGCCCCAATCGTTTTCCCCGAAATAAAGCTTGGTCCAGGGGTTGGTACTGGTGGTGCTCTCGAGATTATGCACGCGCGCGAGGGTGGTTTCCGAACGGCGACGGAGACGAACAGCGAGGAGAGGGAGAGAGAGAGAGAGAGGGAGCGAGGGGAGAAATGGGGAGACAGGGTTGAATAAGAGAGAGTACCGGCTCGTAAGTGAATTTTATTGCGCGATTATATTGGATCCCTATGGGCGGAAGGGGAAAAAATGCAGGATAGCGAACTGAAGCTATGTACGAGCTATACGTATATTCCTCTATTCGCGAGTCACAGCGAACGGGGAGGTTCCTTTTAGCTTCTACTCCCGATGGGACCACGGTGCTCAAATATCAGAAGCGCTAACTCTCACCAGGGAACTGACATTTCTTTGGAAAGTGTCTCGTAGCTAACGCCCAGTGCGGACTCGACTACCCCTTAACGTTTTTCATCGCGATCTTTAACAAAACCGAAGAAAATTTAATTTCATCGGTTTATCATAATCGTAACTCTATTCGTGGACGATAATTCCGTAAAAACTCTCACGGCATTCACGCTGTGAATAAAAATTAATGAAACAAAAGTTCACTGTCAATGACAATATCCTTCATCCGAGAAAACATATTTTCATATGACGCGACGGATTAAAAATTATTAATGATTTTTTTACTCGAGAAAACCGCCGAATTTCATTGATTTAGTAATCGATCGTTGTAGTTGTATTCATAGACGCTAGTTCTATAAAATCGCTTACGTTGTACACGATACAACAAGTAAAATAATACAAAAAACACACGCGATTATCATTTCGTTGGTTCGAGTAAAAATATTTCCGCAGCACGGGATTACTTGGAAATGATTGATGTTTTTTTTAGATATGCGATAAAAAGGAAAAATTGTCTAGTCATCGTTTGCCACGATATTAATCATGCGACAAAAAATCCGACGCGACACAAAAATAGTTTTAGTTTTTAGATTACGCGGCAAAACGAAACTATTAGCGGCAGTTATACGAATAGTTATTCAGATTGGATATAGCACACTGGAGAACACTTTAGGTTTTACATATTCGTAGGGCGGTGAGCACCGCTACGAATCCCCAGAGAGGGAGGAAGAGAGGGGGAGAGAGAGAGAGAGAGCTCGGTCGGAGAGTCGATCCGCCGACGGCGTCGGGTACCAGATCGAAGCCATGGCCCACAGGGTTGTTTGCCCACTGGATCACACAGCCCCCATGACCAAATTCGACGTAGCTGTTATATACATACCTGCATATATATATATATATACGAGTATATATGCTTCTGGTGCTACTACAGAGTAGAATATATACATATCTCGTTGCAATCTCTGCTTTGGTTGCCGTGAAATCGTGCTTACACCAGCCAAACCCTAGTAATTTACACTCGCTATCAATAGCAGCAGCAGCAGCAGCAGCAGCAGCAGCAGCAGCAGCAGCAGCAGCAGCAGTTGGCTCAACTTACATAGCAAATGATTTACCAATTTTATGTATATGAAACGTTTTCATTTCACAACAATGTGATGAAAAATGATCGATTGTAATAAAAATATATAATTCGAATCGATGTCAATTGAAATAAAGATAAAACTTTCGTTTGCTGAGAATCAAAATTAATATCGTTGGGCCAAAAAACGCTGCGGTGGGATTGAAGAATTAATTATCTTTTCCTTTTTCTCTTTCTCTCTCTCTCTCTCTCTCTCGCTCTCCCGGCACCCTCTACCCTTGTTACGCATCTTTCTCAAGCCCTCGAGATATTCCCTCCCACAAGTCCTGCGGTCCCGGGGGAAAAGTCTCTCTCGATTGCCCGACGTTTCGTATATAACCGGCACACCGAGACCAATAAGATCGTTTCGAGAGGCTCTCCCGCCCCTGTAGCTTTTGCTTTTCGTCTCTGACGTAATACGCGAATCCCTCGAGCTAAGAATCCCATAACGTTATAACCATTTTGGTGCACACACATTTATATATACGTATGAATAGAGCGACAGCCAAGTTTGAGTTATTTTCGCGAATGGCTGCGTCTCTCCCTCCGGTACCAAAATCGTTTCGCCAATCGCGTGAAACGTTTGCCTCAAAAGTCGTGTATTGCGTGCTTCACCGGTTTCGGGAAGATCTTTTTGTCTCGAAGAAAGATTCATTGTACGGGCGAAGTCTTTCTCCGTCGGACGAATCGAAAGAAGAAGATTGCTTATAAGTATAATAAAAACTGACAAGTGTAAGAAATATTTCGATCTCATCACGAATAGAAGCGCGAGAGGAATAAATAGTCGGAAAAATAAATCATTTTCTATAAATAGAATATAGCGTTAGAGACCGAAGGTTTGCTGGCCCATCAGTTTACCACAAGCTCTAATCCACGAGTGGCCAATCGTTCGTCATTCGGGGGTAGAGGGTGACCACGATTCTTCATATCGCACTGCCTCGCAGCGAGAGAGAACAGACTTCACTCACTGAGCACCGGTAAAACGTGGTTGTTTCGTGTACATGTGATTTTTCATAAACACCGATCAGGCCAGCCAGATGCCCCGAATGGTTTTGGCCATGAGAGCTACTTGACTCGATGTGTATAACGTGGGTTTTAAGGATTTTGCACCAATACCATAGCGAGAGATTTTTCTCATCGATTAGACAACCGCTTACATGTTTCATGTATATATATTGAAAAGCATTTATATATATATATATCGATGTTTTTTGAGGTTGTGCTAGGTCTGGCGCACTAGCTGATGCTCTCTCGTTGTGCCAGTACTCGATATACAACAAAACTGACGAATGGACAGAGGAACAGAGAACTCTTCACCTCTGTGCACCTCCTCGATGTCATCCTGGTAAAAGCGCGCAGTTCGTGTTGTATATGTATAGATAAGTGCATAATACAGTATAGCGTGTATCTGTATATATATATATATATATATGGAACATATTACCAAAGCTGAGCGTATCGGGCATGGAACAAAGCGACGTCCATTGTTTTGCGCCCTCAATAATCCACTTGCCCCGATCTCGAGGACCTCGCCGTGGGGCTCGACTGAATTGGAAAAAAAGCCGGCACGAGAGACTGGGGGAAAATGGAGAGAGAAAGAGAGAGAGAGAGAGGAGAGGAGAGGAGAGAAAATAAGAAGAGAAGTAGGAAGAGATCGAGAGGGTGTGCGAGATCGAGAACTGCGAGTCCGGAAAATGTCAGTTCTTTCGTGTTGTGTAATATACATATATATATATATGTATATATATAGTCAAGACTTTTCTATCATTTCCAACCCCTTGAGAACAACATCGTCAATAAAAAGAGTGCGCGGAGATATTGTACAGTGTTCTATAGAGATCACACGAAGAAAAGAGAACAATTCAAGATAGGGATGAGATAAAGGTTTTTGCTTTTCGCTCGGGGATGTGTCTCACTTTGATCCTCTTTATCGTCTATTATTTTCCCTCGCTGACTCCCCTCCCTTCGCTTACTCTCTCGCCTCTCGTCGCTATCTCTCTCTCTCTCTCTCTCTCACTCTTCATTACACGATAAAATCAAGCGTTCTGCCAATATTTGCAAAATCTTACACGAGTGATTGACGATTAATATATCTGGGGGTGTAACGAGTCGAAATCTCGAGTTTCCGATAAATCTGTTATAATTATGTGTCTGTGCGCGCATACGTGGTAAAACATCGACACACTATATACATATATATATATATATATAATTTGGACCGAATAGCAAAGTCTAGGAATCAAAGGGGTGGCAGTCAAATGATTAAAGGCCCTCTCACCCCGAGCTTATTACCGGCTGGTGAATCTACGGTCGAATGTTTGAAAATGGAGAGGTCGAGAGATCCAAAATAACCCGATTCTCGACCGAAATCCGCGTCGTACGTACCTGTCTGTATACCAATCCTTAAATTATAGATATAGCGAGATATAGATATACGGAGAAAGAAATTTTATCTCGGTTTGGCCACAGAGAACGCCTTCGTTCCCTGTTTCCCATAGATCGGTCGATTCGTGTTAATACGAGACCAGAGTACTTCTCGGAACTCCCGAGTTATCCGAATCGAACGTTCCCAAAGCCAAGCAAAACCGAGAAGCTTCCCACTGTAACACCACCCACATCTACCACTCGGCCCGATGCGGTGACGTTCTCGACGTTGCTGCATCCGTATAGTTCGTGAGGGGGATGAATCGAAGAGCGAGGGAGCGAGCGAAAGGCAGAGGAACCCGAGCCAACGGCCCAAGAGGACTCCTGCTTCCAAAACCCTCCAGCCTCTCTGCACGGAGCATCTCTCCCTCTTGGCAAACATCGAGAGAGCCGCTATTGCTCGCTCTCTGCACTCCAACGCCGATAAACACGGAAACCTCAGCTATCGACCGTATATAACATAACTATATATGCACGCCTTTGTGTACCATTATTATTGATGTTACATTTATATCTCAAAGTATACCGAGGATTACCGATACACGGGCCGATTTTGAACTCACTAACAAACGATGGACCCGAATACTTCGATCCTAGAATTTCATATATACAAAATTATTTAACTAAATTAATACAATAGCGATCGAATGTGGCGAATTTATACACGTTTCATTATAGTTTGTACTTATTATATTCGATTATACTTTATTCCATAATATATATATTGTTATCGTTATAAGCATGAAAAAATAAATGAATACTTCTTAGTTTCCTCGGATACGGTCGTAGCTCACATACATATTAGGGTAGCCGAAAAGCCATTGCGCTTATCTGCTGTAGATAACATACATAAGATATATAGAGATAGTAACATGGATAATGGGAACGTAAAATTACTGCAAACTTCGCGTTGATCGTTCGATAGTCGATCACTTCGGTTCATCGTTAATATTTTGACAATTTTGAGTTTTCGCTTTTCCCTGTTAACTTTAAGAATTTTGGATCAGCTCACAGATATTGATATTGTTTTCGATAGTTCGCATTACCTTGTCGCAATATCGCGGAAAATGAAATGAAAAGTGTCTATTGAGAATCGTGCGGAATAATAAGGGTAATAATGGTGCGGCGATCGACTTTGGTCTACGAAATGCTGAAATCCGAGCGTCACGAGGATGGATTCACCCCCAAGGAGATCATCGATCGTGTCAGTCAGACCTACGAGATCGCCCCTGGCAAAGGACTTCGCAAACAAGTCGCCGTTGCTCTCAGGCGTGGCATCGATTTTGGAATAATCACGAGGAAAAATAACAAGTACAAGTAAGGCGTTTCCGAGAGAATATTTTGACGAGAAAGCATTTTTTGTGTTTCCGTTTCCGAGACACATTGTCGAAATAAAAATAAAATAATATTTTTTAATTTTTCTCAGATTCGATCCTGGTTCATCGGCTGTGATCGAGGCGCGGGCTCCGCGCAAAGCTAATGCGATCGTGAACGCAGCTAGGAGCACCAAGGCTAAAAAGAAGAGAAACACGGGAAGAAGGAAGATGAAATCATCGGGCCAAGTCGGAACGAAGAGCGGAGGCAAAAAGCAAAACAACATGAGAACTTCGTCTCGTCGAGGTAACGGCCCGTTGCCACCCAGGCCCAAAGTACCGAAACCACCGAATTGGAATCCGAAGAGACGAAATTTGGTCGAGGAACCGATTCCAAAAGTTATAAAACACCCTTCGAGCAACGATAACTCGTTGTAATTGAAAAATTTCCATGAAAATCCTCAAAATATATTGTGCCGTGAATGAGAAATAAATTTTCTTTTTTCGATGAAAACCGAAAAATTTCGAAGCTCGCAGAGGCGAGAGGGTCCTGATACAATTTTTTCCCATAAAATTTGTTCTTCCTGCCGAAATTCGAATCCCGTTAAGCGAGACTGACTCGTTCTTCGCGTACGGATCGATGGGTCCTAATCCCAATTTGACCGAGATAGTTCTGAAGGATCGAAGCCTCTGGGCAGGTCTGCGCTGTACATATTATCCATTAACCGGTAGTGCGATTGCGCAGGTTTTTTCAAATTTTTTCTCTCGATCTATTACCCTCTACTTTTCTTCCTTCTCATTGACGGTCGATTTTACGCGGAGATTTTGCGGATAGGCTCTGTTCAATGTGAAAAGAATGATCCGAGAAGATCCGGACACAATTTTACGGGGTTGGCTGATAGAAAAAGCCGCTGTGGGGTTGTACGGACTTCTCGTAGAAAGGATTCATAGAATTTCACAATTTCACGGGGTCGATCTTCGATGCGCCATTTCTTGGCTCCAGGACTTAGTGAAAGGAGGGGGCAGTGATCGTCGATGATGCAAGGATGAACATCTTGCAACGGGGGTAGCTTGACCATGAGTGAAATAGAAGGGAAGAGGAGAGAGAGGACAGAGCGTGAAACCGGCGAAAATCGTCCACGACGAATCGACGGTACGCTCGACCCTAAGTCTCAGCATCCTGGCACCTGTTATCGAGCTTGATTATCGCTTTTTTAACACCGCCCCAAAAAAACTTTTATACGTATGAAGAGCGTAACTCCGGTTCCCACGAAATTTGCAAAATTTTCTGGGAAAGACTCCTCAACTTCACCGTTTCCGGATTTCCTTCGTATTTCAATTATACCTATGTATATGTCATACGTGTACATTTACGCTCTCAAAGTTTATAATATTTGCCGATATAAAAAGGATAAAAAAACGTGCAATTCAATTGATTCTTGGGCTCGAGATTCTCACTTGTCTTTTTCCGTATATTCGAAGAAAATTCGGAATATCTTCAATGAAAACTATTTATTTATAAAAACAAAAAATAAATCCTACCTGAATGTCGACGGTGTTGCAATGCAGTGTGTAAAAGAGGAATATTAATTATCATTGATAAATCGATAAAAATCTTGACCTATAAAAAATTTAAGTCTCCCAATGAGAATCTTTTTTGGTTTTTATTCGCTTTGTTATCTCGTAATATTGAATTCACTAATGATAAGTACTGGCCCGTCGTGTCTTTTTCGTTCGAAATTACGAGTCGCGTGGACGACTCGGGGCACTGACAATTAGGGGATGAATGATGATGAATCGTTCGGTGTATTCGAATAGGATCAGAGTTTTGTGAAAGCAAGTTTCGAGAAGTGTACGTATTATAGGTATATGTCCTCATAGTCAGGGAGAACGAATGAGGGTAGGCGCCTCGTATAAATATTTTACGAGAAAATTGGCTCGTAAAGAGGTAGAGTTGGCGCAGCGTGCTTATATTATAATATGTATATATACCATAATAGTAGTGTAGTAAGTGGGTATAGCGAAGCGTCGACGCGTCGTTAGCTCGACAATGCTCGTCGTACGAGCGACGGCGAGTGTTCGGTATTTGTATATGGGCCATTCCACTCCAAATCGACTAGTTCCCGATTCTTACTATCCGAGGTAGGGTTCAGAATTTTTCGCACGGTTGTTGCAACCCTACAAGAGACGAAGCTTTTTTTGAAGATTTGTTAAACCGTCTCCTATTTTATAACCATGTTTTTCAACAAAAATTGGTAGGAAATCAAATGTAACGTTCGGTTTAAAAATGTGTTAAAAAATCATAAAAATATGTGGTAGATATGAAAATAGACATAGATAAGCTATATCCCGAATTTTTATTCCCAAAAACATTTAATTACGTCTCGGTCCACTCTGGGAACAAGTTCGTCGCATTTTTTTTGAAGAATTTTCACTGATCTCTAAATGTTGTTTAATTGCCGAGATGGTGTATATTTAACAAATACACATTATCAAATAGGAAGAGATCACAAAAATGTATGAACAAAATTGTACATAATTTATAATGGGATTGTAGCGACGGTAAAGGAGAATGCGCACCCAATTCCAGAAAGTGAGGCTCGCATTTCTGCCGAGTTGGTATGAAATACCCCATACGAAGAATACAAAATACATACGCACAGAAATTGACGACCATCGTCGCCCCCGCAGGAGAGAGAGAGCATTGTGCAACAAATTGCACGTTTGTAACGTGACGTTATACAATGACCGAGTACAACCGGAGTCGTTCCCTTTTTCCTGCGTGCCTAATGCTCGCACCCTCTGGCGAGCACGGTGATATTAAAGCCTGATCGAGTGCTACTACCAGTAGTTTCCACAAAACTATACAGTTATATTTGTATATACGAATTGAGGGCTGTAAAATCACGGGATGACCGCCATATGTTCAAATTCACGACGTAACAAACGCATGAATTACCAGCGTGAGGATATGGAACACTTTTATTCGGCGCAATTAGAAGTTTTCGAAAGCCCGAGGCTCGGGTAATAATCCTGTTAATTCATTATTTGTAACATATATATTTGTATATTAATTTCAGAAGATTACTGTAGTGACGGCATCTTTTTCTAACAGACAACTTCCATCGATTTATATACCTAATTTTGCACATTTTTTGTTAAACTTTTATGTATTTAAACCTGCTTGGAGTAACAATTGTGTCAATGTTTGACTTTGAGAATACATTTAACCATTTTAGAAGATTGCTATAGTGACGATGTTCTTTTCAAAAGATAACTTCCTGATTACGTGTTAACGTATGACTTCCAACGTGTGTCTATTTCAGAAGATGTCTATAGTCTATATTGTCAAACACAATTTGATTACTCTTGCAATAATTATAATAATCGGAAGATTTTTGTAAACAAATTTAAATCGCATAAAATCGCTCATTGTCAGATGATAATATTGGCAATGGATGACTTCAAATGTGTATCCATTGTAAAAGGTTACCGCAGTGACGCCTCTTTTTTCTAACAGGTGAATTTTGTAATTCCTTTGTCGTCGTAATAACAATAATAATAATGATAAATACAAAATATAGTAATTAAAAGCCTGTATATAAACAAAATGTATATTATCATTCTTTTATTTCGGTTGCTAGAAAGAACGAACCGAGAAAATATTCTTATAGACCACACACACACACATATACACGCACACACACACACAGAGATACACCCACTCCCTAAGCCACATTCATGAAGTGCCCGGATGCGCTTGCAACAAAAGATTCGTGTATGAATATCGCGCGTGGCATCTCGTTGAGCGAGTGAGAATATGAATCGAGGAATAAATGAATATCTAATAGCCTAAAAGAAGCCTCCGCCTGTCTTTTTTTTTTGTGGCCAATGGCCTAAAAAATGAGCGAGACCTCTTGAGACGCGATGCGTGTCGCCATTCGGTCGTCTTATTGTCCCTTCATCAGACGCCATTAGAGGGCCCCGCGGGCGTTTCATTCAAATCGAATTTTCATTTTTTCGTCGTAAAACCGAAACATCGGGAGAGCCCAAAGCGTTAGAAATTGGGGTCCAGAAAAATGAGGAATGTAACGATTTTAATATGCGTGAATAACTTGACTAGGCCATCGATGCATACAGGCATATAAATAGAGATAGAGAAAGATAGAGAGATAGAGAGATAGAGAGAGAGAGAGAGAGAGAGAGAGAGAGAGTGCCCTCACACATATACATATATATACGTATTTGTGAGGAGGCACGTGTGGCAGGTGTTTGTACATCACACGGATCCTGTCCTTGGACCACACGACGACATTTTACAACCCCGCGTACGTGAAATATCGATATCTATAAAATATTCAGCGCATGAAGAGACACGGATCTTGTCATAATAAACATAAATCCACGCGTTTAGTTCCTGACGTCGTTGTTCACGGATCTGGACCTCGGTAAACATAAATGGTGAATTTGACTTTTTCTCTCTTAAAGTTTCGTCACTAACTTTGTGCTCCAAGTCCCGTTATCTCAATCTTTTGCGTCTGAACAAGAGCGGTTATTAAAAACAACGATCAAGCTCTACATCTTGATTCGATTTCTCCGAAGAATAAAATGGGGAAAGAATTTGTTTTCAAGCAAAGAAAAATCAAATTTTTCTTAAAAAAAAACATTTGAAATAAATTTGTACACGTACTTTTGTGTGTACGCTTATGCTAGAAGTTGTCACGAGAAAAATATCCCAACGTAAGTCGAGCGAGTTAAATTTGGAAATTTTATTTTTCTCGGAAAACTGTAGGGCTACCAACGGTACGATAGATAAATCCATAATGAGCGATCGGATCGAATAAATAATGAGAATGAGATTTCGGAAAAATGGCGAATTGACATTTGTTATTACCAAACTGAATTTTAATCTATAAACGACGCTTAAGAAAACTAAACAAATAATTGACGCTTCGTATCGTATCTCGATATCGTTCATGACCTTCGGTCTGTCAACGCGATCCGGCAGTTCCCTATTACAATCGTGTATATATATGATACGGCGTTCGTCGTCACGTGCCAATGAACATAAACTCCAAAAAAGCGATTAAACCTCTCGAACAATTATGAAAAAAGTAGTAAATAAAAATAAATAAATAATCGATTTACTACTTTTTTCACAATTGTTCGAGAGGTTTAATCGTTGTTTTTGACTTTATATTCATTTGCACGTGACGATGATCGTCAAACGTTTCTATAAATTTTGCCCAGCTTCCGTTTTCAACTACGAATGATTTATTATTTCAGAATCGTCGTACGCTTTAGATATTGTTAGCCGGAGGGTGGTACGGGCGTCGATAGGTAATACACGATAATGAAAGACGCAATTATCATTATACGTGTCCGAGCGTTTAGATCGTAGGCTCGATATAATGGGGATAGGTGTAAGCGAGGGTTCCAGCGGCCGTTTCTCTCGCTTTTGGCTCTCTTTACAATGAGACGAGTGTCTGGACACGAGCCACGTGCTATATCTATATATCGGTGTTTCACGGATCTCTCGGGCATGTCCCACCAATTAGGAACTTTATTGTCGTAGATCGAATAACGCGAAGAGGGGAGATGGCTCGTTTCATCTACGGCCGTCAACCTAATATTTATTGCCAGCGATGGAAAAGTCTCTGAAGTTTACGCGTGTTTTACTATATATATATATATATATGGACTAGACAATATAGATAGGCATAGTTCGGGGTTCCGAATATCTCGCTTATTCGTCACCGATACGAATGTAATACCAGGTAACAAAGAGATACCTTCTTAGTATTTAATATTTTTGTGACTTCGTCCGAGTTTTCTTTAGAACATTGGAGTCTCTTGTGCCTCGTGGGCTCTGGTGGGAAGGTCGATGTGTTATGTACCCCGACAGTAACAACGACGTAGCACATGAAACTCTACCGACTATTCTCGCCCTCTTATCTCTTCTCTCTTGTACTTTATCATTTTCGAGATTAGCTTCAACCGATCCACGCGTTTCCTTTCCCTCTCTTTCTCTCTCCCTCATTCTCTATCTGTGGACGAAATGCCGACGACCGAAGATTTTCTCTTTCTGTGTTTAATCAGAACACAACGTTTTTGTTTGGTAAAATTTTGCTTCCTTGTTGTATACCTTTAACATTATTTAATGACGAATATTTAAAAAAGGTTGGTTCGGAACCACCGAGAGCGCAGAAAAAGCATAGAGAAAATTCCATTGATGCCGTGAACGTTATCACTGTACTACTGCGTCTGTATCTAATGTCTCACAATCACAAAGATATATGTAACGAAAGTATACTTCATTAGATTTAAATAGGCCGCGCTTCTCTACGTCACTTTATTCTCGTGAGTCTAATCACCGATAGAGAACGAGTATCGGAGAAGATTTGGGAACGGACAGTCACGCGTGAGAAGTCGGATAAGACAGACATTGTAATGTGAATAGAGAAAGATATAAACTTTAATGGTCGTTTCTCTATTTGTAGATAAGATTATAATTAATTAATTGTATTCTAATTTGTTCGACAATAAATAAAGAGAGTATCTCAACTCTATTTGCAGCGACAGACATTTTGTTTATTCTTTTCCAACGATCGAAAAATTATGGGGAAGGGACTTCCATTATATATATATATATATATTTCGTTATTTTATTATGGATCTTTGAGAGAGAGAGAGAAATAATTGGCAATTACGGGAAAATCGATTTGTTTTATTAAAATAAATGATAGTTTAGTCAGCAAAATTTCACTCGTCCATAAAATTGTATATCTACAGTATGCAAGATAAATATTGAATTAGGATTTCATGAAATAAAATTTGATACTTTTACGATTAGGGAATGAAACTGCCATGATGCGAGAAATAAGAGGAGTTTTTGTATAGAAACGTAAAAAAAACTAAACACACGCGCAATCAAATAAATCCGTGGCTACAAATAACATTGAATTAGTATTGGTGTCGACAACCGTCAGACAGAAGAAATCGAGCCATTTTTCGCTGGCTTGCACCGAACGTTCTCTATATTGTAAAACGCACATGACTGCTGTGCGGTTTTTTTGAAAAACCACTTCTCAGCCAGCGTAAGCAAGTGGTCTGCACGAGGGGGTTGTTGGTGCGAAAGAGGCTCGTGGCTGAATGTTCGATGCAAGGTTTGCATTCTACTGGCTCAACCTACCGTAAAATCGTGAAGACCACGATGAATGAATGCAGCGGATAAAAGTCACTAGAAGTTAGGGGTGGATTTTCTCTCTCTCTCTTGAGGATTTTAGCACTTATAGCCGGTGCGATGACGGGGATGGTCATATTCATAAATCAAGTATATTCTACTCTTCGCAACTACCGCCGGCTAGTGGAACTGCTGATGGAGATATTCAAATCCCAGAAGCGTTCGAGTATCTCCACCCTTATGGCCGATCGATTCAACAAGAACATCGAACGATCACAGCAACATTTCGAGAAGTGAAGGCAGCCGCGTACGGAAAATCTTGACGAAGGGGTCGAAACAGGGTAGGTACACATTTTACTAGTCAGCAACCCTACGATCTAACACGTAATAACAAAATCCCGTCTTGTTGTACTTATTATGTAGATTAATTATGTTCACAAATGGGCAATATTTTCTCATTCCCAAAATATACTCTCACATATAGTAAATAACTTTTTATCTGTGAATAAGCATATTAAAGTTTCATATTCAAAATAATTTATGGTTCGAATTTTCGCGCATGATTTGAATATGCGTATTTCCGAAACCGAATGATTACTAAACCGATATAATATGGATGAGTGTTCAATTAACATTAATTAACTAGCAGGGGTCGTAGATCATATTCCCTATGACGCCCTCGTTTCACTGTGGGTATGTATATGGGGCATTCCATGCCCAATCAAATTTCGCCCATTAGATTCGAACCATCGAAAGAATGACCATGATTTTCTCGTTGTACGGTAAATTTATGATTGCCATAGTCCCTTAGAGCGTGACAAACGATTAAAATTCACCGGAATGCAATACCGCCAATTTCAATGGGTATCGCAAAACGTCGAAAAATCGACTTTTCGCGCTGCTGTATCTCCGTTCTCTTATTTTAATAAGTACATACCTCAAAATCATGGATGCGAGTCTCAATAAGGACTAAAAGAAAACAAAATTCAAAAAAATCGAAGATGCAAAAGTTCCACATAGGCCTATTTGGCGTGGAATGCCCCATATATATTAGGTCGTGAACTTTATTACCTACTACCTACATACTAATTGATTAATTTATAATAAGGGAAAATGTCAAAATAATTAGTCATTGAGTATTGAAAGTAATCAATCGGCGAAATAATTAATTTCAATACTTCCTCTTCCATAATTTACTATCGTTCCTTAGCCATTTTTCACCTCAAATATTATGCATGTGATCGAACCACGGTTTACAGATAAAAAAAAGAGCATTGCCATACAACAGAGGTCGTATATTTCAGCCCCGTTGTTCCGAGTGCGGATTTATAGGCTTAAGAGTTCCTGGCGGACGAAAGGGGTGGTTTTCTCGTATTGCCAGAGACAAAAAAGAAAATCATCCTCATCTCTGTAACGCCTCTTCTGTCATGAATGTATGGAAAAAGGGTGAGGATATTTGGGGTGCGAGCCAAATTCGTCTTGGAAGGGCCACCCAATGAGGATGAATTCAGAAGCTAGTAAAAGAAAGGACGTATAACACAGTATCGAGAGTATATTCTTACTCCTTATCTTTCATATGGGATTCTTATACCCGAGCGATTTCTTCGAGACAAGCAAAATCATCATCACGACGCAAGGTAAAGAGAAAGCGGGATGCAGGCGAGAAAAAGAGAACAACGATGAGGGTGACGGTAATGCGAGTGACGAGAGAGAAGACCGAAAGTGAGAAATCGCGGAGACGTGCAGACCAACGGGACCGGTACCTACTAAAGAAGGGAGCGACAGAGAGCGAGAGAGGGAAAGAGAGCGAGCGGTTATAGAGAGTACCGGAGAGTAGATTTGAGAGGAATGGGTAAGTGAGAGGAAGAGAGAGTGAAAGAGAGAGGGAGGGAGAGGGAGAGAGAGAGAGAGAGAGAGAGAGAGAAAGAGAGAGAGAGAGAGAGAGAGAGAGAGAGAGAGAGAGAGAGAGAGAGAGAGAGAGAGAAAGAGACACGGATCACGGATAGTCTTTGCCAAACACCAATATTTGCGACCGTCCTGTTGGTACCCCTGCTCGACTCGACTCGACTCGACTCAACTCAACCGATCTGGCCGCAACCATCCAGCTAACCCGCCCCTAACCAGCCCTCTTCTGACGCTGATGCTGATGTGTACCACATCGCGGGGGTCTAGGTATAACCCCTTCTCCTTATTTGGACTTTACCTCCACATGAACCCCCCAAAATACCCCTCCCGCCATTCCAAGGGGAACAAATAACGATGGGTATCGCGGTTTTCGAGAATCTGTACACCAAAATGAACAAAAAACACACCCGAGACACATCATTCCTCGTACTTTTCATATTCGTAAGCATACCAATCGAGGCGAATGTGATGGAGCAAAAGGTAGAAAGGTTGGAGCGAATAGTTAAATGACAATAATAAATATATTTCAACGTTTTTAGCCTATTATTGTAAGTTTATTGGAATCAAACTCAATAGATTTGTATTAGACGAAAGTAATTTCAAGTGTAACAGTATCATTAAAAAGGAGGCAATGGAAATTATCATTGATTTATTTCATAGCCTGTGAGGCCAGTAGTCATTTTCGTGAAGTTATATAAAAGTCATCCTTTTTTTGTATCAACGTCCAGGTAAGTTGGACAAAATCTGAGGAAGAAGATATTTCTTCCGAAGAAAATTTAGTACCGAAGGTTTTAATTATTTTCCGAAAATCACTACTTGGGAAATTTAGATATACCTTAAGTACCTATTTTCAAGACGTTTCGAGACCATATTTTTCCGGTACATCATCGGTAAGCTACCAAACATTTAAAAAAATGATGTTTTTCTTGAGTCCAGAATTCACGATTCGTGAAACAGTTGACTTCGCGACGTCCACTAATCGTCGTATCTGAACAAAATCACTTTTTCAAATATACAAATTTTAAATAACTTATAGCCGAATTGTATCAGAATGCCCGATGCTCATGTACATAATTTTTCGTTCTCTTTCTAAAATGTATTATCATCTCGTCGGAGATTAATTTCTTCTATCATTGCTTCAATGCGAAAAGAGTGAATTTGGCTCTAACCAAACTCGACAAGCGTAGAGTTTTCTTCAAGTCCAATATGCAGTCTTTATGTCGTGCTGTCCGCATTTATAAAGTAGCGAATAAAGTGTCGCCATCAATTTCACTCTTTTCCGTGGATTTATCGTAATATTGCCGGAGCCAATAGAGTTTCGTGTGCTGGATTATTATAGCCCGTCGTTGTCCTCGGTTCGCAGGAGTGGCTCTCCGGTATCAGGAGGCAGTGCAAGCTCGCTGTACAGGTTTACACACACACACACACAGATACACATACTCATACAATTATATATATATATATATATATATATATATATACAGCTTCGTCTCGTACAAGCTGGCTCGTGCAATAAATAATAATTAGGCGCTAATTAGCGGGCGGCCATGTTAGTCGCGGCCGGGGTGGTTTAATCACGTCATACACCGACACACCCCTGTGCGAGAGAAGCGAGGCCAAAGAATACACATATACATATATCGTTGCTCCCTCTGGTTTTCCATCTCCACACCCCTGGGCATGACCTCCATCCCCTAGAGCAACCCTAGGCTCGCTATGTATAGGCTGTATTCACCTATAACACCCACACCCACACACAGACATATATATATGTGTGTTATTGGTTATATATTCGCCACGGAACATGCCACGTCGACCCTATGTGCGGTGCGCGCTAACGGGAAGGGACACACGACGGATATATAGAGTGGAAAGAGCCCGGAGAGATCCCGTCCACGAACATGTTGACGATGTAGGGGCTATCCTGTGTGGCTGCCCGATAATACGAACTACCCTCCATACCGATCCCGCCGGCTACCAAGAGATACCATGTCACAAAGTACCCAAGATATACATATATGTACATCCGACTGCATCTGAGAATGAGTGGCGAATAGTAAAAATCGAAAATTACCAAATCTCGTATATCTCAAGTTATATATATTCATACATATAATATTTGACCGATTAGTTATGATCTACCCAAATGCAACTCTGTACGAATAAAGGATTCTCCGGATGAGAAGAAAATTTACTTGGTTTCTGATTTTTACGAGTTTTATATTGCCAATGAACAAATTGTAACTATGTCCTTGGACTATTATTATGGAATGATTATAGTCGATGGATGCATTTCACGTTCGTATCTTTTTGCATAACGAGGTATTTGGTCGTCAGACATGGGTAAAAAATTGAATTAATTGAAACTCCAATTAAAATTACAATTTGCTCATTAAAAAAATGACAATGATGTCCTTGAAATTTTAATTTATAACAGCCAGCTAAGATCTTTGCGCCTTTCGTGTCAATTCCTTTATGCATGAAGAGACGTTCGGTTGTCGGACATGAAGGACAAAAAATTAATTGCCTATGGAGATAATGAGACAAGTTTTTCTGTGTGTCTATCGCGCAACGTCAACTTAACCTTTAGAACCATGCATACATATTTATACAACAATATATATTTAATGCACCATAGGGCATGAAAATTCCCGAGTATATCGCGTGGCTCGTGCGGATCTGCACGTTTTCGAGAGAAAAACATGGCGGCAGGAAGCCCAGATATGTATTATATATATATATATATATATATATATATATATATATAGGTGCTTGATGCGCACTTTCTGTTAACTATATAGTGTATGCAGGGTCGAACGTTCTTCGTTTCTGCAAATATTGAAATTATGACCAGGCTCTCGCATCATCGCCTTCGTACAATAATATATAATATCTACATGTATGTATGTATGTACAGTCACTCATACTCGCCCTATCGCTACAATCGCCTTCGCGGAAGTCTCCGAGGTCTTTCACGCGCGGATACCGATGGCAGATGAGGCCATGGTACCTCAGCTACTCGACCTCGTTTCATACTTCGAGTCAGGATGCGTGTTCGTTCGTCAATATAAAAAATAAATTAAAATGATAAATCGATGACTCGACAGTATTTTACGATTTCAGAGTCAAAAGCTCCAATTCCATTTCTGAATAATTTTTCGCGCATCTCTCGCCACATTTTTCTAATTACAGAACATCGAGGGGAGCGAATTTGTTCAATTGGCTTGGAACAAATCAAATAAGCGTTGACCAGGACGTTCCTGCGACCCCATGACAAAAAGCGCACGGTGTGGTGTCCAGAAAACGTCAAAACCCGCGGGGCTACAGCATGAACCGAAAAGAGAGGGAAAGATCGAGAGAGAGAGAGAGAGAGAGAGAAAGGTCTCACTCATCCACATATGAAGCTTTTAATGAGTTCGAGCTCATCGGGCATATATGCTCGTTGGTTCGCTGGTCAACGTTTGCCAAAGACGAGTGTTGAACCGTGGGCGGTAAAAGGGAAGAGGGGATCGTAAAGAGGAAGAGGAATTGTAAAGGGGTGGTTTGAAAGGATTGTACACATACGCGTTCCCCGAATCGTCCAAAATCTCGTTCTGAATTCAAACTCGTGTACCGACACATGTGTTATGCATACATACGTGTAGATATGAGGATGAACATACGTAAATCCATGAATACGAGTTACAGTCGACGTCCCCACGACTCGTTCGCGACACTTTCCCGTTATCGTCCAGGTAAACGGATCGATTCGACCACGAAAAGTACAAACATTCGCGTATGATGCGTTGCTTTCACAATGAAATGAAAGAGAGGCTGTAAGAGAGGGAGAGAGAAAAAAAGAAGGGGAAAAAACGCATCGTTACGATATCATAATTGCAACTCTCGATTGAAATGAAGCGCATGAGCTTTACGATTGTAATCGCATATCTATACACACGCACACACACATTTATATATAATATGTATACATATATAGGAAGAGAAAGATGTGCAACATTTTAATTTGATGCTGATAATTACTTTCAAACGGATGGCTTTTAAAGTAGTTTAAAATATTCGCTGTGTAAACCGTGCGTCGGGACATACGCACACACACACACACACACACACACACATATATATATACATTTGCATATGGAGGTTGCAGCTCTTGTCGACTCTCGCTGGTGCATGGAGTGCTGCAGCTGCAATCCGAGCCCGGTCCCCCCTCCCGCCTCTCACTCGCCCTGAACGTTACCTCTTGCCATCGTATATCCGCGTTTCAGAGCTCTCTCCCAACGTGCAGATAATTAATGTGTTTTCGGTCCGTGACGCGAGACACAAGAGCGGGAGGGGGTTGAGGGAGAGAGAGAGAGAGAGAGAGAGAGCGGGGGGACATGGCATGAGCTATATACATGTGACGCATGACCGACGATCCAATTTTCGTGTTGGAACGCAGTATGAGAGGATCGGGAGGGTGAGCGAGAAAGAGAGAGAGAGAGAGAGTGAGAGAGAAGGGGGATGGGGTGAGAGAGGGATGTTTTCTGAATATTCCGTAGCCGGTATATAGATTTCGGCAGGTACTGGAAACGGCGCAAATGGTACGTCCGGTTTTAACTGGATTTCCGTATCGTTCTGTGCCGAATTCCATTTCGTTTTGCCCAGCGATCTTTCGCACACTATATGCGTATATGTGTGTGTACATATATATATAAATAGAGCTATAGATATTATTGCCACAGAATATATTCCGCGCCGATCAATTCTATTTTTTCGAGAACGAGACCCTTTTTTTAAATCGTCCCGAACTCACTTTTCGTCCTGCCAATTACAATTTGGTCGATAGGATTTTTGTATGAAAGTTTTACGGGGTATAGGGCGATGTTGAAAAGAGAAAATAAAGAAGAAAAAGGAAATGTAACGTTCACCGCGCGACTATTTGTAGACCATGGTTTTCTCACTACGCGCGGATGATCGAACTTGGTCGATCGGACGAGTATGAATAAAGTGTACGAAGAAACAAGGGTTGTCACGAATGGAAAATTTGTGTGTCGATCTTTGGCTGCGAAAAAGCTGAAAGAGGGCCTGGGAAAAGGGCTGCTGCGCGCGTAGGTGCGCTCGCGCGTGTGCGCATGGAACGTGCGTATGTCATAATGTATACATACGATATTGTATGCAGGCGCGGAAACCAAGTCAACGCTCGGTTGGGGGATTGGTACCCGGCGTCGATTAAATAAACGCGAGAGAGTTTGATGCGTTCGCAGCATTAAATATAATTATTTACCCTCCCATGTTTTTCACATTCACCGAGTTTGTTTTAACGCTCAATTGTGCTCGGAGTTAGTTTAAAAGGTAAAATACGATTGACGGTATAAAAATATCGATGATCCGATGGATTCCCCATATTTTAGGGTTTGCTAATTTGCATTTGGCGTAAACATCGAAACCTCCCGGGCATTGTAAATAAAACTAATTATTGACTCGTGTAAAAGATAATAACAACTTTATCGAGCGCGTAAGAATAATTTTGAGTAATTAAATAATCAATAACTATTAACTTTTCACTTCGGATAAATGTTTATAATTATTTTGCCCAAAAATGAATGTCGGTGGTGTTTTTTTTCCCAGGATCTAAGGATTGAAAATTTATATATGTCCCGAACAGACGAGGGACTCGAAAACTTCCAATAAAAATGATTACTAATTCTTATCGAAGATTATTTAAAAGAAATCCCATACCGAAAAATAATTTTGAGTCATCATTGTTTCACAATTAATACTAATCTTTCAATTCCAATGAGTGCTTATAATGTTTTCCTAAAAAATCAATTTTTATGTTTTGTTTTTCAATATTTGTATTTTCTAACAATATCAAAAGCATTCCCACAAAATGAAATTGTTAAGAATTCTTATAGAGGATAACACTCTTTATTTGGCAATAACTTTGCGTAATAATTCTTTGAAAATTAATATTAATTTTCCATTTCGAATAAGTATTCATGACAATTTTCTTTAAAAAAAACGCAAATTCTGATGGTTTATATAATAATGTTGTAAAACTGCACGAAGGAAGGTTCTGGCTTCCTGTTAATATTTTTCACGGATGTGCGTGCACTTTCCTTTCTGTTCTCTGTGTCTCAAGGGAGGCAAGGAAGGATTTTTCGCGACAGACGGCTCGCTGTTCGTGTAAACAATGGCACCAACTTCAGGACGAGGACGTATATATATATATATATATATCTAGACTGACTGAGCGTAGGCGGGTTCCCGCAGCATCTAGCTCTTCACGATCACCCGGAAACACGTACGCGTGTACGTACAGTTCAACACGCACGAAAATACCACACATCGATGGATATGAACCAGGGAGTATGCCGAATATACTGTACATCGAGAGAGAGAGGGGGGGAGAGAGAGAGAGAGAGAGAGAGAGAGAGAGAAGGGGGTGGTCCCGAGGTGCTTATTGGGTCCATGGGGGGATGCTGGGTGCATGCACAGCACAGAAACAACCCTCTACTCAAACATTGCAACATCAATCAGCACCAGTCACTCAACCGTGGGCCATTGGCGCCAACATAGCGATATTGCCGCCATTTACATTCGCCATCGAAAATTTTACCTCTCATCCCGATTCATCCCTCCCCGAGAACCCACCAGTTCCATCCTCTCGCGGATTTCCGCATCGCGCTGTTCCGATAGGTACGATCGATCGTACGCGATATACTAAATTCAAAATATCTCGTCGAAATGGCTAAAAAAATGTATTTTCATTCTGGCAGCCACATGGCACGATGTAGAAATCTTGCCTACCGTTTTACAATATCATTTACTTCTCGCTGTTGGACAAGTCGAATAAGGTCTTCCCGCGCGTCGTTTATTACAAAAGATAACACCGAGTGCATCTCTTTCCCGGGCACTTTCTTTCGCTCTAGGAAAACATCGGTGTGTCGAGCACCGAGATGGAAGGGTGGGAATAAAGATCGAGAAAAAAGAGAACGAGGACAACCCTCTCTTGCTGATGCTACAGGGGTCGGAGGGTTGTACACGTTTTTGCATCGCATTAGTGCCGGTATTATTGTAAGCTGACATTTATAATACGCACCCTCTCTCCCACTCGAATTCTCCCCGCCACTCTGTGTATTTTATGTATCTGTCGTAAAAAGCTTGTCGTTCTAATTTAATATCGTTACGCGGTGGTTCGGCACTTGTAAAAAGTTGTCAAACATACCGCGGCATATTTTATATTCGTTACCATAGTCACCTCCGCGTCTAAGAGCCCTAAAATTGTTCAAGCCCCAAGGCGGGTCGCGACCCTCGATCCGTCGATGTATTTTAATTATATTCTTACTTTATTCATAATCGAAGTTATCAAAATTCAACTGTGTCTCGACATAATTCTTGTTTATTGTAATCCATAAATTTTCACACGAACCATTTTTCAGTCTGAGGTAAAGAAAACAATTAATTTATTACGAGACAAGTGTCAAATTTCATACAAAATTGTATAGGGTTGTCTTGTATACTTTTCCGTCTACTCGAGCTAGAGACTCGAAAACAACGACCTATAGCGAGTATGATGGCTGCCTCTCTTCGTTGACCCAGTGTTGTTACAGTGACTCACGTATATTTGTCCAAGAGCCCCGACTGACAATCGCGTGCAATTCTCTCCTTACAACGTACCGTGATCCACTCTCGAATCTGTTCTGTGCGATAGTTCCTCATATACGTATATATATATATATATATATATATTGTATATATATATATAGGTAGATATAATCGCACCAAGGGACCAGAACAATATATATATATACAACAATTTTCGTCTCGACTCGCTCTCCTCGTCCTTATACCAATCAACAGGGTGAGTGATCTCTCATGCGGCTTGTGTCAATAAGCGTCTATCCTCCTTCAAAGCTCGTACAAACCTTTCGTCGTTCCAAAATCTTCCGTCTTAACGAAAAAAATATATATATTTGTCGGCGATGCGAACAAGGTCTTCGCAAATTTTTCTTCCCCGTACAATTTATCGCGTACCTATAAACAATGCTGCGCATCGAAAATAATTAAAAGTTAAAATAAACACGAACCTCATCCATGCAAACACCTCCGCTATACTCTCTGTCACCGTTATAAGTTTCTTGAGTTTTCATACTTTTAGTTGCCGGAAGAGGACATAATGAATGGGAACCCCCAAACCTACATAGAAATACCTATCGTTCATCGTATATATACGCTTCGAAATATATATATGTATAAATATATACATCCGTATATACGTGTATATATATATCACAAAATTGTGCTTTGCGAAATTTCTCCGTTGTTGCGTCGCATCCGGTGTCTTTCGTCACTTCTCTCTCATCGACTTGGCTTCTCTCCCTCTTTCGTTTGCTTGCTATTCCCACAGTACTCATCCATATATATATATATATATCTATTCACCATATATATCATATAGTACATAAGTACAATGGTGTCCCAGAAGAACCGAAGCGCTAGATAAATGCGGAAACCTGGAGATACCACGAATTGACGTGCGCAGTCGAAACTTTCAATTCTCGATAGTTTTGAAATCCGTGATTTCCGTGTTTGGAGTTGGCGCGTTAATTCTTGACACCGCCAGCTATCCGCTGATGTCAAAGGTGCGAGACTTCTGGAACACTCTGTATGTATATTACTCTAGCTTGCCGTAATCTCGTACGTAGGTATCTCTCTTGGCTATACGTGTGTAGAAATCTGTGAGTACGCATACATTTGCGATTAGGAGAAAGCGCATTATTGTTACCCATCTGTATTCGTGTGCAACGAAATACGCATACACTTACAAACATCCTCCTTCTTCTCCTCATTTACGTAATTTCTTCTCTCTCTCTCTCTCTCTCTCGCTTTCGTGCTCGCTCTCTTGAGGCTGCGTGCAAATCGTCCCTATGTACTCCCGTATATTCAAGCTCTCTGTCACGAGGCACATGCACAGGTACGAAGCTACATAGCGGATTCGCCTATACGAAACAAACGCCGGCTCAACTACTATACGTTTGAAAGTTATATATATATATATATATATATATATATATATATATATATATATATATACATAGGCATACGTGTATAATCGTCTCGTGGTCGTCGCGAGTCAAACCCTTGCTCGCACATTTATACACATACACACATACACACATATATATATATATATATATATATATATATATATATATATATATATATATATATATATATAGTGTCCTGTATCTGCGAGCCTCTTGCACTCCCGTTCCACCTCCTTGCACTGTTGACGCATATACGTTACGTTAAATCGGTGTGTACATATATATGCATGTGTACAAGTGTGATAAGGGCGAATTGTACGTATATACGTATTATACCGATGCGTATGTGCGTGTGTGAGTGGTTTTGCAAGAGGAAAGGATGAGAGGGAGCGTATGAGGGTGTAGGTATATAGTATGGCGGCGTGGGGGAGGGGGGGGGGGGGGGCGGTAAGGGGAGGAGGAGGTATATATGGTACGAAGGGTGGTGTAATATAGAGAGCGGCTAAAGGCGGACGTAATTTCCTGCCCGCCTGACAACGCTGCAGACATGTTTGCGAATCTAACACACACAACCTACTTAGAGTGGGCGGCGAGGTGGCGGCGCGGTAGGGGCGGGGGGGGGGGGGGCGAGTCGAGGCCTTTACGTGTGTCCCTTGCAACAATGCCAACGCGTAACTACATAGGATACATTGTCGTATAGGTATAGTTATAGGCAGGGAGCACAGAGGGCGTACCGCGAGAGGACGACGTTGGGCGTCGTCGTGACGCGCGGTTTCTCGGCCTCGAGCTCTTGCTCTCCCTCTCTCTCTCTCTGTCGCACACATTCTCTCTCGTTGTCGCACACACGCGTTGTATTCACATATAGCGTACAGGTTGTAGATTGTGGGTTCTCCAGCTCGAGGCAAGAGGTACCAGTATTCTAGGCGTATATCTACCGGAAGAGACCCTGGAGCACTGGAATGAACGTCTATTGCATGCCAACCTATATATAGGTAACCAGGCCGAGGGAGCGACGCCGAGGGGTGGCGGGAGAGAAGCCCAAGGCGCTTTGATCGGGAGTAATCTACGACGATGGTGAACGGGCGAGGGACAGAAATCACTATATCGGAGACACTGTACTGTATTGTCAGTGTATATGTAATGTGGATGGAGGACCGTGTACCTGATAATAGAACGTCTCGCGACGCTGGTTATTGCTGGTTTGCGTCTATGCGAGTGTTTCGCTATAGGTTTGGATGAAATTGGGAGAGAACACTTGAGACGCTGTCCTCAACGTAGTTCGGTCGAACAAAGTAAAAGATGGAAGAGCGTTGAAGAGATGATAATTTTTATTGTATCATTGTTTTATTTAAATACTGTTTAATTAATCTGGGTCACTTAATTTTCGTATTTTCAAAGAAAAGCTTCGAGGAAGAATCGAGTATATCTTCATAAAATATAGACAATTTGACTGTGATTAATGGGAGGGAACATTTACATTACGAAACGTTTGTCTATTTTTAATTCTACGTAATAGTGAAATTGATTCGAGAATAATTGTATGAAAATGATAAATTTATAATTTTTTAAGCTCAAAGGAATGATTTGTTTACCATAGTCAACATAGTTTGTACTATCGTCAAAAAGTGTGCATAATCACAGTAGTGTTGTAGAACATATGCGTCAATTTGTTCTCCGACGCGTCTAACGTGAAGATTAAAAATAGGCAATAAAGCAATGAATAAACAATGAAACTTAAAGTGCTTTAATCTTTTCTATTGTACGAAAAACGTCGTACGATCTACGAAGTACCAGTCAACTTTCTGTCATTTCAACGCGTACACTAAAATTCTCTGCGATATAACGTTAAAGTAATAATAATTTTTTTTTAATACGAGAATATTTTGTTCGTTAACTGAAAAATCTGTTTGTATTTTCACAGAGCCACGGGCTGTGTCCCGTTACATCTTATCGTGATAGATAATGCACCGTTGCATGTTCTTCGTTGGAGAACGAAAGAGGGTGGACACTTGTCGCTGCTATGACGCGTGAGAGCGAGTGAGAGAGAAGGAGCGAAAATTTCGGATGGGCCTAAGGAAACACATTTGCCTGTGAGCAAACACTCAGCTTGTCGGGTGGAAGAGAAAAGAGAAGTGGGTGCACTGCGGACGAGAGTCGGTAGAGAGAGATGGAAGTGAGAATGTGTCCTCGTATGAGAATGGGTACCGTGCTACATATAATTCTCTCTCTCTCTCTCTCTCTCTCTCTCTCTCTCTCTCTCTCTCTCTCTCTCTCTCTCTCTCTCTCTCTCTCTCTCTCTCTCTCTCTCTCTCTCTATATATATATATATATATATATATATATATATATATATATATATATATATATATATATATATATGAGTCTCCATGTACATGTATAATAGCGTAGAAATCTCGCGTTCTCTTGGACAGAAACTCGAGTCTCTCGTATACAGCAAAAGCCCGAGTGGAACATCCAGTTTCGTGGAGGGGGTATAGGGGGAGAAATGTGTCCGGGACTCTGTTTGCGCTTTAGGACAATATTCCCGGAGTCCTTTTGAAGGAACGAGAGACGCGAGAGGTGAATTACCGTTTCCAGCGTTCATTCTACCCGTGTATCTTCCACTCCCTCGTCTCCCCCTTATATTTCATCCCTTATCCTCCCTCTCTCTTTCTCTCTCTCACTCTCTCTCTCACTTTATTCCCTTTTTCGCGCGAAACCGATGCCAAGTACATTGGAACAGCCCGTATCCTGCAAGTTTTGCACGTGAGTAGTCTGGCGATGGAATAAAGAGGAACGAGAGGGAAGGGGAGTGAGAGAAGACGAAAATCTTTGGCTAGTTCCTTCACGGGGTTGTTCTCGCCCTTTCTTCGTCCGAGTAAAAATACTTCAGTGGAAAGTTGTTAAATGCCCAAGGGACACGCTTTTAAACACAATGCGAATGTACCTACACGTATACGCGAAGGCGTATGCAAGTTTGTATGTTTTATATATTTTGTATCAAGAAGAACGTGCGTATGCACACACACACACACACATACACACGTAGAGATATAGGAATGCACAGATATCGTTGAAACGTTCGTAGCACACGCTATGTTCCGGACGCATAAGAGGCAAAAGGGACGCGATCCGAAGAACAAACAAATCCTATTGAAATTTTCACCACTGGGACGAGTGGCGGCTGCACGAACGAAAATAGTACCTACGAGGTTGAAAGAGAGAAAGATACGCGTGTATGGACGAGCCTACCCATGTACCCCGCGACTGTACATTCTCGAAACTCACGACTCTCGTTATATCGACGACGCGAAAGTTTCTCGGGGCATTATCCATCGGCGAATCCTGCCTTCGGGTTATGAGATTTTATAAAAGTCAAAGCGGTTTATAGGGCATGTACCCGCTCGACCAGCCTCGAGGGCTTTTCTTCTCTGAGCTTCGGATCACTTTGAGTCCTCCTTTCTTGAAGATTCGTATTTACTACTGTTGCATCTATACGTTCCATTCTAGCATTTACTTCCTTTTTGCCTGCGACAAATACGAACCCGTGTACATTCGCGAATATTACAACAATAAGATTCGCGAACGTACTAAAAGAAACAATAATTATGAAGAAATGAAATTCGAAATGTTTTATCGAAAATAATATCGTCGTAGGTATTTAAAACATTTATTTGATCTTCGATAAAAATCAATAATAGTTTTTAAATACGGCGTAACGACTCTACGTTTATCGACTATCCTAATCTTGGTCCGCTAAAATTATTCTTATTCGACGAAAAAAGTCAGCATTCACGTATTTTTTTATACAATTTATGGACGAACAAATTATCTCGAAATAAAATGAATTTAATATAAATACGCCAATTTTCCTCGAAAACTATCTTTCGTTATTTCCCAGCTCATAATTATCGAGAAACGATGTTTCCGTACCGGAAAACAACTCTCGTGCATTCCAGTGAAAATCGGTGCGGTAATGTCCGATAAGTTCACCGGCGTACGTCTATCTATCTACGTATATATGTACATATATTATATGTACTAAAAAATCGTCCGGTCTCTCTTTTTCTGTTATGTGGGTCGTTCCGTGTCTCATCTCTCGTCGTTCCATTGCCTTGGAAAAGCATTGCGGGGTGCTTCTGCCGAAGCCCGCGAGTGAGAGCCTGACTTGCGTCAATATTTGACTCAAACACGTTAAAACAATAGCCGGGCCCCGTGTCGACCGGAGAGACTCGTACTAACGGAGAACGAGCTTCCGGGAATTTTATCTCGCGTCGGAAAGCGGTCGCGCTCTCTCTCTCGTTCTCTCCCACTCGCCCTCTTCCTTCTACCCTTTTCGCTCTTCTCTCTTTTGCCTTTTCTTTCTACTTTTTGTTCACCTTCGTTCCCCCCGCTCCTCTCGTTCACGGTTACGACTTCCATTCGCGGACCGTGATTTTCCGCGGGATATTTCCCACACCGGGCACCTGTGTATGCTTGCACTTGCATCGCGGCGAATCGGCCGGAACTGTGTAATCGATTCTTTTCTCCGCGTCCATTAAAATATTGGTCGAGAGTCATGCTTTTCTTTTTTCTTTCATTCTTTCAGCGAATATAATTTTGTAAATACCTACGCTTTTCTCTCTCTCTCTCTCTCTCTCTCTTTTTCTCGTATCGAATAACGCGAAATTTATTTTAAAAGTAACGTAGTCGTTTCGTTACGAGACTATAAAATTTCTTCGAAAAATAATTTATCGACTTAATTACAGGACTGTCGAATTTGCCAAGACGATGAATTTCACTGTACAATTTTTTGATTCCCTTAATTATCAGCCTATGCGTTCGATTCTCAATTCATTTTTTCGCGATTAATTACTCATGTCGTTAAAAAAGCTGACAGATTTTTAAAAAAACATGGAAGGATGAAAAATTACGTTAAAAAAAGGAATCATCTTTTGCCCAAAGAGTTCAACGCCTCGAATTTAAGACGGAAGAGAGAACGAGCGAGATTCGACGAACGTTTATTCTCATTCCCTTGTCCTTTTTTCATCGAGACAGTCATTTTCCATTCACGATGTCGTCTCTTCGTCTCTTCGTCTCTTCGTGCAGTGCTCGGCGGCAAGAGCAATATTTCTTCATGGCCTGTGGCGCGAACTGTACCTACCTCCGATCTCAAAATAGTCCTGTGCGTTTTACCAAAACGTTTCACAGTCCAGTCCGTGTAACGCATCGCAAACATTGTACCGTTGACCGTTGCTCGATCTTCTATTTCGAATCCCACAGAGCATCGAAAGCCGAATACATCCAATATATATTATATATACATTGTATACAAACACAGTACAATATATATATATATATAACTGCGTTTGGCTAGCTCGAGGAGGAAAGGGGACCCCGTGAACAATCCCATGACCGACAGGACCGATTGTCCCTAATGTTTGGACATGTGTTCCGCCCCAGTCACGCCCATTGTTACCATTTTCTATGCATCTTTGCCCGTTTAAAATGTTGTTACAACGGTTTCAACTCGATGCGCGCTATATAATATACATACACGTGTATCGGGTCATCGGAGGACACATATACGGGGTGTCAATGTCCTGCGCGAGCTAACACTGCCACGCGCCATTTTTCACTCCTCTTTTCCTCCCAATTTTCATTTCTCTTCCATTCAACCCATTTTTAACCAAGAAATATACTCTCGCGATATATTCGATCGGTACGTGACGAAACTTTGTACGTTTCTCGTCGAGGTTTCGTTTTAGATTTTAACATTTAGGGACACGATCGGGGCTCGTAGTTCGATTCAATGAATTTAATTTATTTTCGTGTCTGGGACAGGTACTAAGGAAGAGTAGGGTGGGGGAGGGCGCGTTCGAGCATTTAAATACCGTTCTGGGATCGATGTATCATCATCCCCAATGTGGCTCGTTTGTCCCGGGTATAATGCACGTAAACACCCCAATATCGAATACGTTCGACATTATAGTCGAGCCAAAACGGTATGGAGCTACGAAAAGCCGGTATGCAGTCGAGAAACGTTTCCTAGAGGGAAAATTGTCCTATCGGGGAGGGTTGTTTGCGAGAGACGGGGCGTTGTGTGTCTCACTAGGATGCGAATCGAAAGGGCGGTTTTGGGGCGGGATGACGTTAGGTACTTATTCATTCGTGCGTCCGCGACTCGGACAACCGCGACAAATTGCTCGGAGAAATCTCTATAGGGAGAACGAAAAAATTGTCCAGTCACTAATGTTTTGATCGTTACGTTATTCACGCTTTACCGGAAGTGTAAATAAAGATACGCAACTTCGAATCGAAATTAATACAAAATTATCGATGCTTTCTCAATTTTACACAAATAACCAAAATTGTTATTCGACTAGGATAAATTGGTCAATTTGTTGAATCGTTAGTGCTGTCGAGGTTTTCGAAAATTGCAAACTAATGTTTTTCGTAGTTGCAACATGAAACAAAATCGAGCGATGGATTTTGGAAAAATTGAAAGATTCGGCGCTTATAATTTTTCATACCCTATTCGAAGCCTCAAAAGTTTTTGATTATCGAATTTCCGCAATTAATCGTAAGTGTTGAGAGGCCCGTTTTTCTTTAAAAACGAAAATACAGGTTGCTGCCCGTTTTGATCGGAAAGAGCCCTAGAAAATTTCTTATTCCTGACTTTGATATAAAAGTTACAGCGATCCCTATATAAGAAATCGCCACAAAATATCAACTTTTTCTTAACGGAACATCGTCCTTGCATTACGATATTCCGTTAGGAGCGTGTGAAAAAATCATCTCGGCTATTATTGAGCATATCCTCGATAGAGCATTTTTCGCAGCTCTACAGGTAAAAATATCCACCCCCTAACTCTCTATAGTGATGAACGAAATTTCTTTTTCTCACAATCGATCATCGATTCGGCATGTAACGCCCACATTTTCTTGAACGTAACACACGATCCCATATTCTAATAACGGTCCTTGCTTTCCTCCGAATGCACTTTGCCTCTCGTTAAAAGGCAATTTTGTGCGATCCGGAAGGATCTCTCGTGATCTGGGCGAGGCACGAAGAAAAAAAAGGCCAGCACCGGCAGCGTTGGTGAACTCGGTCGAAGAAATATATTTTCACGTACGGTCGAACCACGCGAGGTTTCTATTGACGAGAACGTGAAAAGGAAATTTTGGAAAGAGGCACAACACGGATTTCATGGCAATTGAACGCAGTCTCCGGGGTACAATGATCCTGACATCCGGACGCATTTGACTTTTTGTCCGGTCTCTATTCTCGGCTCTATGACCATTACGGCTTCCGCCGGTCTCGTTTTTACTCCAACTACATACAACGATCTATACCTGCGTTCATCTCTCGAGCCATCCTCGAATCGCCTTGTTGGTTCACCGAACTTTGCGTTATTAGGTACCCATTTTTTAGGCAAAAATGCGAAAACTCCTTGAACTCATTTAAAAAACGTGAAAATTCTGCGAATAAGTATTGGGCTAACGATAATATTTTCGATAAATAATGTTGTGCCCGAGTGTAATATAATCCGAGTAAATTTGTCATTATTTTTCACAAATCAATTAAAAAAAAAAAAAAAAAACGTTCTCCATTCCTTCATCCCGATACGTGAAAATTGAATACGAGCAGTTCAAGAAAAAAGAACGTTCAACATGAACCGAAGTTGAAGATAAAGCCAAGTTTGAAACGAAATTGCGTTTGCGATGTGTCGAAGTTCGAGCTAAAACAAATTTCAAGGTCAACCGAAGTTCAAGATAACACGAAGTTTCAGATAAAATAGCGTTCAAGATGAAACAAAGTTCGAGATGAAAAAAGCTACTCCTCGATTTATCGATTCCGGATCTATAATAAATCGAAATCTAGCCCTTCAATAATCTCCGAGCAAATTATTAGAGACACGATAAGGATACTTTGGCCGAGAAAATTATGCTCGTCCCTTTGATTGTCGCAAAGTTGGCTAAGACGATGAGAACGATTTGGTACATTTGCACAAGACTCCAAACTCCAACCGGAGGACTTTGTCGATGTCGCCTTCTACTACGATGCCAGCCTCATAAAGTGGTATCCGCAAGATTGTGGTTTACCGTCTCGTACGCGCGCCAGGCGTTTGCACGCATACTAAAAGTCGCGCAGCGGGATAACACACCGGGTACCATGCTAAGTTATACGTATGTACTATGGGGCTCGTGCGCGCTCTAGGAAACTCTACCGGCTTGCAGCGGACTATTCTCGTCCCGCTGCGAGAGGGGTTGTAATCCTTGGGTGAAGATTCGAGAAACGCGAGGGGCTGAGGAAAAAGCAGCCATCTCCATCGGTGGAATAACCCACACCTGGTGCTCTCTTCAACGAAGACAAATTCCAAGTCCGTGACTTCTTCGAGCCATAAAATATAACGCGTCGCGTGTAACGATACGAAGAAGTATGCATAACGGATAAACGGTCGCTTCGAGAACGGATAGACCTGGCAAGCAGGCTGATTGGCACATTCCTTTTTTTATTTAGACTCTCGTCCTCGCGAACTTACAAAATCTCGTAAACTAATGGATTTTTTTTTCTTCCTATGTACCTATACGCATTCCTGTCTAACGACTGTTTCCATTAGCAACTAGAGAATCACAATATAAATTGGGCAGCCAAATATTCCATATTTTTCAGTATCGAATAATTAAGACTCTTTACTAAATACCTATTTCTATTCTTTTGAACAAACATTATTCCTCCTGGAATCCTTTAATATTAGTTCGAACGGGATAATAAATATTTCGTTCGAAAATATATTTTGCCACCCCTGACCCGTGTCTCGAATAATACGAATTCCCAATTAATAAAGAATTTTTACGTATTCCGGAGGTTTTCGATTTTTCGTAGAATTCTAGGATACTCGAATGAACATTACTTCGCATCGAGCTGATAGCATTTGCTAATTTCGAAGAGACGAACATTACGGATGAACGAAGAACGGGCGCAGGATGTCAAGCTGGTCGACTAATCGACTTCGACAATGGCCCCGCCGCGGCAAACTTTTTTGATTTGTAATCCCCCGTAACGTATCGACCTCTTTCCAGCTCGCTTTGGAAAAGTTTGTTCATTTTGGCCGCGCGCGTAAATCGTAGGTACGGCGTACATTCGAGAGAAGCTTTTCATCGGTGTATTAGCGTGTAACGCGGAAGCCTCGGGGCATCATCATAGTGGTTCTACCTTTTTGGCATCGAGGGGTGTGCGCCCCGGTCATATACGATGATACATCGCGCGGACTTCAACCCCCAAAGTTTCGCTGCCAGAAGACGGACGAAAAGGCAGAAGACGTAGGGGTTGAGGAATGAGCGATGAGGGGTTTGGTGGAGGTGGAGGGGGGGTTGTGGCGGCCCCACTTTTTCTCTCTGGCCCGAAGCCATGGATTCGATTGGATCGGATCGGCTTAACGTTGATTTAAGCCAATCAGTAAACAACCAGTCGGCGAACGAGAAGCTCGTACACATATAGGTACACATTCTCGAATGGCTCCGGATCTTCGAACTGATCTCGTTAGTTCTCTTACAAGTTCAATGTTGCGTTCTACGCTCGCGCCCTTCTCTCTGTATCCTTTTTTCCTCATCTTTCCCTTATTCCGCCTTTCCCTCTTGAATCTTATCCCGGAAAACCTTCGCATCGTTTGTCTCTCCTCGATGAAAGAGGGAACCGCGCTCGTTCATCTTTCACCGCTGGATTCACTAGTTTTTTACATGATTTTATTAAACTACGGGCAACAAAACTTTTCAGCCAAAAATGGCGGCTATGCGGTATGCCGCACAATGGGATTGGGGGGTTGCAAGACTCGATCCAAAGTACACGAAAAAATAATCTTATTTTGGTAAAAAGAATTTTCGAACAAATTTGCAATTTTTCCGATCGTAAACATCTATACTTAAACGTAGTTAGAGATTTCATGATTTTCCGATCGGATGAAGAAAAAAAAGAAAAAAAAACAAAAAAAAGAAAACAAGAATAAAGAACCGTAGAACATCGACGCGGCGTCAAGTCGATAGCGTATCATTGTCAACAAACGGGGTAATCGACTCGTAATGGTTTTTGTTGTTGTTGTTGTTTCTCGTCAGCATACTTAAGCAAATCTCCTTTGTATCTCAATTATCGCAAATATGTGTACTCATCAGGTTGTCCAAAAGTGGCGTATAACGATACGACTAAACACATACACACAGTCTATAATAATACACATTATGTATATATGTATATCCTCTACATCTATATGTACTATAAAGTCAGGTGGGTCTCGGAGGTGGCGGAGGGAGAGAGAAACACACAATGCGTCAAGCGTGGTGTCGTTGGTGGTGGTGAACGAGGTGGATGTTAGTATTTTAAGCCTATTTAAGTGTGTTTGTCGTATAATATTGACATCGCGCACACCGGCACAGGACACACTCGCGCTTTCGTGTCGTCGTCGCTGATGTACACCGAGGTAATCTATACACGTGCGAATACATTCATATCTGTGTGTGTGCGCGCCTATGTTTGTGAGAGCGCGCGTGCGCATGCCCGTTTGAGTATGTGTAACAATACGTGTGTGTGCGTGCGTGTGTGTGTGTGTGTGTGTGTACGCGCGGAAGAACGGAGCTTTGGTCGTTCTCCTCCGCGCTCGTTCGTTCTCCAACATACACAGGCACGATGAAATACCAGTGGACGGTTCACGGTATGGGGTGGCAGGAGGAAAGTGAGATAGACTGGGGAGAGAACCACACGTCGAGCGAGTAGCGAATCAAATCGCGGTATGTATGTACTTGGCAAACGAGAGAGGATCTCTTGACGAGAGGATAGACGCGCCGGTCTGGGAGAGGGGGATTTTCTCTCGCGCGCCGCACGTTCACCCCGTTCTCCGAATGCAAAAGACACACACACCGACATACATTTTCCTGGGAGAATGTTAAGAGTGATTGTCGTCGTATGCTTTCTCGATTTTTATTCGTCATGACAAAAGTGACGCTAATCATTTTGACTCGAAATTATTTCTTCGATAGGTTCCAAGATTGTTTCGATGCTAAAAAAAACACTAATTTTTATATATTCTCATATATTTTAATGATGATATTTTAGTAATAAGAATAAATTTATGATACAAAAAATCATCCGTGATATTTCATTATATATATTACATTATATATGTTATTATTAAATTCGCCTCGAGCCCGTAGCGCGTCTTGTCTGTAAAATTAAGAATTTAATAAAAACTTTCGTATTTCCGTATCGTGAGATTCCGAGATACCAACAATATAGACCTTCAGGGTAGTTTATGTGGTCGTAGTATAAAACACATATTACAAGGATGATGATATATAATCTGATAAGCGATCGACCATTGTGCTTGCTGCCAAAGTCCTATTTCCATAGTCATTGCTCGCGCCTTCGACTTCAACATCACGGCCAGTTTAAGGTTTAAGAAATTTGGTGACGATCTCCAGGCTTATACGTACAGCGCATAGTAGTTGTGTATATCGGTAGCCCAAAAAGCCTGTCAGCGACATCGATAATCTTCGGGTAATCGTGACAAATTACGGACAAACTTATGGCATGTTATACGCTGTTAGGCCATTGAAACTCGTGATGGGTAGCGTCTGTATATATATATATATATATATATATATATATATATATATATATATGTATATAGCGAAGGTAACTTTTAGGCTGGTGCGAGAATGAATGGGACATCGTGGTGTGCCAGGTGGGGCGTGCTCGCCCCATGCTGCGACCGGTAGACAATTATATAAAGCCGCGTAGGCATCAAGCGGTTTGTGCGTGTCGCGGGATCGTCTCAGCGGGGCGCCCCCTCCCCAACCCTCTCCCCATCGCGGCTGACAAAACTCTCCCCTAAAGGAAAAGTCAAGTCCAGTAGATTTTCGACTTTAGAAAATGTCTAGGACGGAGCAACCTCCGGTAGATGTAGTTTTTTTTTAGGTAGACTTGCACAAGGGAGATACTGAATGTTCATCCACCTTTTTCTCGTACGCTATTAATCCTCTCGGAGAGTCGATTTTTTTAGCGTATGTGAGATATCGTTGGTCGTAGGATTAAATGGAATTATTAACTCGAAATGTTTATATAAATTCTTAATATTTAGCCTCTGAAAACTCCACGAAGATCCACAGAGCCTCCGCATTGAGGTTTGCCCTCGTGCTATCGAGTGAAACGAGGGTATAGCAAGATATCCGAATTAACCGAAAATTGGATAGAATAGTTATTTAAAAAATTGCATGGCCTTGCATTAATCCAGATGTTTGGGGGTGTATTTATCTTCCCGTCATTATCGATGAATAATCCACTAGGAGTCGAATTAGCTGTGTGATTTTTGTGTTTTGATTCTGTAAGTGCTTATTTAATCTTCGAGTAGAACGCTCGATACGTCGAGCATATACGCGATACGTACCTATATATAGGTAGGTACGAGATACGAAAGGAGGAAATGCGTTAGCACTGACGGACGAGGACGGCGAGATGCTGATGCCGAGTGACACTCCGCTGTTTAGGTAAGATATTTGGCCTCGCAAATATTTGGAGATTGTCTACAACGAGCACATCGAGAGGACCTCCTCCTCCACCCACCTGTCGGTCTCTTCGTAGCAGCAGGCGCAGTGAATCTGTGAGCGAATCGGAACGAGGAAACCAGCATTCAAAGTCACAGCTACTTCATCGATTCTTGTCTGTGCATATATTCATAACTACATACGCGGTTAATGAACACTCGATGTTACGCGCGTCGGAATACGCTCGATTTACACCAAATGTAATCGACCTCAAGTACGGTTAATATCGCAAATGATAGGTAATGGAAATATAACGAGAATTTGCATACGAGCTTTACCACACCGTGACGGATGGAAAGGTCGGGACAATCGGTAATAATAGTTGATGTCATCACGCGCAGAACAAAGAAATTGAAAGGTTCTATATCACGGTATGTGATGAAGTATTAAATAACGAAAAATAACAAAGTTCGATAAGAACGATATTAAGTGAAGAATAATTTTTAAAAGAGGCGAGAAATCAAGAATATTCGGCGGTGTTCGGTTGATTTTCTTTTTTAATACAATATCTGTATAGGGGATGATGTAGTGATCCGAAATTGTACGAGTGAAAGTCCCAGCGGTGCGGCCATTTTCGCAGGACAGCTTGCCTTATCGTCGGAACAGCGTGTACCTATCTATATTGAGAAGTGAGTGGTGAATGCTCGTTCCACCAGTGAGAGCATTTTGCTGAAAACTCCAGAAGCGAGCACGAGTTTTGTCCATGCATCGAATTGCCTCCAATGTGCAAATATACAGGGAACCTATAGATCTTGTGGAAAATAAATGCAATACTTTGATCGGTACGAACGAGTTGGCTCAAAGCCCTTGGTTAAGCTACGTTCGGGTGGGTTTCGGTGGTCAAATGTGATCCAGATTCCAATTTATGTGTGTAATAATCATACATACACACACATCTATATGTAATGCGTATATATGTATTCGCGCTTGCACCAGGATGCAGTGACTGAGAGTTTGCGGGTGGAAAGATAAACAGAGCATTAGCTTATACGTGTATCGATGAAAAGGCAATTAAAACGGAATTAAAACATTTTCTTGGGGATTTGCTTCGTTTTTGTCATACGGGGATGGCTAGCACAAACGCTCGTGAAAATATAAAAAACTTCCACAAGCCTCCAACTATTTGTGATATTTTGTTATTTAACTATTTTGTTCCACGATGTATCGACGATTCGAGAATCGTAAATAAAAATAACATATATAGTATAAATAGTTCGATGGAAATAACTTTGCAGGTCGCAGATTTTTTTTTATGGTAAATCAATTTTACCAGAGTTTAATTAACGAAATAACGGAACGTTGTTCATATACATCGATGTAGAGTTTTAATAAAAAATAAAAAAATCATACGAAGCGATAAATCTATGCACATGGTCGGGTTCGAGAATCGATAAATTGGGTTCTATCGTGAGCCACCCGTTACAAACCCCCGCAACCGTAATGTATGGCCTAGTCAGGGTACTGCATGGTCTAGCAGGGGATTCGGTTGACAAATCATTAACTATGCATCGAGCCGGCCAGCAAATACTCGTTACTCCGCACAGTACACGCGTCTCTCGTCGCTCTCTCTCCCTCTCTCTCTCTCTCTCTCTCTCTCTCGCTTGCCTCCCTTGCACCGTCGTCGACCTTCTCCCGTGTGGCTTCGACAATTCTCATCCCTTTTCCCACCAGTCTGTCCCGCTTTATGGAGCGCTACCCTCAACTATCCGTTTCGCGTTCTCCCGAGTACCCTCCACTATGACACGATCAGCAGCGACAGCACCAGTGGAGAAGCATAGTCGTTGACCAATACTCTATTACCATTGCTTATACTTTGCGATCGTCGAAACTTCTATGCAACGTCTTTCTCTCCCTCTGTCTCTCTCTCTTTTGCTTCTTCCGTCGTTACCGCCGTTACGGGAACCATGCTACTCCTTATCGGATAGCATACCAACAGACGACAGTCAACTCACGACCGCCTATAAATGATAAATAAACAAAATACAAAAAAAATCTGTACCTACCTAATGTTGCACAGTGATAATAATTTACCAAATCAAAAAGATCGTTCACGGTTCGTGTATAAATTACAAATGATAATATCGAGTAATTTAACAGTAGCGAATGTGCACGCGAGTGCGCGGGCTTGCACGCATGCGCGGGCGCGCGTGCGAGCGCGCACGGTCGAAAAGGCGGCAGTAAGCACGTGACTGCGCGCGAAAACACTTCTACGTGCGCATGCGCGATCGCGACCATACGGTCACGCAGGCATGGGATAGGTCGGAAGAGTTAAAAACACATACCTATATGTGTAGAGGAAAATAGCTACATGATTTCTTCTCGTTTAGGTTAGGTACAATTTCTACGAATTAAAGGTTGTATCTCCGATCGAGAACATGTACACGTGATTTATCCGGCGCAGGCTTGTTTCCAGAGTTGGATTAATTTACGTTGGAAATGATCCATAAAAGGGGCTGTATTGCCCCGTGTATTCGCTAGTACCTATACATATAGGATCGAATAATCGGAATTGAATTATGGATGTAGCGTTCGTAATTTATCGTGATAAATCGGGAAAATGGAATTAACGGTGATGCAGCGAGAGTACGAGCGTCGAAGCATCGGACTCCCGGCTCGTTTCGAAATTCGGGCGTGACCGCAGAGTTCAGCTCCGGCGGATGAAAAGGGAGAACGCTTTTCGTGCTGTCCACGATGCAATTGAATTCCCGGGAACGAGAAACGATGAGCGCTCGGTATCCCGTGTGTATGTGCGCACACCGTGTGCAAATATGCGTATATACGCGTTCTATATGTGTGGTCTGTGTATGTGTGTGCGCGCGTGTGTACATGCTCTTTGTTGTTCGCTCGTAAAACAGGTACGTGTATATATACATATATTGCGATCAGGCCGCATCTCGTTTCGTTTCATCTCGCTAATGATTGGCTCTGATTCGCCACCGAAAAACACAATCGAGTCCTCGTGAAAAACACGTTAAAAACAGAGCAAAAAGGGCTTGGGCTGATTCTAGATCCAACGCATACACGCACGCGCGCGGAGAGATAGAAAGAGAGAATGAGAGAGACAGCGTGGAGGTGGGAGGGGGATTGCAAACAAAATCCAGTGCTTCATCTGATTCGCGGAATTGCCACACCAAAAATCGTCCATGAGACGACATTTGACTGCACGAGCACGTCACCAGCCATACAATCAGGATCGAGTAAAACTAGAACGATACCGACTGTTATATGTCTATGGTGTTTTACAGGAAAATACGAATACAGCCAGTAAAATTCGTGAAATTATTCGAAAATGCAATTATACATTTTCTCTATTTGCCGTTTCAATATTATGAACTTTGATGGAAATTAACGAAGCAACGCATTGCGTTTGAATTCACACTGCGAATTGTATACAGGAATATCACTGTGAAATACAAAATGAGAGTTATAGTACAATCAAGAATTACAAAAATAAATTTTAAAAACGCTGCGATTACCCGAGCGAACAAACAGGAAAGAAAAAGATTCCTGCGGTCTGTCCAGGGGTAGTTGGTTCAGAAACAGCGAGGGAATAGATATAACTTTCGATATCTCTCTTATTGTCTCAGGACGCGAGTTCTGTCCCTTGTTATCTGCATAGACACCCGTCTATACAATTATTACTATTACCCAATAATAATTCGGTCATATTACTTCCGCCTTAAAAACCTTTGGCGTAAAAATCTGGAACATTTGATGTCAAATTCTTACTTACTTACAAAATCATACTTACACGAGCCAGCTCGTCCATCACCGTTTTCTCGTATTCCCGATTCCCTAGGACAAATAATCTCTATAATAGTACATAATATATGCAGCTACACCTCGAGGATCCTCTCTCGGGCATCGCCGCAGAGTCCTATTTTCTATATATATATACAGGGTTTATATAAAAGTTAAAATAGTTTATATAAAAGTTGCAGGGTTCGAAAAGGGAAACTCGATACTGATGAAATCTAGGTTCCCACATCTTATGTTTTTATGTTGCGAACATAAACTTTTTTTTCAACTTTCGTACGGTCAAAAATGTTGTTGCCATTTGAAAAAAAAAGTTTATGTTCGCAACATAAAAACATAAGATGTGGGAACCGAGATTCCATCAGCATCGAGTTTTCCTATTCGAAGCCTCCAACTTTTATATAAACTATTTTGTTATTTCTTGCTTCCATCAAGAGTTATTCAGCCGTGCTCTTTCAAATGGGACACCCTGTATATGGAAAATCGGACTATATATATGGAAAATCGGACTATATATGGGGTATTCCACGCCAAATCGGTCTATTTGCAACTTTTGGATGTTCGATTTTTAAAAGTTTGTTTTCTTTTAGTTCTTGTTGAGACTTGCCTTCAGGGTTTTTTTCAATCTTTTTTATCAAGCCATTCACGAGATATAAATTTCTGAAAAATTTCGGTTTTTAAAAAATGTCTTTTTTGAAATGCTCACCACTCCGCGAATAATCGACCAAAATGGACTTTCTTTCTTTCAAGATTTTCGGTTTTTCACCTTATTTTGAATATACACTACTGGCGAAAAGTTTCCAGACAAAAGTTGAAAAGAGTGCCGGAACGGTTTTTTATGCCATTTTGCCGGTAGTTGGCCTGTGCCCATTTAATCACCGCCATTTTAAAGAGGAAGGATTTACCTTCATTTTGGCTATTTCAACACAATTTTACGATTTTTTTTACAATTAGCACCCAATTTTGAAAACGACCATTTTTTGTCGTTTTTTGTTCCTTTATGACTGGACCCCGTTTGTAGTAAACAATTTTTAAACGCATTTCTTTCGCCGACATCATAAAGGGGGAAGTCTAAGCTTCAATTTCATTTTTTAGAAATTTGTCTACGATGTTTTGTTGCACAGATATTTTGTTTTTTGAGAAAAAATAGACAATTTGAAAATTGCTCCGGAGGACGAAAACGATGAGGTTTTCAACAAAACCTCAAGATGGTAAAAAGTTGTATTACTTATTGTTGAGTTCACGACAATTTTTTCAGATTTTTGTTTCTAAATTTATTTTTCATTTATTTCCGGTCAAAGCTCGATTGATCTGAATACCATGAAAATAACATTTTTTACTCACATATTAAACTTTGATCTCGTCGAAGAAACCTCCTCTCGCCGACAGCACGCTTTTCACCACACGCGGTATCCTCCATAAGTTTTTGGAATATCTCTCGGGGTGTTTCTTTCGAAGATTTCCAAGAAGAAGATCATTGTTAAAAACAATAATTTCATGTTAAAATTTTTTAAATCTCATATCAATATCGTTTAAAAAAAAAATTCGGTATTTTTTATGAAAAATACGTGGAAAACCGAAAATTGAAAAAAAAAGAAACTTCAATTTGGTCAATTATTGGCGGGGTTATGAGCATTTCAAAAAAGGCATTTTTGAAAAACTTAAATTTTTCAGAAATTTATGTCTCGTGAATGGCTTCATAAACAAAATTGAAAAAAAATCATGGAGGTGAGTCTCAATCAGGACTAAAAGAAAACAAAATTCAAAAAAATCGGAGATGCAGAAGTTCCAAATAAGCCGAGTTCGCGTGGAATGCCCCATATATATATATATATATATATATCATAAAGCACTATGCGGAAATTCACGGACGAGCAAATCTACGCTCTTCGTAATTTTCACTCTCTCTACTTCCTTCCTTCGCTCCCTCTCTTTTCATCGTTCGAGGAATTTTCAACCCTTTCGCTCGCGGCTCTACCACCTGGTATAATATTCAATTACACAGCTGCAAGTAAAGTCAAACAAGACCGGGCGCTCCGAGGGTGGCGAAGGAACGCCGGAAAACGGGAGATGAGATGGGAAAGGAGCTCGGAGAATCTCGACGTAGTTTTTCTCCTCTTTCTCTCGCTCTGTTCTAACTATACTCACGTTCATATATATATATATATATGTATGGGAACGCTGTCCCTCACCTTCTTTCACTTATCTTTCTCTCTCTCACCTTCAACACTGGCTTTTATACATATATATATATACCTATATAGAAAAAGTTTAGGACGAACCAGGGGGTTGCGTAAATCCCTCAACTCTACTTCCGCTATTCCCTCTTCATCGTGCTCTTCTTCATGGTCCTTACCTCAACTATATACATGCCGATGTAGCGCGCGCTCTCACACGCACATACACACACACACACACACATGCCCAATGTGCTTCCGAGCTTGTTTGCAGAGGAGCGAAGAACGCACACACTATGGTAGATTAATAAAATTTTACGAAAACGGAGAGGTATGTGTTCCGCAATTGGCGGCAACAACGCGAAAAAACAAATGAGAGAAAAGGAAAATGGACGAAGACATGAGAAAATAATTGTTCGTGTTCGTAATAAAAGTGTCGAGAAATTGAAAAACTGTAAGTTATCGTAATTTTCGAAGGTCTGGAAATTAAAATGTTAGCGATTGAATAACCGAAGCGTAACGGAAGTGGAAGGTTCTCTCGACGTCACTTTCAGTCAAATTACCGACGATGATGCGTTGATAATAATGCTCGGGGTGAATTATCGCATATACGTATATGCGATGCGTCGTGACCCAAACTACCCGGAACAAACGCCCTTGCTACTCTTGGGAAACGACAAATATAATAACCCGCTCAATTTGCCTTCGAGCTCGTGGCTTGTAGGTACTTATTTCTCTCTCTCTCTATCTCTCCCTTTCTCGGACATACCGGACCTTATAACCAACCCCTCGACGTTCCTCGTGTTCACTGACGAACAAACGTGAATTATTGAATAATAAAAGCACGAACGTAAAATACGCGACGTACTGACAACCCTCGGAAGGACGCGGAACAAATCGTACACGATTTCTTTTCGTTCGTACGTACGTGCGTGCGTGCGTGCGTGCGTGCTGGTGTGTGTGTGCGTGCACGTCTCTCGGTCTCTCTCTTGCTCTCTGTTATCTCGTATATACGAGACACTGGGCAAATGGTCGTTTAATGGCATTACTTATACAGTATGTATATTCGGGCAACCCCTCATATTCACCCCATCGACGAAAAAAATTGGTGTAAGAATCCATGTCTGCGCGTGGAAGATATCGACATCGAACGAGATCAATTTGTGCAACGATTCTTTCTCTGATCCAATTAAGTCTAGACTCGTGAATTTGGCTGAATATTATTATTGTACCTACTACGAAGAAATTCATAACACGATGGAATTATATTTTAATCGATTTAGTAGTAAAATTTAATAGTATAAATAACTTATTTGTAATCAAATTAAAAATTCATTGTCATAATTGATAATGTGATTTATTTTCGTAACGAGAGAAGAAATCAATCATAATCACACCATTCGATGCAATCATTGTAACCGAATGATAATATTCATAATATCAATAGTTTAATAATATTTTCATGAACAAAAAAAATATTGTTTTTTGTCCGCACAATATTAGAATTTTTCAATTTTTCTATCGTAGTATACAATTCGATACAATTTTTATAATCGAATTATGACGTTTTTTGTAATCGAATTTAAATTTCGTAACGAATAATAGCTGAATAATATTCTTGGAAGATAAAAACCGTTTTTCATAATTTTGTTTCCCTTACTCCGAAGCTTCCTTTGGCATTGACAAGCCAAAGCCAGTCTTTCTCTCTTTCTCTTTCCACCTTAATTCCAGCTAATTAATAAACTTTCACCGTCTCCGAGCTTGCGAATCCACCAACGTCATTTCCTCTCTCACGCCGCCTTCCCTTCCTCGCCCGCTCTCTCTCTCTCTCTCTCTCTCTCTCTCTCTCTCTCTCTCTCTCTCTCTCTCTCCCTCAGACACACTCTGTCTCTCTCCCTCTCGTGGCTTCTCACTGTGTTTCTCGTGCCCGGGGGTTGCCGAGGCTACGAGAGGGAGCCTCGTCTCCTCAGCAAAACCCTCTGGTCGCTTTGGTGGCGCGCGCTACTCGAATTCATCTCCTAACCAGTTCGCATCAAAGGGATGGCTTCCCCGGTGTACTCTCGTTCTATCCTCCCTCCTTCATCTTTCTGCTTCTCTACATTGCCGCCGCATGTGCGAGTCTCACTTTCATGTCCCATTCCACTACTCTTCTTCGCCTACGATCTCTACACTATATACTTCCTTGCTCTCCTCATCCCCGTCCTTGCTCCTCTACCCCATCCTGGGGGAGGGAGGGAGGGCACCCCTTTTTGGTCCAACTTTCCTTCACCCTTTGCCGGGTCTGTGAATCCGACTGCGCAAAGACACGGTCACACGGCATCCGCTCTATTCCATCCTCGTGCTTTCTACCACGGTTTCTCCCAATATCGCGTACTCCCTCGCTCGAGCTCGTACTCTTTGTGAGCTTTTTCAGGGATTACTCCGTTTTCTCTCGGGACTTTTCTTATTTTTTTCTTTCTTTCCTTCATTTGTTCTTATTACCAATAGAATTTTACTAGTTTTATTGCTTTCTCCTTTTACTCGACAGAAGATTTTATCTCGCAATCGCGCGGGAAGCAGATTTTTTTTATCGAAGGATGATCTCGGCGAGATTCGAAAGGATTATTATCGGTAAATTAGCGTCGTAACTTTTGGGACAAGAAAATAATTACGAATCATTGTTTTTAAAGAAATTGAAGTAAAAAATACAGCCGTTTTATCATTAATAATAAATTTCCCAAAATTGTACAAGAAGTATTTAAAAATATATATTTATCCAACTAAAAAGCACATTCGTTTGGGCATCGATGATACAATTGCTGTATTTTATTTTTATTTCGCGCAGTGGGAAAAACAAACTAAAAGTTCGTAACAATTTATGTTCCTATTGTATTTTGCAACGACGTCACGCGCTGATTCGTCTTTCGTGTTATTTTTTTGCATCACGCAGCAATATTAGCGCATCGGGCTCGGAAAATATTAACTTTATTTTGTTCTCGAGCCGCCACGGTCGGTTTGTAAATCACGTCGTTCTCGAGGATTGGTCTTATCTGCCGGAGATAACGCACGCACGGTCACCCGTGTGACAATTTCTGTTCGTTACAGTCATTTAAACGATACGCCGTATATTATCCGATATAAGTACGGGCCATCTTTGTCGGCAACTGCCAAAGAATGTTTTTTTAAATAATGCGCTTTCGCGGGCCGCGAACCTCCAATAATTGTCACATTTGTTTACACAGGGCCTCGTGACAATTGTGCATGGTGATAAGTAAAACTTATCAACATGCACATATAAGTAACATCTCGTACTTGTGGATTACATCAGCCCCGAATATAAGGTAGTTGTATATTACGAGAGTCATCCGATATATTTTGTTCATCGAAATTACGTAATTGGGTGAACTTTTTCAAGGTCGATGCAACATATTTTGTCATTGAATCTACTGATATCATATTTCGTGAATATGGCTATCTTTTCAACAAACCAAAAAAATTCGCGAAGAGAAGATTATTCTCTCACGTAACGTAAGTATTAAAAAATTGTATATGTAGGTATATTAGTATGAGACATTTCACGTACGATCGACCCGACTGCAAACCTTTGTGAGTCGTAATTCGATTAAATTTTCTGATATTATCGTAGTTGGCCTGACGAAAAACCGAAAAATGAAATTTGTAAGAAGAATAATTGGCAAAGATTGACTCGATTTTGAAACCCTAGAACTTTTCACAGCTCGATTGTTCGTAGAAGGACCCATGTATAATACATTCGTATCTTGAGGATGATCGTGTCTAGTGTCACACGAGAGACTTCGGTACGACATCCGGTATTTCGTTTCCGGTCGCGTGGACGATGTCCAATGCGTGGGGTTAAACGCGATGGCCCACCTCTCATTACGGGTCGTTTATCAAGACGGAGGCGCGTGGCTTCCACCCTAATAACACCACGGGCTGCTCAATGTTTATCAGTGAGAAGCAAAGACAGAGAAAGACAGAGAGAAAGAGAAAGAGAGAGAGAGAGAGAGAGAGAGAGAGAGAGAGAGAGAGAGAGAATGAGAGAGAGAGAGAGAGAGAGAGAGAGAGAGAGAGAGAGAGAGAGAGAGAGAGAGAGAGAGAGAGAGAGAGAGAGAGAGAGAGAGAGAGAGAGAGAGAGAGAGAGAGAAGAGAGAGAGAGAGAGAGAGAGAGAGAGAGAGAGAGAGAGAGAGAGAGAGAGAGAGAGAGAGAGAGAGAGAGAGAGAGAGAGAGAGAATGAGAGAGAGAGAGAGAGAGAGAGAGAGAGAGAGAGAAAGAGAGAGAGAGGACGTATCCATAAAACACGATACACGAATACACACCAGGGTATATGCATATAGTACGAAACATCGAGAGTCATAAATTGTTAAACGTATTTTACTTCTTACGGTATGAAATACACGCAGTACGAGGACTATTAAATTATTCAGTGTCAAACGAGCAATTTTGTAATTCACGAGAGCCAAACAGTATATTCCGACGTTCCCACGGGGACGATACACGTGCTTTTCCATCGTTCTCGATGTGTTCACGACGCAATTACCTCACGTCGATGAATAACAAGCGTCGAAGCTCAATAAAAAAACGTTCGAAGGTGCAAACGAAACTTTTGAAATGAAATAATTTTTTTTTCATTGTTGAATCATTCACGATAAAAATAATAATGTCACGTCCATAAATAATAAGCGATTTATCACAGAAGATCTGGGATAAATATTCATAGATATTAAAGAGAAATAAATCAAATGTCTGAGATTTTTGTAAATGTTGTGACGTAAATGTCACGCACGAACAATTAAGACAACAAATATGTTGTCTTAATTTACCATTTTCGCATAATAATTCAATGGTGAAAATGCGGATACGCGAAAAAGTAAAAAATAAGTGTTCTAAAAAGATGTATAAAAATAAACACACCGTCAGAAATCGAAATACATATCGTATAAGCAAATAAGGTATAAAAAAAAAAATCAAAGTAAAAACTAAAAATTAAATTCATCGGATTAAAACAGACATTTGCCCGAATCAAACATGTAGTAATCCGTTTAAATTAATTTAGGCCCAAGAGGCGTGATTTCAAATAGATACGAGTATATCTCTTTTACCAGACCGTAAGCATTTTGTAACGTAGTCGTCGCGCTTACTCGCTTTGAATGCACACACGAGGCTGTTCAAATGGTGTGACAAAAATTAGCGCCAAAAAAGTAAAAAAAAAAACAGACGAAGAGAGAGAGAGTGCGAGAGCCAGAGAGAGAGAAGAAAAAAACCTGTCGGACATACACGAAACTTTTTTTCGTATACTGGCGTGATACATATATACGTATAGTCGTTGATAATTAGCAAGCTCTGGTCTATACACGGTATTCTGTATCCCTGGGTCGGCGTCGGAAAAGCATCTGTACGTTCAACCGGGGTAGTCGCGTGGGGAAACGAATTGCATGGTTCGTTAAGTGTATCGTCTCGTAGGTGGCGCCTCGGTTCTTCCTCTCTCTCTCTCTCTCTCCCTCTCTCTCTCTCTCTCTCTCTCTCTCTCTCTCTCTCTCTCTCTCTCTCTCTCTCTCTCTCTCTCTCTCTCTCTCTCTCTCTCTCTCTCTCTCTCTCTCTCTCTCTCTCTCTCTCTCTCTCTCTCTCTCTCTCTCTCTCTCTCTCTCTCTCTGTTTCTCTAGCTGTCTTGCTCACCGCGAGAATCGTTTTAAATCGACACACTGATACTAACCGAACAACTGTGGGTATATTTGCCAGGCATAAACGGAATGGCACATCACGGGGTTGCCGCTATGACGATATACATGTGATATATATATATATATATATATGCCTGTAGTACTATATGAATACGCTAGATGTACCCTCTCTTTCTCTCCCTCTCTCAGACGGTACGTCGAGAGAACACTAGCAGCGATTGCCGACGCCAAGCGAGTAACAGTAGGCACTCGCTCAAATATTTCCCCGTTAAATATTTGATCTGGTTTTTATATTCCATTTATCAAAAGCCCGTCCGCGTGCGCCTTCTCTCTCTCTCTCTCTCTCTCTCTCTCTCTGTCTCTCTCTCTCTCTTTGTCGTTTCGGAGCCCACAAAATCCGCACCGACGTGGCGATTTACCGGAGTCGTTCCGCTTGCGGATTGTCAGAGACTCGACGACGACGACAAATTCGTTCCGCCTATATATATATATATATACCGTTATATACATAATACACATAGAGCGAAAGAGGAAAGACACGCGCGGGAATTGACGAGAAAGTGAATAGATAGCAAATACCGCGTTGAATACCTCTCTTCATTAATATCCCAGTGTATTATCGTAAGATTTTCATGGTCATCGTTTCTTGCGAGAGCAAAAAAGAATCGGCAAATATGAAATGTCGGGTCGATATGCCTATCTTTATCTTTTTCTCTCGTGAAGATTGCGAAACAAGGTTATCTCTTCATTTCTTTTCTCTCTGCCCGGGCAAGTTATGGCGGACTGTATAGATGGCATGTACATTCTCTCCCTTCCTCTCTCTCTCTCTCCCTCTGTGTGTGTGTGTGTGTATGTGGGTAAGCGTGCATGAGTGTGTGTCTGGGAATATGGAACGGGGGAGTCGATACTCGATAAGCGACTTCGACGTATTACCTTGATTACCGTCAGCCACGCTCTCGTAGCCGACTATTCCGAGGCAGAGTGGATGGATGATGGGGGTTGGAGATGGTCAGAATCTGTCTATATATTCAGGGATGAGAGGAGGGGGGGGGGAGGCTGTACGAGAGAATTCTGATCGGAGCACTCCATGCTGATATATACGCGTTACATGGAGGAGACTCTCGGACGTCGAGGTCTCCGCGGGGATGGAACAGTGCGCAGGGTCGTGCCTGTGCGAGGATGAGTGCTAGCAGGTCTTGTGGAGGCACGGCTACTGCCATATATACATATACCACTATACGATGACTATCATAGCTATCATACACACACATAGACACTAACACAGATATATATATATATATATAGCCAACTCTGTGCTAGAGTCCTGTGGAAGGAGGACGAGGCAGAGATGGGTTGTACGATCGAGGGGGAATGGCGCAAACATTTGCCTGCCGCCCGGTAAATTAAAAGCACACAGTGTGCGAGAAGGAGGAGGAGAGGAGAGCGATGATGGAGGAACGAGAGAGAAACGACGGAGAGAGATAAAATGTTAGCGTGGATCGTCGTGGGAAGGGGCGGTGGGGCGGGGGTGGCGTTGGTTGGATTGAAGGAAGGAGAGTGAAGGAGATATAGGTATACAGAGAGACTGGAAATAGAAAAATGAGAGAGGATAGAGTGAGTATAAGTGAACGAGCGAGCTCTGATGCCACAGAGGAAGCGTGCATAAAGTATTGCAATATATATATATATATATATATATACACAAAGAAAGAGAGAGAGAGAGAGAGAGATGTATAACGTATCGGGCACTATTATTTCATATATTAAGTACCTACCTACCTAATGTTTCTTTTCCTTTTCTATCCATTCTTAATTTTGTACCAATTCTCTTTTGGCAAGGCGCATTTGGAGTTATTCGATGGCTCGTGATTTCATTTCCATGTTCGGATAATTTCATACCGCCATTTTGAAAGGGTCGACATAGAGGAAAAAAATAAATTTTCATGAGGTATAATTTGTCGATATGTTTACGATGGAGACACTTATCGATGTCTTTCTTGACGACGAGGGTTCGTTACGAAGTAAACGGAAGGGTTGAAGTAAATGGGGTAGAAGATCTTGTGAGCTATCTTGTTTATGCCCGCCCCCCCCTCCCGCCCGTGTTTTTTTCGTGATTGAGAACTCGTCTCGATGAAGAGATCTGCTTCGACGAGAAAGGGGGTTGGGGCTGCTTTCTTTGGATAGTCCACATGTATATCGTGTCTATACTATGTATAATCGCCGTGCGAGAACATAGTGCAGCGGAGTGGGGTAGACCAACGGCATCTCCTCAGTATCAATATTGTCACGGTTTGCCAATTACCAATATTGTCGTTGTCATCGACGTGAATTTTATCGCGGAAAAGCTCGGAGAGCTGTTTGCCACGATCGTGTTTACGGCCATGACAAGGCGCGCCCCCTCTCTCCAACTGCGTACCCGGAGGGGGTTGAATAAGGCTCGAGATCTTTTACATCCCGCGAAAAAAGCAGCCCTCGACTCCGTAGATCGTGCCAAGTGGGGGGTTAAAAATAAATTCTCATTCCATGGACTTTAGGATTGCGATCGTTTTTTTTTTGCATAAATGAAAGGTAGGTATATACGGATAATGTTACGTCGCCATTTTTATTTATATTTTATGAACTTTTTTTGTCGATATTTGCGAATGGATACTGCCTTTTGTTTTTGGTAGGGTAGAACGAAAAACGTTGGAGGATACAAATTTGTTGCGGATTTTTGACGACCGAGCACCTCCTACCAAAACCCCGGACTTTTCACTGGACACCGAAAAAAACAGGGGGCTTATAGAGATGGTTTCTAGTGCGAGGGTGGACTAGAGGGTGCCGCGAGTCTCTCTCTCTCTTTCTATGTTGACACGCAAATATTTGCCACAGCGTGCACGCTACCACACTGTCGCAAACCCCGCCAGAGGAACGAGAGAGATTGCCCTCGTGTCCTAGCTCCTGCTTTTTGCACACCCCTTTTTCCGGTTTTGCGGCATGCATCTCTCACTGGTACACTTTATGTATAACCCATTTTGTCCCTTGACGCAATCTCCGTGTCTCGTGGTACCTAGTGAGAGACGAAAACGGAAGAGTGTAGTTTATGAAAAGCATAAATGCGAATTTCAAAGAGAATTATAATAAAAAATGTTGTTTTCGGTCATCTTGGTCTGGCATTCATTTCGTAAAATGTATAACTAGAAACCCATTGTTTGCATTTATTAACGTCATGAAACTCTTTTGACGTCGGGTTAACTGGGGTTTCTTAAATGAAAATACGATAAAGCTTAACAAAGAGACGTTGAAAATTTAATTAATTCGTTTTATTTTATTATTCTATTTGCATTCTACTCTATTCTCTTTAGTGTGTACGAAGAAAAATCCTAACAAATAAACTTTCCAAAAGTCTTTCCATTCCAAAAATAAAAAAAAACGGATGTTTTCTTTTTTCATTTTGTTAAGTATAGTACTTTTACATACATACATTTTGTTAAAATATAGTATTTAAAAAATCAGGTCCTGAAACGGAAATTAAAAAATTTCAAACATTGGCCGAGTTATAGCCATTTAAACGTGGCAAAGTTCATCCCTACTGTATTTTTAATGAGAATTTCTCCCATTTTTTAAATTTTATTCGAGGAGTGATTCGGAGTGATTTATTCGAGAAAGGGAAAAGCATTTTTGAACCAGGAATAGCCGATTGCGCAAGAAGTAAGTAACATGCTTTTAATGATGGAGCAAACTCGGAACCGGCCATTACCTTCGTCCAAAACTTTCAACGCGTTTTCCTCGCAACTACGTTTTTCGAGACGACGATCAACATTTTTGGGAACATATTAAACCGACTGATTTCAAGTTTAATGTATGTCTTCCGTATATATTCCTTTATTGTATAGGCTACGGAAATTTAAACAAAATTATTTATTATATATAAAAAAAAATAAAAAATAAAGAAACATGTCTGAAAATTAAATTTTTTGTTTGAAATGGGACCTTTTTGCGATCTTTTTTTCTTGGCTTTTCATAGTTGTCAAGATAACTATACTTTTTACGAGTAAAAAAAATATATATAAGTATCTTTTTTCAGACCAGTAGGAGCCTTGAACATTTGTTCACCAGAAGCCAACGTTATTCGTCACCAGACATTTTTGCTTATTACTCCGCGAATTTTCTTTTCTTTTATCATATTCGTTTTTAACTTTTCGAATGGTGAAAAATAAATGGTATACTGATAGGTTATTTTAAAATGTTACCGAGAGAAATGCCTTTAATTTTGTTTCCTAGAATGGAATACCGCCTTATGTAACTTTGAAACTATTCAGTTTTATGAAAAAACGGTGGTTCCAGAAAAAATTAAGAAAATACACTTTTTTGGGAAAAACAAACTTTAACGTAAAGGAAATCGCTCTTGCCTGCACTCTGTAAGTTACTCTGGTAACTTTCACAAATGAAGGCTAATTAAATGTTACTATTGTAGACCAGGAAATTTGTAAGACTCGTAGACGAATACAAAATTGATATACGATTCCATGAACCGAATTATAATATTTGAAAGAAAATGTATGAGTTAAAAAATCATAGGGTGCGTTTTTTATAAATTCAACAAAGTGCAGCGAACAAATTTATAAGGATGGCAATCTAAGTATTCCAGGTCTAATATTCATAAAATAAAGAAGCTCAAAAATCTCACAATCTCAAAATCTGCAAAACTAAAAGAACTTCTAAAACTCTGGCACTATTTATGGAAGCTTCTCTTGTTAATTGCTAACAACGTGATCGACATGCCCAATGTTTTCCACCTGATCTTCCTTTATGTGCTATAATAAATTAAATACTATCGCCCATACACGTTAGGTCGCGTTTACGATGTACGAAACATACATCCATCGACGAACGAGCGGTTCGCGAAGCACTTCGTTAGGTAACGTAACCCTTTCGTCAAATATACGTGTTATTCGTAACGATAATATTATTGGGTCGGACGTAGAACTGCCGGGCTTACGTAAACACTCGCGTTAATATAACTAACGTTCTGACTCTCCGGCGCATATAATTTTTTTTCTTTTCCTTTCCATGCCTATCCCGTATACCTTCTGATGGCAATTTTTCGAACAATCTGGAGTATTATAAACACGCTACCTTGCGAATCAAGTTGAATAACACCGAGACACGAATTTTCGATAAAAATATTGCCAATATTTCTGATACCTGTTTGAAGTAACTGCAATGTTTTAAAAAGAGTATTAAGGACCGAACCTAACCAACATTCTCGCTCCATCCATGTAATTTTCACGTGGATAAATTTATCAGCGCCTCGCGAAGAAAAACACAATTTTTTACTTCGAGTATTATTATTTCAACCTATAAGTGTGTTACTACTCTATAGATGACGTAACACTTTTATTCTTCCTCGTGAATGTGAATAACGTGTCGGATGCTGTCTTACAGGAGCTCGAAGACTCGGTAGCCTCCGAAATTCATTATCACATAATCAAGAACTCCACCGACCAGTTCTGCAGCTCTTTCCTATACGTATCGAGAGAAAAATAGAGGATAAAGGATACAGCTGTTCTCCTCGGTCTTGGGGCTTACGCAGCTTCTACGCAGCTTTATACCCATGGCCGACCAAAAGGTAGTTCTCGACCTCTCTAGAATTCTTCGCACGATTATTTTTCCGCAAATACGCCATTTATCCCCTTTCATTAATTCTCATTTTAATTCATCCGAACGAAAAAATCTTCAAAGAATTGGGCAGATTAAAAAGTAATTGCGTTTCGAATACATATTCGAGATCAAACAAACCTGTTTCCCCCAATTGTTCAGTAAAACAAAAATTGCTGCTCCCTCTAAATTGGCAAACCATTTTTTGCCGACATGTGTATACGTATACGATGTACATTAGTCTACCTATAAGAAAGAAAAACGCAATGACTTATTGGCGAACTCAACATTTTTATTTCCATATAATCACAGTGGGACAGAATGTTTCAACGAATAATCCCAAAACTTCCGACGAAAACAACAAAAATGGTCGATGCCGATAAATCTTTAGGGTGCTTTTTCTATGGTGATCACGTATATCCACCCACGCACGGACACGCACACATATATATACCACATATATATATATGCAAAAAAATAAATGCGCGTTCGGCTCACGTAGAGATTGCAAGAGATACGAGAGTTTTGTTGCGCTTTTGACCTCGGACATACTATATGTATTACTAGGTCGACCTAGTATGTGCCTCGCGCGCGCCCGGCCTCGTGTTTGTCCCGCGCAAACTTTGTTTTTTGCAAATAGAACCACGTGTTTCCCGGGCTCTTCTCCATCTATCTCCCTTCCTCCCTTTCTCGCAATCTCTCTTTTGCTCTTGCATTCTCTCTGTTTCGTTCTTTTCCGAGTGTTACCATCCACCACTATACACTCGTGTCATCCTTTGCTCACTTTCAACCCCTCGTCTCGTTGCGTCACTTGCACTCTCTCCGACTCTCTCCGACTCTCTCCCCTTTTTTTCTCTATATATTTCTCGCCTTTTTTACTGTATAAGCCCTTACCCGTTCCCGTTTTTCTTGGTCTCGCACTTGTTTTGCTTTTTCTCTCGTCTGCACACATATCTCGTCACGTGACGGGTGCCGAGCCTAGAAAAATATCACAGGCAATAAAAAAGCCCATGACTTATCTCGATTGGAATTGATAAGCGACCGTATTAAAACAAAAGCGTCTAATTAATTTCTTGCAAGATTCATCTACGATATTTATGTATGAGCGATTATTATCGTTTACGAAAAGGTAGGTTACACGAGTGTTAGTATATTCCATCGTGACTTGCGTCGGAAATGTTTTCTTTTACGTGAATGCTCAAAAACATTTAGGTTTTCAATAATCGGCTGTATTTCTGCATGAAAAATTTCTTGTCATGCATCTGTATACATATAGATAGGCACTGCATAAATATGAAATAAGATGAGAATAGCGTAGAAGAAAAGCAGGAGGAGTATTTATATAATGATACAAATAATCGAAATAAATTAAAAATCAGATTTGTATGAATCATGAGATACTAATTTGGATAGAAATAACAAATACGAGGTAATAAATATTTTTATAAAACATGAAAGTTTTAATTCTGGAAAAAAATTTCGTTGACCCGACTAAACGTGCATTTGCCCTTGTTCAATGGTGATATTTAGTTGGAGAAATAAAATTTATGTTCTATAAAAAAACCGTGGCGTCTATTAAATAAAAGTTGTTTTCGAAATCAAAAGTAAATTTTATTTCTTTACTGGACTATCGTCATTGAATAAAGATGGCCACACATTTAGTCCGATAAAAAATATTTGCTGATAATCCACGTGCGTATAAACCTGATAACTTTAAAATTTAAATAATCCTTTTGTTTTTAAATATTTAAACTATTTTGCCCGTGCAACGATGTGCCTACCTAATATTTGTATCTTCGTAAGAAAAATATTTTTTTCAAGTTCGTAAAACTTTCTCCGTAAGCAAAAATCGTGTGACAATTTTCTGCGTTAAATAAATTCATTTCGTGAATTTTTACCAACATGCGATATTAGAAACTTCTCTGAGCCGTGAGTCTAATGAGATTTACGTGGATGTATGTTGTAGAAATTTCGGAAAACGGGATCTCTAATACGTAGGATACATCTACGCTTCTGTCGCGTCTGACGAGACGAAAACGTGGATGGGTTGACGTACCACGTGGGCAGATATCTCGGCGTATACACTAATTGAAGGGCCTATGTAGCATATATTCCTGCGCTGACTCGGAAAAGCCGCTCTCTTCGAGCGCGCACACGGTAGCAGGCAACTCGTGATTAACACCTCGAGCCCCGGACGATCGACGAAGAGACCACACACAGCGTACTCTTCTCTCTCGATTCTCTTACGGCGATGTATATAATTCCATAATATAAATTCTCTTGGGTCGCACGAAGCTCGTCCCGATATTTGCTTTGAACAATTGTGAATCCCAATCCTTACAACAAAAAGGTTATTCGATATTTGCATGGATGCATTTCGATAATTAAAAATCGATTCATCCGTACGCCTATGAATCGATGAAGTTGGTCCTTTTTTTTATTGGATTACAATTTACGTTGCGCTCTTAGATTTCTATTTCGAATTATCGATAATTTAATAACGTTTATTTCAGTTGCCTTGCATCTTTTTTCTAATTTGTTTTGAATATTTTAATTAATAATAATATTTAATCTTACATTTATATAATATTATTTGTTTATGTAAATTAATATAATCGACGTTTCAATTTGACGTAACTTTGCAATACCAAAGAATATTTCGACCTTTAGAGAACATCGTACGAAATATCCGAAGAAATCTTTGTACATTTAGATTTTGGAAGTATTGCATCGCGAAACAAAGGTTCGTTTGCACAACTCTCTTTGCTCCTGCGTAAGTTCGCAAACGCGTCTTGTCTCTCCGTGGTGCATCGCGTACTCGAGACTACCTGGCCTGAAATCTTCGACCTCTGCTCTTCACCAGACGTTCGAATGAGAACTCGAAATATTCGTTTCTCGATTTCTCTCTTTCCCTTTCATAATGAATATACATTTAAGATCAGTCAGGGTCACCTCCGTCAAATCCGTCAAATCTGTCAATTTTGCTAAATCGATCACTCATTATATTGACGACCCACAATAATCATAACTTTGTGCCGTATATGCGTGAGACCAATTCGAAACTTTGTTTATAAAACTTGAGACAAAATCTCTTACGCGTCGAGTATTTCCAATACGTATAAGACGATTCGAATCGAAAGCGAACGTATTAATAATCGATGTATCTCTTCGTACACGTTTAATAAATTCGAAGCTAACATCTGATGTTCGCAGTACGAGCGAATAAAATTAGAAAATCTTTCAAACTATGAACTTCGACGATGTCTTGGAAAATCATCTTCGAATGGAATTTAAAAAATTAAGAAAAACATAATGTATTTTACGATGAACGATAAGTTTCAACGAAATTTCATAAATGTTCATATTCTTTCTTATCCTATATCTATACGATTATTTATGTATCATTTTTTTTCCGTCCGAATGTTCGACCTCTCGTCACTTTTTTCTTCCTCTCATTCTTTCCTTTTTCTTCTTCATCTACCTCCACCTTCTCTACTCTTCTTTATTCTCAGATGGAGTGCTTCGCGCGCGTTCAACCCTCAAGAGCCCTCGAAGTCGAAGAGTCAAGAGGATACCCGCGTCTACATGGGTGGTCCATTCTTCTTACGAATGCGTTATATAAGATATCAGTTGAAGTCCACGGCCTGGAAAGAGAGGACAATTTTTCTTTTTTGCTGAATGAGAGAGTCTTTGTTATTACGCTAGTGATGGTGACCTATCTCATCTGACAACAATATACACGAAACAATTCGTTATTCGCATCTATTATCGCGAACAATTTAACATTTTCGTCATTGACCAAGTTACTACGATGTTTTTCACCGGATACAGATTATTTTATTCTTAATTAACCTAATAGCCGTGACAAATTCAGAGTCCAACAATTCTTTCGGCCTTTTGAAAAACCTAGAACGATATTATCATCGAAAATACGAAACTTTTTGTTTTCATGAAAACGAAGCTCATTATTCAAGAAAGTAAATGAGTCGAAAAAATCACTTATTTCTGCATGTAACTATACCACGTGTACGTATAGAAGCGAAATAGCGTGTAGGAGGACACGAGATTTTCAGAGCGTCGGAATCGGCCGAGAAGATGTGTCGTCACGTTCGCCAGTAATGCCGATAACAGGGATGCTCATCTCGGAGCTTTTCATTCGAACGAAAATACTACTTATCACCGATACGCCAAGCGTAAGATACAATCTGCCATAATAAAACCCTCGTTTGTCAATGCAACTAAAAAGGAAATCATCAGTCTGCGGATTTTTTAAATATAAAATATTTCGAACATTAGTGATTTTTTGTACAGACTGTGGGTAATTGAAGAAATATCCGTCGTGAAAGCTCGCGCAGAATTGAGAACCTCGAGGTAGAAAGCGAAGAAGCTGGGCCGGTCTCATCCCCCGGTTTAGAGGGCAGTAAGGCAATATGGCCGATTCATCATGGCGCGTCTCTCGTGCTTCTCTCTCTCTCTCTCTCTCTCTCTCTCTCTCTTCCTCTAGGTGTTCGCGCACGGACGCTACGAAGCTTTTCCACAGGGCGCAGGACGAAAGGAGGACTGGGGTGCGCGGGACGGGGTTTCAGGGCTTGCCTGCTATCCGTAGATAAGGACGGACCCTATATCCTAGCATATGCCTGCCCCGCTTGTAGTTCTCCCTTAGATACCGCCAACCAGCTTCTCGTTCCCTCTCCATGCTCTTTGTATGGATATATATATATTATTAGTCAAAGGTTACTCTCTTCGTAGTAGAGAGAGCTAAAATCGATCATCCGCCTGTCTCGATGACGCTCGATCGTACAAAGAATATTTCCCGTCGGCAAATCCCAAAACCGGTGAATTAATTCGTCGATTGATTCACCCTGTCCACTCCGCTCATCGCTTCTACGTGTTTCTCCGCCATGCCACCGAAAGCATGAAAGATAAATGACTGAAAGATTCAGGCCATAACGTCTAAATGAAATAAGAATTTTTCATACGTCTATTAGTTTTTTTTTTATAAAAAAAAATAATTAATTTAAAAGATTTTCATGTGCACGAATGTAAATTGACGAAAAATCGTTAAATTGACAACGAGGGTGGACATTATATTGGATTGGTCAACTATTAATCGCGTTTCTATTGCATGGACGGCTATATTCCGTCTATTGGAAAAAACGCAATAGCATTTTGGCCAACGTAGCATATTTGTTGAGGGAGGATATTAACATTTATGAATTGTGCATTAACTCAGCCCAACGAACTTCTTGTTTAACATTTATTACGAACAACGATATAACTTTTTGTTGATGATTCTTTTTTATCATTTAGCTTTTGACGAAGAGCTGACAAACTCGTCACAGTCGTATTTTTATTCCTGCATCACCTTTCGTTTTAATCCGTCGCTCTTTCCCGCTCTTTACCTACCCCTTAGTCGGGTGGTTGAGAGTCGCGCTCGCGAGGGCAACACGACCACACTGAATAATACAGATGCCTATCAGCGGGACCGTGGCATCCCTTTCTCCTTCGCTCCCTCGCACGTTTTTAGCTCGCCGCATGCTGGAGTTTTCGCAAGAAATAAATGCGTATTTAATTACTATCCAGCCCTCGAGAGATAGGGCATGAATTTGTAATTCATCGAGGATTTATTGCGACCCCTCGCGTCTTGATGTATCGGTATTATCTTTCATCGTTGCATCTTTTCTTTCTGGTGCACGAAAATAGATACTAACAAAATTTAATCAACATTTATAAACGTTATACTTAGACAAACTTTCGGTATATTATTAGATGTAATTTTTTTTCGAAAAGCAATTATATTAAGAATTTCCACGTGTATTCAAAACAATTGAAACTTTTTGCAATTTGAGTAAATTTGAAACATCGATTAAGATAAAAATAATATAAATACCTATATTTATTTTAATTTTGTTCAATTGGCGAATTCATAAATAGCCAATGTCTGAACTAATTTTTACACCTCTCAGTTAATCGAAGAGCGTGGGACATGTGTTAAAAATTTAAACGTTGAAAATGTTCAAAACTCTAAAAAAATCGATGTTCATGAAGTTACGATGAAAAACAATGCAAACAATGATACTTGGATCCGACTAATGAGTTCCTTTGATAATCCCAATTAATATCCCTCTGTTTTACTAGCATGTGTTGTGTATAAGCAGAAAAAGACATATTTATTCGGTGCTTTGTTTTTATAAATTGATAAAAATCAATATATTATGTGAATGTTTATTCATATGTAGGTACGTCATTGCAACAGTTAGGAATGTAGTACGATGGAATACTAGAGCTGCTCACGATCAGCTATATATGTAGGTTAGTTATTATGCTAGAGGAATTTCGCATATTATTCCTTTGGCCCACGAGAGATGCAGGCTTAACGCGCTTCCAGCAAAAGAACAAATATCCAACGAATTTCCGCGAATGACTCGGTAAATACAAATTATGTTTGCATAGATGCATACAGTTGTCATGTGGAATATAACCCGAAGTACTCGTGCAATTCTCCTGATATATTACATCGCACTATTTTAGGATGAATTGTAATAACTACATATAAAAAGGATCATTTTATAGATGAAATACGGAACAACATCGTGGTGAATACACGAAAACCACCTGGGTTTTCTATTAATATTTCCAATATTAATCTTATCATTAATTGGAAATTTATTGGAATTAATTAATGTAGGCATATTAAATGTTACTAGTTTGGTTGAATTGAATATGAATTTATATTGACTTGAGAAGAACATGAAATTATATGTTTTTCGATGTAATGAAATTCAATAAATAACAAGGATAATTGACAATAAATATAATTTTTCGTATCATCGTATTATGACATCAATTTTAATGTCGGTAAGGCAAAGTACTTGTTGATTGATAATAAATATAGTTTTTCGAATTATTGTCTTATGATATTATTTTAATGTCGGTAAACCAAAGTACGTGATTTAGTAAAGTGCATCGCGGCGCCATCTCTTATCTCACGGTCAATCCAAAATCTCATGGTAATGTATGATCTGTGTTATCTTATATCGGTAAGACGGAACTCTTCGCACTAACCCAAAACATTAGGGATCATAATATGATCGTGATATGATGGAACAACTTGTATCGTCTTTTTTTTTTTAATTTGAGTGACAACCTTTTAGAAAAAAACTATTAGCCTGAATTGCTCTTCCTCGTTGAAAGCACCGGCAAGTCTAAGATCTTAGGGAACGTTTACCCCGATCACGTATACAACTTCGACAGAGGCGGTATATTTTGGTTCATTGATCTTTCTCGATTTTAGGCTAAGAACCCACTACAGATTTCCACCGCGACAGATGCAGCTAATAATTGAAAAACCGCTTCGGCTTGTGTTGATTTTTTTAAATCACAATATCGTGCGGGTAAAAACTGTCGGCGGTTAACCGCAGTGTGGCCTTAGCCTACTGTGTATATTGTTTAAAAACCCACCGTTCAATTATGCATTCTGCACCCACGTGAAATGTTCCCTGGACAATATGGTTTTCTCGACGGGCTAAATTATTGTTTGGATTACTAAACCTACTGTTGTAATTTACTGTGGTTAATTTTCTCTGCGTTTGTAATGCCCACAGTGCGCTAGCTTTACCAGCGCGATACGGTTAGTTTCCGTCTATTAATCACTGCATCCTATCCCAACGAAGATAAATGTTCGTCGCTGTAAACCAGGTTTTGGTATTTCAAGTTTCGTTTCGTAATTCAATATGAAATAAGCTGATGATCTCCGCCGATAAGAGATGTATATAAGTATTTACTATCGGTACTTACCATAGATCGGTTTTACCATATGTCGGTAATATTAAAGTTTTTGCACATATCCAAAACATCAACGTACATGATAAGATAAAATGGTTGTTATAGTTGTTAGACTGGATGTGGAAACAAACCTGCAGTAAAACCCATTTTCATGAGTTATCGTTTGTCGTTGAATACAAACTGCAATCTCAACTCTTTGCAAGCCGCTATCCTCATGTTTTATTTCAACAGGCAACCCTTTCGATTCACTTAACATTTTCAGTTCAACTATGTAATTTGTTAAATAAAAGAACATTTATAATACTGCTGCTTTCTACTTGCAATATTCTATTGTTATTTTCATTTTGCTTGAACTTCCAAATTCATGTTCCTGTAATTAATTAAAACCACTACCGCATGCCTGTCATACCTACAAAGAGACTGCGACGGCACTGACGCCGGCGACACCTGTGCTATACGAGCACTCTCCGAACTAATTTCTACAATTTACAATAATCGTCGGCTTCTATGTATCCAGATCTTTCTTTTGTACATCAGTTTTATGAGGTTCAGATGTTTCGAATGTCTAGTAAAGTATGATGCTGACATTCGTCGTAACAAGACACGTCAAGTTCCTCTGTCGCAGTTTCCCGATTCGTGTACGTTAATTGACAAAATCGTTTTACATTTCTTTCTCTTTGATTATTGGTTCGCTTTCGGGTTAAGCCCATTGCACCCTGCTCTCACGTTCCGACGAACCACACTGAATTCGCGTCGATACGTATGATAATTTTTCAATTAATTTTATCAGCTCGCCAGTACCATTAACTCTCATTTTGACATCTGGCGCAAAACAAGGATGCCAGACGACAAGATACCACCATCTCGAAATGATCCTGTCATAATGAAGCTTGATTCATCAGAATTTCGATCAATATTCACACCAGAGCTCGAAAAACTTTCGAGAATATTCAAAAAGTATAATTATGAGATGAGAATAGCTGGTGGCGCAGTGCGTGACATTCTCATGGGTCTTATGCCTAAGGATCTTGATTTTGCGTCTACCGCGACACCTGAAGAAATGAAAAAAATGTTTACCATGGAGGAAATAAGAATGATCAACGACAGAGGCGAGAGGCATGGTACCATAACAGTACGGATCAATGACAAAGAAAACTTTGAAGTCACTACATTGAGAATAGACGTTGTAACCGACGGCAGACACGCCGAAGTGGAATTCACTAAAGATTGGAAATTGGATGCCAATCGCCGTGATCTCACAATAAATTCCATGTTCCTCGATCTTGATGGCAATGTATATGATTACTTCTATGGATATGACGATCTGAAGAAGAAGCGAGTTGTTTTCGTAGGTGACCCAGCCATCAGAATTCAGGAAGACTTTCTCAGAATATTGAGGTAAATAAATGATCGTGAAAATGTTGAAATATGAAAGGGTCGGACCCGTTTGCCAATCAGTTGAAACAGTGATTATTAACAAACTAAATTTTTTTAAATCGGTCGCTAATATTTTCGACCAACTATTTGTTTGAATGAATGAAAATCTGGGTTCAAGCATGAGTACATTATAAAAAAAATACATTTAAAATAATTAACTGTTTAGAAAGTAAACAGAAGGTATATGAACTTGAGGGATTACTTGAGCATGAAACGAGCTAATGCTTTTGTTCATAACATCATAAATTTATGTATTTATAAATAAATTAATAAAAAATTTCAAAGTTAATTTCTCTGTTTGCAGATTTTTCATATATTTAACGTTTAGTAGTCCCACTAGCAAGTGTTGCTTATCTTAAATTACATTTGATGTTACAATCTATATTTGAATGTACTCTCATACTCGTGGTTCTGGCTGCTTACATTAATAGTCTAGTTCTATTCATAGTAGTTTCTGTGACTTGTTATTTATCATCTACTTCACTTCTATGTGGTAGCCTCCTATTATTCACCTTATTCAATTATTATAAACTTTTCTGTTCACCCAATAAGTGAACAAAAGAAAATCTCAATTCTCTTTCTGCAGCTTGCGCAGTATCCGTGTTAGTGAAACATTGTGTCTGCAATTTCTGATCTGTGAAATTTTTTATTGGTATGACGGTATTGCCCGAAGCCACCATAATTTGCGAAAATAGATAATTAAACGAAAAATACTGTACTTCAGATCCATATACTTATGATCGTTTTTTGTTCGCAGATATTTTCGTTTTTACGGCAGAATCGCGGACTTTCCGGACTGTCACGAAGAGTCGGTGATAAACGATATAAAGAATAATGTCAAGGGCTTGGAGAGGATTTCAGGCGAGAGAATTTGGAGCGAATGGACAAAAATTCTCGAAGGCCGTTTTGGAGATGAATTAACCGTAAAGATGTTGGAATGTGGATTATCGCCATACATAGGTCTGCCGAAAAATCCTAAGGTCGACAATTTCATCAATACATATGTCAATGCGCGTTCGAACAGCGTAAACCTTCATCCGATAACAATGATATCATCTTTGCTTTCCAATGAAAAAGAGGCGATGGAACTTCACGGTAGATTGCATCTATCAGCGTTCAACAGAGACCTGGCGCTATTTATCATTCAACACAGAGAGGACAAACCTGACGAAAAGCCACTGAGGCCCTATCAGTACATCGTTCTCACCAGTAAATCAAAGGGTCCGGACACCCTCGAATTTGTGCGTGAACTATTGCGATACAAGGGGCAGTTGAAACTTTTAGAAGATTTTAACGCGTGGCAGGTTCCGAAATTTCCAGTGAACGGTCACGACCTCAAGACGGTTGTGCCACATGGGAAGATGATCGGTCGCGTTATGACGCGTTTGAAGAAAATTTGGCTCGATAACGATTTTAAAACGCCCCGGGAAGAACTCCTGAAAAGCGTCCCAGATATTTTAGGTCAGATCGACGAAGTTGCAAAGAAATAAATGGTAATATTATATTCTTCTATATTTCCCGCGTATTTTTCCCCAGCCTATTGGCTTTTGTTAATTGTCGGTAACGAATTTAAACGTCCATAGAGGCCCATTGCTTATACCCACGGACGTATAAATATACGGTCGGTGGCTTTCTCCGCGGGGGTGAAGTCTCAAAGGTGAGGGGAATGAAAGCCTGCTGTAACGGATGTGATCAATCAAGATGGCGGCGGCGATATCGATTATATATATAGGTCAAAATCTGATCAACCACGATGGCTGACACGTGTTTTCTCTTCACCCCTGTGGATTCACGCCCCGCATCCATAAAGGCACTTTAGGCTTCGTCCATACTTATACCTAACTTGAAGACGAGAAACGGGGGTAGTGTGATTTAGTTATCACCTCAGGTAGGAGGCGTTGTAGTCGTCCGGAGCATGCGTTGATCCATGGAGCCTAGAGGGAAGGAGACCGAACGGCATAGGAGAATCATGATAAATTCGGACCCTGAAATCGACGAAAAAGATATTGTTGGTTGTAGTTCGAAATTCAGCCACGAGCGCGCTTGTGTTGTCAGTATAGGATATGAAGTATGGCATTGGTGATGCCATGAAGTGAGGAGTATTCGTTATCGACGCCCGGTCATTGCTGTAATAAGAATAATACTTATGTCTTTTAATGTTTACACGGCACGACACATTATTTCATTTATTTACGTGCGAAAAAGTGTTGTGAGCTGATTGTTCCACATTTTATAACGAACAGGTAAGAAAAAACGGTATTTTTGTTAATAGTACGTAGAATTTTCAGTGTGATTAATAATATTTTAAACGTATTGCGATTGTAATTCGGGGATTGTGTAAAGTGAGGTTAGCGTTCATACTGTCACATGCCATCACAAAAATTACAATAAATCAATTTTTTTTACGGAGAGTTTCATCAGTATGGGGAAATACTGTTCGTATAGAGGGTGTCGAACTGGACGCGACACCGACAAGGCGAAATGTAAACGTTTGGGTTTATGGCAGCTGTCGGTTTTCAAGGTTCCAAAGGTAAAACAGAAAAAATAATTATGTTTACTCAGGTAAAATCCAGGAAATAAAAGGTCAATCCAATGAGAAGAAGGACGCGATTACTCCCAGCGTAAAATCTTCGAATCCACTGGACAATCTCGACAGTAAGTATCAAGAGAAAAAAAAAGATAAATAATATAATGGAGATAAGATAATAAAGAATAATATATAAAAATAAAGATAAATAATATAAATAAAGATAAACTACATAAATTGTCGTAATTTGCCATAATTTCTTGCAGTCGAGAGCGAAGAGTTCCAAGCAGGCGTAAACAACCTAGCAAAGCTGTTGAAAATCAGCCGGCACTCGAACCACCTCGTGACGCTCGCGACGTGCACCAAACTCGTCTGCGAGAGGCTCAACCCCTCGGCGATCGCGAATCCCAGCTCGGTGATCGCCAAGGGCAAGCCCTATCCGATAATGGACATGGACCTGGGTGATCAGATGCTGAATAACGCCGCGAAGGCTCTGAGTTTGTTGTACATACAGGATCTACGAAATCTTCAAACCAGAATAAACGAGGCGATCGTGAGCGTCCAGAACGTGACCACCAATCCAAAGACTGACACGAAGTTGGGCCAAGATGGAATGTGAGCGAGCCTTGCTTTTCAAATTGTTTTTCTCAGTGCCACAGCACAACCCCCAGCGGGTCTGAAACGCGAATACTCATCTGTAAGTTAAACAAAAATTAATGTAGCCTAAGGGACAATTGGTTGGAAGCACTATGCCGGACAATTTTTCTCGAAAGAGAAAGAGAAAGTCGAAGAATCGTTTTTTCCAAAGTTGGCTACTGCTAAGTTGGTTCTTGCTGCAAATTAAATGTGCACAAACTTTGCTGAACAATCGTTCAAATTAGCCTGGAAAATCCTCATACGCCGTTGGCTTGAAAATGATCTGATTGTACTCGAGATCTGTCTCTTAATTTCGTACAAAGGGACGAAACGTTGGATTTTTCATGAGAAATAAGAATTGTGAGCGACGATGAAACTCTGCTGATAATAAATATTTATTAAATCAACCTCGCATATTTTTTTCTTTTCGCCTTACTTCTATATATCTTATTACACTATTATCTGACGCGCCTTAGAGATGCACGGGGCAGCCGAAATAATCGTATACGTCTAATCAAGCAGGCCCTAATATCATTGATAACAATAGTCTCGTTATTCTTCGTCGAGAGTTGAAATTTGCACACTTATGTCGTATCCCACTCGGTGTATATAACCGCACCATCTGCAATACGCTCCTCTCTCTCTTTTCTCAGTCCTTCTCTGTTGTCCTATGCTAACGACAGCGGTGCCACCACAGCCTATATATCTTTTTCGTCGCTTTCAGGGTCCACATCCATAGTACAGAGTTCGGGCTCCTTTACTCCAGGCTCCCTGCGTTGCTCATAGCAAAGAATTCAGGCGACTGAATTCGAGGAATCGATGGTATAACACACACCTACGCAGTAGAACGACTATTACTGTAGCGCCATCGGACGGCGGTTTCCGTCGCCGAAAGTTTGTCTCAAAGTCGGGGGTCTTATTACGGTTCTCGAGCGACTTTATTCACTTCTCGCATTTTCATCTCACGTGAGTTTAGTCACCCCGTTACGAATCTCTCGAGTGAAAATGTGAAGTAACTAGGCACTTCTGGTATGGGGATCTCATAGTTTCAAGAAAGTTGGCGCAATTTTGTCACAAAACATATAAGAGTTGTTGTGAAGCGTGAAAAGAATTGTTAAAGGCAATTAATGTGACAGAAGGGCAAAGAAAAATACTATTGAAGTACAAATGACAGACACTTTTATTTATGCAGGATAATATGTGGTTTATCTGTAAAATCGACGGAATTCGTTTTCCGTTATACTAAATGGGTCTGAGGTATCGCGTAGTGTTCGTCGTATTCTGAGCGTTCGATTTTCGCGATTTTGCATAACCATTACGATCACTGAATTATTCATTGTACAAATTCATGCGTATCAATAACTTTAATTCTTTAACGAACGAAAATGAAGGGATCTTCGTTGTTCGATGGAACCGATGGATCTTTCAGGCTAATCCAGGCAAATCCCGCTCACGAGCATGCGTACAACAGTTCTCGACACAGAATTTCGTGTCGAGTAAACTCACGCGGATAATCTCATCTTTTCACGTATTGAAATTACCGTAATAGGGTAAGCTACTCACTTTCATTATTTTCACTCGATTCGAGAACCGTAGTAAGCCCCCAGGTATAGGCAATGAGTTTCTATGAACGTCTTGATGAATCGCCGTCCGTAAATTAGAACGTGTTTTTGATGTGAATTCCTTTTCGATATCATTACCGTTTGCTGATAGTCGGTAAGTTCGTTTTCCGACCCAACGACTTAGAGATATCTTTTGGTTCTCCGTAGTCTTAATATATAACTTCTAGATGGCGCCGCTCATACCGTAAACGTACCACGAGTGTAAAGAGTCTTTTTTAATCTAAGTAAAAATTATATAAACTTGATCGTAATCGAGGCTGCTATACAAGAACTTTTACATAATTGTTGGATTATCGGAGGTTTACGCGATGTCGAGAGATTCCGAGTATTAATAAAAAAAAGTCTGTGTTTACAAGAACGCAGGGTTGAGCTCGCCCACGTATATATATCTCGTTTCATTACTCTCCTCTCGCTTCAACGGTCTGTACACGATATGTGCCCAGGTGACGCGTGGACAAGCCGGTACGACGTCGTTGAGTGACAAACGCGTCGCTGGCATCAGTTTCGCAACCCGCTCGAGTGTTATCAATTATCCCCCTCGAGCAAAACTGTAAAACTATACGAGGAAAATTACACTCCCAGTAGCACGACTACCGTGAGAGGGTGAGAGTGAAAGAGAGAACGCGAGAACGAGAGACAAGAGTGTACTATAGGTACCGCCAGAGATCTACGTGAAACAGGCGCTGGACACGCGCTGAAATCGCCAAAACGTCCAGTGTTGCACGGTTATACGTACACGGAGTTTCAGCCGTATCGTGTCGCTTCGGGCGTCACGAATGAAGTTTTAATTAAATTTACGGCTGCTCCCGACGTACTTGGCCTCCGTGGACGGATTTATACTCCGAAGACCCTTCGTCAACCGACCTCTCGGACTCCGTTCCCCTACCCGTTCTGTTCGTGCATGTCATGAACCGGAAACCAGCCGAAATCTTGGACAGTTCGACACGGCCTGACGCTCACACTTTCCCGTTTCGAGCCTCGAGAACTATGTCATAAACATGCGTTAACGAGAGGTGGGAAATAAACTCTAGGGGATCCGGTTTAACTCTACACACATGTCGAACCATAGATACATCGTACTTTGTTCCGTTCCATTTGAACTATTTATCGGTTTTTTTTTATATATCGGTTCTTCGAATTTCCGAATAGGTTTGTCTTCAGAAATTTTGCATGGAATGTAAATTTAGCTCTGTTGACCTTATGCGGCTTCTATTATTGGCAAAATCTTCCGTTTGAAGGCATATCGGGAAATTCGCCTCATGATTTTCATTTATTCGTAGCTTTTTTGATACGCGACGGAATCATAGGATTGTAACATCTGTAATATTATACTCAGCATGGTCTCGACAAGAAGGATGCCAGGAAAATTTAACTTATCGACCACAAAATCACAAAATTCATAATTTTATAAAGAAAATCTGTGGAATTATGAGTTGCCGAAATTTGTTTGATTCCATTGTGATGGATTTGGGCACTTGATATATGCTGTATGGTTCCCGAATCATCCCGGTGATAAGCATGCGGTAACGCTTAGGTTACCCGAAATATCTTTTTGTCATACTATTGATTTTCAAACCGGTATCTAGCAAAACCCTTAGGGTCTACCTAATTCGCCGGTAGATCATTAAACTCCCACTGTGGAATTCCCATCTCCGGTGATACTCTTAATAAACAGTTGTACCTTTTCCCAGAATAGAAAATAAGACGGAATAGCTATGCTGCGAGCACACGCAACTCCGCTCAGGTAACCAGGGTCTAAAGCAATAAGTACACTATAGCCACACCCAACTTAGGTGACAAGAACTAGAAGCATGCACGCAATAAATTCATCACTATAACAAAAGATACCCGTAAGCGTGTAAGGCAAATTCCAGAAATTTGCAACGCGATTTCGCGTAATAAGGAATTAGGGCACCTGATAAATATTCTTACCAATCAATCACAAATATGCAGTTATCGACCAATCAAAAGGTAAAATCACCCTCGATTAACAGCACAATCAGTATGAAAGGGCTGCCTCTTTTTCGGGGAGCCGATTACAACTTCAACGAGACCACCAATGCAACTAACCTTGCACAATAGAATCTGCGGAGCATTTTGCCTTCGTTAAAGTAAAGTATTCGTAAAGTATATCATTCATCTAAGTGCAAACTATAATCTCATCAAGAGTAACCTCGTATATTGTAAAAGTATCTTATTGTTAGAACCAGTAAAAGTTGTATTTCGAAATACACTCTGATGAAACGAACTCGAGTACCGGCGCACTTATTTCACCCGACGAAGTATCTCGGAATCACCGCGGTAGTTTACCGACCCTCAGAATGATTGAATTTACACAACCTGCAAGAGAGTGAGACGAGCATACTTACACATACACTTCTTTGCACCAAAACTGACCATCGGACTGTTGAGAACGACGGTGCCGGCATAATCCAAAACCTCTCCAAACAAATATTGTGTGAAACATATAGGCATCCTTGAGTAAACTCGAGAAGAGAATGCGAACGGTGTTGCGCATCTTGATACTCGGACGAGTTCAGCAGGTCGTAACACAATTTCGAATATACGCTGATTCTCTCGGCAAAGGTGTTTCTACGGTAAGATATATATGCTCGAAGATATAGAGCATAATTGTTGGCAGTGGGGCAAGGCTTAACTATGCCGCGGCACGTGCCACTGGAATTAACATTTTTATCATCTTTTCATCTGGAATTTCCCAAATATAAAAAATGAGGGTGCTCCATTCGTATTGTAAAACCAGATCCAAGTAAATTGTATTCAAATGCGGTCAGTTTGTCAGTGTATGTATTGGCTATATTACGTTGCAAATTATTTCGTGAGCTTTTACCGCGTTGGCAAGTCTCTCCGGAGGAAGGGAAAATAAGATGAGTATGAGCTCTCTAATTACGACGATTTCGAACAATTAAAGTCCGGTTAGCCGTTTGCTCACGCAGCTGGTGTATATATTCTCGTTTTTGCATGCCCCCGCGCAGGTGGATGATGCTTTCGCCCGGCCTAGCCTCTGGTAGTAACGTAACATCTGTTACACAACATGGCATTTCCATGTTTTTCTACCGAGCTTTCGCTCCCCCCCCCCCCCCCCCCTTTCGTCCTCCCGCTGTGCATTCTCTCTTTGCTTCGGCCTCTTTATTAGTTTTTATGGGCGAACGTGACGGCTACGGTACGAAGCAACGAACGAGCTTGGCGTGTACACAAAACAAACCACCCTATGCTTTTCAAGCTTTCCCTCTCCCTGTCTGACTCTCTCCCTCTTTGCCCATTTCGCGTTCTCCAAACTCGTCCCAGGTGCCTATACGCTCATCCTTGCATGCGAGATAACGCGTCGTCGAGGGAGAACATCCGGTGGCGTTGGTCGTGGCACTAGCGGTTCCAGAGAACGACCTCTGTCTCTCTCTCTCTCTCTCTCTCTCTCTCTTTGCGGCTATGTGTATCGACAATCCCGTGGGAGGGCGAGGGTGTCTCTGACTTTGCCCTGTTGCAGCTCGTGATACACGCCAAAGTGACGGAGGGGAGGAGTGCGGGGAGTGGTGAGGGTTCCCTGTGTACGCATAGAGCAGGCAACTAGAGAACGATATACACACACGATCGTTGCCTCGCACGATGGATTCGACACTCCGTTACACGCGAATGTACACACAGGTGCATTACGTGCGCACATATGTGCACAACGTTTTGTGGAACTGCATGTTATATATATATATATATGCATATATACATGTATATGTACAACATGTATGCTCTCTATATATATATATGTATAGTATAGTTTATATAGTAACAGTAGTTGTAGCTTTGTTGTTACAGAGAATCGGTAGTTCTGTTGGTACGTAGTTTACCGTAGAATTTCTAGCATTACACAAATATTCAAGTATCCACGAGGTGAGTAAAATCTAATTGCTACATTCAAGATCATCGATTTTCGTTCCTACGGTCTGATCGATGGTCTGAAGATTTCTTTTTCTTTGGCTTATTGTTAGTGCGACGCTTCTGTTTCTTTGGTGGCTGCAGGATCAACAATCTTTTTCTGTCTCGTTTATGATCGCGAACATTTTTTTTATTCGATCGTGACCGGAACATTGTTATTTTTCCTAGTAGGAAAATTTAGATAACCCTTCAGTATTCGTAGTCTTCGATTCAGTCTAATGGAATACTCAACGTACGGGAAACTCTAATTTCGTATAGAACAATCGAAAGTGTACGGACGTAGGAGAAGTGATCTTTCGAAAATTTGATATGATTTGCCATATCATGATATGATTGAACTGAAATTATTAGTGGAGTGATTTGTCTTGGCTAACCCTTTAATTCCATTGCAGCACATCGAAATCGGAATATATCATCGGAAGATTCGGTTGACTTCTGCAACGGTACGAGTTTGGATATTACTTTATTAAGCGACAACAGTCCGTCGGCATCTATACGCATATCTTACGGTATATATATGTATAAATATATGTATACTGGGGATTCCACGCGAAACCGGACACCATTTAGCGTTTGCATCTCCGATTGTTTTGAAAAATTTTGATGTTGATATTGATTGAAAGAGGCCTCCATGATTTTTTGCAATCTTTTTTCTCGAACCGCTTTCAAGATACCGATTTTTTTTAAATTACGTTACTTTTGTTTCGTCCATAACTTTGCGAAAAAGAGTAGGCGTCGGTCAAACAAATGGTTGAGACAAAAGTTGTAGGAAATTTCCCTGGCTGTGTCATGGCAATATCTTGATATTCAAGGTCATATTAAGGAATAATTTTTTTAAAGCATTCGATAAAATGTTGAAGATCGTATCTAGACGTAAAATTTTCCACCTTTTTCATTTCTAATGTTAAAAGCAGGGGTTGCCAATTCAAAAATGGATTTGACCTTGAAATGGCCTTCAAGGCGAAGGTCACGGTCACGAACGAGGTGGTCGTCGGATAGCCAGGGAAAATTCCTACAACTTATGTCTGAACCATTTTTTTGAGCCACGCCTACTTTTCAAGATATCCAGCTGGTCCGGGACTTTTTGAAGACCCTGTATATCGTACCACCGTCGAACGCTGCCTCTCGTTCTTCCTCCTCGCCTCTGTTTCGAAGGTTATCGAATCTTTGTATCCGATCTAGCAATCAGGGCTGTATAATTCTATAATATGCTCCAGTACTGAAAATTCATCAAGTATGGCACGGATTCGGGGCTATATGCCTTATACCGTGCAAAGTATAGAAGACCCAGAGTGCGTTTCGGGTGAAATGAAATTTATGCGATGGTGTAGGATGATGAACAGAAATGGTCACGTTGATGAGATATAGAGTGATATTCACCATATACAGAAGGATATTTAGCGCTGTCGGGGGTAAGTTGTCGGGAGGGAAGAGCTCTAGACAGAGTAGAAGAGGATGAGATAGAGGGGCAGGAAGTTGCGAGAGCTGCGGAGTCCGAAGACAATAAGCTCCGTCAGATGCGACATTGTCGAGGAGTGTGCTCTTCGGCTTGATGCGATTTCCAAGTAGGAAGTTCGGCCGGTACTCGTGCAACGTGTCGAGTACGTGGCAGCACATCCACCGGCCACTTCGACGAGAGATCCTCTCTCTGCTGCAGCCCAAGGCATTTCAATCCCTTTCCTTCTCATCTAGCGTCCACGTTATATACATGTATGGGCGAGATGCGCGAGTACGGGTTCGTGTGAAAGCGCGCATAGGGAAGGCGAGAAGACACGTTGGCCTTTGCTAATTAGTGGTCTGTTTCCTCTCTCTCTCTCTCTCTCTCACGCTCTCACGCTCTCTATACGAAGGGGTGTGCGCAAAGGCGTACGAGTGTGTTGGCACAAACTCGTTGTCGGATATGCGCTTCCGTGGACGACGATAGAGGAAAGCGCCTGTGCCTGTGCGCTCATTAGACAACGCAGCCGCGATATAGTACGGTAAAGCTGTCCGGTAAAGCTGGAGAGAGAGCGCGTTTCGAGAGGGGCGTGCGAAACCGTGAGAGTATAGATACGAGAATGGTGGTAAAGTATCGAGAACTGTTACCTCTCTCTAGCCCCCCCGCCCCGTCTCTCGCTCGCTCTCCCTTTCCCTCTCTCTCGGTTTACCGCTGATGGCTCTTTTGCACGAGGAACGCGAAGCTCCGAAGGTATTATCACCTACTCGAATTTCTTGCAGGGCAATTACACTCAATTAGACATCCAAAAGGTCGAAATTTGCTCACTAGCTCGCATTATTAACCCGGGATTCGGGTAGGTTGATTTTCATCGAAGACGAGCGGGAGGTAGTGCTATCGCACGGTTGATTTCGCTCTCCGCAGCTTCTTGTTTGCGTCTGGTAGTGGATGAGATTACACTTGTAAATGTCGATATTTACAAATAGTGCAAAATGGACGTGGGTAATTTCAATTATTGCAATGTAGGAGAATTTATTTATAACGAGGCAGTATCAATCGATAGGTGCTTCGGGATTATTACTCTGTATGAATTTTCGATAAATCGTACTTCACCTGGCACAGGGACGTTGATGGTGGTCCAAAGATCAGTTATCCTACATGACGAGGTCAACATGTCGCTTAGCATTTTTTTTTATATGCATCTTTTTCTATGTCAAATAAAACAGTCGAATTTCGACGTACATTATGGGGTTGGCAAAACCATAATTGCGTGCATAATATCACATATGTCGATCTAGTACAAAAAATGTAATTACTCTTTGCCCCATTAATATAAATACCGCCGGCAGTCAAAGGGGACTTACGCTCGAGGCAGAATTATTTTTTCGTAAACATTATTCTCTTGTGAAACGCGGCGGTATTAAAAAATTACCCTTTGTCGTACACTGAAGCATTTATAACACTGTTTCAAAGTAATATTTCAGCCTGGTCATCGTCGAACGACTCACCTCCAAGACATACGTATTCATTACATCGGATAGTAGGTACTTTAGCTTTGATGTATTTCACGTTATCGATAGTACTGAATCAATTTGGCACAATATTCTATCGGTGAAATTTCTCGTGCTCCGTACATCCCACCCGCTTGTATTATGCGCCGGTATAAAATCATATAAAACCGAGAGTTGTGTCTGCGAAGAAAAGTTTTTTAATTTTTTCGTTCGCATGAATTTCTCCTCATCTTACCGTCCTATCTTTATCCATATTTCACTCCGTACTCTTGCCACTACGTAATATTGAAAAATTTTATTCGCTTGTTTTTTTTATTAAATTATCCGTTGAATAAAAATCCTCGGCGAGTCGAGACTAGCTTGTCCTACGACAAAGACGAAACTTTTTCTATTTATTTTCTTTCATTTTTATGTGCTTTTCTCTTGCGTTTCTTTTTTAACAAAGAATTCGTTCTACCTTTTGTTATATATTGCGTGTAATAATACCATAAGAGTCGGGAGCAGGGGTATAATGTAAAGAAACGGTGGTATTTCATCATCGTAGATGTTGCTCTCGAAATAGTAAAGTTGGTGAATATTTCTGATAGCAGCCTCTCACTAGAGAAAAGGCGATAGGGCACACGGGGATGCAGAAGGGGGGGGGGAGAAGAGGAGCTGGAGTTTATGAAATTTTTACTATGCGGTATTAGATCCCTTGATCCCTCCCTGTCCTGCTTTCGCTCTCCCTCTCTCTTTCTCTCTCTCTCTCTCTCTCTCTCTCTCTCTCTCTCTCTCTCTCTCTCTCTCTCTCTCTCTCTCTCTGTACGTTTTCGCGTTATTCCTTTCTGTAGTGTCTTCCGTCTAGTTGTTCACGGGACTCTATAGTCAAAGCATTAAGGGTAGAAAAAGTATTAAATGTTTGAGAAAAGTGTATCTTGTCGAGCCACCAACGGCCACGCTGACGTTGATAAGTAAGAATTATATTATTTTTCCATGCATGCTTAAAAATGTAAGCATGTTATTAAATATTACTCTACTTTTTTGTTTTTATTGTGTAGCATCCAATGTTACTCATTCGTGTACAAAATTAATTGATCGATGGAAACTCGACTATTCTTGTGACACAATAAGTTGACCATCTTTAATGATGAATTATTAATTTAATTCAATATTTTATTTACACCCTTATTGGCTAGGCATTTCATTTTCCTATGGTTTTCTTTTTTAGTTGATGGTGCAATATTGTTTTGAAACACTATCAATATCAACATTTAGCATAAAACGACAATTATATGAATCTAAGTTAGTGGTCCATTAAAAAAAAACAATGCAATTTTTGCTTTTCGATCCACCAAGCTCGAAATTCTCGCGCGCATAACCTGCGAGGCACTTTACTGATGGAGATAATAGAAGGAAAAAATGTACAATGGAGGACGAAACAGTTACCTTTGTGCCGATCTTGTACATATAGAAGTGGAGTACGTTTCTCGTTGGGTACGCACGGGTTCCCCCTTAAAACAATGTTTGACTGGCCTAATCGATGAGCCACGACAAACGATTCCAATATAAACGTACCTCCCGTGTATTTATTTAGAGACTTGCTGTAACCGAAGCTCTTGCTCTCTACCTCCCCTTTCACCCCTTACCGTGCTTACCTCAATCCACCGTTGGTTACCCGTTTCTCTTCATGTTCCCTGTACACCCGAGGCACTTTTTGGGACGCTTGCGGCCATAGAGATATATGACTTCTCGGCCATCGGCAACCCGGAACACGACCAACCCCGTCAACGACCATCGTCAGCCTTGCCCGATCTCTCGGCCTGTTTGTTCTTCGTCCACGCGGTTTCCCAACATTGGCTCCAAGATAACTTCGCGAAGTTTACTCAAGGGTAACATTTATACGTGAGCTCTTTCTCCACGATATCCTGCCGTCCGAGTGAATTTACATCGGAAACAGCTAGTTCGCAACTAGACAACTCCGAGTTCGTAATTCAGACATCGTCTTGCTCGGATAGTTGATTTTCAAGATTCCATTGTTCTGACTACGGAGAATTGATCCGATCTTACGTAGCTATTTCCAAATTGCGGGTTTCACAAATAATCATACCCTTAATTTCATCCCCTCGGAAAAAATTCGAATTTAATAAATTTTATATTTTATTTGTTTAGTTGAGAGAGAGAGAGAGAGAGAGGATACGGTTCGTTTGGATATACATAGATAGGAAAATTCGAGCGCGTGTGTGATAATTTTCTAGATATTGACGGGAATTCGTGTTAGGAAATCTCATGAGTGAATTTTAATTGATTAAGATTAATTTTGCTAGCGAGGGACAGATAACGCTTTCAATTATCAAATCCCATACAGCTCACGTATAATTGTGTAACTCTCCATTTGTTCTACCACACGCAATTTGTCATCACCAAATAAACTCTTTTCTCAAGAACACTTTTCCTACTGTACCCCATTTTTGCGAACACGCAGAGGCCGAGATTCGATTTGTTGAAATCTGTTTTGCACGTTTTGTTCCCAAGTGTCCGTAGAATCTGCAATATAGCTATACCTATTACACGCATGACCGGAAAAAGGATGCAATGCCAGACATACAAACCTACTCGATCCTTTCGCGCACACACACACGCAAACTCTAACACCATAAAATTTTTGTTGGAACGAACGCTCTCACCCCTATTCTCCTTCGCTGATGTGCTCGCCGCAGTCTCTCGGCTGGAAGGATGATGGATGAGCCAAGCGCGACACAGAGATCCCTGGGCGAGAGAGCTTTTTGCCGAAATAATCTAGCACGTGAATTTTAGCGTCGCGATGCTTTTGCCACCGACGCCACACCGTCGCTGCGCTGTCACTGATGGCGCGGTGGTCAAGCGATAATAGCCGGCTGACTCCTATGATTAATATAATATCCATCGAAAGTCCCTCGCGTGGAAGCGCACATTTTTTTTAAATCGCACATCGCTCCTAACACTAAATATACCCGGGATATTATATCATAAATATTTTTAAACGTTGATTTTTCGTTGGAAAATATTCGTTTGGATTTGGCTTGGTCATACTCATCGATGTAAACATACCTATATCTTTTTATCTCATATTGCATGTAACACTTTTTTACATTGCGTATTTCCCCTATTGGCACTATGATACGGTGATATCCACTCCAGATAATGCACGCGAGTGTTTTTATCTCTGAATCTATGTTTTTTTTTTGCGTGAACGTAATAAAATGTATATACATACCTACCCGAGTTGGATAAATATAGTTTCAGTCGAACAAAATTTCATTAACTCAAACTGTAAGGTTTAATATTTTGCAAATTGGTACCTACTACGCGAGTAAAATAAATATCATCCGATTTTGGCAAAGCGTGACTAAATTAAATTTCAACGTTTAATAAATGGAGTTAAGTTTAATTTTTGTTCGGCCTGAAATAATAAAAGTGGATTTACACAAGGTGAATCAATGTAGGTTTAATGCATAAAAATGGGATTAAATCAATTAAAATTAATCGTTGGGTCGTTCAGGGACTTGTTACAATTGTTTGCGATTAAAACACAAATTTTGTTTCTTGGACGTTTTTTCTTTTGGACACCATTGAACCCAAATAAATAAAATAAATACATTTCTCTTGAATTCGGGTATCGCCAGTTATCAAATCGCCTCGATTTTTTCCACGTAATTGGTGCCACCGAAGCACGGATTGACGCTACGGCGCAAGTGATGGATTTCCTCGTTAGCGGCTCTCAGCAACTTCCTCGTTATCACGTAGTCTCTCAGTGCGTTCCTGAATTTGTTCTCCAAATCGTTTAATTTTGCTGTGGCAACGACGTACTTGTCGATTTTTATTCTGGCATCCATCAAGTTGCTTTCCAGCGTGTCACGGAGCGTTGCGACTTTTTCGCACTCGTTTCGAAGCTCGTTATTTTTCTGATTCGTCGCGATCGTCGCTCGTCTCGCCTCCTCGAGATCGTTCCTGAGGCTCGCGTTCTCTGTCTCGATATGCCGATAATTCGAGCTTTGAACGTTTAATCGATCGTTCAACGAGACGATCTCGAGTCGCGATTGCCCCAGTTCGTCCTTAAGAGCCGATAATTCTCGATCCGCCATAGCTAAATTATTCCTCGTCTTGGAATTTTCATCCTTGATGCTTTTCATAGCTGAATGTAAATTTTGTAATTCTTGCTTTAGTACGGAGTCCTCGATTCTCGTAGTTTCGAGATGTCCCTTAAGCTCAGATATTTCCTCATCGAGATGTGTATTTCGCACCCGAGCCTCGTCGTTTTGTTTCATGGACATTTTGTATCGTTCTTTCAGTCCCTCGAGCGAGCCCAATAACATATTTTTCTCCGTTTCAACTTCCTTTATTCTCTCGTTACTATTTTCTATTTTACTCAATGCATTCTCCAGATTTTTTCGCAGCTCAATGTTCACCCCTTTCGAAAATCTTAACTGCTCCTCGAGTTTGCGTTGAGAATCTTTCGACATTCTTTTGTCAACGGATCTTTCGTGTCGAAGTATTCTTGTTGCAATATTTTCGAATACTTTTTCCATCTTTCGTTGCGCAGCTTCGCCGTCCTTCCCCGTCGGGTCGAACATTCTCAACTTCTCGAGCTCGAATTTCAAAGTCTCGTTCCCATACCTCTCTCGATTAATTTCACTCCTTTTGCTCTCGCTCTCTCGCGTTTTATCATTTTCCCGACCGATTTCATCGTAAGCGCGTTTTAACGACGAATTCTCGTCTCGCAAACGCGTCACTTCCTGCTCGAGCCCGTTCGATTTTTCCCGCATTGTCTCGAGCGTCTTTTCATGCTCGTCAACGAGTTCCAAACGTTCCTTCACATTTTTCTCTGTCTCGAGACGTAGGATCGTCGTTTCTTCGGTCAATTCGTCGATGCGACGATTTAACATGCACGTTTCGTTTTTCAGGTCGTTTCTTTCTGACTGCAAGACCACCAATTTTTTCTCGAGCGTTCGTAAATCGTTCTCCGCATTTTCAACACATTTTTCGAGTCTTGCTCTCTCCAAATTACTCGACTCCATCGTTTTGCGGAATTTCTCATTCTCCTTGAGTAATCTCGTGATTTCCAATTTGTCCAAATTTTCCTTCGTTTCCAGCTTTCCGAGGTCATTAAGAGCGATCGACAATTTTTCCTCTAAATTTCTCGCTTCCTTGATTTTTGCGTCTAAATGATCTTTCGTCAGTTCGCACTCGTGCTTCACCGCGTTCAAAGTCCCAACAATGTTAAGCTTGTCCGATCTCACTTTGTCCAATTGATCGTTTAATTCTTCATTTTCATTTGTCAAAGAATTCAAATGATTCGCCAAGTCTCGATTTTCCTCGATCAGTTTCTTTGTGCGATCATCGATATCCCGATTTTTCTGTCTCGCTTCTTCAACATCATGCCGAAGGTCGTGCAACTGCGCGTTAAGAGTCAACGTTTCCCGTTCCATGCAAACATTTTTACGAAGAAACTCTTCCACCTCGGTGCGGAGAACATTTCTGTCGTTTTCGACACTTTGTAAATTTTCTCGAAGTTGCAATTTTTCCACCTCCACTTTGGCAAAATCTTCGTGCAAATTTTTCAAACTCTCGAGAGTCTTCGAGCTTGTTGCTTTCTCGGAATTCAAGCAAACCTTCAGAGTTTCATTCCGAGTCTTCAGGCTCAATAATTCCTCCTCGATTGATCTTTTTTCGACTACTAATCCGTCGAATTTACCTCGCAAATCTACGAATTTATTATTTGTGATTTCTAGATTGTCTCTTGTCACATTGAACATTTTATTCAAGTTTCTAAATTCTATCGTCGCTTTCTCGTTTATTTCGAGATCGTTCTTCAGCTCTGCGATTTCTTTTTCGGCATTGGCGAGTTTCGTTCCCGTGCCACGCACGTCTTTCATCAACGCTCGTTCCTTGATCCTTCTGTCTCTCGTGATTTTCACGATCTCGTCATTCTTGGCCTCAAGGGAATTACGCAGTTTTTCCAGTTCTACCACGAGTATCGTTTTCTCCGCTCCAACACTCGCCACTTCCGTTCTCAATCGATTTACCTCTTCGAGAATTGTTTTCTTCTTACATTTCGATTCTTCAAGTTCGCGAACGAGTTTCGCCATTTTCTCTTCGTAGTCCAGTAACTCGCCCCGTTTTTTCAGTCTGTTGACAATTTTTTTGTACTTTATCCGTAACTCTTCCAGCTCTTCAGATTTTTCTTCGTACGCAATTTTTGCACCTGTTAGCTCGAGGCTCAACGAATCTTTTTCCGCGTCTTTAGCGTTCATCTCATTTTTCAATCTTTTCAACGACGCTTCTAGCTCACGAATTTTTTCCGCCAAATTCGCCCCGTCACCAGCGGCAACGACGACTTCCAACCCTTTGATGCCATATTTGAGCTTTTTCGCCAGAGTCTCCAGGGCCTCGATGTTCTCGTTCGACTCGGAGCAAATCGCCAAGTTTCTCGTTTCTCTAATATCAATGATTTTCCTTGAATCGACGATCAATTTGTCAACTATCGAATTCGAGCTTGCAGCCAATTTCTCCAGATCTTTCATCCTCGCGTAATATTTCATACGGCTCTCGCCACCGATTCCCGAGCCAATCTTTATCGGAAGCTTCGCTAGACTGTGGAAATCGGAAACTACGCGTTTCACAAGTTCTTGGACCGTGCTTATCCCTTTCCGATATCCCTCCGACTTACAAAATTCATCGTGACAACTTTCATACTGCGAATCGACACCGGTCACTTTTAATTCTAGTGAAAGACTCTTCAAGCAACTCTTCATTTCTCGTATTTTTTTCAGATACATGGACCACCAACGGTTTCCACCAGTGAAGAGAGCTTTTCGATCGTTCTTCAGTTTGAATCTTAACTCTCTTATCAATGATTTCACACCATTAAATCTTTCTTCATGATTCTTAAAAATCCTGCTGGAATCAGTGCCTTCATGGTTGCTCTTCAGCAACCAAGTCTCTCGATCCATTCTAAGAACAAAATTATTCAATTCGCTTATTCTCTTGCGATACTCGGCGCTATTTCCACTCGAAACTCTTATCATAGCTCTCAATCGATCTATCTCAATTTTATTCGAGGCGTTCTGATCTCTCAAATGATGTAGTGTTTCATCAGTATTGATTAATTCACTAGACAGATCGTTTATTGTGCGGATTATCCTGTCGGCCAGATCAACGATTACTGTTTCAAACTTCTCATCGTCTCCTTCAAGGTTATTACAATTTTTATCACGTGTATCGCTGATCGAGTCGTCTTCACCTTTTATCGGAGAACTCTTCAGGGTCTCCATCTCGGTCGTTTCAAAGTCATCAAACGACTTCGCTGGCGCTAATTCTAACGGTCGATCGGGATATCGTCGATTATTGTGATTCCTTGCAGCCCACCACATTTGATTTGGCAACGTTGAACTCTTACTCATCGTCTCCGCCACCATGGTCATCAACCTGACAAGGTCCATGTCTGGAATATCGACTATTTCAGAACTTTTTCGGGTTTCGTCGTTCGTGACTATTTCGCGATCGAGTCGATCGTACTCCATCGAAGCTGATGTCTTCGATAAATAAGATAATCTGAAAGTTTTCACATAACACAAGGAATTTTGATTTTAATATTTTTAACGTGTCGTGTGACGGACCGTCACTTGGAGCTGATCGACTCGATCGACAGTTGACGAGCGTCGCATTTGTCTTATTAATAACGTCATTATAGAAAATGTGTCACAAGATATGTACAAAATTTAAAGAGAGCGACTGTTGTTCAGAATATTAGTGAATATAGAAAATCGAAGTACGATATGGAACTCCGTAACGTGGCATGTTAATAGCTTGGCCAACAATGTCAAAACACGTTTCGATCTTTTGCGGCTCAAGCAGTTCGAGAATAATATTAAATCCCTAAAACTTGTTGAGAACGTGCCCGTATCGTCTCCGTCATGGACTGTGACCAATGCTCTAGATCGTGCTGCCTCTGCGGCTGTGACACTCCAAACGAGAGTGATCTTGAGGAACCGCCGAGTGAACCATGCTGTTGCTGCGATTATAACCCTTTTAGTGACGATTCCGAAGAATCGGAAATTTGCGACCTCTCGTTCGCTCTTCGCAAGCTCACAGTCATGAAGTGTCAGATGAAAAAATGGAGAATGGAACGTCTTCAATTAGAGAGCGAGTGCAGATCGTTGAAACAGGCTCTTCAGTCGTTCGGTACGATTACGTAATCGCGGTATTTCGTCAATGGATATTATGTTTACGATACGATTTACTTCTCAACAAATATCGCCTCTTTCGCAGGTATCAATGTCGAGGACGGTCTTAAAACGGACCCACTCGTAATTCACTATCGAAGCGAAAGTATGAAGTTGCAAAGTACCAACGAGCTTCTTGATGAAAAAATCAAAGCTCTCCAGGAAACTATAGCCGAGCGTGATCTCCACGAGGATTCCTGCGAGGGTGTCAAAATAATGAGGAACAAGATGAGAATGTTGAGGGATCAATTTCTCAACGAGAAAAAAAAGTAATAGGTTATTCGTGATAATAATATTCCTTCGACAATTAACAATCATTCAAATTGATTAATTATTGAAAGTAGTTAACATACGAAAATAAAACATTTTATAATCATTTTAGTACAATTCTTGTTAACAAGGTATAATCATATTACTATCCTGATAACGTCATTAATGATAAATAGTCTGCTATTTCCCTTGAATCAAATTAATTTTAATTAACTCGAATATAATGTGATAAAATCCCTTCGCTGCGATGGAATCGAAGAGACCAGAATGTTCGATTAAAATAACAGCCGGCACGTTCGTTCGTTTTATTTTAAGGTTAAAATTGACTATAACGGAACTGCGAATAAAATTAGCCGAGGCCGAAGACGACACTTCGTGCGCCGCGTTGAACCGTCTAAGAGCAAAGGTGAGAGAACTTACGAAGGGTGGACAAAAGGATGGCCAGAAATTCTCGCAAATAGTGGAAAAGTCGATCGATAAGCTTGGCGATTTGTCGAAGAATTGTGACGATTTGAAAAGGGAGAACGAACGATTGCTTGCCGAGCTGGATTATTTTCGGCGTGCTGTGAAAGATGAGACACTCGAAGTTTCGACGATTTACGCTAGGGAAACCGTGATGCCTGACTTCGAAGTGTCTAAAAAAGACGAAACAACGTTACCGAGCGACGACGGAGGGTACGAAGCTCTGATCGCCGATTTGAAGAAAAACTCGTCCGCGAACGAAGCTACGATAGTAGATTTACGGAATCAGCTTGAAGAACGGTCGATGACCGCCGAGAGATTATCCAAGGAACTGGACAATGTAATGGTGAGTCATAGGGCTCTGATGGCCGAGGTTACCGCCGTCAAGGACGAATTGAAGAAGCGCGACAAGAAGATCGAGGAGCTTTTGCAAAACGTTGGCAGAGGGTCGCTCGAGATTTTAGGAATGGAAGAATTGCCAAACGAAATGGAAGAGATGAAGCCAAAGCTCTATGACCTTGAGATCGAACGAGCCAAACTGTTGGACGAACTGGACAAAGTTCGAGGCGTCGTGTCGGATCGCAACGATCAGATAAACAAAGTGTTGGAACAACGCGACAAGAGTGTCGACGATTACAAAACAAGAATGGAAGCGATGCAGGCGAGAATAGACGCACTGATAGGCCAAGAGGGTATTTCGAGGAGAGATTCGGAGAATACGAAGAATCAGATCGTCGAGCTCGAAGACGAAATTTCGAGGCTGAAGGCGCGGGTCGAGGAGCTGGAACTGAGCTGCAATGATTACGAAAAGCTGAAGAATGATTTTAACAAAATGGGCGAGATATTAAAAGGTTTACGAAACGAAAATGTAGCGCTTCACGACGAAATGAAAAATCTGGAGGAGGAGAACACAACGCTGAAGGACGAGACAAGTAAGCTGAAGGACGAGACGAGTAAGCTGAAGGACGAGAGCGATAAGCTCAGCGCCGAGATGGATAAGCTACGAACGGAAAATGACAAATTGGCCGGTACGGTAGAGGGGTTGAAAACAGATTTGGCTGATGCGAGGTCGGAAAATGACGCGATGGATAAAGAGCTTGGCGCGATGAAAGCGGAAAATGAAAAATTGAAAGATATCAAAAATAATACGACAGAAAAAAACGCTAATCTGGGAAAACAGTTAGATATCATGAATGACGAGAATGCGAATCTGAGGAATAAGCTGATCGCGGTGAATGGCGAATTGGAGAGTTTGACGGAAGAATTGAATAAGTCGAGGGAGGACTTTGACAAACTCGAGGAGAGGAGCGGCGTTCTCGAAGGCGAACTCGACAGAGTGACGACGGAATTGTCGGTAATGAGGGAGAAAAATGCTTCATTGAGCGCAAAGATTCAAGGGTTTGAGAGAGAGAATGATAAATTGAGAAACGAAGCAAATAAATTGCGCGAGGAGCTGGAAAATATTAACAAAGATATTGAAAAATGTGGAAAAGAGAATGTCGATCTGAAAGAAGAATTGGCGCGATTGAGGCAAGATAATGCCTCGTTGAAGTCAGATCTCGATGATAAAACTAATGAGAACGATTCTTTAAAGGCCGAGTTGATTGAAATGAAGAACGATTTGTCGAAGCTGGAGATGGAGTTGGACGCCTCGCGGCAAGAAAATTTCACACTGAAATCCCGCGCAGACGTGCTTGAATCGGCAAATAATGACTTAAATGGAACTGTGAGCGGCCTTAAAGCCGACTTAGAAAGTGCTCAGGGTAAATTAGCGAAACTCGAGGATGAGAATAGAGATCTGAAGGGGGAAGTTGCGAAACTCAGGGAGTCTAATGCAGCTTTGAAAGTTGATCTCGACAAGGCTGATTCCGTTAATCACCAATTAAGGGACAAAGTAAACTCGTTGGAGCATGATCTTGACGAGAAGAGGAAAGAATTCGACAGCGCGTTCAAGGAAAACAATGCTTTAAAAACGGAACTGGATAATTTGAAAAGAACGAACGATGATCTCAGGGCCGATGCGGTCAAGTTGAGCTCGGATTTAAAAGATTCGCGGGAAAAATTGGAAACAATGGAGGCCGAACATTCAAATCTCAGAGCGGAAATGGAGAAAATGCTAGAGGATAATGCGAGTTTAAAGGACAGTGTCGACAGGTTCGTGGAGGAAACTGACAAGCTCAGGAGTAATCTTGACGCACAAAATATGGATAATGAGAGATTGAAGGCGGCCGGCGATGGACAGATTCAGAATCAACATCGTTTGGAGCACGAGATCGATGATTTAAAACACGAAAGAAGCGGTATGATGTCGAAATTGGAGGAGATGCGATCGGAGACCGAAACTCTGAGAGGTGATAAAGATCGTTTGATGGGGGAATTGGAAGAAATGAAAGCAAATGCAGAAAAAGCCAAGACTGCGTTGGATGAATTGAAGCAGGAAAGTCAGAGGAATAGGGATGACCTTGAAGCTACAAGGGTGGAAAGGGAAAAGCTCGGAAAAGAGGTTCAAAATTTGAGTGCTGAGCTTGAAACTTTGCGAAAGAAAGAAAATGCGTTAATAAGAGACGCGGAGAGGCTGGAACGTGAAGTGGAACAATTAAAGCGGGAACTTGAGGAAGCGGCGAATTCTATGGAGAGCCTCGAAACGACCATACGCGAGCTCCGGCCCGAAAAAGCTCAGCTTCAAACCGACCTTGATGGACTGAATGTCCGTTACGAGAGTATTAAAGCCGAATTGGATGCGACGAAGTCGGGGCGAGATGCCGCAGTGAAAGAACTAGCTGCCCTAAAGAACGAGCTCAAGGAGCTGTTGGGGAAATTGGATGATTTGAAGAACGAGAGGGCCAGCCTCGCCATGGAAAAAGAAACTTTGAAGAATCAAGTGAGTGATGCGAATCAGCAACTTTCAAAGTTCGCCGATGTCAAGGACGACCTTAACAACGAGATAAAGCGTTTGACCTCTGATTTGGACGAGCTGAAGAAGGAAAACGAGAAACTTCGTAGAGAAGGCGCCCAGCTTGATCAGGACGTTGATCATTGGAAAACGGAGAATTGCAAGCTGAAGATGGAAATTGATAAGTTTAAAGGGGAGATCGAAAAATTGACGAACGAGTTGGAAAAGGGTCGATACCGGGTGAAGGAGCTCGAGAATCAATCGAACGCTTTGGAGGCTGAAAAAGTAAAGAATTTCGGCGCGGCGGAACAATTGAAGAGCGACTTATCGAAGTTGAACGAGAACATTGCCATTGAGAAAGTTGCCAAGGAAAATGCTCTGAAACGTATAAGCGCTCTGGAACAAGAACTCGATACGCTGAAGGCCGAACTTGCCAAATGTAGGGACGAGAACGATCGCTTAGGGCAAGAAATCGAGGGTGGAAAACAAAGACAGTCGGCGCTCGAGAGCGAAGCGAACAAATTGCGCGAGGAGATTGTGGCATTGCGAGGTCAAAATGATAAAATTAAAACAGACCTGGAAAAGTCGCGAACCGATTCGGACATGGTGAAAGGTGATGTCGATAAATTGAAGCACACGGCCGATTCCTTGTCGTCGGAAAACGCGATCTTGAAGAAAGATCTTGAAGACGCGAAGACCTCCAACGTTCAGTTAAAAGAAGAGCTCGAAAAATTGAAAAACGAGAGCGACACGTTGAAATCCGATCTCGGTGAATCCAAGGTCGAAGCTACCAAGCTAAAGGTTGATCTTGATGAATGTCATTCAGAATTGGAAACTCTGAAAGTTAATCTGAACAAAGCGAATGATGAATTAACAAAACTTAAAGCGGAACTCGCGACTCTCAGGCCAGAGTTGGACAATTTGAAGAAAGCCTTCTATACCTCGGAGGCCATGGTCAAAGCCCTCGAAAGTCAGTTGGCGGCGTTGCAGGAAGAAAGGACGAATCTCGTAAACGACCTTGAAGGATTGAGAGCCGAAACGGCCGAGTTACAAAAGGGTATCGACGTTGAAAAGCTCGCCAAGGAGAATCTTGGCAAGGAGGCCTTGGGTTTGCGGTCAGAGCTTGGAGCTTTGAAGGTTGAGCTCGATAAAGTACGAGCTGATTACGAAGAGTCGAAGAGAGAAGCAAGTGGCTTAAAAAAGGAACTTGAAGACGCGGGGTCGGGCAACTCGACCTTGAAAACTGATAACGAAAAAATGAGGTCAGAGCTGGAGATATTAAGGCCGGAGCTTGAGAAAACAAAGACTGATCTTGAAAAACTGAATGCGGAAATATTAGATAAAGAGACAGAGCTGAAATCGATGATAGCTGAAAACGAGAGATTACAAAAATTGCTCGAAGGTGCCGAAACCAAGAGAAAAGTTCTGGAGAATCAGTTGAAAGCGTCGCAACTCGAGAAGGATGAACTGACGAAAGAAGTCGCCGACCTTGTAGCCGAGGTAACGAAACTCGGAAAAAAGTTGTCGAAGAACGCTGCTGCGACCGAGCTTGACGCCCTGAAAGAAACGTTGGCTAGTCTGCGCGGCGAACTGGACAAGTGTCGAAAAGAAATGGAAATGATGAAAAAGGAGGTCGACCGGGCCGATGCAGAAGTTGCGAAATTGAACGAGGAATCGAATAAATTACGTTCCGATTTGATTAAAATGGACGGATTGAAGGAGAATTTGGAACAAGTGCGTGATGGTAACGAGTCTTTGAGGAAAGACCGTGAGAAACTCGAAGGAGATATTGCCGAGGGACAAGGACGGTCGAGAATATCAGACGCTCAGTCGCGTGATTTGAGAAATGAGCTAGATCGGTTGAGAGCGGAAAATGAAAAGTTGAAGACCGAGATTGGTGAATGCCGAAACGACAGCGACGAGCTTAGAAATAACATCGAGGAGCTCAAAGGTATGAAATTGCGAGAGAGGAGAAAATACTCGAGTCGTCTATACGCGGAATTTCACGTGGAATTATATCCGCTTTCTGTTTTATTTACTGTGAGACACAAATCGACGTTCTTTCTCTTCTTACGTTTCTATATCTTCGATTCAGGCACAACGGGGCCTGCGAAGCGAGCGGAGGAAACAAAATACAAATCTCCGGAGCAGCGGAAAGCGGATTTGCCGGAAGAGATGGAGGAAAGAGCTAAAGACTCGAAGACGGAGGAACGGGCGAAGAAAATATCGAACGATATACCAGTCTCCGCCTTAAAATCTGCGAAAACTCCGTCGATAAGCGTCGTCGGGGCTACCAAGATTAATCTCGACCAGTGTCGAGATTTTGTGAGATCGAACGAGCTCGTGGCCAAAAGACTTGAAAAGCAGAAAAAAGGCAATTATTTTATTGTTATGTAGAGAAATTATAATGACGAATATACAATCATTTGACGTTTGATAATAATATTATAAATGTAATCATGAATGTTGTTATAAATTAAAAAATTAGGCACGAATAATTCGACGTTAAATGTATCAAGGTGTTGTCCGAGTTCTCGAGTACATCGCTCATATCGATGGTAAAATTCCAACGAGACCTTCGATGGGGCAGGAGCCTGACGACGATCCAGAAATCAGTGATTTTATCGAGCCAATGGTCGTACAGACGCTGCTAATGTCGCGCGAGCTTTCGGAGAATATTTACAACGTTCAGCTCGAGATACAAAAGATCGGTGACAAACTCAACGATTCCAGCAAGGATAACGACAGACTGAGAAAGTTACTCGAGGCAAGTGTCTCGTTTCGTTTCTTCTCCGTATCTGTCTCCGACGAGGTATAATAAAACTTACGTTCGATCGAAAGACTGACCATCGTGTGGAACCTTTCTTTTCACCAGGATCTCGGTGTCGAGGATCGAGGGATTGAGGAATTTCGTGAGCAAGTGGGTGATGCTTTCGATGCAGAATCATGGTTGAGGGTAAGGTTTCTGTCTAAAACATTTTACGGCAATTAAAAGAATTATGAACATAACACGAATACAGGTGAATTATTTCGCGAATAAAAATTATTTACTTCGAGAAAATTCGATTCACATCCAAATTCGATCCCGTGAGCGGGTTTTCATTTTTATTTCTTTTTTTTGTTTTATATCATTTATTCGAATAATAGTTGTTTCAACTTTGGTTTTGATTAAAACTGTATGAAATTTCATGATTTAACGTCGAAATACTCTCGCAGTCGTTGACACTCACTCAACTTGCCGAACTCCACGACCGTATTTGTTCGCTGACATCGGGAATGATGCAGGAAGATGGTACTCGGCCAGTTTCACGTAAGAGGGATAAGCCCGAGAGTTCGCAAGCCCAAGTGGGAAAACAAGATCCACTCAAAGAGAATTACGACATGCTGAACAAACGTATAGCGGCATTGCAGAAACAAATAGCCGACAAACAAGCGGATGCCGCGAGAAAGGTCTACGAGATGAGACAATCTCTGCGTCAGGAGCAATCGCAGCTAATAAGAATCTCGGACCAGATGAATCGCGAGAGAAAACGAAATTTGGCGCTTCATCTATCCATGGACGGTTCGCCGTGTTGGATGAATAATTGCAATGCCGAGTGCAGCGGTGATTTTGAACATGTTACTGTCTCGGACGATTTCAACGACGTACCAAATGAACTTGGCCACAAACGCTGATAATTAAAAATGAAGCTGATTTCATTTACAAGAAATCACCGACTACAAAAAATCATAAATTTGAAATTGCCGATGTACTTACCGACACCTGTGTCGATTGAAAAATTATTGCTGGTCGATGGTAGCTTCAACTTTAATCGAGGAAAAACCTTTTGAACAAGCTCGAAATTCACTTAAGAATATCTCATGATTTTGGCAATTCGTTCTTCTCGATCTTGGGCTTGTCATCCATACAACCTCTAACCCCACACCCTTATATTTTTTTAATTACGGTGTGACGTTGAACACGCTGCGACTGCGAATAAAAAAGTAGTTATGTATTATAGTGAGACTTGTACGCCAATCTCGCATCATTCTCCGATTTTTCACGTCGAACAATATCCGACTAGCGTGATGAACAATTAAATCGAACGATTGTGAGAACCGTTTCGCGCATAACACAATTTCCGGGTTCACGGATACTTGATGATTATTTGTGTTTAGATCATTGATTAATGTGTATGATATGCTTGATTATATCAGAGCGTGGACTTTGAGTCGGCGAATCGTTATTTTTTTCCAAATCCGGTACAGTAATTCGATCGATGAATCGTTAAAATTCGTGTAAAATTAACGTTATTTTTAATAAAGGTGCGATGGAAAATGAAACGTGAATGAAAATTCTGTGTTTTGTAAATAACGAACATTGACGTGTACGTATATTTTGTATTTAATCTCCAAACTGATATATTTTTATGTACACATATATATACTAATCGCATCGGTCGTTCGGCGAATGTCGTGTCACTCAGGAGTTAATGTCACCGCTGCAACAGAGTCAGGTGCTCCACTCGCCTGTTGCTGGAATTTTTATTTGTCCTACTGCCGGAAGCAATCCGGTTGATCGGCGTGCTCTATTGTTTTTTTTTTTTTAATTTCTTTTTAACGCTATTCGTGACAACGTCGACAGTCATCGAATATTCAAAGAGATCATTACACGATATGAAACATCAACTCTATCGCCGGTTATATTGCAACACTGTCGCAATATAATGGCTGACCGATCGACCATTCGATAGATCTTGAACTAGCTGCGAACCACGAAGCGCGGTCAGTGTAACAATGTCGGTGTTTTACAAGGCGATTCTTCTTTTCGCGTTGGGATGCGTCCGAGCAGGGGTATATTTGTCCTATTTTTTTTTAATGTACACAATTGCTCGAACCAAGTGTACTTCGATCGACCGTTCGAGCGTTGGAGAAATTTTGTGTATTCCTTGTGTGGTATACGAGAGTGATAAAGTAACGTCGAGATACTCAATTTTTTAGGTCGCTCTCACCGTGTACTTTGATGATATGTCCATCGAAACCGTCAATCCTACCTACTTCGATGTTGAAAAAACCGTGGCTTTCATCGTGGATGATAGCAGTGACGAAAATTCGATCACGTCGAATTTGACAATCGTGAAGCAAATACCCATTGAAACTGATGTGAGTTGATAATTCTTAATCAAATTGGACTTGAAAAAGGTGGAAAATTTCGATTGTTCATATAATTAGAAAAGAATACGTCACGCGCTCGATAATAGTTGGCATAACGGTAAATTTATCGGTGCGGGTAATTTCTCATTCGGCTATGTATCGGTGCTTGAACGTGAAGAGATTTCCCTTTGCTTCATACAAGATTCGTTGAAAAATTGTTTCCTTGTTTTTTTCCCCCGAAATTAAGTACTTTAAAGAGAAACGGGAGCATAAAGCAATAAAATCACGCTGTTTTGTGCGAGTTCCAGGGTCGCTTATCACTTCTCGGATTATCTATGGGCGAGTACAATCTGCCTACTGGCATCGACGTTACGATGGGACTTTGCGAAATGCTCGACGAGCCAATTATATTGGGAGCTTTTCTTGCTGTGTTGGGATTTTCGCGCGATGCCTGTCCACCACCACCGGTGAGTACTTGTTTGGTTCATTTAAGGTAGATGAATCAGTTTTTATCCGTTTTAAATTAATTATTGGCCACGTGGACAAAACTGGTGCAACTCGCAATATGCAATCAAATTGAAGAGATATCGAGGTAATAATTTTGATGATTCAAGGTCAATATTAACGGGAAATATTATCATGAAAAATCTAAAAATTAACAATTGAAATAATAATAGTAAGAATTACCTTATCTGGATCATCTACCTTTGTCAAGAAGTTTAATAACAAAAAATAAATCGATCTGAGAAATGAAGAAAAACCTGTTTTCGTCAGGGTACTTACTTCCAAAAAGGCTATCACCTCCCGATGAGCACATTGCCCGAGGATTTTCCAGAGAACAAGTATCTAGCGATCTTCCAGCTAATTTTCAAGAAAAAGCCCATTCTTAGTGTTGACATCTACATCGATATACAAATGTAAAGAAATAACAAGATAGTGCATCGCGAACTGAAAGGGAGTAAACAAATTTATAACCTCGCACGATAAATTATACAATTAAAAGTATATTAATGGTTGCACAAAATAAATCTGTTGGGTTAACGCATTTCGTAATTCTTTAGCCCTGTGTTCACACGATGAAAATGAAGTAAAACTATTTCTGTCGAATTTTAAGAATTAGAATCAAATTATATCCTAAAGTGAATCCTTCCGTGTCGACACCTTTTATGCCCAATAATAGTTCTATTTCCAACGATTATATAGACTCGTTTCTTCGCGAACAAACTTAAAAAGTTATCGGCAATAAAATTATGAAACTGTTACTAATTGTTTAATAAAACTAAGTATTGACGAAATTTTGGCAATAAAGCGTGTTTGATTGCTTTATCGTTGGTCAATTTCTATAAACAATTTGCAACCAAAAATTGCGAGAATTATTCATTATATATATGTTAATCATTAGTACCCAACTCTTTTTAAAAGTTGCATAATATTTTTTGCCTTGTCGATAAAATGTTCCCATAAAAAACGATGTTTGTACGGGTTTTTGTAAAGTATGGAACAAAGACGCTGTCGAATTATTACTTATATATCCCAACCCTTGTCAAAAGCCCCGGCTGATAGTGCCGTTTTTGTGCAAATTTAGTCGTACGATCAATTGACATTCAAAACCCTATACGATTCTAATAACGGGGATGGAAATCACGCGAATCCGTTATCAATCGTTAAATATCCGCAAAACCGTTAAAACCAGAATATCATGAAGTCTACATACCACCTTCGGGGTTGAGGGTGGAATGAAGTATATGTATACGTGGAAGTCTGTATACCACACAGAGGGAGGGCTATAGATATCAAGAGGGTAGATTTATGTGCAGGCCCGTGCGAGCGACCGCAATGAAGGTAACGATTTTCTCTCTGGCATACGAAGAGGGCTAAAAACTTCTCTTCGTATAACGGAGCCAAAAGGCTGCATGAGCACCGTAATGGTGAAGAGGGTATGGGGTGAGGACATCTAATAAGGCTTTATATACGTCCTGGGAAGAAGAAAAAATCGTTCTGACACGAGAAGCACTCCATTAAAGGCGCGTAAAATCGTGAATGATGTCGTGCAAAAAAGCTTTCGCGGTGCGTAAATAAAATGCCTGGTATAATAAACGATCGGGCACCAAGCTTCGATGAAAAGTAGCATGTATTTTAGGAGAGCAATTGTCTCCTGACAATTTTTCGGTTTGTCATCCTTCTCTCCCCAGGTGTCACGAAATCGAATAAAAACATTATTTCAATGATTAATGACTTTTTATAATAAAACGGCAATTCACAATTATTTTAAAAGATGAAAATATTATTTTGCAAATATTTTCATCAGGAGTTGATTTGGAATGGTTATTTATTCATAATGATCTAGTATACGCAATTAGTTGTTCGTTTACATAATTTTGCTGATAAATAGTTTGTTAATTTTAGTAAATATTCCAAGAATTTAGAGTAGTCTCGTGTTATTCAAGGTACACAGCATTTTGATGTTAACTTGCCTCCTTTCCCTTTCATTCCCACGGACAACGCGTCTCTTGCTGTCAACCCTCATGAAACTCTTAGAACATTTTTTACTCTTTCCCTCGTTCACATTTGACCGCATTCTCCCGTTTTTCTCTTTAGCGAAAGGTTTTTTTCTCATCTATTTGTCTCGCGGATCGCGATGTGAAGGTGTTATTGTTCACAGACGCGTGTATAATTTCCAAACTGTGATGCACCGGGATGCAAATGTTTACGAAATGGGGTGAGAGCACGAAACAAAATGTGAGAAAAAGTGCAAAAAGAAAAGAAAAATCCATTCGTGAATAATGAAAAAACCTACGCGAAGCTTTCTCGGTGGGTTGCCGTCTGCCTGTCACTCGAATCTGTCGTCGACGTCGAAAACGTTATCCTAGTCCGTAGGTATAGCATGTATAGAATCGTCGCACTGAACAAAAGCCACAGTGAAGTACAAACGCGAAACCATGCGAGCATCCACACCTACTACAACACTTTTTGCCACTGTCTCTTTCTCTATCCATGAGACTCTGCGGGCCAACATAGATAACGTAATATGTACGTATGTGTGAAGGAGAGTTTTTCTTTGAGAGGACGTTGCCCTTTACATCGTACTGTAATTTTTGTCTTTCTCCTCGTCTCCTTCTTGGAAAAACTCTCATCGTATGTATGTGTATATTGTGACAGAATGGGACAGAAATCCGCTAGGTGGCTCCGAGTGCAGTGCTCTCGCGGGAACGAAGCGTCGCTTGAACCCTATATAGCCCTTCTCACTGTTCCCATTTTGTCATTCCTTTGTTCTACCTATACCAGATACTATACAATTGACACATGTGCTTGACGGACTTTGAACTCTATTCTTCTTACAAGACAAATTAAGATCTCCAAAATTCTGTTGCGTTGGTCAACGAATAATAGAAAGATTATTAGGAAAAATAGAAAGACTTTCGGCCAACCTAATATTTATTAAAATATCGAGACGTATGTATATTACATTGTTCCTCTCGTATAAAATACATAGGCAAAGGCTTATCGTGCCCCCAGTCGTCATTATCAGAATGTAGGATTTCAGAAGCGATCCCCTTTTCCAATGTTACAGGCGTGTTCGCCATTTGATACTTTCATTGCTCATGCGGATATTAGGCGTGCGATCTTATTGTATGTTGGAAGAAACAGTGCGAAAGAGATAGAGAAAGAGCGAACTTTTTAAAAATAATTTCAAATTGCACCTTTCTTTGTTCTTTTCATCCGTCAATCCTTTTGTTCAGCGTTCCGTTAGTTTCCTCTTTTGCGCGTCGTGTACTTTATTCTTCCTCCTTTTCCGCTCCCATATCACCTCGAGCTGTTTGTTCTTCCAATTGCAACGGAGGCGAGTTTTCACGGTTGGCCAGAAATGAAATTGTGGGACAAGGGAAACCCGGAGTATGCCACTTTTCCTGCGGCCTATTCCTCATCCACCTCTCTTGCATCTTCTTCCTTTTAACCCTCCACTTCTTCCCTATTCCTCTCTCTCTCTCTCTCTCTCTCTCTCTCGTTTTCTCATCATTCGAATGTTCCTCTTCCGCGTTGTGTTGGTGCACCAAAACTCCTTCTTCGTCCATTCTGGCAAAATCTTCGAGTTACTTGTACGTACATTTCTAAAGTACACCCCGCGTATACTTTTTCCCTCTCGCTCCCAATATGAAAAAATAGAGCGGTTACACTTTAGTATTTTCTCTTCCAGCTACATATGCATATTGCTCTGAGCTTTTTTTACCTTTCACAATCCTCAATTTTCGTAAATCTCGACAAGAACTCTAGTTCATCTATCCAACTACCCTATTTTGGCACACTGAACCGCATAACCACCCTACTTTCCACATCACTAATAAACATTCGACTCATCGTGGACGTTGCAATCGGAGAAACATTTTTTGCTTTCACAAATTTTATATAGAACGATGAGATACCTTCCCACATCTTCGATATGGCGCATATGTCGTCTTTATGTTAACCTAAATGAGAAAATGAAACAATAATATTTAATTATATTGGAGTATATCGCGATTGAGTATCAATCCCATAATCCCGAGAGTCGTTTTTTCTTTTCATTCCCATCAAGCTTGACCGTGCTTCTTTAAGCAAGAAATAGTGAATATACGGAAAGTGATGCAATTGACCCCTACCTCCACAACGATATATATATTTCGTGGTATTTGCGTACATATAGAATAGTTTGGTTGGTATATGGTGAGAAGTTGGGGAGAAAGGAGGGATATACCTCGCGTAACAGCGTACGCGAGGGATGAATAGCTTTAGGAGAATGCTTTAACCGGCGAACAGGGGTGGTTGGTGGCGTCGGGGGTGGTGGTAGTGGCGGCGACGGCGCACGAGAGCAACCGAGAAGGACCGAAACGGGAGAACCCCTTGTCAGTAGGCCTGCCGCAACGCAGCCGTAAGCGCGCCTTTTCATTCGTTCCGGAAATCGCGTTTGGCGAACAAAAAAAAAATATAAAAATTGCACACAACGAAAAAACGAAAATTATAGCGGCAAAAAGAGTCGAATGAACGCTGACAAAATTAATCGTAATATTACCAGTGAATGTTTTATAATCTACGTTACGAACATATTTTCCATTTAAAGTTTCACTTAAACTATCCCTAAATCCGAAACATCGATTAAGCGCTTCCGGGATTCGCATAATTCTACGAAGTACTCATTCCACGGGACTCGAGAGAGATTACAGTGACCTTTATTTTGGATACTACCGATCGGCTTCCCCCATTCAAATAGAACAATTTTCTCTTACTCAGAGCCGCGAGTGAAGTCATTTTTATGCACTTTTTTTCATTCTTCCGTAAAATTTTCGCGTATTGCGGAAAAATCGATTCGTTCCAATGGCCAGTTCGTCGTGACTTCGGCAGATCCACGTCTCGTGAGTGAAATCGAATCATCGGTATATACGACGACGAGGGTAAACTGTGTCAAAGTGATTTTCGTCGATGGAATAAGGCAAGGATAGAGAACGGAGAAGATGCTCGTGGCGACGATCGAGGAGCTCGACTCCGACGCATCTACATACTAGATCAGTTACCTTACAATGTGACTAGGATTCTGGCGGTGCTTGGAACGAGGCCGAAGAACCTCAAACCCTCGGCCCTCGTTCTCTATCTCTATATCAATGTTGGATGAATTCGTAAACTTTGAAAATTCGATTCAACGACGGAACGAAACGTACATATATACATCCACGCTCGAACACATACACACTCACACGCAGCCACGCGCGCGTGCATACACCCAGGCATATATATGCACCGATCTCCTAACTCTGCATACACGCGGACCGACATCTCGTGTGTGCGCGTTAGTGTGCGAACGTGAGAAGGGGATGGGGTTCGATTTGAGTCGGGGGTGTGCGATATATCTGCGAAAAATGTGCACACGACTTTTGGGTCTTCCCTCACTAGTAGAAACAGAACTAATAACGCGTATTTATTAAATCGGCATGTATCGGTGTGTGATGCTTGGAAGACCGGGAGTTTTGTCGAGTGCGTTCGTTGGATCAAGAGAGGGCAGTGTTACCAGTGAAAGACTTGGAGAATTATCAAAAAACCTGACGCGTGCTATTTTCGACTTTTGGTGACTCAACGAAATGGACTCTTTCTCTCTCGGACGTTTTTTTGACGAGTTTCTCGCGAATATGAGAAGGATTATTATTACATACGCCTGCAGCTGTAGCGAATCTTTGGTCGTTGAAGGTGAAAAAGTCTCACGTTAAAAGTTTTTAAAAGGTGAAAAAAGTGAATAACAAAAGAAAGGCAATACTCGAGACGACGAGATACTCGTACGATGAAGATGTTACTGCTGATGTGCGTAGTCGCACTTGCCGACGCGAAAATGTTCGCCCGTGACACGAATAAGCATCCGAGTGAGTAATATATTTTTGTATGCCGCAAAAACGTGTATTCAGCATTACAGAATCGAATATATTTTTGAGATCTACGTTTATTTGCGACCCAAAATTGCTCGCGATAAAAAAGAAGGCTTACTCTCTGCGACGTACATGTCCAGAGATAACATTTATTTCAATTCAAAATAAATATTTCTTCAAAATTCGATACATTCCATCCTACCGTGCTAAATATCTTGCTCTCATAAACTTCGTTGAAATGAATATTTTTATTTAATTTTTTATCAGTGCCTTTAACGAAGTTGAGTCATCGTAAAAATTAAGATATCGTTATTTTGATAGAAATAACGATTTTCGTCGAAAATTGTTCCGTGTCAGTTTGCCTCGGACCACTTAGCCAGCGACAGTTCGTCCGGAGGAATAGTCGTCGGTCCGTAACAGTTTAGCGCAAAGCAGTATATATAAAGGATATTTTCAGATAAAAGTGATATTATCCAAATAATATGTAAGACTCTAAAAATATGATGAAAAATAATGAAGTGATTGATATGCGTCTTTGCGCTTCTTTTATTTCGTTGAAAATTGATTCAGCATTATAAAACGCCAGATACATTATGAATACAGATTATCGAGTAACAGAGATAATCGATGATCGGTATGTATGATCGTACATGTCTATAAACGTATATGCAACTGTAATATTCAAGTAATATGAGAAACCGAAATTTATTCGTGCATATTATACACGATAATTAAGTTGGTTCATGCAAATTATGCCGGCAAAAGGTTTTCCAGGGATCAATTATATCGAGGATAGATAACCAAGAGATAAATTGTGTCGGAATAAATTGTCGTTGAACCAATTGACGAGTTGCCATACGTGTATATGCATTGATTCGCCATTTCCACTGATATATCTACCTCGCCTCCACAAGATTAAAGTTATTAAACCGACGGAAAAAAAAATAACAAGATAAAAGGATTACACGTAGCGACGGAAGGTTTGAAGTGAGGGTGGAATTATATCGCTCCCGACTTACATTCGTATAAAGTTAATTAACAAAATGAAACGCATGCGACGTATCATTTCATTTAGCGTATTTGGTGATCAACTTTCAGTGAACCTATGGGAATCCTGGATACCGGAATTTGAACGAAATAATGAATCACGCATACGAATCTATTGTTTGATTGATGTGATAGATTCGTATTACTTGCATTAATTATCGATCATCAATCTCTTTGTATTATTTTCCTTTGTCGGTCAAACGTAGCTTCGAAATTTTGGATATTGACTGTGATTTAACGCAGAATTAAGTATATAGGTAAACAAAATTTGATTTTTTATGTATTAATTACTAGATTTAGTTCGAATATAAAAATTTTACGGACATAAAGTTGACTGATTTTTGTTGAAGACGTTAGGTTCCTTGCCATCACGAGTCTGCTTGCTCTACACGTAAATGTTTGTGTCAAAATATTCCGGAAAGACTTTATTCTTGCGGATTTCCATCATTCGGCTTATGTTCTCGCTTTGTTATGCGCATATAAATATATCCTTATACCCCCACAAAGAAGGCATAAACTCATAAAGTTTCGTACCAGCCAGCACATTTTGAAAGAGCGCCGGGTGCGTCTGACCATTTTGGGTTTTACTACTTATCATGCGTGCGTAACGCAATTGTACGACTCCGTATCTCCCGTAGTCAGGCATTTTTAATACTTCAGCCGAGTAAAAGATATTTGAGAACATAATATTTATCGAAATACTAAACCCTTTTTAATATAAATTGAATAAATAAATAAATAATAAAAAAATTTATTTATCTTTCTAGATTTTGAAATTCTAATAAATATCATTTCATCAGATGTCATTTATTCGGTTGGTGCGACGAAAATCGCTGAGTATTTTTGAAAGCTAGTCCGTCGCTTCCATAAAACATATACCACTATATTATATATATATATATATATATTTATATCGACGAATGCGTGACTTACATATTATACGGCTACAAACACACAAAGTCCAATTTATAATTAAGCCTATGGGATTTGAGTCTACCTCCCCTTTCCGACACTGTCAATGTTGACGGAGCACGAGGAAGAGTGACGAATAGCTAGAGTCGAGAATCATCCGGGGTTGGCGGGAGCCGTGATGCATTCTGGTGATATACTCTCCGCTACGGGACAAGTTCTCGTGTATCCTACGGCTATCCAATAATGTAGTCATTAATCATGCAGACGTCCGGGACTATCGTCATTTTCGCCGTCGCGTGTCACACATCGTGATGACCCCCCCCCCCCCCCCCAACTTGGTTCTACGTCGCCCGTTCCTACGTCGAGGAAAAATTGGATTAATTTTGATGAGGCTAACCCTCCGTTAGACCCGAGGGAGTTTTCCACCTGTCGATAGTTGTTTTGTGCTGTGAATGTCGCGAATGAGTGCGTAACGTCATTATGAGTGAGAGAGGGTGAAAGGATGGTCGAACTAAGCGTTGCGCAAACTCGTTCATTTAATCGATGCTTGATACAGATAGGCGTTACGGTTTGTATCGCCATGGAGGCAAATGTCAACGATTAGCGTACAAACGTCATTAAACGTCAATTATCGTATAGCAGGAGAAAGATGGAGGAAAGGAGACAAATGATTGGTAGATATTCAATTAACGGGTCAAGCGCCATTGCTGTTTTGTTTACCTTTTTGTTTAGTGTTAGACCGTGATATCCAAGGCGGCCTGGACGAAATGTACACCGAAAGTATGTAGTGTCGGTCATCGGTGATCGACTTGGCACTTACCGCGGTAAGGGACCATTTCGGTGTAAAATTTGTTGAAACTCGTTTTGTTTACATTATCCCGAAATATGGCGTTTCGTAAACATACTGTTAAATTTTGGTCGCGAAATTCAAATTATTCCGGTCGCTACAGCCTTTCTTAGAAAAAGGGATTTGGCTAGCTGCGTGAGACCTGGCGAACTTTAAACACGTTTTTCTCGAAACGTCGTGTTTCAAAACGGTGGAAAATTTTGAACGACGAGTTTTCAAGCTATCCCTTTCAAATTTCGTGACCTCATTCTTGACGCCATTCCTAAACGTCGTGCGGAAACGTTTAGTTTTATTAAAAAAATTCTCATTCTTTCTAACGAAAAATGCCCTAATTTGACACTCAATTTTTAGATGACCAACATTTTGACCATCATTGTCATCGAAAAAAATCCTCCGTACGTCTCTACGCTTAGCTTTTCATACTGGCTAATAATCTTTTTGTTTATTTCTTTCCGATAATTTTTTTAGGAGTAGGCCTTTCCACTGTAAGGTGCTATTTTTTTAAGCATTTTGCAGTGCCCAACGAATTATATAAAAAAAAAACTAAAAGATTAAAAAATGTGTTTATATACAACATAAGTCATTGGAATAAACGAAAACAAAAATCGGACTCATTATCGAATTTTATTAAAAAAAAGATTATGAAAATCAGTAAGTTTCAAGTCAGGCACACTCGAATGGTCCCACAACCAATGAGATCTATTTATGATCAATACTATTTTCGACCATGCACTTAGCGTACCCAAGTGAATTCGAGATTGTCACGTTCGACCCGTTCCGTCGATCTTCATTAAGATTGAATACGTTAAACGAACGCGAATTCGAATTTTGCACGATGGGTACAATCATCCTTCTATATCTGTCGAACACAATTTCATCCAGATTTTATAAAATAGTCACGGTCGATCGCGTGATTTCGCATACCCAATCATGAGACTCAACAGGGCCTCTAGAAGGCGACCTAAACTCTGTCGAGTATGGGTTTTCTAAGAAAGCCCGATTTCGCGCGATTCGTTATCACCGTTTAAATACTTTACGAAACATAAACAAAAATTATGAAAAAAACAACATTCCAGGGTTTACACAATTATAGAATGTATCATTACAATGTTATGGTGTAATACTTATGAACAACTAAGAAATAATAACGAAACGAGATTTAAAAATACCAATTATGGAGGATTATCAGAACAGATTAAAAAAAATAAGAAATTTTTATTTCATACGTCGGAGTAATTTACAGTAATTATTATTTAATTATTTAGGTACACATATATTCTTTTAAATAAAGCTCGGAATAATATGTAGTAATTATTTTTTAATAAAGAATAATATTTTTAGCTTTTAAATTATAGGTGATACTTACTTTGTTGAAGAATTGTTGTGAAAGATTTGTCGCTCGTACAGGGCGCTTATACGTTGTTTCGCGCGAAATGTAATTTGTGCCGTGAGCTGTCTCATGTAACAATAAACATTTTCGTTACGAAATGATGTACGTAAATCCATCGCTTTACGAACTCGTTTGTTCGGGCCCAGGGCGAAAATAATGATTATAGATATATAACGTTATACGTGAACCCTCCACATGCAGGATGCTGTGCGCGCGCGCGCTTGTCGGTGTGTGTGCTCGAGCGCGCTCGTGTGTGTGTGTGTCTATGTGTGTATGCATGTGTGTTTTGTGTGCGAGAGAGGGAAAAAGAGAGCGAGAGAGAGAGAGAGTGAGTGTGAGCGGGAGGAAGGGAACAGGGGATAAAGGTGAGAGAGAGAGAGAGAGAGAGCGATAGTCGACGAAAACACGGATAGCAATGTAAAGCCGCAAATTTATGGGTTTCCCGGCGCGTTGGCAGTGGCAGGAAGGGATGCGTGGGGTGATGTGCGAATCGTTGGATCAACGCTGCAGTAGTTGTAGGTGCGCTTCGCCCGGACACATTTTACGTCGGGTAATTATACAACGATATTGTGTAATTACGCGCTACAAAAGCGGCGGAGGAGAACATTTAATCGGGTCCTCCCCCTTTTGCGTATCCTCGTAGCAATATTCCACCGTCGCACTTGCTTTAAATTACGATATATATCTGTCCGAAATCGCGACGAATGACCGAACGATATTTCCATTCGGTGAGTTTTTGTTTTCTAATTTGACCGTACACGATTGCTTTTCTGGTAAATGAATATCTAATTTAAAAAAATGCAATTATTGTTCGGCCAACCTAATAATTGCACGATCACAAATGGATTGTGAAATAAAATAATAGTGTGGGAACAGCTCGGCTTAAATTACGTACATGCTTGACGCTTGTGTATCTTTCTTTGAATGAAGGAAATTATAAAATAATTCGATATATATTCCGGTTGTTCGATGGGTGATTTCCTAATCGTGCAATTTGCGTATTTCAGTTCTTCTTTTCAATTTAATTGTGCATGTGCGAATTAATTATATTTTAGCAATTATATATTTTCAATCAGAGAGGCGACGGATATTTTCATGTTATTGTTCATTTAATTTCATTTATTTCGAATAAATTCTATAAGGTGAAAATTTAAAGACAATTCTAATGGGAATTTTTCGGAACGTTATTGCGCGTTATTTTAATATTTTCATAACGTAACGTGTGACTATCTCCGACGGATGTTCGCTTCAATTCCATGTGAAATCGCTGATTGCGGAAATAAATGATTTAAACTCGTTACGCTCATGGGCGCATGCACAATGCTGATACGAATACCTTTTTGCAATACGTAGGTATATATTGGTCAAATAGTTGAATGTGCATATTCATATTGGATTCGTTCGGAATTATTCATGTATTTGTATGACATTACGTGAAATCGATTGCTTATCGTTTTTGAATTTTCTAGAATGCTATTAATATCTCAAGAATATGTCATTAAATTCACTGAACAATTCCATATTCTCGAAATATTCTCATAAATCGTCTGCAATTAAGGCCATTAAAATTCTATGTATTTGCATAAAATATGTACAAAATAAAATATGAACGATATGTTATATCTAAAACTTATACATCGTATCTGGCATCCTGGCATCCTGACATTTGTAATAATTCCATATTTTCTTGGTTCTTAAATTATTATCATCATCAGGTACGATCTAATTCTCACGCACTCACACCAATTCACATTACCACACAATATGACCCATATATACATTGTTCGTGTGAAACATGATTCAGGGAGGTTCGGGCTCGATTTTTGTGACAGTCGAGTCACAAGTTCGTGATAGTCTAGTAATAATATTGTATCTCGTCTTTGATAATTTTGTGTATCGTTCCTCGTGGACTCTTTCGATGGGCCCTGGGCTACCTCATCGCTCGGATGAGAACTGGGATTCCAGCAACATCGTGTGGCTACCCTGATGCTTGTATAATGATGCGGTGTCGAGACTTTGTTCCATCCGTGAGAGCGATTCTGAAGGAGTCGAAGGGCCGATGACCCCGCAATGAAAGAGAGCGAGGATTGCTGATCACTTCGCACGTCGACATTTGATCGATGGAAATGCGATCCCCACGTTTTAGATAAAGTTTTCAACCGATTTAAGCATGGTGCAAAATAGCATGTATCGCGTATAACCCCAAGTGTTTCTTATCCGTAAATAATCTTATTTAAATAAAATAAAGGAATGTAGGTACGTGTCGAATTTACATGAAAACATACACATAAAAATTGATGGTTATCCGTGCACGGATAAACGTTAGGTATATTACTGTTTGCCGCAGCTTTATTTCACACTAGAAACGAAACGTGTTTGCCAAGGTTAAAGAGCAAACGAGATAACGTTGCGTGTCTCTTTTTTCATCGGTGGTGTGGTTTTTGCTTTTATTTTTCACCTATACAGTGATAGTTGCGCCGCGACGTAGGTGCATCTTGATCGCGTTTATGGGACCAATATCGACGTTATCACGCTCGTACACATCGAGAGATAGCGAATTATACGTTCACGACGTGCTGAACAAAATAGACCAACTAGAGAAAACAAAGTTCTCCCTCGCATATTCCAGTCCTCTCGAAACACGGACGAGCTACTATTTTTAAACGCGACGGATATTGTATTCAAAATCTCGCGAATAGGTACGTTCAACGTATGTGCCGTACAATGAGGTGCTCGAATTTTTCTTTCACAGATTTTTCTTGACTTATCTCCTTTTTCTCCATGTACATACTTACCTACTTCGTGACAAACGGAAAAATCATGTTTTCAGGAAGTCCCGGTGAGACTTGCACCGAAGTTCCATAGCCTCAAATGCTATATACATTATACATATATATATATATATGTATATCATCTTGTTTCATCTATTGTGCACCTATTTGAGAGAAGAACGCTCGGATTCGAAAATCTGATTGTTGAAATATCGTGAATCGAAATACATTCCCTTGTGGGCTTGTCGCGTGTGCCAACCATTAGCACTATGCCGCGGTGACGAATAGTACTATAGGTACTTGGCGAGACGTCTGCGACAGGAGCAAAATAGATGGAAGAGATCGAGAGAAAGAGAGGTACCGAGAAAGTCGAATGTCTGTTGCAGTGTAGGTATATTCATGAAATGCAATTCGATACCGCGGAAATGAAATATTGTATATGAGACGCTTGACGATGCGCTGGTCAAATTGCGAAGAACGTGTTAAATTTATATTTCATTCTCTCAAGTGTATAGACTCGGGGATATATACAGGCCACTCGCACATAATGGAAAGAGAAAAAAAAGAAGAATTTAATGAATAATCGATCGATCGAGGAAACTAATCGGGAAATACGAAGGAAGCTATTGACACAATATTATAACGTTAAAACGTACGATTCCCCGGTGAATATTTCGCGTACGTACGTTGCTGAGAGAAGGTAGATGGGGAAAGAGTAGAGGGTGGGCAGAAATGCCACATTGAAAAGGAGAAAGAATTTAAACGAGGATCCGATATGGAACTTGTTTCTCGGGGGAATCGTTTCTCGATTCTACGGTTTCCGTATATGAATTGCCCAGACAGTGCAAACAGCCCGTGAAAATGTCGATTGTCCGTGCCCTTATCAAACGGGGGAGGCTTCAATTTCAGCAAAGAAAATATATCGAGCTATATCGATGAATAAATGAACGAGCAAACAAATAAAATGAATCACGAAATAAATCAATAAAATAATTGTGAAACGAACGAATAAATAAAATGTAAATAAGTAAATGTAATTAAATACGAAAAATATATTTATTTTCCCGCTAATGTGTGTAAAATCTGTAAGATCGTAAAAAATGTTCATCATTTCTGTTAAAACGAAATTTTGAATACATACGCAAAAATCTAATATGCAAGAAATACCTATTTACGAGGAAAAGCAAAATCCAACGGGATATATGCGTCATCGTACTTTCTCATCCCGATCCTTATATACTTATTTGTCTCGTTCTTTTTTATTTCCATTCATACCTCTCCCCACATATATCCCATTCTCTCGTCCATTCTCGATCTCGACCGTTGCCTTTACTTGATCCTTTTCCTACCTTATTTTTATCCGCTCGAGACGATCCTGTACACCGGCCGTATATACCGGTACCCATATTATATATATACATATATACCGATAGACAGATAACCTATATACGTTTATGCACGAGATCCTCGTAACCATTTGCGTTCGCGAAGCGTGCACCATCGAACGAGATGCATATATTCGTGCAATACAGTGTGACGTCGGTGTACTGTGCGCACATTCTACAAGAGCTGTATTGGTCGTATCCACTTCTGTTGGGCCATACTTCGCCTTTCAACCTATACCCCCAACCCCCAACGACTTTCATCCCTTTCTCGTTCCAAAATCTTTGCCATACGTCTGTCGTACATCCTTTCCCTATACATATGTAGCCACAGTGACGTCGAAGGGTTACACGTCTATATGACTGGGATTTTTCATCGCTCCGTGCATCCAGCGAGAGAGAGAGAGAGAGAGAGAGAGAGAGAGAGAGAGAGAGACAGAGGGGGGAGGGGTGGAGACAGGGATCGAGACTCGATCGTTTCCGCTTCGGAGATACTTCAGGAACAGAAATATAGCATCGATTTACGAGACACCCCATTCCGTCTGGGATCCGTCCCCTCTTGCCCCTCTGGTCGAGCCGATCCGACCCTTGCAATTTCCTCGCGTATCACATATAGAGGTGGGTCATCGGCATAAAATGTACATCTGAGCATGCTCTCGGTCGGAAAAATAAGTGATCTCGTGTCTCTTCGGTCCGCGAGCCAGATACCCGAAATAGGACGGTGTCCCATTGAAGAGCATCAGTACGATTATTTTACCAATGTTATTTCTATAGGGGAGGCTTTCTCAGACACGTTACAAATGAGATAAGAAATTCGCAAAAAACAAAATGTATTCATTTTTTGTAGTTTGAATTTATATAATAATGAAGAAAATATTGTTATGGTGTAAGTTTTATGATGAAATTTGATCCAATGGTTCTTTCATTATTTTGTGGTCTTTGACAATAATGGTTAAAAAAAAACATTGTCCGAAAAAGTATCCTCGTAACGGAGGTGAACGTAAATAAACATAAAATGGTTTAGCAACGACTAATACCTATCTTGAATTTTTCTATATCTAAGATTGAGAGATGTACACGAATATTTTACTCAATTCGTATCGTTCTTTTTCCTTACTGTCTCTAAATTTGCGAAGAGATGGCATTAATCTGAAATCGTATCTCCAGCTTGAAAGGTCTCCACTGCATTGTGATATGTTTCACATATGTCCAAAAATAAAGATAGGTAGGCCACTAGTAAAATATTCAACGAAATCAGTTCGCCTCGGCTTTAGAACGTACTGATATTGCCATGAGATCAAAAGTCAGGCTAGACGAATCGCCAAAAAAGGAACTTTTGATCTGGAGTACACGCGTTATATGGGTGAGAAAATTAATTATGCAGTTAGAATCACGAAGGCCGTGCAGCATACAAATTTATATACTTATAAAATTGATATACATGAATGTTGCGTCCGCTAATGTTAGTTTTAATACCAAGATCCGCAGCTGACCACACACATGAAAGAACTCCCCGAAGCTCATATTTTGTGTACAGGGCGTCAGTTGCCGAAGCGACTCGTCGCGGAAAGGCCCCGAACGAAAATTGGTCCGGCCAGGCTGTAACTTGGCGACTGGCTTGACTCGAATCTCTTCCAGGATGCAACGATTGCAAGAAAATTCAATACTCGCCCAGTTACATCTCGGTAAACGAAGGGAACAAATTATATCTCGCACCGTGGCATAAATAAGAAAGTGCAGGACTACTTATTGTTAGTTAGACCCATTGGCGTTATCTGGCAAAATAAAACCTAAGTACGATAAAATAGCAGGTAAATGCGAATCATACTCGATCTCACGACACGTATTCGTTAACCTGGGTCTGCTTTCACATACGATAGAACAATTCTTCCATCGAAATTTATCGTTGGAACGGTTCTCAGATAATGGCTGAAACGAATGAAATTATCAATTTACTACACGAATAAAGGAGATTCGAATTTCCGTTAATCAAGTATCCCACCAAGCTTTTTATTCAACGTAGGTCATCCTTGTCGCACAGATGAGCGCGCTTACGGCGCCGCGCCGAATAAAACTGACGAATTGACTGTCAATCGCGGTGTCAATGTACTGCTTTTTCGAAATCTTATTTACGCCTATATTTACTACTTTCTAGCGTTATCTCGCGATGTGGCGAGATATTTCCGATTTCTGCATCTGGTGGCTTCCAGCGACGATTTCCTTGTCCGTCCGCGAGTCATGGGGAAAAAGACCGAAAAAAATACCGCATCGCCCGAATGAAATATTTTGTTTGGTGAATTTCATGCTGCCCGGTGGAGTTTTCGTTGCCGTTTTCTAGATAATTTTTGTGACGGGATTTTGCGACGTCGTAGTGTATATGTAATGTTCCATATATTACATATAAATGTACATATATTACATTACGTGAATGTATAAATACATTCACATTCCGTGAATACGGAAAGCGTTTCGACACCCAAACATATATGCGTTAATTGTAATCGTTCGATTTTCGAAGTCCTTGAATCCAAGTCTCGAGTGACAATGAGAGCGTGCCCCCCTCTAATATAGCTAGTGAATATTGTGGGTTAAGCGTAAAATGGTTCGGGGGTAATGCGCGTCAGGTGGCAATATATATTGTATATAGATACTGCAATAACGCTCTTCATATGTATCAATTATTTCTGCTCGGATTACATTTCGTTTTGAAATATTCTACACTATCATATTAATTAAGGTGGTACACTACTTTAGGAAGCGAAATTAAAAAATAGAATTAGTTTTTGATGATTAAATATAAAAAAACAATGAATATTTTTACTGTCTATTGTCATTCCTTTAAAAAGGATGATGGTGATGAGAAAATATCGGCTCTTGGTGGAAAATGTGTCAAGGCTACTGCTGGTCTGAAAATACAAAAACATGTTTTACTGCTCAAGACATCGTAGGAATGATCGAAGCTGAAATAAAATATAAAATTTAATTTTTGCGCATTTGTTTGAGTTGAGTAAACGGTTGTGTATCTCGGTTGGATTGGAATTCGTGCCTGCATTAATGGCGTGATACTTATTTCATGCTTACTCAGTTATTCGTGGTTTATAAAGGTTCTTTTATTTCGAATCATTCCTCGGATAAGTTGTTGGAAATGGATGAACAGCCCTAGTTAAAAATACAGACGTTGGTCTTGTAATGGCTGTAAGACGACCGACTTTAAACAATTTTGAATTTCTTTTTCAGGATATATTTTTAAAGGTTAAATGCTTTGAGAAACTCAACAAAGAATACAATTGGTTTTCCAAAATTTCTGCGCGGTCGCTTTATTAAACTTTAATAAAATATATTGTCCATCGAACGTAAAATAAAAACTTGGAATAAAATTAGATTTGGGTTATCGAATAATAAACACGGAGCATTTGAACTGATTTTTGGAGTAAAAATTTATATTCGTCTCTTTTCGCGAATCAATCTAAACTGCCTGGTTTTTTCAGAGGCTGGGCCTTCGCGACCCCTACCTCTCGACTCTTTTGTCGTGGTGGGGTAAAAGCGCTAGATTGCAGTTCCCATGGGAGTCAAGACAATCTATTGCTGATTAAACGTTCCCATGGCGAACAAAATCCTATCTTATAGTTGGGAGACGGATTATAATTTTTGAGGCGTTCGATCGTCGGTCCAAGTACTCCGTTTCCGGTTCTAGATATATGACCGCCGTGCGACGCGAGACTAACCGTGCGTCGCACGAGAGCAAAAATGGCTTCATATTTGTTACAAATATAAAAATACAAAGAATATAAAATAGTTAATTTGTGTCGATGTCGACTCCGGACGTAACAATATATATATATATATCCTGAAGTCTTGGAACCTTAGTCGGCGAAGTTATCCGACGTGTCAGTAAACACAAAGGTTCCCGAAGCTATTAAGTTATGAATATCTCGGAAGCACACAGGGTTCTGCGAAACTACCCAGTTATGAAAGTCTTGGAACGAACAAGGGTTCTAGGCCAGGAGAATAAAATTAAGTTCTATTCTGGAATAACATAGGTTAGCGGATTTTTTATAGGATTTTTTATAGGATTTTATAGATTAGTTATAGATTAGTCAAAAATTGATTTAAGTTCGTCGAGCGCCGTCAGTCGGAGAAATGAGGCCGGGCGGCGCGGTGGGGGGCTCGAGGCTTCGCGCGCCCGACCGTTCTCACCGCTTCCTTAACAAATCAATAACTCCGTTAATAATTATCATACAATAATTTTTGTTCTAAGCTATGCTATTTTTCTCAACAATTCGAATCTGTAATTGGATTTTTAATATCTATGACATTTTTTTTTCTTTTACATTTTAGCCATTTTCTTAGGAAATATTGCTATAAATAACTTTAAATACATAATATCTGTGAATTTTAAGATAAAGTGAACTAAAATAAAACCGAATTGGGGTGGTGTGAGTATATATACATTTATAATGGAAGAGCGAGAGAGAGAGATTCTAAGCGCTATAACGGGTTTCTGCTTTGAATGATGTATTTTCCTTATATGTATATATATATTTCTATATATTAGACTCGTCCAAAATTAAAAACATAATAATTTAAAATACGTAGGGTAATGGTATGAAAAATAAGACTGATTAAAGCGTCAATGATATTTAATATTACAATACATAAAATAATTGTGAGCACGTGGCCATAAATAAACATACATATTTTTTTTTTTGCGATAACTTCTTAATGAATGAGTTTAGGGCATAAGTGTGTTAGTACTTTTATGTAAAGCATAAAGAACTGCATCGATTGGGCAGTACAAATTATAGGTTACCACCTTGAAAAAAGTGCAGTTTCACTTTTCTGATGCACAAAAGTGCATACACATAGTTTCGTACTATGCACACCATTTGATACCATTCAACTTTTACCAATAAGGTTTCCTTCTATTCCCAACCGTTTAGGAGGTACGGCCCGTTATAGTTGCGTGGGACACCCTGTATATTCACATGGATTGCTCGAAACCGCTGATTGTCAGAGAGGTAGAGTGCACAAACTCGCGGCCTGCACCGCCAACCTTCGCACCAGCGGCGGGAGGGTTAGCATTTTCTGTACAGTCTCTCCTCGCTTTCTCACTCGTGGTCTGCCTTGATTAATGGCGGTGGAGAGGGGGCTAACGTTGGGAAAACCGGCACTCTCCGAAAACATTAATATGTACATAGGTGTATACATATATTACATATAGCTCGTTTGTGGACCACACATCTACGTTCACAGGCACCGAGCCCATTTTTTCTACCTCGCCACTTCTATTTTATTGCCTCTATGTCCTCCCAGATTCCGCTCGTTGTCCATCCGCGGTCGTGATATGCGGTATACCGTATGAAGTCATAGTTTATCCGCGAGATTTCGGCGAAACGACGAAAATAAAATTGAAACAAAAAATCTTAATTTCCCGCAAGTCTAGAAGCGAAAGAGATCGATTACGAACGTTCACACGTATCGCGCAAAATTAATTGTTTCATTAAGTCATCGAACTAATTTTATACTGCAATATGAGTTAAAAAATAATTTCAAACCGTTAGTTGAACAGCGGATTAACTATTTCTTCAATTTATTGTATGAATTTTGCACTGTACAAAAAAAACAAATCATTAATAGGGCAGCTAATCAATTATTATATAAATTAATTATAACTACCAGCTAACGAAAACAAAAATATAAAAATATCAGGATATTCGTTAAACTGTGTCTCTTCTTTTTCAAACTTACATATGCACTGATATACCAACGAGAATATAAAAAATAACGGTATCATCCCTCGGTTATAGCCCTGAAGGTCCCAACTTTCACATTTACCGGTAGATAAAACGAACGGTGAAACTGGTGTAATATGTAGTTGGTATTACTGGTTTACTAACGTTGGTTTTATTTTCTTCTCGAGAAATTAAAAAAAAACGCTAATACTCCTCATAAAGATACAATTCATAACATTCGTGGATTAAAAGCATACTCCTGTGCATCAAAACGGTATATCGTATCTATAGGGAGATAAATCCGTTAAGCAAATATGTTGGGTAATGATGAGCCGCCCCCTCCGTGAATATAGGGGTAGTGCCTAGGAAAAACTGTCTGAAGTCTCGACATTTTATCCCCTGCGAGAGTATAAAAGAGACACAACGGGCGAATGAATTCAAAGTCAAAACGAGATGTCTTGTGGATAATAGCGAAGCGCATGTGCACTAGAACGGAAATATACGCTATACGGAAAAATAACGGGAGCGAAACGGGTAAAGAAAATGGATGGAGTGGAATATTATACGGATGTGGATGCGAATGAAAAGAATGCTGTTTTACGAATGCGTGGCCGTCGGACCGCAATAAATATTTGCGTTTTCGAGTAGAAACGATATGGGAAAAACTCTAACGTGGTTCTACCGGTAGAAAAGAGTATGTAAACGTCGAATCTCGTTTTAAGACAGACCTTACCCGGTGCCTATTCAGTCTGTACTACTGCTTTATAGTAATTAGTGCGTGAGTTGCAAGCGTTCCTAGATATTTACTATGAAAACCCGCTAAAATAACCGCAACGATGAATCACAAGAAATTCTTAGTTTGCCAAAACCAAACGATTTTTATTCCAAAACGCTCTTGGTATGATATAAAACGACCTAGAATAACCCGTTAAAAAATTACCTCGTACGAATTAGTCGTGAGAGATAGAGAGTGCGAACGCGGGTGGAGCGTAGATTAGTAAGAAGGTAAAATATGAACGCGTTCGCAATGGTCGAGTGGAGGAGTCGCATCGAAATGTGGCTTGCACCAAAAAATCTTTTTTTCGAGACATGATGCTGATACTCGTATTTTCGTCAGTTCGTTTCCTCTGGTTTCGGACGGTTCAATTACGAACCAACTATGGTATGTAGCGAAATAGTTAACTTTGAAACGTGCTGTTTATTTATGAAATGTGAAAAAGTACTCCCTATTATTATGATCATCGTATGTTCGCGTTCTCGGAGTTGGCTTCATTTTGTTTTAGTAAACGAAAAATTCAATATCGTGAAGACTTTTATCGTTTCATTGTTTTTACGTGGGGCTGTAACAGGGAGGAATATAACTCACACGGGGATGTTGAGATCGCGCGTACAACGAGATACGCATCTCGGTATAAGCTACCTACGTACAGTTGGAATAGTGCGCTAAATATTTATTATCGACCAGCGGTACCCAGCATGCGTTGCAATGCCGTTGTTGTGTCATAATTTATTTGACAGCGAATGTCGATGAAAGAAATTGTCTTTTTCAAATTATAATTATTCAAGTGCTTTTAGATACACAATATTTTTTGTTTTACCATCGTGTGCGTATACAAATAAATTAGAAGATTGTCCTACGCGTGAGTAGGCCACATATAGTTGTCCATGTGTAAAGCATGAATGTTCCAAATTTAATCTACACACTTGTACCGCTTGTCCCTGTGGTTTGTTAATGGTCACAGCAAACGCGAGTCGCACCAGAAACAGCAAACCTTTCAATTCGAATGGCATATCTGTTGGTATCATTGGGATACGTGGCAATAGTACCAACAGCTTCTCCTTTAAACTTTCCATTCAGAATTGTAGCTTCGATGATATTGTTCATCATATTTTTCACTAAAATCCTGGTACCGTTGCAAAGTCGTGGTGGATTGATGTTTCGTAGAATGATAGGCACGCCAATTTTCAATGTTAAAACATGTGGCGGTATGCCTGGCAAATCAAGTGAATGCACGAATTCAGTTGGATAATTAACAAATTCTTCTTAATTCATTAAAGTACCAATTGATTTCTACGTTTTAGCTATTTTGTTTTGAATCGTAAAATTTATGGTTCGTTGTTTTTTGCTGATAATATAGCACATTCACTCAACCACTTATGGTTTTTGCCAGTATGTGCAATATTTTCAAAAACTTTGTTAATCAACTCGTCCGTCGTTGCTGGTCTTTTACAGAAGTTTGTACGTGGTAGGTACTTACTCTAACAGTTTCTAATCACCAAATTTCCATCGCAATCGGATGAATGGTATCGGAACGCCTTCGGGTCAAACAAACATTGTCTCATTTTGATATATAGAGATACAAAAATATCGTATTATAACGATTGACAATATAGGTCTTTATCCCTGCCACTGTTTTATATTTTCAATTATTCTGACGTAAGCTATACGTAAATGCAAAATAAAGTCCATCTGGACTTTATTTTGCACTTGACTCCACAAATACCGATTTTGTTCGCATTTTACAGTTAGCCAGTCAACGCGGCAAGCAACTCAAACGAAAAGTCAATAGTATATGGCCCTGATCTGTCAATCATATAAATATATGTTACGTGCAAATTTGTAACAACTTTTAATGAAGTATTGAGTTAAAACTTGTGATGAAGCTAATAAGTGAGAGCCTTGCCTTGTTTGGTCAAAGAACAAACAGTGTTGTAACGATGTTGATTTTTCATTCTCATTTATGTTCATCGGCATCAGCGTTACGACGCTCGGGAGGTCGTCTCTCGCATTTCATCTTTCAAAAACTTTGTTCACAGTCTCATCCAGATTTTTCTTCATTCTCCCTCATCTTATTTAAGTTAACTCCCTCCCGGCGCCCGTCCGCCCGAACCCGCAACCACCGCCTCATCGGCAAAGTTTTTCTTAGCATTGACGTAGCTTCGTTCTGAAAATGTAATTGACGGGAAGAACCATCATTTCCGGCGCCAAGCAGGAAATAACGCAATAACGTAGCTGGTCAAAGGAGCTACGAGGTGGTCGGCCATTCGTGTATCGAAGCTTCGAAAGCAAATGAGAACCTGAACGCCATACAAAGAGTTGCGCGTTGACGAAACGATCCTTGATGTCCCTATTTATCTCTTTTTATTCCTTCGTCCGATTCTGCAAATTCGTTCTTCTTTGACCGACGAAAAAAATGTAACTTTCGTCAATTGGATATCGAAATCATCAAGAATGTCCAGTTATGAATCAGCCCTAATTCTCCTTTGAAGGTCGAAAGTTTTTTCGTAAACGATCATACCGCGATTACGCGAGGCGTTCGTGGCAGAGGCGTCAAGAAGAAACGAGACTAATGTGTATACGGAGAAAACGATACAGAGGGATCGGTGAATGCGAGGTTGATTGGTCTCCGGAGCAATCGTCCGTGCGACTCGATTATCTCGGCTGTGATGGCTCGCCAATGAAACCCCAACAGGATATATATATCGCGAGGCTAAGAATCCAGTCGTCCGCCTGCAGACCTGAAAACAGAGCTTGATCTTTTTCTTTTCATTCTTCAGCTGGGATTCATTACGTCCTCGAGTGAAATCTCCCCCTCTCCCTTTCCCGTTTTCCTTCTCATCCTCTTTTTACTCCTGTCTTTATTCTTTCCCTTTAACATATTATTTCATTCCGTCGGCATTTTTCTTCTTTCCTTCTCACTCTCTTGCTCTCTCTCTCTCTTTCTCTCTCTCTCTCTCTCTCTTTCCCTTTTGCTTCTTCGTCTTTATATGTATAGATTCAGTTCCGCGCGATTGTGCCGCGGGCCGGCGGCAGCTGCACAAAGTACGTGCGCGCGCGTGCAACCCCAACCCCCTCATGATTCCGCGCGCACACACGTACACACGCTCGAGATGCTTTCATCGATTCTATGAGCGAGTTTCGTGAAAACCATCTTCTATTCTCTCCGAGCCGTATCCCACGTTCGAGTTATGATTACTCTCCCTTTTTTACTTTCTCGTCATTCCTTTCCTTCCTTCTTTTTCCGCCACGCTCTCCGTTTCCTCCTCCTCCTCTTTGAGCCTCATTTATTCATCTCTTCTTCTCAATTTTAACCGAGAGTGAATATTACATACCGCACGGCCTCTTCTCGGGAATATTAAAAAAGATAATGTACACGTTCTTACGAAATTACGGAAGCGTTATAATGCGAATCAGTCGTCTTTTCTTTTTCTACGCTTCATTCTGCGGCTAATAAAATTTTGCGGTAAGAGATGTTATATAACGTATAGCTGTGTATTTTACATTTCGAGAGAGACAGAGCAGAGTTCATTCCTTATAAACTTTAACAATCTTTTTAAGAATAAAAAACGCTTGTATCCACGTTTAGATAGATTTTAGCGCATGGCAGTACGCTAATTCTCAATTTTGTATTTCTGCCGGAGGTAAATCAATAAATGAGCCGAGTTCACGTGGAAGGAACGGCAGTTTGCGTTTTAACGGTGTTCACTTGTTCAATTTCCGGCCAATTTATAGCAAAAAGGTATTCATGAGAATACAGAATAAAAATCAACGATATATTCTATTGCTGAAACAATGCACGTATTGCGAATGTCCACGCGTTTTATGTTTGTTATTGAATTTTCGCTCTTTCAATTCGGGTAGAGAACGTGCGAGCATTGTTAAACTTTTTTTTTTTTTTACGAAAAACTTGCCTCCCATCTAGTTTCAGTTGGGTTTCTATTATACTGCTGTACTCATCAACGTCGTCAACCGATAGCTCTATATACATTTGCACGCTGATAAAATAATTGGTCTATCGATAAAATATCAAACGCTACTAAAATCGGAACGCCGAGAATAAAAGGCGGCTTGCCAATTCGGGTACGTACATAAAATAGTTATTAATAAATTGATTATTTGTGTAATGATACTATATTTGTTTGCATATACGATAACGTTCGCATGCAAACATTGACAAAAATATTTAGTAAAATATTAGAAAATTAGTAAAATTAGGGTAAAGATAAAGAGTCATCATGATAAGCACCGAAAATTGTTTTTCGCGATTGATAATATTGATAAGGGATATTTTTGAGTGTTTCGATTTCTAAATAAGTGTACAAAATTTCAACGAAGATGAGATCAACTTTGAATAATGCCTTTTGAGGAAACTAGTTCGAAGAAGGAAGATAGAGAGCATGGGTCGGCGATAATTACGCGAATATTCTGTTGAACCGGTTCTCTTGCACTTACTTTTTGGAAGGTTATTTCGCTTCGCTGTCCCATCGTAAATGCTTCTCTGATCTCTCTTTCTCTCCTTCGCGCATACCTATCCTCTTCAACGCTCTAATACGTTATAACACACATATGCGTAAACTATAAATACTATATACAAATGTTCGCTATCTTCGCTGATTGTGAGAGCCGGTTGCCGCGCATGCTTGGTGGGGATGCACCTCACACCCGCGCGCTTGCGCTAACAGCGAGAAAACGAGAGAGTGGAGAGAGAGAGAGAGAGAGAGAGAGACCGTGAGAGAGGAGGGGGGGGGGGAGAAAACCCGTAAGCGAGTGTTGTTAGTGATATGGTCATACTTAGTCGTTGTCACTCATACGATATGATTTGACGATCAATCATTTTATGTCAAATAATGACTGAACGAACTGAACGGTAATGAAAGAATATTCAAAGATACGTTTTGCATAATTACTTTGTCATGCGAGATTATGTATATTCCATGATAAATTTAGCGGCACTGATCCTGAAAATGTATTTCACAAAGATAATAAAAACTAAACATTTTTATTATCGTCTTTTTTTTTTTTTTTGGCCTTCCAGGTATGCCCGGATGTAGCACATATATAAGGGTGTATGTGCGTGAATACTAAACAAATTTTATCGCCGTTGTATACACGAATCGACGGGCGGGGGGGGGGGGGGGGTGATATAAACGGGACGCCCAATTCGAAACGGATAAACCATATATTAGGTGTATGACAGGCGGAATAAGCGGAACCCTTAGTCCAACTTGGTACAACAGATTTTCGATTGTGGCCGATATAGGGTGTACGTTGAGCACTCTCAACGTTTTCTCTCGTTTCGATTGTACAATCCTGCATAATAATCTCTGTCCTGTCCCTCATTCTTTTCTCTTCTGAATTCTTCTGTAAAGATACGCGGTTTCCCTCCGTGTCGTTTCGTCGACGACCGCGGTATCATCCACCACTTCACCGCGCAGCTTCTTCATCCGAGCATAGCTATACGAGACAAAATATATATTCGTATATATAGTGAACGTTCATAGGGGCACACGTGCGCGGGGTGCGTGCGCATGTAGAATAGAGTATTTGCATATACACATATCTGTATATGTTAAACTATCGTACGCGACCGTGGGGTTTACGTCCGAGTTTACGTATGCCGATGGTACACCTTGCGCCTGAGCATATGTGCAACGCGCTCTAGTGTACCTGTACAATCTCTCGATCCTCTATAGTTTCTCGTCCTCTACGATAGTTCTCCGCGTCGATATTATATGCGTTCGAAGAGTCGAAGGTTGTTCACCTTTGTACGTTTGCTCTATATGTCTAACTTATGTCAACGAATGCTCGTAAACGAAAAAGTACTAAATAATTAAAGAAAATTAAGTCACTTTGCCGAAGTATAAAATTAAGTTATCAACTCGTGAACAGTTGTGTTACCCCGCGGGGTCTTTAATAGAATACGGCTATAATAATAGTGGACTCGTAAACTTGTATATCGTAATATACAGCAGAGCCCGAAAATTTGCCAACGTTTGCGATGTTTCCAAGAAACATATGACTATCTCCTTTGGAAACAACCACTACACAATGTGGGTCTTTATTTCATATTCTTATATTCACGTTATTTCTACAGT